>OZ010799.1:359233590-360433687 GCA_963932465.1 Maratus speciosus
GCTGAATGTCTGAATATCAAAAACAGAAATAAAATTCTGGTTATAGCAATACAGCTAATTTTACGATTGCGTGGAACCCTATTAAGAAAGATGAAATGATGCCCGTTTCCCCCAGTATTGAATTTGAATGGGAATTTAGCCAAATTAGACAATAATTATTGCTGCACTCTAAAAACAACGTTTTCAAAAATGAGCAAAAAATACTCAAATCTGAGTATGTCGCATCGTCAAAATGGCTCCGAAACAAAATTACTCAAGTTTTAAACATGTATATACTCATTTCTGAAAACATGCACACACTCAATAATAAAACATCATGTGCTCATTTTTGATTATGTCCATGTTTCAAAAATGAGTATGAACTGACCTCTATGTGCTCATTTTTGAGTATGTCCATGTTTCAAAAATGAGTATGAACTGATCTGTATGTGCTCATTTTTGAGTATGTCCATGTTTCAAAAATGAGTATGAACTGATCTGTATGTGCTCATTTTTGAGTATGTCCATGTTTCAAAAATGAGTATGAGCTGACCTCTATGTGCTCATTTTTGAGTATGTTCATGTTTCAAAAATGAGTATGAACTGATCTGTATGTGCTCATTTTTGAGTACGTCCATGTTTCAAAAATGAGTATGAACTGACCAGTATGTGCTCATTTTTGAGTATGTCTATGTTTCAAAAATGAGTATGAACTGACCTTTATGGGCTCATTTTTGAGCATGAAAATACTCAAAATTTGCATATATATTTTAGGTTTAAGGTGCATTGGCGCGATATAGAAAAATTACCAATCCTACACGCCTCCTAAGAGAAAACTGGTTCACTTAATAAAACGAGCATATATTTGAAGCCTGTAAATATATTAAAAATATTTTATAAAAAATGTATCAGTCGGTCAAAAAAAAAAAAAAAATAAATAAACCGTATTAACTCTAATACAAATTATAGAAGAGAAATAAAATTGCTGTCTACTTCAATTTTAAGACTAAAATTTTTAATCAAGGGGTCATCTACATATTAAAATGTACCTAAAACACTATTAAACAGTAACTTTATATTTTTAATGTAAACCCCCAAATTTGATAACAATCGGAAAGAAAACAACTCAATTTAGCCCAATTACAAATTTTTAATATATTTCACAATTAGTTCAAGAGTTAGTAGACATAGGACTAATGAGTTCTCAGAGTGAAAGATTTTTCTCTTAAAAAAAGTGTTTATAAAATTCGTGTTGCTTATAATTCCTACATCTAATAAATCTTCAAGTAATTGTAAAAACGTCTCTTAAAATAGTACTTCGGGTAATTGAGTGTGTTCTTTCTAACTACATTGTCAAATTTGGAGGTTTACATTGAAAAAAATTTAATATTTGTGGTCAAATTTGGAGGTTTACATTGAAAAAATATTAAAAATTTGTGTTCACCTTATCATGTAGATGAAACCCTAAGGAAAGTTTTAATGGGTTAAATTGAAATCGACAATCCATGTTGATTGATACCAGTTTCATTTCTCTATGATACTTTTTATTCAAATTAATACTTTTTTTTGACCAACTGTACATAAAGCTTCAAATACTTGCTTGTTTTAATAAAAGCGTAAGTTTTTCTATAGCAAGTTGTGGAGAAAATTAGCAATTTCTCTATACCTCAGCATACACATTGGTCGTCCATCAGTTTATATATTAAAGTTGAAAAAAAATGTGATGTGTGATACAGCTTTATTGGTCCAGCAAGAATAATTTAGTAATGAGTTTTATCAATTATGTATCGTATCTTTAGTACTATGGTTTCTTTCATTTGTGGTTTACATCATCATGCTGATGTCAGAAATGCACTACACTAAATCAAACACTTATAAGTTGATGATGGAGCACAAACAGAACACAAAAACGCATCTGACGGGATGTGTTAATTTTAAAAGTTTTCATAAGAGCAATCTCATCTTTTTTTCTCTAAGAAAAAATATGCTCTGAAAATTTTTATTAAAATATATTTATTTTGCAGATTTCTAAAATCTAATGCTGATTTTTTTTTTGTATACATATGTTGAATGACTGATTTGCATAACAAAAATGCTTTTGAAAAATAATTTAAAAACCAGTTGTAAATTCAAATCATTTAAGTTTCAAAGAAGTCCCTCTGAATCTTAATTTTAGAAATGTTTATTATATTTATATAAAAAAATATTTAGTTTTTATTTGAAATTAAGCCCTCATTTAAAAAATGGTTGGGTCCCTGGGACATGCAAAGAGTCCATTCACATCACTGGCCTTGCAGTCTATTCATTTTGACTGTCTTACATATAATGTAGGATTTATACAAATCCGCTAATGATTTCATGTAACATGTTCAAAATTTTATATTTCAGAAGAAATGTCCTCATTTTAAATTATATCATAATTGTCTTTAATATCACTTTCACCATAGAGATTAATTTGAAAATGCACTTCTGCATTTTACATATATTGACTGAAAATGGACCAGCACCCATTATTATAACTTGTCAGAAAAATTCAAAGTGAATATTTCCTCAAATACAATCATCAATCCTTTTGAATTGAAACTTCTCAATTACTAAACTGAAAAAAAAAGAAACCAAATACAGTAGACTCTCTCAAATCCGCACAGCTTGGGACCCGAGGTTGTGTGGATTTCTGGTTATTGATTTGTTTACGTTTTTTAAAATGTAATTTGAATGTAATAATGCAATGAAAATTATAATGAATGCTTGCAATATAGTAAAATAATTAAGCAAAGACATAAACTAAAATAATAAAAATCAAGATAATTTTTAAAATGATTAAATTATTAAAAGTAAAAGTCAAGTAAATGATGTGCAATTAAATATCCATAATCAAGATGAGGTACATTTTCCTTGAATTATTCAAAGAAACTTTCCTCTTAAAGGTACCTTATTAATTTATATCAAAATCATGAAAAAGGAAGTTTTACTTCAGGTTTAGCCAGACTTAATAACAGAAAAGCTCGATTATTACATAAACATATTTGCTAAAAAGATTGTGATTACCATTGATATAAGCAAAATCTTGATTTTTTTTCAGAAATAAATTTATGCTTCCTTCATGAAAAACCATGAGTTCAGTCATATCGAGAATTGCATATTAAAATACATACGGAATGATATAAAACTAAAATTTTTTGTCATTTTGACCCTCCATCTGAAAAAGTTTTATTGAGTACGTCTGCGATTATGTGCGAATTTGAATGAGTCTACTGTACTATGAAATCATTGCTTTCTTTTGTCATATGTTTGATTTGAAACATATTTATGGTATGTGCCAAAGTTAATTCTTGTTTATTGCTTCTGTTTTTTTTTCAATAAATGGTCACAGCTAAAAGCAATGGAAGTTAAGTAACAATTTTTAAGCAAAGCTTCTGCTACTGAATATACATATTTTTTATAAGATTTCTAATTGAGCAGTTTATGATATTTGCTTAAAAATCACTCAATTTTAAACTTAAAATTACACGAGGCTCTAACTTTTATACATGAAAAGAGCCTTTCTTTTTTCAAAAAGATTACTACACGTTCTTCTGCTATACATTAAAGTTACTAGAAACTCATTGTGCCCATTATAATTAATAAACATAAAAATAAAACTAAAGTAATATCAAAATTGTTTATTTCAAATCTAAATAGTATTTTTACAATCGATAAAACACAAAGCATCAGTACAAAAATAGAAACTTAATATATAAAAAAAACAGTTAGTACAAAATTGCCAAGTGTTTTAAATACTACAAAACTCAAAATACATCAGAAAGTATTGAAACCAAATTATTTGTTTTGACATTTATTCATTACAGGTCAAATTCAAATCTATTATTATTTGATTTTTTACTTTTGTTCTTATTCAGTCTGGTGCTTTCGATGGCTAATCCTTGTCTTCTTGAGGACTGTTATATTCCTTGCAGGTGTGGCGTATGTCTGTTTCCCCCCTCCCCTTTCTCGTTTGTGTGCTTCTCTGTCCGGTAAGCATGCAGTACCACCTTCCCGTCCAATCTGTAATGTTCGGATTCATTTACTGTATTTCCAAAAATACAGTGGAATGGAAGGCGGTACTGTATGTCCACTAGAGAGAGAGAAGCACATAAGCCAGAAATGAGGGAAAGAAGATACATTCATCCCGGGGAGGGATATAGCAGCCCTCAAGAAGAGTGGGAATAGTGATTGAAAGTTTGAGGCTGAATAACAATTCAAGTTTTAAAAAAAAATGGTAAACATAATAATTAAACTATTTATTGCAAAGTAGTTTTGTATTAGTCTCATATGTTACCATTATCTCTGACTAATGTGGATTCTAGCAAAAAGCTACTAAATTGTTTCAGGAGATAAAAGTTGCAAGATAACATTCAAAATTTTGAAAATAAATAAAAGAATCTTAATTAAAAAAACATTAAACTTGACTTTGGAGTTGGAAGGGAGATCCATCAACATAAAAATCTGGCTTACAGGCAATGTAATATGATTATATATGCATAAACTCGTGTGAAAATTAAAACCGTTAATTATCATAAACAATTTATGATTAAATAGGGCGCCATCGGCAAAAGGGAAACGAGTCAGAGATTCATTCGGCCCCAGGTCAGATTTTAGGAAATTTTTTTATGTAATGACGGGCTCACCGGCAGAAGGGAGACGAGACAGTTTTGTTTGGTTTGAGGTTAGTTTTTCACTAGAGGTTCTGGGGCCCACTAGCCAGCGAAGCCAGCTAGTCCTTTTTTATAGTAATCCTTTGTTCAATAATAACCTATTAAAACACAGATGCAGGTAAAAATTCAGACAAATATACAGGCACATTGGCATACAATCATACTTTTGAATACGAAACTGTTACAAAGCTGCCAAAACTTTGTATTTACCTAATATATAGCTGGATCCCCTTCAATTAGTTTTAGATAAATGTCTGCCAACTTCTTAACTTAATCTCCTTAATATAAATCATTTTTATAAAGTTATACGTAGAGAGATAAGCAGAACACATGAGTGAAGGAAGTGGTTCAGATGTATTTGCAGTAAAAGAACAGACACATTCAGCTTTATCTGGACAGGTATAATAGCAGATACATTATTAGCTATGGTAAAACATCACATGTTTCTATTTCCAAACCAGAAAGAACGCTTTTCGGATTTGAAAGAGTGTCAACATTTATGTCTAAACAAGAAAATTTTCAAATAGACCAAGATGGTCATTGAAAAGAAAAGATGCTGGAATTTTATTATAATGTTATTGCTATTGTTGAATCATTCAACAATGTAAAACTTTCTTTGTTGATTCCTTTACCTAAAAAAGCACATTGATGCAAGAGAGTTGAGAAAAGACTGTGAAAGCAGAGACATTAAGAAAAGTATATGAAGTATGGCAAATATATAAATAAATTGGACAAGGTTAGAGTTTGCTGCCCATATAAAAAACAGCTGGATGCAACCATAATAATATTTACATAAAATGCAAAAGTGTTTTCAAAATTTTCCTTTTAAATGTTATATTTTAATTACACAACAGTTTAAGTTAGATTTTTTTTGCCAAATTTAACAACTTTGGACAATACATTCTATGGTTATTATTTCAAATTATGAAAAATAATGAAAGCCAATCAGCTATTAAAATAGGTGTTTTACTGCTGCTTTGTATTCTACAATATAAAAAATCCATTCCCACAAAACATATGATACAACCCCATACAAATTAACAAATTTTTGGCCAACTAGAAACATAAGACTGACTGTACTACAAATATAAAGAAAACAATTAGTACTAAATTTTACCTCACCACTGATCCATAAAACTAGTTCAATTAAATACTGAAGATTTACAACAATAGTTTCCTGAGATCCATAATTTTAACAAAAAGAACAAAACAAAAGAAAACTAAATATAAATTTATTTACAAAACAAGCAATCTTTTAAATTATTTCGAATTTTTCATTTGTACAGCATGGATTATACCGCAGTGTAACATACACTGATTTGTCATTTAAATCATATGAGTTTCTTATATGCAATGGAGCATAATTAAATAAATCTTTTATGTTTATTAGATTAACATCACCAGTAGAACTTACTACATATGCGTGAAAATGGCTGTCAAAACCTAAAGACTCAAACAAATCACAAATTAAAAATGCATTATTATTATGGACAAACATTTTTTTTTATTTTACCAAAAATAGGCAACTCATCAATGCAAGAAACAAACACAACCATATTTTTGAATATGTTGTGCCATTATAACGAAAACTGCATTACTTCTGAATTGTCACTCAAACCGTTTACTTCAAGTTTCAAATTATGTTCCTTTAAACTATGCATTTTTCCATATGTTGTTTCCAACACATTTGATATTGCATTGCATTTAAAATATTTCTCATGTAAAGTATGTGCAATTTGTAATTGATGGCGTATGGCTACTCTTTTAGCAACATTTACAAAATTTTTGCTAGCTGATGCACATCTTTTTGAAGGATAATGTTTGCTTTCATAACGCATGCTTCAATACATAACTGGAGGCCCTAGCTGCCTTATGATCCTAGGATAGTGTACTGCAAAATGCATTTTTGGTAATAAATGTTTATCTGGAAAAAGCTCTAAAAAAAGTTTGTGATGATCTGCTATATTTTCTGCCAATTCAAAAGTTTCAGGTAATGTAATTACTGGAGCCATAATAGTACCAATTAATTTCAACATAAGATTAAATAACTGCCAAAATTCGTTATCTTCAGAAATTTTGTCACCAATTAATAAGGGTATGTTTTGAATCAAGGTCCACATTTGAGATGCACTTTGCCCACTAGAACCATCAAGATTTAAATTTTTTCTCTGTTTATTGACACTGGTTTAGAACTTGAATCATTTTTACTATAATTAAAATTTATTATCCTATCATTTAAAAGACTATAAGTGAAAATGTTCGCTTTAAAAACAAACTGATGTAATATTAAGAAGGTTTCACTAGCACACCAACCTTCAAAAAGATCGTGCATTACATCTACAACCAAATTATTTGTCACATGCCAATAACTTAAATCATTTAGGCAGCAAGGAGTTTTAACACCACATTCTGATACTTTTATGTCACCAGAAGACACTTTTCTAACATGCATGTCATGCTCAGTTTTATTACGTAGTAAACTAATATCTTCCTTTACAATTTTATACAAAATATTTTTTTTTTGCTAGACAAAATCTACAACAAAAATTAGCAGAAAAGCTCTCAACAAACCCCAGCAGTTTATTCAACCCTAAATTATCACCTACCACTTGCCAAATTACAACTTTGTATATATTTCCCTGAAATTCTATACCTTCATCTGAAAGCTTTTTCAAATCATGAACAAGTCTATCTAGTATTGTCCGATAACCATATTTTTCGACATCAATAGAATAGTGTATGTTAGTTATAAATATTGAATCTAACGAAGATTGAAGGTGCACAGGAAAATCTTTAATTTTAAAATATACGAATCCCAATTTATGTACACCGGTATGTGACCCCAATGGATTTGTAAGCTCCACATCATCTATATACAACTCGATTACTATTGTATCCACAGAGCTTAAAATTGCATTGGAATAATAATAAAATCCATCTTGGCTACTACAAAAGGTTGCATTTCTAAGACTTTTGTTTTGTTTGTATGTTTTGAAAATATGCAAAAAGCCATCAATAGAAATAATTTTTTTCATTGTGTCTACTATACTTATGTATTGGCATGTGTCATTTTTAAGAATTTGATGAGGTACGCCATCTATAAACTTTTGTTCATATCGTGTACCTAAAGTAATCTCCTTTGGCTCAACATAGCGACCACTTGCTTTTATGGCAATGACTATTTTATGTTTTGAATCAAATGTAGACAATGAAGAAGCAGGAAAATCAAATGTTGCCATCAGTGATTTTGTGTTTTTTTCACATTTCATTCCTTTTTCAGTTAAAAATTTTACTGTTTCTGATTTTAAATAATTTACAGTATTGTACAGAAAAGATACTGTATGTAATCTGCTGATAGTTGATTACTGCTGATAGATGAGATAATACTAGAAAAAGGTACATTGCTTTTGCTACATGTTTCACTGAAATTTTGCAAAATATCATTTTGAAATTGTTCATGTTTACATATTTCTGAATCACCCAAACAATTGATTTGAGAATATCGATTTGAGGTTAAATCATCAGTAGACAAATCACCATCTTTACTATTTATCGGCTGATTTGAAAAATTACGACTTTCTGAAATGTCTATTTCTATGTCACTAGCATGAAATCTTTTCAGATGTCTCTCATAGTTAAACAACTTCATAAATGCTTGTCTACAGCTTTCATCATAACACACATACGGTTTAAGTTTACATGTCTTATGATAATTTCGAATGTGACGGCAAACATCATGTGGATTTCGAAATTTTTTTTTTTGCAAAGTGAACAAAACATGGCTGCAAATTTTTAAATACAAATTGTCGCTGATAAAATATAAGAAAAAAAACAGAATTTAAATGTTCTTTTAATTCAGTCCAAAAACGAGTGCAGAAATATTAAAGTCCCTCTCCCAGCCCCCTATGAGAATATTTATTTCTCAAATGACAATTTACATTAAGATTAAAATATTATGTTAATAGTCCTTTTTAGTTCACTGATATAGGATGTCACTTCATTTTGTTTTCTGTGCATCACATTTAGTATAAAACAGGCATTGAGAAAGTTTCATACATTACTACAGTAAGGAGATGAAAGGCTTTCCTACACCAGCCCCCCAAAAATGACTATCTCAAATGAAATAAAATTTACATTAGATTAAAATATTATGACATTCAGTTAATATCAATAATAATAATAAACTAGTATGTTGTGGCCATCACAAAACTTTCTTCTATATAAATCACGTCAATTAAATCATTTAAATAGTAAAAGAAATTATATCAATTTATTCATATAAAAGTATACCTGAATTTGAAGTTTGATGAAAATTCGTGCATTAGTTATTGAGATAGAGCTGTAGGGGAAATTCTAAATAATGCAGCATAGCAGCGCCATCTGTTGAGCGATTTGCACCAAAACACAAACAGCACTAATTCATATTAAGGTATACCGGAATCGGAAGTTTGATGAAAATCCGTGTATTAGTTCTGGAGCTAGAGCTATTGTGGAAATCACAAAAAATGCAGCACAGCAGCGCCACCTGTTGAGCGATTTATACCAAAAGGAACAAAACATCAATTCATGTTAAGGACTAACTGAATCTGAAGTTTGATAAAAATCCGTGCATTAGTTCTGGACATTGAGCTGTTGTGGAAATCGAGAAAAATGCTGCATAGCAGCGCCACCTGTTGAGCGATTTACAGCAAAACATAAACAGCAGTAATTCATATCCAGGTATACCTGAATCTGAAGTTTGTTGAAAACCCAAGCATTAGTTCTTGAGATAGAGCTACTGCAGAAATCCCAAAAAATGCAGCATAGCAGCGCCACCTGTTGAGCGATTTACACCACAAGGTGCAAAACGTCAACTCATGTCAAACACTAACAGAATCTGAAGTTTGATGAAAATCCGTGCATTATTTCTTGAGATAGAGCTATTAGGAAAATCGTGTAAATGCTGCAAAATGCAGCATAGCAGCGCCATCTGTTGGGCGATTTGCACCGAAACGTTACCAGCACTAACTCATATCAAGGATTAATTGAATCTGAAGTTTTATGAAAATCCGTGCATTAGTTCTTGAGATAGAGCTAGTGCAGAAATCGCGAAAAATGCAGCATAGCAGCGCCACCTATTGGGCGATTTACACCAAAAACTAATCAGCACCAATTTATATTAGTGACTACTTGAATATAAATTTTTATTAAATTTCGTGCATTAGTTCTTGAGGTAGAGCGCCCACAAAATTTGTGTCACATACACAGAGACAGACAGACAGACTGACTCACAGAGTCACAGACAGACATTTTGTAAAAACATGTTTTTTGGAATCTCTGACCTCTAAAACGTGTAAATCCGTCGAAAACCGGAAGTCGAAAATTTTTACGAATCCAATACTTTCTTCTTGTAAAGATAGAAGAAAGTAAAAAAGGATAACTAGGATTGAAAGTTTCATACTGGTACAATGCAAAGTAAAAATATGACATTTACACACTTAAAAAAATCCGTTCTTTCAGTTCTCTGATACAAGATGCCATTTCATTTTGAGCATCACATTTATAAAAACAGACATTTAGAAACAGACATTTTCTCAGTACTACAGTAAGGAGAAAATTCCAAGTTTAAAATATAAGTTATCTTAAAGCATAAATCAACTGCTTTTAACATACTACTTGTTTTTATACAATGGTTTTCAAAAATTAATGTTTGTACAGGGTTTAACTTCCCCAATAGCTAATACAAACGGTTGTTTACAGTCTCCACTTAATAGTCTGTCTTCTTTCATAAACTTTTCGATGCCTTGGCACTACCTATAAACAAAAGAAAAATATTTTAAAAATAAGTGCAATAATTTCTTGATTGTTGTCACCCTGTGCACAATTTACAAAAGCAGCATGATTTAGGGCACTTCAGAAATATATACTGATTGTAAGAACTTTGTGTCGTGTAACGAACTCTTTTTGTGAGCTCCTGTAAGTAAATTATAAATACTACACACTTAATTTTCAATAGCAATCTTGCTGTAATAATCCAATAGCATATATCTTTTACAAGATTTGGATGTAAATACAGAATTATCAGCACTTACAAACTAAATTCAAAAATAAATAAATAATGGGAAGTGTTACATTTTTGTGGGGTAACATTTATGTAGTAATTTTAGACTTCATTACAAAATATTTTTTTTTTAATTGAATAGTTTTGAAAACAAAAACGTGATAATTATCCTACTGTTGTTATAATATAAACCTCACAAAAATACAATACTTGATATTTATAATAATACAACTAATTTTTAATGTAAATCAACAATCACAAGAGTTATTGGCAGGCCCATAACCAGGATTTTCCTTCGGAGGGGGGGGGGGGGGGGGGCTCAATCTTGGAATTTTTTCTGATATGATAGCAATAATTTGCACACTTTAAAGTGTGAATAAAAAAATAAACAAGGCTTAAACTAAGGTGTATTCCTCCTTATAATATACTTGATATCCATGTCAAATATTCTATTTTTATTTTAAGTGAAATTTTATTTTATGATCAGAAAGACAGAAAACGTACTGGTGACTATTTTTATATTCTATTCGTATCATTATTTTAAAAGATAAAACTTTTTAGTACATTTCACTTGCACACATTGTCAAAGTACACTATGTGACATTGAACATGCAACACCAAGAAGTAGGAGAGGCCAGATACTTATTCAAATTTCAGGATAGATGCATGTCATAGAGTTATTTAAACGATATGAAGTGCGCAGCTCTCCAGCGCATGTTGAATAAGATATAAGGGAAGGAACTTGCAAAATAGGCAATATTCGTAGCTTTACTTCTGCTAGGGAAATCATCGTAGAAATTTTGTTCTTGTCTCCCAGGACGCGTGTAACAGCAGAGAATACCAGGCCACTGTCAACGGAGGCATTTACAGCAGACAGACGGTTTTACGAAGGGCGTGGTGATTGGACTGAGAAGGACAGGTTGGTCCATACGTCAAATTCGCAGCTGAGACACATCTGTGTGCATCAACAGTGCACCGCTGTGGCGAAGGTGGTTGGAACGAAGAAATGTGGAAAGTTTGAAGGGTGCTAGTGCAGCCAGAGTGACGTCAGCACATGTGGATAGACGCTTCCCCCGAAAAGCAGTAGTGAACCCGCAAGCCACTTCTACATCCATTTTGCAGTGTGTTCAAGAGAACCTGAATGTTCCCATATCCACCAGAACCATTGTAGTACTCTCATTCAATCTGTACCTAGACGTGTTGCTTCGTGTATCGTTATCCACGGTGGTCCTACATCCTACTGAGCTGATGCTATTCTCGCTTTCTATTATGGCTATATTTTCGAAATATTGTTCAATTCAACTACTGTCCGTTGCTGTCTCTCTCTGTTTGTCGAGTTTCATTATTTTCTGACCACTCTTTCCTGGTGTTGCATTTTCAATGTCAGGTAGTGTATATGTGAAAATATTTTGGTTTGAGAAAGGGCTGCAAGACAGAATTAAAAATTAGTTACCAGCGGATATTTTATTATCAATAGAGATCTATCATCATTATGTCTATTATAATTAGAGAAAGATTTTTTAAACTTTCGGGGGTGCTTCAGCCATCTCTCTGGCTATGTGATTGTGTAAATTATACAATAGAAGGATACATACAGGCAGAAATTGCACTGTAAAAAAATGGTAACGTTCCATGTAAAATCCAGGAACGTTTCGCCTTTTCTCAGGTTTTCAGAATAATTTAGCTATTTCCTGTGAAATTCTGGTTTTCTTATCTGAAACGTTCCTGAACAAAAGTTGGAAACAGCAAAACGCTGCGGCCGCCATTTATTATTTTTTTGCTATAATCCGTTGCTCTCGCGCGAGTGTCGAAAACGAATTCCTTAAATGAATATAAAAAATCAATATGGAATGCAAATAAATCAATAGACGACATAATCCTTTACGTCTCTATTGTCAAGACCATTCAGATGAAAATACAATACCTCTGTGACATCGCTAAAAGATTATCTCTCGTACTTGTCTGTGGAATGTTTAACGAGCAGACCATGTAAAAAAATACACCTATGATTTGGATCTTCATTAACCAGGGGACCATCAAACACGATTCTCATCGATTTTGATTAATTTAAAGTATGTTTTAGAGTTCTTATCTCTAATTATTCTTGTGAAAGGATTTCTTCAAATGGGCCTTAGATTTTCAGAAATTAGATGCCGAGGTTTAGCATACGTTTCAAATACCCATTAGTTTGCAGCTCTCAATGTGTCTTGCATGGTGTGGACGCAGAAGGCTCGCACGCAACCCGTACGGCCCGAGTTCGATGCTACCTCTTGACTTTTTTTTTCTTTTTTAATTAATTTTATATTTTAACACTTTACAATTTGATTTAAATTTGATATATATATGACACTTTGAATTGCTGCAAATTTTAATTTTTTTTTTTTATTTTCGGAAAAAATATACAATTACGTTTAGGATTTTTTTTTCATGAAAATTTATATGTATTTTATCTAACTTGTAAACTAACATAATTACTGACAAAAATCCAGAATATTTTATGTCTATATTTTTTTTTCTAATTATTATTTACATTCATATATTTTTTATATTTTAAGCAAAGTTCAGAAACAATATATTATATATATATTTACTTTATTGAATTTTAACTGAAAATTTATTTTTTCGTGTAAATTATAAATAATAATTTTGATGTCAATTTCAAAATATTTTTTCATTCCAACAAATAATGATAATAAAGCGAAAATTGTCAACTGGAAATGTAAAAATCGTCTGCGGATACCGCATGCTGTGAAATGTCAGTAAGGTTTTACTGTCAACAGAAATATTCCTGGTATTTCGCAGGAAACTTACTGGCATTTCTGTAGAATGTTTTTAACATATACAGTAAAGTTCCAGTCATTTTCAAGAAATGTTTCTTGGAAATAATGGGAACTCAGCTACCCATTTTTTCCCAGGAACGTTGCGGAATTTTTTTTTACAGTGTGGATGAAATGATCAAGAGACTGGATCCCAGTGGGTTTTATTATTATGTGCTTACAATTTTTGGAACCAGATTTTCTAAATACTCCTTGGTAAAGTAACATTGGGAGTAAAATTAATGCACAACAAATTTCTGAAAGAGGAAAAAACTTTTTAAATACCAAATTTTAGATTTCTCTGAAATCATAATCTTAAAAATAACACCGACTAGCTGAACCGCCATTGCCCACGCATATGATAATAACATTAAATAAACCTCAAAATCATGATTTTATATATTTGACACTATTTTGTCTGAATTTATATTTTTAAATGAAAAAAATTCTTGAAAAATATTTATTTTTAGTGATAAAACTTCTTTTAAGAAGACATTTTTTCACTTGGTTTATTTCACTAGTTCTTGTCTGAATTGTTTGAGATATTCTGTAGGTATAATATAAATATGACAGTTATAGGTCTCATAACAAAAACTCGAAAACAAAAATACTGATATCTAGTTGATAAAGAACTGTGTTTTTTTTTTTTTTTCACATCAGCTCCATCCGCACAAAACTGTGAAAAAACACAAAGTAAAGTGCATGTTTGTATCTTCATTTCATCCTAATGCACAATCTGATACTAGGCATGCATTACTGGTTGACACAGAATAAGAAATGAGGTTTTGATGAGAGTTCATTATCATTTTTAATTAATATCTTGACTAATTAACAAAAAATTGAAAATTCTCTCGCGCATCAGAAAAGGTCTTGGCATGGTTCCAAGTTACAAAATGTGCCAGGACTGAAAATATTTTTGATTCCCCCTTTCCCCCAGCTGAAGTTGAAAGGCTAAAGTATATAAAATTCAAGAATGTGTGCAAATACGTAATATTAAAAAAAATTTCCATCTTGATACTGCTCTAGGGAATTTTTAAAAGGCTGAAATATTTCCTGCTGACAGCTGACGTAAGACTTGCACCCATGAGCCTTGGACTACCCTCACTCAAATTTTCAGCCTTGATGTACACTTGGTAAATTTTTTCTAGTCAGAGCAAAACTTTGTTTCATTAGAATAAGATATGGGTCAATAAGGAAAAAAATGGTTCATTTTAGGAGGGGTTGGTTAGGGGGGGGTTTAAACCAATTGTTTTTTTTTTTTTTTTTTTTTTTTTGTCAAAAAACCATTTGGTATTTTTAGAACAAATTTAATATAACATTTTCTCTTTTTTGTAATTTAAGTGCTTTAAATTATTTATAGAAGTAATTTATACTTTTAACACTTCATTTCAGCAATCAACATGAGGCATAACGAGTCTAAATCATGTTTCCATGCATGTAAAATGAAAAATAGCATGTGCTGATGAACATGTCTTGTCTGGTACTCTAAAAGTTTATCTTAAAACATACAAAATTAGAAAAGATAAAATAGATAATAGTCCAGGCAACAGGGAATTTTAGCGAGCAAAATTAATAGTAGTTCTGAAAATAGGCTTACTTTACATTTTTGGGTCGCTGAATCCGAATTTGTAACTACCCACCAAAATTCCCCCCGGCAACACCCCACAAATTTTGGTAAAAAACCCCCAAAAAAGTTTTTAATTAAAAAAATCACTTTTTTATTGTTTTAGCCCACACAGCACACAACCATCCATAAGTCATCTACAAGCTGTAAACACAAGACGGCCAACACATCTATAAGTAGTCTAAAAATATCCACGATACACTCTTTTCACATCTAATAGAAATAACATGTGTGTCGTTTTTGAGTTCCTTCAGACGTCGATTATATCCAGAAAATCTATGAGACCACATCTATAAGACCTCCAAGCATAGACCACTTTTCGACATGGGATACTTCTTATAGATGCACCCAAGACTTGCACTGTAGCTACCCAGGTACATCTGATAAGCATCTATAAGAACTCTAAATGTTCGTCTATTTTTTGATATTCGGTACTTCTTATAGATATACTTAAGATGGGCAAGAAACAGCTGTCATTTCATGGGAAATACAGCCTTGGCTAAAAGTATTGAGCAACCATATATTTTTAATATATTTGTAAATATAATAGTAATACACAAATATTTAACTGCATACAACTATGAATTTTCTTTTTGAGTTATTACAGTTGAAGAAAAAATACAAAGTAACAACTAATTTTTTAATGAAGCCATTATATATATATTTACTTTGTTGTGTTATACATGCCAATTAATAGATAATCATGAAATTAAGAATAATTATAGCTAAAAGTGCTAAAGTATAAAGAGCTTGTCTTCAACAATGAAAATAAAGATATCTTATGTTGAAAATACTTTAAATTTACATTTAAATTTCAATGTGTTAAAAATATTAAGAATTATTTTCATGACTATCTATCGGCATGCATTATATAATAAAACTCCCAGAAAACAAATTAATTTAACAGTTTTTTTAAAAAAAGGGTTTTTAAAATAAAATGACTTCATTAAAAGATGAGTTCGTTGGCTTTTTTTTTTTTTTTTTTTTTTTTTTTTCAAACTGTGGTAACTTAAGAAAATTTCTAATTGTATGTACTTAAACATTTGTATATAACTATTATTTTTACAAATATATTAAAAATATTGGGGTGAAGGGAGGTTGCTCAATACCTTCGGTCAAGTATGTATTTCCCATGAAATGACATTTTTTTACATGTCATAAGTATACCTACCTATATGAAAATCAGAATAATTCTTGGAATTTCAAAATACAAATAATCTTGTCTTCAACAACAAAAAAAAAGAAATCTTATGGTTAAAAAAACTTTTAAATTTATACATGATTTTTATTTTTAACGCATCAATAAAAATTATAAAATATGTACTTAATCATGAAAATTAGAATAATTCCTAAAATTATCTATTGTACTAGCATAAGCATAACAATTGCTATGCCATGCAAATTTCATTAATGAAACACTGAGCAAGAATTATTATTTTTTTTTTTCAAGCAAATGTTTTAATTAAAAGTACAGTACTTGGTTTGCTGCCATTTTTCTCACAAACTGTAATAACCTTTAAAGACACTAATGGCATACTAAATAAGCCAAACAGTTAACCGTTGCTAATGCTAAAACAATTATGTAATTAGCACCATATTAGCATTATACTAACATTAACACCCAAAGAGCACCGACTAATTTTTTAAATATTTCCAATAGACATCTTTTATGTTGTTGCTTTTTCATGTCAGGGTCAACCAGGTGGGGAGGCCTACCAAATGGCTCGAGCTCTCACAAGCCCTGCTTTTCATGTCACGGAGAAATTTTAGTTTCATTTTTGGGATACATGAAGCATTCAATTTTTACTTTCATTTCTTTTCAGGCTCCAAATTGAAGACCCCCCCCCCTTATCTAATTAAAAACTGTATTATAATTGGGCTATTTAAGATTAACCATTTTGTTCACTGAAATTTCTCAACTGAATTCAAAAACTACCAGAATAATTTAACATATTGCATACATTTTCCCCAAAATTTCATGTCTAAAAAGTCGTGAGTACATAATACACATTTTTTTGCGATACAAATATGCTTATACAAATATAGAAGTAGAAAATAAAACGGAAGTAATTGTATTATTGTATCAATGCAATATCTTGTGTATTATGAACAATCATGTGACATCGACTTTCTGCAAAAACCTTTTATTTTATGGTATTTTAACAAGGGGGCAAAATATACATGAGGAAATCTGATAGTTTAGGTTTGAGAAAAAATTTCAAATCACGATTTCTACAAGTTTTTCCTTTTTTTTTTTTTTTTTTTTTTTTATTCTTTATATTTTATGTTAATAGAATGTTGTGCATATGTAAAAAAAAAAAAAAAAAAAAAAAATAATAATAATAATAAATTCCTAATCTAAATCAAAATGCACTTTATAGTTTATACACGTGTAAGTATGGTATTTAAAATCAGTTTGGCTAAGTTTTACTTTGGGAGAAATTTCTTAATCATCCAGTATTTTGCAAAGAAAATGAAGAAGTTAAAAGATTTGCTATTTCTCATTATTTAAAGGTAACAAATCTTCCTTTCAGAGGGAGGAAAAAAAGAAGGAAAAAGTATACTAACATAGAATAGAAAACTTTACGTGTTCATTGCAATTGTATTCGTATGTATAAAAGAATCGGCAGGGGGATATGACTTTTGAAACAAACATCATTCATATATACATTACATACAGGAAACATAATGATTAATTTTTTACACTAATATTTTGGAATGGCAATTTTATGTTACATATATTTTATATTATATTTTATATTACCTGAAGGGTTTAATGCAAACTAATAATTTTTTTATTCTGTTTTTAATTTCCCAATACAGAGAAGAGATAAAACTTATTTTTATTACATTACTAGAAATGTTTTAAAAAATCCATTTTGTGTACTGAACTCAATATTTTAAAACTTTTATCAATAAAAATATTGCAATCAATACATTACAGACCATTCAGAATTTTTTTTTTCTCATGTCTGCTTACATCAAAACATTTTTAACTCAATTATCTTAGTTTGAGAAAGGAATTGCCTGTTACCCCAGTTTTGCATGTTCAGAAAGAAAGGAAAAAAATTTAAAGTAATAAAAAAAAAAAAAAAAAGAAAAGAAAAGAAAAGAAAGAAAAGATAGGAGGCAGTCAATTTTACAAAAATTACATCTTGCAACATGATCTTATTTAAATGCCGAAAATTATTGCATGCTTTATTTATTATTATTATTTTTTTTTTAGGATACATCTTATTTTTCAAATACTCTTTCACACAATAAAATTTAATAAACATATAAGTAATAAATTTTGTTATTAATACTTGTACTAGGTGGCACAGAATTTACTGAAATAGAAAGTGTAAAGAAAATTAAGACTTTATTACATGAAGAAATAATATTTTATTTAAAAAAAAAATAATATTATTAATAGTTATTAACAAAGATAATTCTTGGAATGGGCGTTGACATGCCGGAAGCAGATCTTATGTTTTCACTACAATGGTTATAAACTGATTTCTTTGAGCAGCACCTACAATAAAACGAAAAAGACCACTATTTTAGTAATTAAGGATAGGCAACAGAAAAATCATTTAAAATATATATATATTGGCAACAATAATTACGAGTCATCTTCCCTCACTATATAATTAAAACATTAAATCTCATACATAGCTCAGATGTAAAGTACATCTGTAACCTTAATGAAAAAATCATTTAATGTAAATCTCAATCCCACTCAGGAAGTGGGCTCGATTCTTATAGTAGTTTTCAGGCTCAGGGTCAAAGTAAACATTTAGTAATTAAAGTATTAAAAAAAGTTATTTGAGAAACAAGAGTGAATTTGAAGTTTCTTTAAAGTGTTTTACAATTGCTTAAAAAACAGTTTGAAATGTAGTTGAAGTGCTATCGATAAAATAAGAAATATTCTATTTGCATTAAAATTATTTAAACAGCAATAACATCATGAATATCTCTATTATTTATATTGTAAAACTGCATTTAAATATATACTTATTATCAGGGCCCAACTTAGGTTATGGGGGGGGGGGCAAGAATCATTCTGGGGGCCTCCCTTCTATCTATAGATTTTTTTGTGAATAATGTGAAAGTGTCTAGTACTAAACTTCATACATGTTGTATTATATGCATACATTTTGTACCCGGTACTGCTCACATTTGTATACATAGTGTCACAAAAAGATAGTCACAACTTTAAGAAAAAATACTAGTGTAGGATAATAGTAGAAAAAAAGTGATATATTGGTTGATACGAGTATTTCTTTGCAAACTTTTACTTTGCTTATCTGTGTATGTCATGTCTAAAAGAAAATGCCCCAAAATGGGTCACAATTAATGGTTTTCACTTGCCACATTACAAGGAAAACATTAATAAAGAATTTCTGTTGAAAACAATAGAATACCAAGTCGTCATAATAAAATATTAATCATTAGTTTTCTTATGATATAGTTTGTTTTCTACATGGATGGAGAGTGTACTGGAAGGAGAGGGGAAGGGAAACCGCACTCCCTAAATGTTTGAAAATATATGAATTTTGGCCACTTTTGGCTAATTTTAATCACTTGGCATCTTTTAATGAAAATCCTGACTACTCTCATGGGGGGGCCTCTAAAAGGGGGAGGTGATGGGGCGATTTTCCTGCATGCCCCTGCATAAGTCGGGCCCTGCTTCTTATGCTAATAAATTTCTTTTGAAATAATTGTAGATAAAAAGTTATTAGCTCCCAATATGCTATTTCTTTCAGTCAACAATTAAAATGTCACTAAAAAGTAACGTAACGTTACATAATCCAGCCATAAAACGAAGCAGATGTATCATTGTATGGTTAAATATTGATAATCTGTACTGCAATTTTTTTTAAACTTCTAAGCATCACACATTTTGAAACTTTACCTTTCGTTTAAGGGGAAAAGTACTTTTAACTGCAATTTGTTTGGAAACTGCATCTCATTTTATTTTAGAGATATTCATTTTTTTTTTTTTAGTTTTTAATATCATTTTTATAATGGTGGCAACTGAAGTCCTCCATTTCTGTAGAAAGTAAAGGGAAAACAGTTGGAAAATACTAGATTACTATCTTTTTATTGCCATTTTCTCATTACAACTGAAAAAAAAATGTAATTAAAATACATGCTATTTTCAAAAAAAAAAAATAATATATATATATATATATATATAAATGAACGATTTCTGATAAAACATGGAGCTACAATAAACTATATTTATGTTTAAGTATCCATATTAACATTACAAATAAATAAAGGCATACATTAGCTAGGCAATCTTTTTGTCGAATTTACATCGGTTTTTTTCTGCGTTTGCGTATTATACCACGATTGTGACATCATACGCTACTTTTCTATAGATGTTCTTTAAGACTGGGTCGTAAATGTGGAATTCTTCAGCAGATGCAAATGATGTCATTTTATGTATAATGAAAGCTGAAAAAAAAATTAATTTTGTACAATTTTTTAATGGGCCATGACGCTAATAAATTTTAAAGTCTCCCCTCTCATCGGGGATAACACTAAATTCTGAAAAAGCAGAATTCAAGCTTATTACTTATTATTTTTTGAAGAACGGATACTCGCTTTTCTTGCTCCACACTTTTTGCAGCAATTCTCATAAAACACAAATGAAAACACTCTATATGAAATTTACAAATTATGTTTCTTCTCTCATTCATTATTCTGAAAAGAGGCAATATTTGTTTAGTTAAATACGTGAAGATTAAAGTTGTTTATGCTTAAATTCATTGGTTCAGCTAAAAAAAAAAAAAAATACATTTGATGAAAACCATTGAAATTTTTCTTTTAAATATGAGGCAAGCTTCAGCGGTGAAATTATGCTTCTAATAGCTGGAATGTTTTAAGACAAATTTATTTTATGTTACTGTGTTTGCTGCCAAAAGAAAAGCTACAAATTCAGCATTTTTTCGTGCTATGTAAGAGAAATACACATATAGAATATAAATTTCAGATTTAATAATAAAAAATATACAACAATATCTTTAAAATTTGAATTCTTGTAGGAGAGAAACTTGGATGAAAGTTTTCCGGCCTTTTTATATTCTTTAAAATCACTATTTTCATACAACATTCTTTTACTTACCTAGTCAGAAACTAAATTAGGTGAATATTGTTATAGTAGTATTAAATACCGTAAAAGTTTTACCTCTGGTAAAATGAAAAATTGGTAAATAAATTTTCATAAAAGTGAAAAAAACACTAATTAATAAGTTTTTTCAAAAGATGGTAAAAACACTTTTTACCAAGGACGATAAAAACCATCAGACGGTAAATACTGTCCAATCTTGATAACCCATAGAAAAAGCCTTAAACACTTTAATAAAATTATTAGTGGAAAATGGCATCAACAAAAATCTGATTTTCTTTTTTCTTCACAACAACAAGATATTTTGAAAACTAAAAACGACATCATTAGGAAAGTTAAGCAAAAATATTTTAGATTTATAAATTAAAATAAATGCTAAAAACAAGTAATTTTTCATGCAAAACCATTCCTCTTTTTCCTCCCTTGTAAAAAGTTTTAATATCCAATTTTATAAAACAATTAGTTGAAACCTGTGTTTCTTCTTTAAATACATTTTGAGTAATAGATGCAGATTTCCAAAATCTGGAAGGAGTCAGTGGCTCCTAAACTCAAAAAAATCTAGTGGCCACACTATGTAATAAAAGTATGAAAACAATAGCGATTGGTTTTATATGGATAAAAATCTCAGGAATTCAAAGCGAAAAATAATTTACTTAATATAAACGCATGTACAACAAAACAGATTAATTACATCAAATGTGTTTAATTTAATCATAAAATTCTTTAAATCTGAATATTACTTAAATATATGCATCTTAAACTATGTACCGTTAGAATATAAAGTTGGGCTAGATATAGTTAAAAATATGTATGTATAAGTTAAGCAATCATGACTAAGGAGTATTAGGAAAACAATATTTCTTATTTTGATTTTGTCATATAAAAATACACATTAAAAAAAATTGTGAATATGGTGAGAATCTCGCATTATAAGAATCAAAATGTACTTCAAACATTTGTTTTTCTAAAAAAAAAAAAATCTTGGCGACTTAAGACACCGAAAGTTAATGGACACACAAAAAAAGAAAATTACTCGCCACGTGGCAACTGTGAATCTGGACCTATAGCAAATAGGTGTCAATAACATTTTAGGTGATGCGTTAATTTATGGTTGTTGCCACACAGTAAACTACAGATTATCATTATTTTCTTGCTATGTAAGAAAAAAATACATGTAGAGATAAAATGCATTAAAAATACCACTACTTTTACATTTAATGAACATAATTATTTTTAATTTCCAGAAATCCTCTATTTTTACAATATTTTAAATATTTACTTTTTGAATTCACAGTTAATTTCAAGGTCATCAAATCCATATATTCACCGACAATAATATCAATTTTGCCTGTAAGAAATAAAGTTAACTTTTTTTACTCACAGAACATTTAAAAATAAATTTAAAGCAAAATGATTATCATTTATTACAAAGCAACTATTATTTTGAAATATATAGGGGCTTGGCGACACAAACAAGACTCCAACATGCACAGGGGAGTTGCAGCTAACCGTTCGCTCGAAGGTTGTGTCAGTCCTGACTACATGAGTTATATTATACATTAAATATTTTGTTTAAAAATTTTTGGTTTAATACTTATTTTAAAATCTCACAAACTAATTTGTCTAAAAAAAAGAAACAAAAAAGGATTTTTGAATTTAAAAATATACTAACTCAGTATTCATACAAGTCTTCCTCATCTAGGACTTCTTCAAGGCTATCTTCAAATGTTTGTGACGGTGTGTTCCGACTGCAAGTTCTATCTGTAAAAGAAATCAAGAAAACCTTCATTCTTTTTGGGGCATTGTCTATTATATTAAAATGTGACTGCGTGTTTATATTTCACATCAACTTCTATATGAATATGATTACTTATGGGATGAGAAGAACAATTATTTGCAAGGATATGAGCATGCCAAATTAAAGAAATCTTAATATTTAAATCAGTTTCAGATGTGAAATTAGAATTTAATTAAAAAATAATTACTTTTTTGTTTTGATCATTTGGAATAGTTTTACTTTTAATACCTTCTGATTGTTTACTAGTAATGCTTTGAGTATTCTTTTCTTCCTTTCATTCTGATTTTTTAAATTCACTCTTTTTTTTTTTTTTTTTTCTCTCTCTCCAGATTTTTGAGTTAGTGAACCAAGATTCTAAAATTTCACTTTTTTCTTTTTGAGTACACAGAAATAACAAAATTTTAAGTTTTTTCCATCTTTCCTCAATTTTTGGGTCTGTGAGAGATAAAATTAAGTGCTTTTTTCAAAATTTGCCGACTCACAGTGATGAATAAGTCAACGTTTTTCATTGCAATTGAATTCAATTATTGTACAGAACCCTTTGTGTGTGAGTAAAACAATTTTGCTGAACTACTGACCTTTTTCTGTTTTAGTTGTGCTTTTATTAGTGGATAGCACCCCACATTTTTTTCTACTACTTATTTATACAGTAGACTCCCTCAAACCCACATAGCTTGGAATCAAGAGTTTGCGCAGATTTCTGGTCACTGTTTTGTTTACATAATATTGTGTCCCTTGCTGCTATTTTTGACATGCATTTTCAAATCATTTCTTTCCTGGCTGAGGGGGGGGGGGGGGGGGGGACCCACAAAATATATTCATTAATCTTGGGAAATAAACGTAAATTTTGACATTTTGTCGCTGGGAAGCATCGTGAAATTTGTCATTTGGTCTTTGAAAAAAAAAAAAAAATGATAAATTTGCCAGTTGGTTACGAAAAAAACAAACTTAATTCGTCCATCAATTGCATGAAAAAACAAGTATGAGTTTTGCCAGTGAATCACTGAGAAAAATCTACAAATTCATCAACTATTTACAGGAAAAAATGAAATTATTGATCATCTGCAGGAAAAATCTGCAAAATTCCTCCCACTGTATCAGGGTTGCAAAAAAGTCACGCCGGTGGTTTTTATTGGTTTTAACCGGCTTTTTTTTGGCAAATTTGGCTTTTATACAGTGAAGCATTTTATTTATAAACGACTCATTTTTATGTATTTTTTAATTAGTTTTAAAGATATTTAATTGAGGTAGACATCAATATAACCCAATTTTTCAATAATGAAGACATTAATATTGGAATAAAAGGTCATACCAATTGCTTTGTCTGGTTTACACTGACCTTAACAATCTTTTTTTTTTTCTTTTTTTTACTTCTTATATAATTAAAAAGGACAATGGTTACTTAGTTCTATATTTTATTAACTAATTTTAAGGAATATTAATATTACAAGTCTTATTTTTTTTCATAAGCATTTATTTAAAATCACACACAAAGTCATTCATAAAAACATTTCTCTATTAAAATAGTATTATGAATAACATATGCATTAATTTATGCATGCATATGCACTATTTTAAATAACAACTAGCTTTTCAAAATTCTAATTCAACAAGTTTTATTCGGAGAATTAAAAAAACAAAAAATCTCTATTTTTAGCACTTACATGTACTAAAATTTCCTCAAATGTTATATCCTTCCTAATTTCTCTTTCAGAATTGTTCATTCTATGATTTTAATCTGTCAGTGTGGACATATCTGGAATAAGTTACATAACAGCTTAGTAGTAGAAAAACTTTTTACATATATCATTTTTATAAGTCGATCATTTTTATAAGTATTTTTTATCTAACAATTGCTTATTATTGCTCACGTATTATATAAGATAATTTCAGTTATTAAATACATATAGCTATTTAGTTTTAATCAATTTTAAAAGTAAATATCAGTAGGTATATGAAAGAATGTTTCTATTTTACTGTGTGACATTTTCTTATTCTTACATATAATCTTTAAAATGTGTAGTATGTGTAAAACCATGATAAAGAATTCCAAACCAATACTTTAGATTCTAATTTAATGTATTCTTCTGAATATTCATAATTTTTTTTTTCAGACATAATGCCTTCACAGTTGCATTCTAGCAGTTATAAGGTCATATTTATTTGACAAAATTTAATAAAGTTTATATTTTTTTAGTACAAAATATTTATAAGTGTATTAAAAATAAATTAATCCAAATTTTATATGAATTATCTATAAACCGTCTTTCTGAAAAATAAAAGCTGGCTTTTTTAAAGCGGTTAAAACCAAAAAAGCTGGCTGGCTTTTTTTGGCCTGTCTAAAAACCGGCAACCCTGCACTGTATGGAAAATAGAACAAGAGTTTTGCCAATCAGTCGCAAAAATTCCCACAAATTTTGGCAATCGGAGAAATAAATAGCACAAAAATCATCAATCGGTTTCAGGAAAAAAATTGCCAAAATCGTCATTCTGCCGTCAAAGAAAACCCACAAAATTTGTCAGTTGATTGTAGGGGGGGGGGGGGGGAACACAGAAATATTTCAGTTGGTTGCTTTAAAATATTGGGAAATTCATCAATCGGTCACAGGAAAACATTGTATTCAGCAATCAATTGTGCGGAAACGTTAAAAAATTCTTAAGTTGGTGGCAGACAAACATGCAAAATTCGTCAATCAGTTGCGGGGAAAGAAATTACAAAATTCTATTAGGTAAAGTAATAAATTACAAAAATAAATAAATAAATAAATCTTAAAATAACCATGTTTTATTTCATGTTTAATCAGACTATTAGATAAAAAAAGCTGCAGTAACACAAATGTATTTGAAAAAAAAAAAAAAAAAAGATTATGCTTGCCAGAGATATCTGTGTTGTATCTTGAATTTCTTTGGAAATAAATTCATTTCATTCATGAGAAAGCATTAATTCAGTCATATTAACCAGAATTTCATATAAAATGTGTACACAATGACAAAAAAAAAAAAAAAAAAAAAAAAACCCTTGAAATTTCCCTGAACATCTTAAATGTGAGTTTCACTGTTTACATCTGCATTGAAGTGAAGATTTCAGACAGCGTTGAATTCAAGGAGTGGATCCGGAAGATTTGAGATTTTGTGTTTTTCAACAGTCAAAAAGTGCAATTTTCACCTTCCCCCGGGAGAAAAGTATCTGAATTGAACACTGATTTCAGGGAATCGACTGTATAAATAAGCTTTATTTAAGATACTTAAACACACAAAAAATTAATGAATAATTATGAACACGGAAGGTGGGACGAGGGGGGGGTGGGGGGGGGTGAGAGAGGGAGATTTTGAAAATCTTACCAGCGAAGGATTTATTTTACCAGCTAGTAAGAAGCCATGTATAGTTGAAAATTGCTATGACAACATTTACATGATTACAAAAAAAAAAAAAAAAAAAATACTATTACCAAAATAGATTTTTAATTTTTTTCCTATAAAATTAAGAATTACATATAAACAGAAGAAAATTTTATAGAATTTAATAACACATTTACAATTGCAGTAAGTTGGAGAGTTGAAAAATATAGCTAACAAGTAAAACATATATCTTCTATTATAGCCAGGGTTGCAAAAAAGCCACGCCGGCGGCTTTTATTGGTTTTAAGTTTTTTTTTTTTTTTTTTTTTGGCAAGAAATGGACTTTTTTTGGCTATAATTGGCTTTATAATTATAAACTATGCATTTTAAAGTGTTTTTAATTAGTTTTAATGACATTCAATTATTTAGAGTTAAATAAGTAACCCAATTTCTCAATAATGAAGACTTTAACTGAAATAAAACTTAGATGGTTTTGCTAGTGATTTGTAGTTAGAATTGCAAATATGTCAGCTAAATTTTAAAAGCTCCATATCAACTGCTTTATCTGTTTTACACTGACCTTTAACAGACACCCCCCCCCCCATTTTTTTCATTTCTACAGCTTTATAAAATTAAAGAGGGCATTGGTTACTTAGTTACATGTTTTATTACTTAATTTTAAGAGCTATTAATATACGTCTTATTTTATTTCTATTAAACATTTAAAATTATGCATAGTCATATAAAAAAATATATTATTTCTCACTATTAAAAACATTATGAATAGCATAATTGCTTTTCGAAATTTTATTTTTCTTGTTTATTTTTATACACTTATGTACCAAACTCTCCTCAAATATTATATCCTTTCTAATTTCTCTTTTAACATTTATAACTTCACTCTTCATATGGACACATAAGAATGTTTCTATTTTGATGTGCTACATTTTGTCATTGTTTAATTAATTATAATCTTTAAAATGTGTAGTATATGTGGAGCTATATATGTAATATAGAATTTCAAAACATCAATTTGGAATGTAACTTATATTCTTTTCAATACTTATATATATTTTTTCAGATATAATGCCTTTACAGTTGCCTTTTAGCAGTTATAAAGACATTTATTTGACAAAATTTAATAGAAATTCATAATTTTCTTAGCAGAAAATATTTATAAGTAAGTGTATTATAAATTAATTGATCCAAATTTAAAACTAATTAGCTGTAAACCAACTTAACCGACTTTTTTAAGTGGTTAAAACCAAAAAAAAAAAGCCAGCCGCCTTTTTTTGGCCTGGCTAAAAGCCGGCAACCCTGATTATAGCCTGTAATTTTTAAGAGACTACTTAAAAATTCACTTGCCAGCGATGAGTAAAATGAGGTAATTTCCCACCCATGATTATAAATATTTAAAACATTGAGCGGCACATTAGCCCCCGGTGGCTGACACTGAATTTCCCGTTCAGAATGCATCATTCGCCGATGACTGACGGTCTAAAATATGATATGAAACTAAAAAAATATAATTGTTTTATGTAATTACTGAAAATGTATTTAATATTTTACTTATTTTTTATTTATTACAGGATTATACTTTCTTAAAAATTAAACATTGTAAATTTTTCAGCTTAAGTGTCAGTCACAGTGTTAACTGATAGCAATATTTGAGCGTGGCCAAATACTATGATACTCGGCTATAATAATACAATATCGCTCAGACTAATCCCTCTGAGGGAAGTCCTAGTAGTAGTTTTTATTTCTTTTGTTTTTAAATTCAATGAGTAAAAGACATGTATTTTAAATATAATTGTTTTAAATAAAATAAGTACAAGAATGTATTTCTAATGTAATATATTTTAAATAAAGTGTGTTAAAGGCTTATATTTTAAATGAAATGAATGTAATATAAATAGCGGCTATGAGCAGTGGCATATCTAGACTTCATCATTTCAGAGGGGGCTGACATACAGTAAAAGACGGCTGAAACTAGCCTTTTTCTCCCATGTTTGCCAGGGCAAACATGGATTTTGCACCCCCCCTCTTCCTCCTCATGCACAATAAAAGTTACTGACTGCAGGCACCCAATGCAAAAAAAAAAAAATCCTTAAAAAATAAAAATAATTAAAATGCTAGTAAGAAATATGTAAACAACTCTCCCATAGGATTAACATTAGCTTGAGCATTAAGATCCTATACTAGTCATGCGAAGAAACTGAATCGCTAATGTTAAACCTATGGGAACATTCTTTTTAAAGTTTTTTACTTGCATATTAATAGTTTTAAATGATTTTTTTTCTTGCTTATAATAGCTGAAATTGAATTCTAACCAGGTCAGTGTTTACTGTTTAGAGTTTGGTTGCAGATCATTTTTCTTAAATAAATTTACTTTCACTTCCACAAATTTTGAAAAGAATGCCTCCACAGGTTTACATTAGCTTGCAAATTTCCTTATATTTCATATATATATATATATACATTTTTGCATGAAACAACAAACAAAATCTTTATTAGGCGACCCCTTACGCCTTTCGTTCTGGTGCCTGCGGCACCTCTGCACTCCCTAGTTTCGACCCTGGTTTTTAAGAGGGAATCACAAGACACGGAAAAAAATTCTCTTTAAATAGGTTTTTATCATAGCAGCTATATATAATCAAAATGCTAAGATGGAATTGCATGGAACTGGGAAAAATTTCGTTTTAGGTAGGTTTTCAATGTTTTCATCTTAACAAGTACCTATAATTTTTCCATGGCTATATGATACTTTTTTAATCTGAAAATTATTTGCTAAAAGATTACCAAGATCAATAAATAGTAAAATCTAGAAATTCAGAAGTCAATTATCAGGAAAAAAATTCGTGAAATTCTTATGTTGGTTGCAGAAAAAAATGTAAAATTCATCGACTGGTTGCTGGAAAAATCTCAAAATTTTTCAGTCAGTAGAGGGGCAAATCATGAAATTCAATCTGTCGTGGGAAAATATCACAAAATTCTACTGATAAAAAAGGACTCTTAACAAACAAATTTAAAATATCTTTTGTGCTTTTTTTTAGAATAGTGTGCACTTTTTAAAAGATTCCTGCATGGCAGCTTTTTTTTTTTCTAGAGTCAAAACTAAATATGGTCCCAGTAGCAGAAAAGGGGCTGTTCAAATATTACGTAAGCATGTTTTTGACTATTTTTGACCCCCCTCCCCCCTTGTCAGCAAAAATAAGCAAATCGCGAACCCCCCCTTAATAATTACGTAAGAAAATTGGAGCCCCCCCCCCCCCTACTTAAAAAAAAATTAGGACACAATACAAATTATAAAACTCTACTCGACTAATATAACTACTAAATAATAATAAACGCTTGTTTTATTTCTTTACAATTCTATTTAAGAAAATTTCTTAGATCACAATTTTAGAAGAACTTGGTCTTTTGAAAATTTTAAATTTGAACATGACAATATCTATTCCGATGCTGACCACGGCTGCTCAAGCCATTTTTCCATATCTGTTATGATATTGGTTTCCAGTTTTACTTGATTATCTTCATCGCTTACTTTTCGGATGCAATCTTTATCAACTTCATCTTCATTGATCCACTCAACATCTTCCATATCTTTCACGAATTTTACGAAGCGCATAAGTTCATTTGCTCGACGAGCAGCAATTCTCAATGGTCGTATAAGGCAGCCCTTCTCGCATTTTTCACTCTGTTGAATTTTTTTGTGTCTGTTTGCTGACTTCTGAGATGCATGATATTGGCCACAACTTCCACAAGTTCTTGCGGATAAATGCGTGAACTTTATGGAAGAGCAAAAATAATCATACAGCATCTTTAAAAATCCCTTTTCTGTACTATTCAGATTTAAGGCCAGGCGGAGACTTAAATCTATAAATTCCCCCTCTTCACTTGCAATGATGTCATTTGACGATTGTATCATTTTAATTGGAGGAGGATTGAATCGTCCTTTTAATATACGAAATAATCCACTGCGTGCAGGAGAGCAACAATTCTTTTTTTCGCATTTTACAATTTGCAGCAAGTATTGACTTTCTTGTACGAGCTTCGAATACCAATCCAAGTCATAACCACGAGACTCTGGTTCGCCTGAATCAACATATGTGGCAGTAACAGGATAACTGTCAATGTTTGATGAGTTCCAGATATCTTCGAGAGTTTTACCAGCATATGCTAAGTTATTTTGCTCCCTTTCTTCATCAGTAGTGCGACCGTTCTCATCGAGATGGGAACCATAATGGTTATGAGGGTGTATAAGACAAGACAGTTCTCGACTGAGTGGTGTCATTCGCCTTTCTACTCAATTATATGCACTTCTTCCAGGAGCATTGCACGCTATGAAAATTCCATCCAAATCATGCTTTTTGAAATGGTTAATAGCAAACGATATAACTTTCTGGTAGCGGGATTCTTGTCTGGATCTCCATCAACCGTTACTATGATTACAGGTTTGATGAAACCCTCTTCTGTTTTCACTAATTTTTCAAAATCTTTGAGTATTAATAGAGTTTCAAAATCGTGAGCATGAGTATTTGCTGTGGAAGAACTGTGTTTCCCACTTCTTATAGCTATTAACGTTGGACTAGAATAACCTATGTATGGCTTTACTTTGACCTGCCATGCCAGGAGCAATCACAATACCAGCGTAAACACATGGGATAAGTTTGCGGCGTTCAGCGATGACCCAGTCGTGATCGCTTAAGGATACGTGATACTCCATATGCATCAGTATCATAGCCTGTTTATTGGCTGCTGTAATTCCCAAAGGTACGCGCGCTTTGTCATCATGTGAAAGAAGAAACACTTGCATGGGTCCAAAAATTGAAGCTAAAGTTTCTAAATAATGGATGGATATTACTGCAAATTGGGTATCAATGTGAGATCGGTGATAATCAGCCAGAATCCAAGAAAGTTTTATCGGCACTGTGGTGACATGTCTTCGGCACTCGATGGTTGAGTAATTTTTTGGAAGCAAACGAAGATATGTTCTACTCCTGCTTATTGCAAAACCAACCTTTTTCAGTTTTGCAGTCAAGTCATCGAGAGTTTTGACACTTCGGACTTGTTTCTTCTTTTTGCATCTGCAGCGCTTCCAATAATAGCTATGTCTGCTATTGCTTTAAGTAATAATGGTTGTTTAAACTTGGTCTTCCGACTGATTCCCTAAAAGGTATTTTTTTTAATGTCTGGATTATCATGGCAGATTTCTCCAAGCTTTGTTCGTTTGGTGGTTCGATGTTTTCTTTGGTATTCAGCATTTTATCATTTCCTTTCTAAGGATTGTTTTTCCTTTTTTGAGATCACTGGAAACCTTATTTATCTGTTTTTGAATCTGAGATACATTGGTTTCAATTCAATTGGGTTACATTTCATTTTTAGTAAGGTTCAAAATTTGAAAACAGTTAGAAGATTATCTGCTACAAAACTAACATATTTTTTAATTTTTTTCCCCCATGGATGCATTAATTTTTGAGTTATTTGAAAAGAAAAAATAAGGCTTGGCTTGGCTACGCCATATTTAAAAAGTAATAACTCGTTTTTTAACGTTTTTTTGGTCTTTATTTATTCCCATACTGACCATGTTTTGCCAAGGCTACACGGTCATTTTTATCTTATCTATCTTTTTTTCCAATTTTTACAAGTAATTATGTAAACTTAAAGTTATGATAAAATATATTTAAAATTTTAAGAATAAATTGATTATAATTACCTTTATAAAATAATCAAGAAAGACTGATTTCTTTTTGGTTGCCTTACGCTGTTCGTCCTCAATTCTTTTTAGCACCAATACCTCTAACTCTTTGTCAGTTTTAGAAGACTTTTTGTACTGCCGCCACATATCATTAGTTTTACATTGGATATCCTTCAAAGGTTTATCTGATGCAGACTTTTTGAAACTTTCAAAAAGTTTTTTATACAAGATTTCTCGAAATGAAGACATATTTCTGATTTTACTTATTTTAAACACCACTACACTGCAGTACTGAGAGGTAGAGGTCTGCACAGGCCGAAATTTCCAGACCCGGGCCCGGCTCGACTCATAGAGAAAAAAATTCGGCCCGGCCCGTACAAAAAAATTATTGGCCCGGGCCGATAAAAAAGTTAAAAGTTCGGCCCGAACCCGGCCCGACCCGGAAAAAAAGTTAAAATCTCGGCCCGATTGAATTTCTACAAAACATTGATTTTTATGTCGATTTGGTGAAAGATTTGTCTCGTACGAGGAGTTCTGGCCAAAATATGTCTTAACTATTTTTTTATGTTTATAATCTTCATTTTTATATAACTGGCGCAGGCTGCGACATTTATTTTTTTTAATCAATCTCTATTTCTTGTATGTAAATGAATCCGTTATCATTAATATCGTTAATCCATATTCCATGTATTGAAGTGCTAAAAATCTGAAAAATGCTATATAATAAAATCTTCTAAACGGAGTTACATAAAAAAGAAAAAAATCCGTTATAGACAAGTGCCCTTCTTAGCAAGTTTTAAATGTATTATATATCCTATTCTTACGTATTAGTATATTAATTTTGAATGGATCAACACGTTTTGCAGTTTATAACAGGATTTCGTCATAGACAGGTTCCTTCTCACATGTTTTCTTATATTTTCATTTAGCTATATTTTAATAAGCGCAGAAATCTACTATTCTTTAAAAAGAATAAATTTGAATGTTTAATAGTAGAATAATAGCGATTTAAAAATGTGTACATTTTTTTCAAAATTTTTTGAGCCTGACCTAATTTTACTGACCTTTGAACGGATCAGGCTACGCCGAGACAATGATTTTCATACGGGCTGCGTCAAAACTAGGACTTAAAATTTTGGGCCGTGAAGACTTGGAATGAAACCAGTCCCGGCTCTGTACAGAAAAAATGGGCCCGGCCCGATCCCCCACGAAAAAAGTAAGGCCCGAACCCAACCCGTCCCGTAAAGAGTAGTAACTACGCCCGGCCCGTCCCGAGCCTTCAGAAAAATGTATGGCCCGGGCCCGCCCCGAATGCCGTGAATGAAAATAGGCCCGACCCGGCCCGTGCAGATCTGTACTGAGAGGTTTTCAAAACTCACGAGACATCAGACAGTAGAGCAGTCGGTCACTATGGTTATGGGGTTCAACCACTTGACAGAGGAGGGGTGGAAACAAAAAAGATGGAATTTTACTTACGTTTTGGAAGCTTTCCCGGAAAACTCATATTGTCACAATACATCATATCGCATCGGTCCATTCAATTCTATTCTATTCTATTTTCACAATTGGAAATAGTAGTAAGTTCTCAGAGATAATAAGCCCTCATGCATCAAACATGAACAGTCACCTCTAGATAAAAGAGATCGTTTATGTTTTCCTTGTGCGGTCAAAATAGCTGACATCAGAACTTCAAGTTTAATATTCTTTTGCTATTTCTTTCTTTCAATTTGAAATTTTATATATATATATATATATTTTTTACAAGTTAGAGATTCTGAAAATGTCTTACGTAAGCACCATTCAACCCCCCCCCTCCCCCCTTGTCAGCAAAAATAAGCAAATCGCTAACCCCCTCCCCCCCTTAGGTGCTTACGTAATATTTGAACGGCCCCAAATACTCCAAGTGTCTGCGACAGATACTTCAAGGGGCAGAAAATAATCTGCTGGTAAAATATTTTACAATTGGATCATTAATTAATCAAACAATCACTTACATGTGATGCCATTATGCATTTTATTCATTTTTATTAATAATAATCTTAAGTTTTGTATTAAGTAATAAAGAACTAAACATAATTATGAAGCAAAATAAAGGTTTGATAGAAAAATAATCTGCAAAAGAGAAAAGAAAATATGCAATATCAGTCTTGAATTTTCTGCTACTGGGAATATACAGTTATAAAAATTTTATTGATTAATATACTGTTCACACTAGAAAGAAAAGGGTAGGGTGCCATTCACTAATAAAGGCACAACTTCAGCAGTAAAAGATCACTATTGAGTAAAAATGAGCCTTTTCAAGAAAAAATTTTGTTAAGTAATGATAAAAAAAGTACATGATTTAATAATAGTCTGTGTTTCCCAGGGTTCGTAAATATCATGATATTTTCGAAAATATCAAAAATATCCGATATTTTCGATATATATCCGATATTTTCAAAGCAGCCAACTTACCGCTGATAATAAATGTTTTCAAGCATAATATAGATTAGAAACTAAAATATATTGCACTTAACATGAAAACTTAATCAAAGAATATTCTAAAAATGCACTTTTCTTTTTATTTTCTGTTTTGTTTTTGTTTTTTTCACTTAGAACAAAATTAAAGATGAACTAATTGAAAACAGTAACAATTTGCTTTATAAAGAAAAAAAAAAGAAAAAAACTAACTATAGGATTCAGTATCAAGATCAAGTATAAAAAAAATCAGAAATTTTAAATAGAAAAAAGTTCTTTTAATTGAAAAATTTTAACATAAATTTAAGTATAAAATATCTTATTTCGTATTTTCAAACATGTTGTATAGTTTAAACTAAACTGGACCAAAACATGAGAAAAGATTCCTTTCTAATGAAACGGTATATAACTGCTTATTTAAGTTAGTCAGTTCATCTTTCAATGGTTGTTCTGAATTAATTATGTCCCACATAATTATTAATTCAACATTTTAAAAATAAAAGCTTCAAAAATATATTTATTTTCTTTTTTGGCTAAAAAAGTCACATCCAGAAGAGACAAAAGTTCTTTATCTACAGATTCATAGTCAATAACAGTTGAAAATTTATTTCATTTACACTGAAATATTACGAATTACGACTGAAAATATCAAATAGTGTATCTTGCACACATTCATATTTTGAAAATAAATATCAAATGCAGAAAATATGAAACATCTTGATATATTGAAAATAAATGTCAAGTAATATGAAAATATCAAAAATCTTGATATTTTGAAAATAAATATTGGATATATATTCATTGATATATTTTAACGAACTCTGGCTATATATAAAGAATTATCAAAATTACATTTTATCTTTCAATGGCTGTTCTGAATTTACTGTCTAACATAATTATTAGCTCTACATTTAAAAATAAAAGTTTCAAACATAAAGCTTGGAAAAGATTTGTTTTCTTCTTTTCCTAAAAAAGTTACTGCCAAAGGCAAAAGTAAATTATCTATAGAATGATACAGTCAATAACATGTGGAAATTTCATTTACACTTGCTTTGAATGTGGAAAATATCAAAATTATCTCACTTGGTGATTTTTGAAAATAAATATCAAATATACAAAATATCAAACATCTTGATATTTTGAAAATAAATATCAAGAATTTGAAAATATCAAAAATCTTGATATTTTAAAAATAAATATCGGATATATATCAAGATATACTATATATCCATTGATATATATCAACGAACCCTGGTGTTTCCTAAAAAAAAAATAAAAAAGGTTATAATTTTTGCAAGTTTTCAGGCACATTTATTTAGAAATACTCTGGTACTGGAGAAGATTTTTACAAGAGATCTCTGGCTAAAACTAAAGATGCATTTCAATATTTTAAAAAAGGAGCACCCTTAAATAATGCCAAGAGGGAACTTTAGATTATAATAAATACAAAAGTAGTTTCTTAAGCAATTGGAACATTTATATGTAATAATTGAAGTTAACTTTATTCTAAATATGGATCCAGCCCTCAATTTAGAGGGGGGGGAGGTGTCATGGCTCTTTTTTTTTTTTTTTTTTTTTTTTTTTCAGAGGGGGTCGTCACCCCACTTCATGATAAATTTTTATATTGGAGGCTATTCCCAAATTAAAACTGACAATTTTTCTGATACTTTCGTGAATTCATTTATACTAAAAATTTGCATTGGTATTCGTAAAATATATAATTTATAGATTTCATTCAGATACCAAGAAATTGAAGCGTTTCTCATTTTCTTGTAAATGCTAAGAATGATTCAGAAATGTTGTCAAGTTACCATATTAAGCCAATTTTTAGGACTTAAGAGCCACAGAAATGTAGTCATGAGGGAGCAATTAGCATTCACGTCCGAAAATTTAGTTTAAAATGCTAAATTTTATGGAATTTTTGGAAAGACTTTTCTTTTATTGAAAAATGGAAAACACTATTTGATCACATAGTTTCTGAAAATAAGTGAACTTTCAAATTTCTAGAGATTAAAAAGATTTTCACGGATGTATCAGAAATTACCTAATTTTGATTTGATTCACATTGTTGAAGGGGGGGAGGGGAATTTAAAATATATTTCATTTTTTAAATAATTTTTAGCATTTTCCTGTTGTTCACGGAGGGGGGGGGGGTGGATCGTGACCCCCATGACTTCCCCCTTGGACCCACCATTGTAAATAATACAACACTTATTTTAAGGGTAAAATAATTCAGTTGCTAAGATGTTGAAATTTTTTTTTCTATTTTATTGAAACCAGAATTAGTGGAATTCATTTAAAATTAACTGCTTTTTTTCTGCTACACATACAACATAAAACCTAAATGTTATTTGAAAATTCTGGTAAACATTATGGCTGAGGATTAAAATTTATTGTATAAATAACATAACAACACAGCCTTTCAAAAGGTCAAGTTCAAAATAGCCAAGACTGTATCGGCGATTGGTGATAAACAAAACAATATGTGGCTCTAACACTCTTTTACTATACCGTTCGTTATATCTGCAAAATATGTGATTAAATTTCGATATTTATGCAACTAATACAGCAACAATTTGCAAGTTTATTTTCATTTTATACGAAAATTATCGTAGCATTAAGCCTAAATCTATCTGCACGATACACGGATATAGCAGTAATCGGGTGTTAAAATATAAACTATACAGAAAAGTAAATACATGAAATAAGAAATGAATAACTTACCTTTTATGCAAGTCGTTAATGGCTGAATAGAGTAAAACTGGTGGGAAAATGCACATAGAGCCTTACCAAATAAATGGCGAATCACGCGGTTTGAGCGAGAGCAGACGTAAACATCGTTCGCGTCCGGAGTTTCTAGGAGCGACCTTCGACTTTCCATTTCCGCATGCGCGGCAAGATTGAAGTAGCAGTATTTTTTTTCCATAAGATGTGCGTAATAGGTGTTATTCGCAAATCCATTCGATGCACTAAAGAGTACATCCTATGGAAATCAAAAAGAGCATTTCCAGTAGACATAAAAAAAAGTCATAGTTATAATACGTCTATAGCAGGTCATGGACGTTTAATACATATCTAAATGGGAAATGCCCGATAGACATCTATTGGTTTAATGCTATGCACATGTAAAAGATGTTGTGGACGCTATAGATGTAATTACACTATACATCGACATCCTATAGATAACGTGTGCTGTGTGGGAGGGAAAAAAATATATAGAAATTCAGAAACTAGACAAAATTTGCAACAAATAGGATATATGACATTATGACCTAGGATAAACAGGGAGAGAGGGGGCTGCCTCGGAACATTCCCTGCGCGCTTTTCTCAAAAACCAAATTTTTTCAAAAAAAAACAATTTTTTGGGGGGTTGCCGGGTGAAATTTTGGTTGGAAGTTTCAAATTCGGATTCAGCGACACAAAAACCATACGGTGAGTCGAAATCCAGAACTAGTATTAATTTTGCCAGGTAAAATCCCCTATTGCCTGGACGTAATAACTTAGTGCACGTAGCGCCGCAGTGCATGTTCAGAGGCAGCCCTCCTTCTCCCCGTTCATCCTACGTCATAATGTCATATATCCTTTTTGTTGCAAATTTTGTCTAGTTTCTGAATTTTGTAATGATTTTCCCCTAAAACAATAAGAAATTTAAGTTAAAAACAATTATTTGGGGGCGGGGAATTTGGGGGGGGGAAGTTAAAAATTCGGATTCAGCGGCCCAAAAACTTAAAGTAAACCTTATAGAGAAAGTTCGGAGGGGAGATGGGAGAGCGAATGTAAACTTGTGAGTGGTTAAGTGGAATTGCGCAACTTAGTCCACGCAGCACCGCGCGTATGTTCCGAGGCAGATCCCCCTTCCCCTTCATCCTAAGTCATAATGTCATATATCTAATTTGTTGCAAATTTTGTCTACTTTCTGAATTTCTAGATACATTTTCCCTAAAACAATAAAAATGTTAAAAAACAATAAAAATTTTATAATAAAAACCTTTTTGGGGGGGCATTTTACCAAACTTTAGGAGGGGGGTTGCCGTGCGTAGCTGGAAGGGGGCAGAGCCCCCTAATATCTTAAAACATATAAAATTAGAAAAGATAAAATAGATAAATAATTTTCAATATTTAGCATAAATTATTTTCATTTAAAAAATGCAGATTATTAAGAGTTGTTAATAACAAAATACAATGAATGATCTTTAAGATTTTGTCAAGTTGTGAAAGAACATTTTCTTGATTGGGGGAGATTATTCTTAAAGAATTTTAAAAAGTAACTTAAGATATGAAGTTGAATAACACAGCTTGCAAAAATTGAGTGCTAGTTACAGTATTTCAATAATGCCAATCAATATTTTTTGTTACTTGCTGAATCTAATGATAAAAATTTTTAACTTGGACACTTGGAGTATCAGAAAACAGAATAACCAGAAAACAAAGTGACCAGAAGTATTTGAATATTTAAAAAAAAAAATAATAATAACTACAGAACATTACATTTTCATGAAAAGGCATCAAATATTTATTGATTATTATATTATTAATCAAAAGATTCTTAATGCGATTTTCAAGGTATCAATGTTTCACTATGTAGAACAGTTTATTCTTTAAATATACAACATAGCGTTACTAATAGATAATGTTTAAATTAGAAATGGATTTCAATTTTCTACTTAATTGACTACTATATACTTTTAATATTTTCAAGTGAAGTTATATATCTTATAGATACAATATCCAACAAAGTTTATTTTATCAACAGATATGTAGTTGTACGCAGCAAATTATATATTAATCTGGGTTTTTTACAAAACAGTTTTTTGCCACCCCTGATTTTAGGACCCTTCACAGAATTCCATTTCCTAAAATGAACCCTTCACAGAATTATATTTCACAAAAAGAACCATTCACAAAATTGTATTTTTTACACAAGGACAACATCATAAAATTTGCTTTTTTTTCTATTCTATTAAAACAGTCCTTTCACATGTATTTAAATTTTTGACTGTGTATGTTGAAAGAGACATTCATACTTTTTGTGGAAGATTCATATGTAGAAATGTAAATGAGTCCGTAAGTAGAAAATGTCCCCCCCCCCCTCTCCCAAAAAAAAGTATCATTTTGTTTATTATGCTACTTTTATTTTCACAAGTATTAGGGGACAAAAAATCGCAAAATTTCATAAAAAACACCCTGTCAAAAATGTTAATAGAACAGTTAAATTTATTTTAGTAAAAGTAATGAATTTACTATGGAATATACATTTAAAAATTTATTATACATGCACATAAATATTCACTGCATACTTTCATTGCAGGGTTCAGCTGTACTCATATCTAATTCAAGCCAATTTGCAAATTCCTCAGCTGTGGACCTTCCGCAATGCCTACCTTGTAAGATAATGGAATTTGAAACTATTCCAAATTCTGAACAAAAGCTGTCGCCTTTCCTTTCATCAAAAATTAATTTGAATTCAGAATCAATCCATAAAAAAATTAATATACAATAAGAGATGCAATTATAATATTAAATACAATTATATTAATAGCTATGATAATAAAAAGATAAAGCAAAAATTTTAAGCTTTTTTATTATGATTGTCACACTACATGTATGGATAAACCAAATCTCCTGAATTTCAAAGCATTTTCAAAATGTTAGGAACTTGAAAAGCATCCTACCTTTATGAATTGCTAACTTGCGCAAAACTGATGTTAACCTTGAGAGATTCAGGTAAACTGTAACTTGTATGCAGGGGTGAATCTGAGTAAAAATAAATCTTTTGAAATTCACAGCAAATTATCTCAATGGTTACAATAGAGGGCGGGGGATCCCACCCTGGGGCTAATTATGCGATCCATTGACGAAAATCGCATGTTATATGCAATTCTTTGACAAAATTTGCATTTTATATGCGATTCTTTGATAAAATTCACATTTTCCCCGCAATCTTTTGGCTAAATTAGAATTTTTCGCAATCCTTTGACTACATTCAGGCTTTTTTCCGTCACGCTTTGATGAAATTCAGGCTTTCTTCCATCATCCATTGATGAAATTCAAGCTTTTTTTCCATCATCCTTTGATGAACTTCAGGCTTTTATCCATCTTCCTCTGATGAAATTCAGGTATTTTATACAGTACTTTGACAAAATTAGTGTTTTTTTGTAATCCTTTGCTGATATTAGCATTTTTGTATGATCCTTTTACAAAATTTGAGTTCTTTTTCAGCGATCTTTTGACGAAAAGCACGTTTTTTCCACGCGATCCTTTGACGAAATTCACGTTTTTTCCACGCGATCTTTTGACGAAATTCACGTTTTCCCCCTCTGATCCTTTGACGGAATTTGCATTTTTCACTGCGATGCTTTGACAAAATTCGCATTTTCCCCATGATGTTTTGATTAAATGGATTTTTTTGGTGCCCATTTGTCAAAATTCATGTTTTTTTTGTCTGAATTTTCAGACGGATGGCCGATATTTTAAAACTTTCATAACCGAAGATTTAAATTTTCGAAAAATTCAGAACAGAATCACCCCTGATTGTATGTTTTTATATTTATTTATTTATTTTATTTTGCTAATTTATAGGGATGCACCGAATAGTGATTTGGACCGAATGTCGAATATTCGGCCTACAGGCGAACCGAATTACCGAATATTCGGCTGGCCAAATAATTTTTCATTTCAATGGCATTAAAATATTAATTTAAAAAAAATTACATAATACTTAATACAGAAAATAACATTTGGATAACCAGGAGCTTTTTATAAGTAAGCTTTATACTGAAAAAAAATCTACTTTGAGTTATTTAAGAATAGGATAGTTATAAACTTTTTTAATTAATAAAATTTTAAATTTCATGACTTCATCTGTGAATTAAAGCAAATGAATATTTTCTTAAATTCTAAAACAAACATTTTAAAATCAAAGAGAAATTGTGAAGGAAGAAAAACTTCACAGTGTCATATATACTCTTTATTTGTCCGGAAGAGACTAAAGTAAAAATAAATAATACAATCTATACAAATGATGGCAACTCAGCAAGGAAAATTTTAAATGGCATCCTAGATTAGTGTCTAAATTTTGCGATCCTAAAATCTTTCAACGAACTTTTAATGGAGATAATGTGGTCAAGAAAAACTTTTTCTTAAACATTAATTTACTAATTTTCTTAACTGAAATTTTACAAACAGCAAATAATGTAAAATTATTATTTTTATTTAAATATGATTTATTTAATTTGATCTATTATTTGATTATTATGATCTATTTATTTAATTGTTCTGAATATCATTATAAGTCGACAGTTAAAATTAGAAGTTGTGCAAGGTTTTTTTAAGTATTCGGTGCGCCAATATTCGGTGAGATGGCCGAATACCGAATATTCGATGCATCCCTATCCCTACTAATTTACTACTGTACAGTAAAGTATCGTGTAATGTTTGCATCTTATAATACAGGGTGATCCGTTTATATGTTTATGTTAATAAGATAACAGATACTGTATGAACATTACTGAAATTGCATTTTTTTAGCAATGTCTACATGGGGTGTCCATTACTGGAAATTGACTAATTAAGCGTTCCAGTAATGGACCTAAAAAATAAATGATAATAAACCTAAAAAATAAATGAAATTTTGTAAATGGCCATTAGTATATACATAAAATTTAAAGTTTTCTATTACTATAAGTTATCTATTACTATAAATCAATCACCTTGTGCGAGTTTTAATGCATAAGCTAAAACCTTTTACAATGTTCAAATGCACAAATACGTACAATACCATGACACAAAAAACCACATACGGCCGTTTCAAAGAGGATTCTTGAATCCCCTTTCTCAGTGTGATTAAAAAAATATTAAAAGATTAAAATGGGGCCAAAGAATCCTTCGGTTATAGACCCTGGCTATTTTTGTGATTCACCCCCCCCACCCCCTCGCACTGAAGAAGGAGACCCAAGAATCCTTGAAACGGCCGTATGTAGTTTTTTGTGTCATGGTATTGTATGTGTTAGTTTGTGCATTTGGAGATTCTAAAAGGTTTTAGCTTATGTATTTTCTATTACTACTCCATCAAAAATATTCAAATTTTTCAAAAAAATGAAGAATATATAAATTTATTACATGAAGCCAGCTCGTAGAATCTTCATTAAGATTTTCACTGAAAAACTGCATAAACTTTGAAACATTATTTTCTGTTTAATGATTGATTTGATTAAGGGTGTCAACAATAATCCAGATTATAAAACATGCAAGAGGGAGTTTTGAAAGAATAAAATAATGCTAAAAGTTTATTGGTTATTTTTTTTTTATGAACCAAAAACATTAAAGGGTGTCTACTACTGGCACATTTACCCTACATATTATTCAATCAGGAAGAAATTAAGTTCATGACAAATGCTAAGGTCAAATGTTATGTGATATTAAAATATCTTACAGAAAGAACATGCATAAATTTACACACTTAATAATTTCCAGTACGTATGAAATCATGTGCAACAGTACAGAATCAAATCAATTTCGAAGCTTTTTATCGGCAAATATTTTTTTTTTTTGGTGCCTAGCGATGCACCGAATATTCGGCCTACAGGTGAAGTGAATACCGAATATTTGGCTCATAGAATACTTTTATATTTCAAAGTTTAAAGGCATTAAAATGTTAAATTTTAAAACAATTTTAGATAACATTTAAAACAGAAACGTTTATTTTAATAAAGAGCTTTTTTCAAGTAAACTTGGTACTTTTCGGTTAGCTGGGCGCCAGTATTATGTATACATAAATATGTATACATACATATTTATATACATATATACTATGTGTGTGTATATATAAAACATATGCATTGATATATAATGTATATATACATATATGTATGTATATATATATATATATATATATATATATATATATATATATATATATATATATATATATATATAACACTGGCGCCCAGCTAACCGAAAAGTACCGTAAAGTTTATGATGAAAAAAATCTGTTTTGAGTTATTTAAGAAGAAGATAGTTATAAAACTTTTTTAATTAGTAAAATTTTAAATTTCACGGCTTCTTCTGAGAATTAAAACAGATGAATAAAATTTTCTTAAATTCTAAAAGAAACATTTTAAAATCAAAGAGAAATTGTGAAAATATTGTGCAGGATCATATATTATTTGTTTGTCAGGAAGAGACTAAAGTAAGTAAGTAATACAATCTATTCAAATTTTATATGGTGGCAACTTAACAAGAATAACTGTTCTACTCCCTTTGTAGTAGAACTACTACAATTCTACCCTTCTACTCTAATTAAGCAAGGAAGTTTTTTGATGCATTCTACATCAGTGTCTGGAGTGGGAAATCCTTTTCAGAGATTGTAAGCGTTGTTCTGAAAATCTTAGAAAGAAACAGATTATTTACAGGAAAATATTCAGAAACTTGCATTTGTACATAATTAATTCTTATGAAAATCCTTGTGATTGGTTAATTTTCTTAAATAATACTTAACAAACAGCAAATAAATAATGTAAAATCATTCTCTTTTATTTACATATGATTCTGTTTCTAATTATTCTGAATATCTTTTTAAGTTGACTCTTAAACTTAGAAGTTTTATACGGTTTTTAATAAAATGTTTAAAAAGTTTTTTTAGCCGAATACTTCGATATTCGGCATAACAAATAGCTTGATAATCGGTCAAACCGAATATTCGGTAACATGGCCGAATACCGAATAGATACCGAATATTCGGTGCATCCCTATTTGTAACATTAATATTTATTTTAATTCATTAATAAGGAAGATTAAGAACTAGAACAATTCATTATTTGGCTGAGATGAATACAAAAGAGTACAGAATATTTGTGAGATTCAACTCTATGGGTACGGTTATTTTCGAAGAATAACTAAATATGAGAAAAAATTATCTTATTTTCATTCTATTAAACGTATTTATATAAAAATTGTAATGCACATTATTTTAAACTTCATAATATGCTATCAATATAAAAACAGAATACTGAATTTCAAATCATAAAGGGAAAATCTTGTTTGTTTCATTTACTGCTTTTAACAAATGTTGCAACTAACTTTGAGAGGGGAGGGGGCGGGGAATGTAAATAAAAATTGGATTTCGTAAACGAAGTGAAAATTTAAGCGCCAAGTAAACATCAAGTTGATTACGTGGGTTTCATAGTCTAACGATTGCTACTATCATTTTTATATGAACAATAAAGCATTACATATCAAAATTAGTAGTCAAAATAACAAAAAGAACAAATGAAGACAAAAACATTAATGTTACAATCATCAAAACACCGAACGTGAAACATCGTGTATAGCTAACCCTAATCTTAAGACAACTTACAGAAATTGTGAAAACAATAAAAATATGGGAAAAAAATTCGACAACAACAAAATGAATGAACTTACTTTCAAAATTTTCGACGAATTCTTCCAAATTCCACTGCCGAAGTCTTTCGTTAACGTGATCGCCCAATTGCAACATTGAGTAGAACAGCAACAACAACAACAAGAAACTCTACGCTTACGCTTCTGCGATCTCACCTTACGACGGTTTTTAAATGTTCTTCCGCGAACACGATAAAAATGTAGTTCGCTACGTTTCATGTAATAAAATATTACTGACAGGAGCGCTTCATTCGAAATCATAACAAATAGTGATTAATGTGAATAAATTGAACTACCTTGGTGAAATTTACTCCATTTAACGAATAAAAAGTAATTTTGTTTGAAACTGAGTATGGCTGGTATTTGGGGCATTCCACGTCAAATCAGGCAGTAAAATATCAATATGTAACCCACCATCACAGATTTTAATGAAACTGCGTGTGTTTGTTCTTACTATTAAGATATTATCACCAGTAATTTTTTTTGCTCCTTGGTGAAATAGTTTCTGAGAAAAAAATTGTCAAAATTTTGAAAAACTGCCGTCAGTTGGCATTCTTGATAGCTCGGTTTTCAAATGTAGCATGTCATATATATAATCATATTTCAATATCTACTCTACAAATCATCTTCAAATAATTTATGCACAATATTTAGGGTACGCAGCTTATAAAAAAAATATATTGTTACGCTTATAACATTTTAAGTGTGTCTAAAAAAATATTTAAACTTTGAAGTCGTGAATTTTTTATGAAAAATAATGCATTCACAAAAAAAGCATTATCAACAAAAGGCGGTATTTTTATTAAATTTATTTTTTATGGGAGATATACTTAAAGGTGTCCTTTACCTGATTCTGAAATAAAAATAGTGGGATTTTGGGTGTTTTTGGTAGTATTTCCTATTTAAAAATATTTTGAGGTGCATTTCATATCAAATCAAGCAGAGTCATTCCATGTCAGTTCCCCTAAGCCATTTAATCACTGTCACAAATTTCAATGAAATTGGGTTTGTTTATAGCTTATTTTAAGACGCAATCACCTTTAATTTTCTTGATCCTAAGTAAAATATTTTTTAAGATAAAAAATATCAAAATTTTGAAAAATTGTTTTAAATTTTTTTAATGACAGTTCGATATTCAAAGACTACATTAAAAAAAAAAAAAAGTCATTTCAATATAAAATCACTAAATAGGTTTCAAATAATGTAGGCTGATTATTATTTCTTGTTTTTTATCATGTTTAAACACTAAGAGTGTCTTTTATCTTATGAATTTTTAAAATCAAGAATTTTGTCAAAAATAATGTGTTAATCAAAAATTTATTATTAACCGAAGGCAGGGTGTTATTGCTTTTTTTTTAATTGTACGTGAAAATATCTTTTAAATGGCTATAAAATAGAAATAGTGAATATATGAGAAAAAATTATCAAAATTTTGGGAAAATGCCACGAGTTGCCATTAATGATTGTTCAATTTCCAAAGGCCTCATTTTATATATAAAATCATATTTCAATAACTAATAAAGAAATCTTCTTCGAATAATTTAAGCAAGGTAAATAAAGTATGTAGATTATGAAAAAAATATTGCTGTAATGTTAAAAAATATTTAAATGTGTCTAAAAAATTGTATAATCTTTGAAATCAAAAATATTTTACAAAAAATAATGAAATTATTAAAAAATCTTTATCAATCAGAGGCGGAGTTTCTAGGACTATTTTTTTTATTTTAAATTGTACATAATACTACATTATAACTGGATCTGAAATAAAAATAGTGGGATTTTGGTTGGTTTTAGTAGTATTAAATCATATTTAAAATTATCAATATTTTCAAATGTAAAACCTATCCAATGTATCATCCCTGGAAATATTTTTATTTATACATTTATTTTATTTTTCAAATTATCTTTTATGTTCGTTTCTTAAGGAAAAAAAAACGCAATATTGTTTTTTAGTAAAACTTCTAGGGCGAAGAGCAATTATCCCTTTCCAAAAAATAGAAAAATCACTAGCTCCTCACCGCCCAATAGAAATTTTCAAAATGACAGTCCTAATCTTTAAACTCATATTTGGCTGTTAATATTGAAAATTTAGCATTGAGCTGCTAATATTGAAAAAAAAACCAAATTTCACTCGAAGAAAATTTTGACGTATTGTGCTTTAAATATATGCAAAAAATGCATAATCCATTATATTTATATCTTTCAAATAACTATATCTAAAAAAATATTTAAAACTTAATGAGTTGCACTTTTGTAACTTTATTCAGTTTCTAATGATATGTACCGTAATTTCGGGTGTATAGCCCGCAGATCAAATTCAGTTTGGACCCAGAAATTTTATTCAGTATTTGAAGACCAATATTTACTGTGATCTAAAAAGTTACATTTTATTTTTAAAAATTTCTGGGTCGAAACACGATTGTATGCTCCGCGGGCTATACACCGGAAATTACGGTAATTTGATTTATTTTATCACAATATTGCTGAAAGATGGATTTTCAACATATACTATATGTGTGTATATCCCTGTTCTCAAACAAATTATTTAAAAATTATTCATTTATGTTTAATAAAGCATATATATATTGTTTATACACTTACAGAAAATACATATAGCAAATTTTATGATATTATGTCAATAATGTCTAAAAGTAAAGAACTTATCTAATAGTATGTAACGAAAAATTTAACATCTGGTGTAATGACAACAAAATTTTATAATTGTTTTACTTAATTTGGATGAATGAAAAAAGCTTACATGTTTATATTTTATTGAAGTACAGGTGAAAATGTCACAAAGACATACCTCAACAACCACTGATTATGTCACATTCACACTACAGATGATTTTTTTTTTTTTTGATCTTTCGGGTTTGATTTCAGATGGTAATGAATTAATTAGTTTTGTTAGAAGTGTCATTGCAGTCAGCATATTTTTTTACTCACTATTTTTTTTATATAATTTGTTTTGATTGACTCGATGAACAACAATATTTAAAGGGACCATTTCATGACTTTTCAATTAAAAGCTGATTTATAAATTCATCATGTTGTTTAGTTATTATTATCGTCTTAAGATAATAAGTTGATATTAAAATTTTTAAATGCAGTTTATTTATTATTTGAACAGTTGAAAGTATTTTTCAATAAGAGTGCGTGCTGTTGATTTTAAGTCGGCTGTTGAGCAATGTAGTGTTGGTAAAGGAACTGGTACTATTTAATTTAATTTTTATTGCTGTAAATAATATTTGTTATTTTATTATTGTATGTATTATATTTAAGCAAGAGTAGAAATACACGATATCGTAGTCATTTGAGTACATCTTAGCATGAAAAGCTTCAATATTTATCATTAAACATTCACATTTTATGAAAATTTTGTTAAAATTGCTCATATTTTCACTATTTTTATTTTATAACTATTGAAAAGATATTTTTACGTACAATTAAAAAAAGTAATAACAGCCTGCCTTCGGTTAATAATAAATTTTTGATTAACACATTATTTTTCACAAAATTCTTGATTTTAAGAATTCACAAGATTAAACACACTCTTAGCATTTAAACATGACAAACAACAATAAATAATAATCTGCCTACATTATTTGTCACATATACATTATTTGAAACTTATTTAGTGATTTTATATTGAAATGACTTTTTCTTTATGCAGTCTTTGAATATAGATCTGCCATTAAAAACATTTTTAAAAAAATTTCAAAATTTAGATATTTTTTTATCTTAAAAAATATTTTACTTGTAATCACCTTTAATTTCCTTGATCCTGTCTTAAAATGAGCTATAAACATACCCAGTTTCATTGAAATTTGTGACAGTGAATTAAATATCTTAGGCGAACTGACATGGAATGACTCTGCTTGATTTGATTTGAAATACGCCTCAAAATATTTTTAAATATGAAATACTACTAAAAACACCCAAAATCCCACTACTTTTATTTCAGAATTAGGTAAAGGACACCTTTAAGTATATCCCCCACAAAAAATAAATTTAATAAAAATACCGCCTTTTGTTAATAATGCTATTTTAGGTAATGCATTATTTTTCATAAAAAAATCACGACTTCAAAGATTAAACATTTTTTCAGACACACTTAAAATGTTATATAAGCGTAACAGTATTTTTTTTCATAAAATACATATCCTATATATTATGCATAAATTATTTGAAGATGATTTGTTGAATAGATATTGAAATATGATCATATTTATGTCATGCTACATTTGAAAATCGAGCAGTCAAGAATGCCAACTGATGGCAGTTTTCAAAATTTTGACAATTTTTTTCTCAGAAACTATTTGACCAAGGAGTAAAAAAAAATACTGGGAATCATATCTTAATAAAAGGAACAAACACACGCACTTTCATCAAAATCTGTGATGGTGGGTTACATGCCTGCCTGAACTGACATGGAATGACCCATTTCAAAATTGAAAGCATTGGGTTTTCATATTTGAAACAAAAAGTTTCAAAATAAAATGAAAACATCGACTTACTCAGATTTGAAAGCGTCATTTTTCTCAGTGTGCTTTTGTTTTATTTATTGCGACTTTTTTTAGCGCTAAATTTGGCGATTCTTCACCAACTATTTGTAGGATTTTCGATAATTTGGCCCTGGCAAACACCGGTACGTACAAGCGTGTGTGTATGAATACGTGTCTTCACATTCGTTTCCGTTTCATCTTAACCATTTATTATAACCAAAGAATCCACTCCGACCTTTCCAATCACTAGAGATAACTTATAGATTATTATAGAAATATCGTTTAGAGAACATACTTACCAGTATACGTTACAGGGCATAGCTGAAAATTACTTTTATTGAAAACTCTAATATATTTAATTAATTGATTATGTATTTTTTAGATTACCAACTAAAGACACCAAAGAGCATTTTTGTATAAAATTTATGAATTATGTATTTAAATAAAGCTTTTAAATTTATCGCCCATATGCAACATTGAGTAGAACAGCAACAACAACAACAAAAAAACTTTACGCTTCCGCTTCTGCGATCTCACCTTACGACGGTTTTTAAATGTTCTTCCGCGAACACGTTAAAAATGTAGTTCGCTACGTTTCATGTAATAAAATATTACTGACAAAAGCGCTTCATTCGAAATCATAACAAATAGTGATTACTGTGAGTAAATTGAACTACCTTGGTGAAATTTACTCCATTTAACGAATAAAAAGTAATTTTGTTTGAAACTGAGAATGGCTGGTATTTCAAAATTGAAAGCATTGGGTTTTCATATTTGAAACAAAAAGTTTCAAAATAAAATGAAAACATCGATTTTACTCAGAAAACGATGCTTTCGTGATGACCGTAAGCCGGATTGTGCCTATTGTATTCTGATTATTTCAGTGTTTAAGCACGTAATTTTTGTATACATGTGTTTATTTTTTATATTATTTTTATTATTTTATTTATTTAATTATTTATTCATAAACTGTTAACTTTTTGTGGAATATTAGTGGTAACAAAATCTGAACTATTTATATTATTTTAACTGCAATGAATCCGACATACGTTTCAATCGTTCAGGAAGAAGATGTTGCCAAAAAAATGCGATAATGTAGAATTGCGCGCTAATTGATATTTTTAAAACTATTTGATGCTGGGATTTTAAAATTTAGACACAAACGCAGATATATAGTACATAATAAAAAGCTAAAATTTTAAACAAGGATTTTTACGCACAAATAACGTACAGAACGATAAAAAATACCCATACGATCGTTTCGAGGATTCCTCGATCTCCTTCCTCAGTGGAGAAAAAAAAAGAATTCAAATGGGTTCGAAGAGTCCCTTGGCTATAGCCCCGAGAACTGGCTTATGGATTGATTGAAAAAGCAGAAGCAAGAGTTTATATATACCAAATAACTGACGTAATTGAACAGAACTAACTGAAAAAGAGTCACTGCGCAGGATCTCTCCATACTGGTCTGGTGAAAGAAAAGGGGTGCTTGTCATATCATTTACTAAGGTGGAAGTATGTTTATGAATATAGTGAGCTTCGTAAAAGTCTAGTTCAAAAACTGAGTTACATTTTTGAATAATTTTTGCCTCTGGAGAATTAAACTGGTGGTTGGAATTCCAACAATGATTCGCTATTGTAGATTTATCAATTTCCTGCTTTCTAACGTAATTCTGGTGTTCTTTCAGCCTAATTCAAAGTGAACGCTTCGTCTGCCCAATGTAAGAGAGGCCGCACTCACAAAAAATTCTGTAAATGCCCCAGGTATCATGATCGTCAATAAGATCTTTAAGATTGGAGAAAAACATTTTATTGGTTGGAGAGAAAACAATTTTAAAACTAAACCCATTGAGAATACGAGAAATTTGTGTACTGATTTTAGGAAAATAAGGTAAGACAATAACATTTTAAAATTCTTTATTTGCTGGAACAGAATCGGTGATTATCTGAGGTTTGGATAAAATGCGGTTAATGATGTTCAAACTAAATCCACGATCGATAGCAACTGCTTTTATATAGTTAATTTCACTATTAAATAAATCAGAATTTGAACAAATTTTACGTGCACGGAAAATAAGAGTATTGAAAGCTGCAAGTTTTTGATGTGGAGGATGACTGGACTTATAATGAAGGGGTAAACTTACAGCAAAAGGTTTACGGTAAACTGTTGTCAAAAACTCACAATCAATACGAATTACCAGGACATCCAGAAAAGTTAGACGTTGTTGAGTTTCAATTTCAAAAGTAAACTGTATACATGGATCTATTGAATTAAATAATTTAAGAACAGCGTTAATATTATGTTTAGACAAATCAAGCAAAGCAAAGGAATCATCTATGTAACGTGTATAAAATGGAAATTGTATTGATTCAATTAATTTAACTTCAAAATAATGCATGTAAATATCACTCAAAGCATGGCTTAAAGGGTTACCCATAGCTAAACCTTCCGACATTTTATAAAACTTCTCTTGAAACACAAAAGTATTTTGTGATAAACAAACGCTGGTTAAAGAAATAAGGTTCTCAATTTCATATTGAAAATAATGAAACTCATTTAATCTTTTTCTCAAACAATATAAAGCAACTTGTACAGGAATATTTGTAAAAAGAGATTTGACATCGAACGAAATCATAGTGTAGCCTGTTGAATTGAAATTACGAATTCTATTAGCAAATTGAACTGAGTTTTTTAACGTATAAATATTGTTAAGCATGAGGGGGGGGGGGATACTTGGAAAATAAATGTTTTGCAAGCTTATAGGAGGCAGTACCAATATTGGAAACGATGGAGCGAAACCGAATATCAGGCTTATGAACCTTAGGTAAAGCATAAATTGCCACAGAAGGTATGAGGGAGTACTTGCTAGAATCAGTAATAATGGGGGGGGAATTCACAGCAGATTTTACGTTTTTAAATTCATAGGTAGATGGATCTTTTTTCATATTAATGTAAGGCCTTTCATTTATTAATTTCATAACATTTTGAGCATAGTCAGTTTTATTTAGTACTACAATTTGGCCTCTTTTCTTTGCTTTATTTATAATGATATCTGGATTAGATTTAAGAGCTTTGAGGGAATTTTTCACTGAATTATTCAAATTAGACTCATCCAGCTTTGCATTGAAATTCACATTATTTTTAATAAGATGCCTAATGGAATCGTTTTGCATAGGAGACAAAGCACTGAACTTGAAGGCCCTTTCAATTGGAGCAATAATTTTTGGAATCTCAGGATTTTTATTAACTGCAAAATTGTTGTTTAGCTTTAAAGCATACTAATGAAATACTAATAAAAGGACTAAACTATTATTGTTATATTTATGTATTTTTAACTTTTCCTTTGGGGGGATTGAGGTTTTAGCTATTTATTTAGTTATTTATTTTGAACTTATCATGTCTTTGGCCAATCGTTTTATGAATCTCCGTCTTAAATGTTTAAAATTCCTTAATCATTTATGGTTTTTAAACAATTGCAGACGTCTCAAAATTATTCCTGGGTTTATTTCAGTTACTAGTAATTTATTTCAGTCAAAAAGAATCAGTAGGGCTTTATTTAATTCTCATTTATCTCTTTTAAGAGCACATATTCAGGATACTCGCACACGTTTAGCCAATATTGAAAAGGAATTGTACATACTATACCTTTCTGCAGCTGATTCTTATCATGATTTTTGTTCTTTTGATAAACTTTCTTGGAATAGAGCATGCTGGTCTGCTCATTATCATAAAATAAGTCTGGAAAAGAAATTTGCAAAATTATCTGAACGTATTACTCCCAGGATCTGTGAAAATAACCTATAGTAAACAACCAAACTGTGGTTAATTTGTCTGATTTTGAATTAAATGATAATCATATTAATGCTTTAAAGCTAAACAACAATTTTGCAGTTAATAAAAATCCTGAGATTCCAAAAATAATTGCTCCAATTGAAAGGGCCTTTAAGTTCAGTGCTTTGTCTCGTATGCAAAAAGATTCCATTAGGCATGTTATTAAAAATAATGTGGATTTCAAAGCAAAGCTGGATCAGTCTAATTTGAATAATTCAGCGAAAAATTCCCTCAAAACTCTTAAATCTAATCCAGATATCATTATAACTAAAGCAGATAAAGGAGGCCAAATTGTAGTACTAAATAAAACTGACTATGTTCAAAATGTTATAAAATTAATAAATGAAAGGACTTACATTAATATTAAAAAGATCCATCTTCCTCTGAACTTAAAAACGTAAAATCTGCTGTGTATTCCTCCTCATTATTAATGATTCTAGCAAGTACTCTCTCATACCTTCTGTGGCAAATTGTGCCCGTATATATGCTTTACCTAAGGTTCATAAGCCTGATATTCGGTTTCGCTCCATCGTTTCCAATATTGGTACTGCCTCCTATAAGCTTGCAAAACATTTATTTTCCAAGTATCCCCCCCCCCTCATGCTTAACAATATTTATACGTTAAAAAACTCAGTTCAATTTGCTAATAGAATTCGTAATTTCAATCAACCAGGCTACACTATGATTTCGTTCGATGTGAAATCTCTTTTTTATAAATGTTCCTGTACAAGGTGCTTTAGATTGTTTTTGAAAAAGATTAAATGAGTTTCATTATTTTCAATATGAAATTGAGAACCTTATTTCTTTAACCAGCGTTTGTTCATCACAAAATACTTTTGTGTTTCAAGAGAAGTTTTATAAAATGTCGGAAGGTTTAGCTATGGGTAACCCTTTAAGCCATGCTTTGAGTGATATTTACATGCATTATTTTGAAGTTAAATTAATTAAATCAATACAATTTCCATTTGATACACGTTACATAGATGATTCCTTTGCTTTGCTTTATTTGTCTAAACATATTATTAACGCTGTTCTTGATTTATTTAATTCAATTGATCCATGTATACAGTTTACTTTTGAAATTGAAACTCATCAAAGTCTAGCTTTTCTGGATGTTCTGGTAATTAGTAATGATTGTGAGTTTTTGACGACAGTTTACCGTAAAACTTTTGCTGTAAGTTTACCCCCTCATTATAAGTCCAGTCATCCCCCACATCAAAAACTTGCAGCTTTCAATACTCTTATTTTCTGTGCACGTAAAATTTGTTCTAATTATGATTTATTTAATAGTGAAATTAACTAAATAAAAGCAGTTGCCATCGATCGTGGATTTAGTTTGAATATCATTAACCGCATTTTATCTAAACCTCAGATAATCACCGATTCTGTTCCAACAAATAAAGAATTTTAAAATGTTATTGTCTTACCTTATTTTCCTAAAATCAGTACACAAATTTCTCGTATTCTCAAAAGGTATAGTTTTAAAATTGTTTTCTCTCCAACCAATAAAATTTCTTTCTCCAATCTTAAAGTTGTTTACTTTCCAACCAATAAAATTTCTTTCTCCAATCTTAAAGTTGTTTACTTTCCAACCAATAAAATTTCGTTCTCCAATCCTATTGACGATCATGATACTTGGGCTTTTTACAGTGGGCTTTTTGTGAGTGCGGTCCCTCTTACATTGGGCAGACGAAGGTTTCACTTAGAATTAGGCTGAAAGAACACCAGAATTACGTTAGAAAGCAGGAAATTGAGAAATCTACAACAGAGAAACATTGTTGGAATTCCAACCACCAGTTTAACCCTCCGACTGTCTTGGAAAAGGGCAAAATTGTAATGTTGTTTTCTCTGCATTTTGTTTTAAATGCTAAAAAAAAAATATTCTTTGAACATTTTATAAAAAAAACTTAATAACGAATATGAATGCAATCCTTGGAAGTATTAATCATCGTTCAGTGTATTAAAAATGCATTAAATCAATAGAATTATATTACTTCAAACATTGCTTGTATTGCAGGGAAACCTGCAGCTTAGTGAACGTATTAACACGGGCTTGTCAGTGAGGGGGTTAATTATCCAGAGGAAAAAATATTAAAAAATGTAACTCAGTTTTTGATGTAGAATTTTACGAAGCTCACTATATTCATAAACATACTTCCACCTTAGTAAATGATATGACCAGCACCCCTTTTCTTTCACCAGTATGGATAGTTCCTGCGCAGTGATTGTTTTTCAGTTAGTTCTGTTCAATTACGTCATTTCTTTGGGATATATAAACTCTTGCTTCTGCTTTTTCAATCAATCCATAAGCCTGTTCTCGGAGCTATAGCCGAGGGTTTCTTCGAACCCAGTTTAATTCTTTTTTTTCTCCACTGAGGAGGAGGATCAAGGAATGCTCGAAACGATCATATGGGTATTTTTTAACGTTCTGTAGGTTATTTGTGGGTAAAAATCTTTGCTTAAGATTTTAGCTTTTTATTACAATTAGCACAAAGTTTAATCTATGCTTATATAGTACATAATATTCTATTACAGAAGTTCCAAAAATAAAAAAAATCCGTCCACAAAATCCTGAAATATCAATTAAAATTTTTTTATTAAAACGAGTTATTTTTTTTTTTTCAAATAACACCTGTATTGTCCTGCAAATAACATGTGTTGTATTGAATTATATTTCTCTCTCGTGGATATTTATATTCAATTACTTTCCCATTGAAAAGAGATTTAGAATAATAGATTTGTATCTTATGGAAAATTTTAAAACTATTTCTGTTACGGATTTGAAAATTGGTACATATACGTAAAATAATATTCTATTTCATAAATTTGAAAAATTATGAAAATCCATGAATATCTTTTTATTTTATTTTAAAAAAAAGCTTATACGGAAAAAGAAATGTAGCCTAATATTATTTCTATTGCAAATTATTTAAATCGTAGCATTTTCTTTACTAAAGTCAGATATACCCTCAGATTCATATTTTTCGTAACATATTAAAACAGTACGCATTAGACCAATTTCCATTTATTGATTTCTGAAAATCGTAACTTGCCGCCTAATTATCTAATCCCCTTATATCGCCCCTTTCATTGAAAAATTGAAGACCAAACGGGTAACTGGATACAGGATATTCGTTTGTAACCCCTGTTAGCCAATTCCTCGATCATTAAGGACGGAATTGCACCAGGATGGGCACTTTTCTAACTTTTTCCATCTCCCCTCACGTGATACATCATTGCACAGCCCTCTTTACAATCTTTCATATTATACACTCCCTCCATTTTTTCCGTAATTATCTGAGCCCCTTATATCACCCTTTCTTGAAAATTTGATCAAGCGTGTTACGAACAATCCGTTTCTGCCTTCGGTTGTCCCTCCCCCGACAATTAAGGAGCTAAGTTGCCTCCCAGGTGGGGCCCTTTCTTTATTTTTCATGAATAAATCACCTGTCCTGTTACATATATCAAAAACAGATTATCTTTTAATGTCAAAAAATCTTCATTTTATTGAATACATGGAATAGTTAATGAACGATGTTCCCAGACATGTCAAAGTTAGATGGCTTTCAGATATTATACAAAGTTATGTTTTATTTATTTTGAAATTTTTTTTTTATATATGTCTCGAGCATTATATCTGTCAAAAGATATATTACATAATAATACAGAAGATAAATTTATTAGAAGATAGAAGTACAGTAAAAGCTGGGAAAACAAGAGCTCACTAGAGCGAAATGCTGCCTTAAACGATAAAATTGCATTGATTTGTCCAAAAGTACATCTGGCAAATATACGTATAATAAACAACCTGTCTAAAATGGATTTTTCCGGTTCTTAAGGATTCCGATTTTACATGTTTTACTATATATATATATATATATATATATATATATATATATATATAATTTTACTTTTACTATTCATTTAAATTATTCTAAATTGCCGGCATATTCATTATTTCCTTTTTTTTAATACGCTCTATTATTTATTTCTAGTTAAATTCCTATAATTTTAAAACGCGCATCTTAATAGATTTATTCCAAAACGTAATCTAAACTTTTAATCCCTTCATTAATTTTTATCGTCTACCAAACTGTAAAGTTCTGAACGCAGTTACTTATTTTTCGAATGTTTATCAAAGCCATTTTTACATTTTTATTCTATTTCATCTCATTTTCCCGCCCGCTAGGCGACGGCCTTTTCACATCGAAGTCCTTCCAGTAGCGGTGCCGGGATTCTTTTCTGTGACGTTTCTCGGTCGCTCTCCATTGGCTGAGTGACGGATCGCAGTTTCACTTGGAGTCTCGTTTGTGATTTTGTTTGGTTAGCCTAAAGTTTTCATTTCAATCGGTTTTCCTCCGCGCATTCTAATAAATAGCTAGAGCATGAGCTCAGGAGTAGATATTTTGTGCTGTCTTATTGTTTACATAACCTGTTACCTGGTGTCCTAAGCCATGTAGAATATTCATTTCGTGAATTAACATCTATTTCGCATGAGTAACTAGTTCATGCTCGAGTGGAATGCTCTGATTTCTCATCCTGTGGGAATTGTTTAATGTTGGTATGTTCTGATGGAATAAACAGTTTCCTATGACTACGTTTCCATGTTTTTAATTGGGAAAACTCCGGATTTCTTCATACGCCTTTTTTCACCACTCACGCGGCCTAATCTGCATTGTCTTCATCATGAATAAATAAGAGTCTGATTGAACTCTACCAATATTATCATCGCTCTACAGCTGCTAAATTTTTACAGAGTTGACACCTCCACTAGCGATGCTTGTGCTAAGTGGTATGCCTGCTATACAACCTCACCAACGGCTGATTAAAAGGTGGTACGAATCAAGTAATATGTCGTAAAAAGCACGACGTGATTGTTCGACTTAACCCATTAAATTGTTTCGTAATATATATATATATATATATTAAACTGTACTAAGTAGGATTTTTAAGAAGAATGTTATTTTCTTTTCTAAATTTTTCTTTTATTAACTATTTAAATGTTATGTAATTTTTTCATTCAGAAAAAAAGTATTATTCAAAATTACTATTATGTTTCAAATTAAGGACAAATATTAAAAGTATAGTTTATTCTCTATTTTATTCTGTCTTGTTATTCTATAGATATATTCAAATAAAAAAAATTGTTGTTATATTAATAATACCTTTGGAAGTTAAAATCCGTTTACAAACATTATCATTTACAATATATTGCAGCTATAATAGTTTTGGCTTGTGACAATTGATAATTTAAAATCAGTTCAGTGAATTTCTTGAGTGAAGACCGAATATAATGATATTTTCTAGGCTAATGATAATGTTTATCTACGTTATAGGCTTTATACGATAATGTATTGAAGTAACATATTCCTGTGTATACATAATATGCAATATATTCTGAATGTAGCATATTAAATATAGCATTTATCAGAATAACTAAAAAAAAAAAATAAATAATGCCTTTAAGTGATTCTGCCTCAGAACTATTTTTTACACTCTCTAATATATATATAAATGATATTAGTACTGCAAAATCATTTTGAATAGATATTTATAATTAGAGGTTTTCTACTTATTATTTCTTTATAATTTTTAACAGGATATATTTCATTTAAGTATGGAACATCATAATCAGTTTTCAAAAAATGCGAGGTTGCAAAGTCAAAATTCTAAAAGCAGAAAACTTAATAAAATATTTATAAAAATGGTACACATCTAAGAAACGTACAACTAATGGGAAATATCGAATTTGATATTGAAGCACGCGATGAAGGAAACCTTAAAAGTAGCTGTACTATTAGCGAAAGCTAGCAAATATCGACCACGTGACAGTCGCGATTTTTGAAACCATGGTGGCTTGTCTCTTTCGTCTTAATTTGTCTAAATTTGTCTAAATGTCTACATTTGATAAAATACGTATCAATACCTCAATCATTAGCATGCGCAACAACAAAGTTAAAGAAATGAATGGAACGCACACAATTGATACAAATGTTCTACAAAAGTTAATAAAAGATTATATCAACATTAAATATATTTTTGTTGATATGAGTTTAACAAAAAATAAAGTAAATAAAGTATAGAATGTATAAAAATCCTTATAACATATTCCATATCATTAGCATGAAAACTTAATTTTTATTTATTTATTTTTTCCTCTTTTAAAGAACAGTGGACTTTAAAAGAGCAGGAAATGGAATTTCAGATTTTGTCTGAATATTAATTCTTGAAACTAAATAAATATCTCTATATTTCGTATACTTGGCAAAAAATTTATTTTAATACTTCTTATAAAATTAAGGACAAAAAAATAACATACGTCATCGGATTGAAGGTCGAGATATGTTTGATTTCAAACCTTTTTTAGCTCACAGGCTATGAAAGCCTGAGAGCTAATGTGCCTGCAGGTGCTTTATCTATGTATGTATGTACGTATGTAGGTACGTAATACGATAACTCTTGATAGAAATATCCGATTTGCTTTAATTTTTTTTCTATGTTCATTCTGGTAAGACGCTTCCCTGATTTGTTTTTGGGATTCATTGGTTTAGTATAAATATGCAACGGGGGCTAATCATCGCTTTAATTTGGATAAATGGAGTTTTCATGCAGCAATATCAGATTTGCTTCAAATTTGGTATACCAGTTTATTCTGATAAAGCGTTTCCCTAATTAGATTTGCTTGAAATTTTGTATACCAATTTATTCTGATAAAGCGCTTCACTGATTTGATTTGGAGATTCATTGGTTAAGTATAAAGGTGGGAAATAGGGGAGATAATCTCACCCTCAATTTAGCTAAATTGGGTTTTCCTGCAGAATTACCCGATTTGCTTCAAATTTGGTATACAGTTTTATTCGAACAAGGCACTTCCCAAATAAGATTTAGAGATCCATTGGTTAAGTATAAAGAGGGAAAGCGGGGGAAGCTAATCCCCCCCCTTAATTTATTTTTCGAGGGGCATTATTATTTGAAATAAGTGTGTAATATACAATTAGTGTGAATAGCCTGTGAGCTCCATGTTATCAGTTTAAGTGAGCAAGTGTCTTTTTTATTCTAATATCTACAGGAATACATGAAATTCTCCTGAAACTTCAGAAACTTAGAAACGTGTTAAACTCATATTTTTCAGCGACGGTTTTGTTAGGAGGTTAATTAGGCACTAGGGGACCAGCAGCAAGTTGATGAAAAAAAATTGTGATCACCATGTGAAATAAAATATTCTGAATGATCTGAAGTTGTAGTAGATGACCATGTGGTTATCGTGCAATACTTGTGCAAAATTGTGTAAGAATAGAATGTATAATCATAGGGATAGAAAAGTTTGTTCAAAAAAGGTCTAAAAATTCAACATGTATTTTTTTTAGAGCATTCCATGAAATTTAACCGACAAAGTGCAGTACAAGCAACATACTGCAATCAGAATATAAATGCATTAAATATTTGATACTATTTTAGCATTTTTACGATTAAAGTTTCAGCTACGCATGCTCTAACGACACCTAATAAGCTTAATATGATAACTCCAATATGTTTACATATTCCTTATACTTATAAATGTTATTAAAACTTGCTTTTTTTTTCGTTTATCCTTCTTGAAAATTTCGTACATAGCACGAAATCGAACTTTGATCACTAAAAATCTTACTAGCTGAAACAGGAAAAAAAGAAGCTTCGGTAGGAGCAGCCACTGTTCACGTGACGTGTGTTGGTTTGTCAAAACAAAGTCATAATGTGACAGTCGAAAGGCCCTTTTATCACTTCTGATTGGCGCTAAGTTTAAATGTTTGGCGTTTCGCATCTCGTGTCGTAGGAATATTAAATCGGCCATTACTGGTATGTGGCCCATGATAGGTGATTTTACCCAATATAACTTATATTTTAATTTTTAGAGTTACTTTAACAGTAAAAATACTTTCTGTATGAGCAGATAAATTGAAAGAAGTTTGTTTCTGAAACGTTAACTTTGGTATAAACTCACAAAACGTATTAGTAAAAGTGTTTTAATATCATAATTAAAGAAATGTTTGGGCGCTTTGAAAAATTCAGCGATGCACATAAGTAATGTTAAATGCTTCAGAACTTGAGGATACAGAAACTGTTATTAAAACAATTTATCATTGTTATACGCAGATAATCAACAATGATACCTCTATGGGAAATATCCTTTAACTATCACGATGCAAAAGTGTAACTTAAAATATTTTTCAGTTTGCGAAATTTTCGTTTTTTTACACTTATATAAGATTATCACATATTTCCTTATAAATTTTCAAAAGATTAGGTAAAATTTGATCTGTTTTATTTCATAATACTATAATATTTATTTCATCCTATTACAAGATTATGTATTCTCAAAAGTTGCTCCGTCAACACTTTAAAAATTTTTACAAAATATCATTAATTTCATAGAATATTTTGAAATAAAATTATAGTTAGCATGGTCCTCAGCAATAATATAATGAAGTATAGAGAAGAAGAATTTACACAAATAAATGATAACAAATGTTTTCTAGCCGCAAATAAGGTTGCAGGAAGATTAATTGTACTTGTATTATTGAAGAAACAAATTTGACACAAAATTAAATTAAGTGAAATGTATTATTAATAATGTTTGTTTCAAAACATTTCCTTAGAAACATTTTTGTGTTTCGTGTATCTTTACATGTTTGCTGTTTCTTTACTGTAAACATAATTTTGTTTTATTTGTGAAATCCTTTTATGATAATTATAAATATTTGGATTCATTACAAAATAGATATATTTGAAAACAACTTAAACAATTATTAAGGTTTTCATATGTCTCTTTTTAATAAAATACATTCTGTTTACTAAGTAAAAATATGTAAGAAGCTTTTCCGCACCGTACCACGATAAAACGTTATATTTACGTAATTAGAGCGCAATGAACGATCAAAGTATTGAAAATAATTATTTTTAAATATTAATATGATTCAAGTAAAAAATTAATGCATCTAGACATCACTTTCCCATTTTGGAAATAGTTAATAAAAAAAAAAATCTTTTTCTTAATAATGAACATCGTCTTAGAAATGTGTAATTATTTGAATAACGTATTTATAGTAAAAAATATATTTAAAAGATTAATAATGTGCTGTTTTCAAATAACATACAGAAAATATTCTTTTTAGAATCAAATGTGTAATACGACGTTTTTATTAATACTATTAATATTTGTTAAATACGTCAACAGCGTTCCCTAATAGTCTAAATCTAGCATAAATAGCAACTAAAGAAGAATAAAAGAATGTCTTTAATTACGTATTTGCAAAAATGTAACGTAATTCAAACAATATATATGAGTGAATAATGCACCAAAAAATAATAAAATGATTAATAAAAAGTTAAATGGCTAATAATTCATTTTGCAATATTTATGCAAAATAACCGGGAGAGGATTCAGTACAATGAATATTTGTATTAGTAACTTGCCATTGCATTACCCAAATAAAATATTAAAAGTTGTTATCTAGATTTTAAAAGCCGATTGCACATAGAGTACGCTTTATGGATTCCAAAACTTTCCGTGTCTTTAAGGGTTAATATCTCGACTAATTACCCAGAATGTTTTTCAAAAATCATTATCAGCAATCATTTTATAAGTCTGAGACGGTAGGTACTTCCATAGTTCCCCAACGCCTTTGCTGAGCCCCGCAAATCGAAATTTCTGTGTAACGGAAACATGCGATTTTCTCACAAACTATGTGTGCTAGGGTAATGGCTAAAGTTTTGCTGAAAGGTTTAAAATATCTTCGACTAATTTTATTTTTTTTTTTTTTCATAATTGCAGTTTCAGTAGATTCGGCAATAGAGGGGGGGGGGGATATTTTTGCACATTTTCGAATATTCACATATTTCTGAAAATATAATACCTAAAAATAAAAGAAATGTATTTTTGAGTTCGACGTTACAAAAGATTTCACACGATACCCCACTCGATATACAAAGAATACATATTTGTTTCAAGTGACTTAATTAGCCCTTCTACATTTTTCATAAATATATTTGTGAATGGTTGATAATCTATAAATATGTGGGTCAATAGCTTTTATTAATTTAGTCAATTTGAACATTCCACATTCTATAATTTACGAGGAAAATTGCTGTGACCGACGGACAGACAGATACAGGAGAGATCTTAAAATGGTTCCGTTTTTACTTTTTAAGTACGGAACGCAAAAAAAAGGAATTTTTTTAAATAGTTTTAATCGAATCAATGTTTATATTTTATTTTTCTGATAACGCATGTGTAAGACCGTTGTACACTGTTAAACATTTTGCAGCATTCTGGCAGGTCATTCGACCGTTTTTTGAAAAAACAGTTTCATAACCATAATTTAACTATATTCTGGCCATAAAATCACAATAATATGGTCAGAATAGTGTTAAAATTACGGTTGTGTAACCGTTTTCGGAAAAAAACGTTCAAATGACCTGCCAGAATGCTGGAAATTTTTAACAGTGTATTTTAAGACATGAAAAATCAAATAAAATATCAGTAGCATTTACAACTTTTACAGTTTTACAATATGAAATATAAATTTGTTCAAGAAATTTACAATTAAAAAAATTCTGCATAAAATATCTGTATTTTAGAAACAGTTGTTTGATTTTGTTTCCACATTTGAAATTAATTCTAGCGTTACTTACACATTTTAAAATTATTTTATTTGATTAATCGTTTTATATAACTTAATTACACAAATTTTCAGAAAATCTGAGCAACAACAACAACAAACATCGATTTATATGTTTTATGCACGTAAACTATAATGAATAATATTTTTTGTAGCCTTTTTCTATTTTATCAAACAATAATTTATAACTCTTTCTATACTCAAAAAATCAGCAACAATAACGTTAAATATTTTCGTTTTTTTATTACTTTGTAATACTGTTTTTTTAGGTTAATAATGAATATTATTATTGTAAGACAATTGTTTTTAAAAATTAAATGAAAGAATATTTTGATGAAAGTTTTATTTTTTATGCAGTAGATAGAACGAATGAAAAAAAAAAAAAAAAAAAAAAAAAAAAAAAAAAAAAAAAAAACATTATTTGTGTTTTATCTAAGATCATCTAAGGTTTATATTAAATTATAAAACTGTAAAGAAAAATATTTTGTTTAAAGGCCATTTCTGCTTTATTAAACTACATTTTATAACTTTTTTGTGCTCGACCGATCAGCAGAAGTGATGCAAATAGTGTAGTTTTTCTTATTTTTTTGTTGCTTTGTTATATCGTTTTATTAGTTGGGTAAAGCATTCTAAGAAATCATAAAACAAGTATTTTTCAATCGAATTGAGGAATATTTTGATTTAGAATATCTACTTTTTTATGCAGTAAATCAGGGTTCGCAACTTTACTAAATTTTTCAACATTTCCTACCAGTACTTCGCGTTAGATTCCTTTAACATGCATAACACTGGTCAACAAATTTTAACTTTTACTCTGTCCTAAAACAGAAATTACTTGTTTTTTATGCGGTTTTTTTTGTGCTTATTCCGAATCTAGTTTTAGATTTACTCCAGCACGTCAAGCTTGAGAGATATTTGCATATTTCAATTTATGCAAATTTAGTAAATTTTATACAATTATTTTCAAATTTAAGGTATAAAACTATATCAGAATGGGTTTTTTGTTTTATGTTATGATTACTGCCTAATTTATTTCACGAAAACGTTGTTTCTGAGATTATACTGACATGTGACTGTGAAATATTGTACCTAATTTGCATATTTTTCATGTTTTTATAATAATGTTTCTTGACGTTCAAATATTTCTGCCGAACGAGTACGCTAATATGTTAATAAACCAGTTTTTTAAGCTCATTTCAAATCTTGTATCTGTTTTCTTCTATCACGTCTAGTTTTTGAAAAAAGTGAAATTTTAGTTTTTGGTCAAGAAAGCCAGAATCAGCTTTTTATGATACTTTGTATGATAAAACTTCAACTAGTTAGGATAGATTCTACTACTTATTTTTTTTCGATTATATAAATTTTTGTTTATGTCTCTGATATGAATATGACCCTGTTCACCTTCTTGTCAATAAATTGCACACCCCTAAAAAGCATCTTATATCAAACCTGTGTTAATGCCGTACAAAAGTAGAAATTCATCTTACTCAAAATCTAGACATGACATAAGAAAACAGACTGCAGATTTGAAATCAGCATAAATATCTAGTCTAGAAAAACATTACGTCAATTCTGTGGCAACTATTTTAAAGCTGATAGTGATGTAAACACTACACCGTTGAAAAATATGCAAACTAGGCTTAATAACTGATAAATAAATGCTAAGAATATGCAAATCGTGACATTTATCTGAAGCAAATAGTCAAGTAGTCATTATCTAGAAAACGTAATAAGATGTGACATATATTATATATAAACTTTGCATAAAATTGCACAAAAAAATCTTAAATTTGCATACATTTAAATATGCAAATTTCTCAAAACCTAGACCACTTAGAGATAAACGGAAAGCATATTCGGAATCAGCACCTAAAAACTGATCTAGAATCAACTAATTTTAGTTCTAGGACAAAACCACTGTTGATTAGTGCAATAGAAGTATACAACAAAGGTTAACCTTTTAAACTAGCGGTACCAAAGTGAAAAAATTTTAGGAACTCAGCGAACTCTGAGTAAAAAGACCGATTGAAAGCAACGAAATACTATTTATGTTTTAAAGTCTGAAGCAAATTTTAGAAGAAAAAATAATGTATTAATAATGTGCATTAATTGGATATTATGTTTATACACTGAATGAATTTAAAAGAAGATATTAAATATAAATGCATAATTAAAGTATATTTTCAGTAAAAGATTTTTTAATTCAAATTAAAAAATCTTAAAATTATTATTAATCTTAAAAATCCAACAAGGCATTTTAATATTTCTCTTGGAATAGGGTTCCTTATATCACTTTATATCTTGCCAGCCTAATGTGAAATCAATGTTTCCCCACTCTTGGATTTATAGAAAAAAAGTAATTTTCTATGCATTTTTTCGATAAAAACACTATTTATATTGTAAAGCTTAAACAAAGAAATAAGCATTGAAAGCGTAATAATCATAATAGTAATATTAACTATATACCAAAAGTGCAATCTTAGTACTTATATACTTAAAATTAAAATAGTTCAAAGTATTAATTTTGAACCATTCTATATTCAATAACACATACTGGACACTTGTACCATAAAATAGTATAACAAATAACGACACAATATTGCTTAATGGTACACAAAATACAAACTTTAATAAATTAAAAGTTAATTTCTACGTTTCGAGCTGTTTCTACAGCCGTCTTCAGGAAAATATGATGGTAAAAAGGTTCAAAGTTCAGAGACGAAAGCTTCCTGTGCAAGAAATAATTAGTCGAAACTTGACCAATGATTTGAATACAAGAATGTAGTGTTGCCATCTATTGAAAATAAATAATTATTAATGAATAGGGTATTCTAGTCTGTCTACCATAACGATAACTTATCCTATAATATCCCAAAAATCTGGCATAATATCATAAAGTCATAATTCTGCATCCAATATTTCAGCTTAAACTTGTATTATGTTGCCAAAACTTGAAGGAAAACTCAGTTGAACGTGATTTTGTCCCTCATATGTAGATGGCGGCACTCGTGGTTTCTTAAATCGACCTTTTTGATTCATTTGATCTCAATTAATTAATAATTATTTATTTTCTCTAGATGGCAACACTACGATCTTGTATTCAAATCATTGGTCAAGTTTCGACTAATTATTTCTTGCACAGGAAGCTTTCGTCTCTGAACTTTGAGCTTTTTACCATCATATTTTCCTGAAGACGGCTGTAGAAACAGCTCGAAACGTAGAAATTAACTTTTAGTTTATGAAAGTTCGTGTTTTGTGTACCATTAAGCAATATTGTGCTTTTATTTATCATTCTATATTCTTTATTTCAAGATTATTTTTGTTTTTAAATAAAACAAATATTATACACAATTCTCGTCGTCAGCAAAAGCAATATTATAATTATACAAAAAACACGTTAAAAAGACTTTAGAAGTATATAAAGAATTATTGTGTTTGAAACGGATATTTATAATGTATATTTACTTGTTTTTTTTAAGTTTTTCAAGTAATTTCATTATAATAATTAAGTAATTAAATATATAAAATAATCAGAATTAATAATTTTTAGTTATTCACTTTGGAGATACATCAAATTTTAAAATGCACCTTGGTATTGGATTATCATGTCGTATTTTAGATAAAGTGTTTTTATTTGCCGGTTACATATTATGTAATTACGTTTTGTAATATTGAAAAACCGATAAAAGACATTTTAGTACACTGGTGTCCAAAATTAAGAACCAGTCACAAAATGCTAATATTTAAGTAAGCGAATACTCAAAAAGAAATAATATAATTCAAATAATTATATCCCTACAGCACAGCTAGTCCATATAGCATCTCATTCATGTCACACATGGTCACAAGTGTCACAGTCACTACGGTGAAACAAAAAATAGGAAATTCCACACATCTCATTATGAGTCTCAATTGATCACTATATGTGACTCCGCTTAGACGTCAATGCTACTGCTGCTTTGTGACGAACCACCAGGTGACTTTACAATGTAGTTAGATTGTGACACTCATGTGACGGGCATTTTTAGACTCAATTTCAAAGTCATCATGAACGTTGCAGTATGATAATTAACCAAATAATATCACATTATAGTTCAGATGGTGACTTTTCACAAAAGAGCACAGTGGTGACACCACAGTAGTCTCTCTGTCACCTGAAAGTCATCGTGTGACTTTAATGTGACATTATTATGGTAACTTATCACAATGCAGCTTTCACGATGACTTCGAAATTGAGTCTACAGATGACAGTCACATGAGAGTCACAATGTAACTACATTGTAAAGTCACGTGGTGACTTGTTATAAAGCAGTCGTCACAGTGACGTCTCAGTGGAGTCACATATAGTGATCATTTGCGACTCATAATGAGATGTATGGAATTTCCTATTTTTTTGCTTCACTGTAGTGGCTGCAACACTTGTAACCATGTTATACATGAATGAGATGCTATATGGAACAGCTGTGCTGTAAGGACAGTAATTATTCTAATTATATTACTTCCTTTTGAGTATTCGCTTACTTGAAAATTAGCATTTTGTGATTGGTCCTTAATTTTGGACACCAGTGTATATCATTATACATTGGGATTCCATGATTCATTTTCACAATTAGTAAAATGTATTTGTATTTATGTCTGTATATATGTGTATATATTTGAATTTCCTAATGTTTTCAGGTCTCCAGATGTCTGTTGATGTTTTTATGGTGTTTTCCGTAGGTAGGGCACAAATGCTTTTTTTGTTGTTGTTTAGTAATGCCCAATGCTGCAATTATTTATGCTAAATAAATATTATTGAACACAAAATTGCACTTCCGCGCATACGTTAGCGTAGGAAATATACAAATTAGATGATTGGCAATGTAGTGCGCAACGGACGTATGTTGGAATTCTAGTCTGTAGTGTTGTTTAAAATGAATGTGGTGTCTGAGTGTGATCAGTATTCATTAGTTATGGCTCAAAGGCATCATTTAAGATAACGTCAAAAGTGGCGAATAAGTGGTAGAATGGAGGAAGGTCAAAAACTAATGGAGGTCGCCCAAGATTTGAATATCTCTCAAAGTGTCATATCAAGAGCTTAGAACTTCTTTTTTGGCACTGGATCCGTTGAAAGACAGCCTGGTCAAGGGAGACCAAAAGCAACAACTGCATCCGAAGACCGTTTTTTTGTCATTGTGGCTCGAAGAAACCGCGAAGCGACTACAAGAAATTTGGTTTCAGACCTTCAGGCTGCCACAAGAACTCGAATTAGCCATTCTACTGCTGCACGAAATCTTAACAAGGATGGACTATATGCGAGAAATCCAAAAGTTTGTGTCCCACTCACTCCAGCTGCCCTAGGGGCCCGTTTAAACTGTTGCTGTAATCATGTTTAATGCAGCCAAGAAGACTGGGCTCGAACGGGAAATTTCACGGACAAGAGAAGGGAAATTTGCGTCTTCCTTCATCTCTTCAGATCAAAACACGTCTAGAATCAGTGTTCAGACTATATCTGGACTCGTCAGTAAACAGTACTTGAGCCGATCTTCTTGACTCCATTGAACTCGACGAGAACAACATTTTAAACGGGCTTCTTGGAAAGCTGGAGTGAGTGGGACACAAACATTTGGTTTTCTCGCATATAGTCCATCCTTTTTAAGACTTCGTGCAGCAGAAGAATGGCTAATTCGAGTTCTTGTGGCAGCTTGAAGGTCTGAAACCAAATCTCTTGTAATCGCTTCGCGGTTTCTTCTAGCCACAATGACAAAAAAACGGTCTTCGGATGCAGTTGTTGCTCTTGGTCTCCCTTGACCACGCTGTCTTTTAACGGATCCAGTGCTTAAAAAGAAGCCCTAAGCTCTTAATATGACACTTTGAGGGATTTTTGGAGACCTCAATTTCTTTTTTACCTTCCTCTATTCTACCAATTATTCACCATGTCTGACCTTAACTTAAATGATGCCGTTGTGCCATAACTAAGGAATACTGGTCACATTCAGACACCACATTCACTTTAAACAATATTACAGACTAGAATTCCAACATATGTGCATTGCGCACCACATTGTCAATCATCTAATTTGCATATTTCCGATGCTAACGTATGCGCGGAAGTGCAATTTTAGTTCAATAGTATTCAATTAACATAAATAATTGCAGCATTGGGCATTAGTTTCAGCATTACCTTAGTGGACATATTTTTCCTCTTTATCGTTTAATTTTGATGACCAGTGTATGTTATGGAACACTGTCGACTGAACTATACATATTTTTGAATTAAAGGGCTACGGATTTTGTATCTAAACTATTTTTGAACATTTTGAACCATTCAATGATGAACCAATGAGCACTTCCTTTTATATCTCAATTATACAATTAAATATTTTATTGATCAAGTTCATCTTATGCCGATACAGAAATTTTGTTTCACCTGAAAAAAATTTGATTTCGAAAAAACATTTTTCCTTAAAAATCAAATTAAAAATAATTTACAGTGAGTATGAAATAAACTTGCACTTTAAAAAAATTGCAGCAAAGTAACAGGTCTATCGACTGTTTTTATAGAAAACTGGTAAATAAGAATGAATTAACTATATTCTGACCATAATAATACAATTATCTGACTATAATATGGTCAGAATACAGTTAAATTACGGTTATATAACATTTTTCTATAAAGACGGTCAACAGACCTGTTACTTTGCGGCAAATGTTTGACAGTGTTTAGGCATTTTAGTATTGGGTTTTGTTCTGGAACAATGGTGAACATGCATTTAATAAATTCAAACTGAATACTTTAAAAAATGTTTTAAAATATATCAAAACGCCTCTTTTTGGAAACTGTTTTATTGCATTTCTTTAGCGACAATACAGATTGAATGCGCATTTAGTGAAGTTTATTTGGAAAATAGAGATATTAAAAGAAAATTACTTTATTATAATCACGACTGAAGTGTACTACAATCGTTATTAACGTTCATGTTAGAAATCTCCATAAAATACTTTGCCAAAGGATACAAATTTTTAGCAGTGAAATCTGTCAAGTTTAGCAACAAATAGCCATAAACACAACTATGCAAATTCAGTCTCAATATTTGTTCAATTATAATTTGCAAGAGGGGAAAGAAAAATCATAGGAAATTCTCATAATTTTGGTTATCTTCTTTCTTTAGAATATGAAGTAATTTTTACCAGGAAACGTTTCCTTTATGTAAAATTAGTACCTAAGTTTTTATTCATTTTTATATTATTATTTATCTAAATTCATATTATTTTATAAAGAGTTTGTGAAGTTTAAAGGAATAGATCCGTATTAAAAAAAAAAAAAAACACTTCTTGGAACTATAGGCTTCAAGATTGCTCAATATTACTATTCTTTTAAATTTTCTTTTAATAAGAAATGTATTTCGGGGAAGAACATTTAAATTTTGTTCATTACTAAGATACCTTACTTAGCTAATCTTAAACTTGAAATTGTCCAATCTAATAAAAAAATATAAAAAATGTTTTTAATTTTTTAAAAGTCTCTGCTGAATATAATGTTTTGCATAGGAAAAAGATTGCTATTTAAGGCACATACGTCATATTTTCCGTTTTTATTAATTAATTTTTAAATATATCCGACATAGTTAAAAAGTTTTTATGATTTCGGTTTATTTGGCCGTCTGTCCGTTTGTACTCCCATTCGTGTAAATATACTCAGACTATGTACTATTAACAAGGCAATGTCTTTTTATTTGGTATTATTAGTTATAATAATATATGTCGATACATTTATAATTATGACTTCATTTATATTTCATCATTTAATAATAATAATATTATTATGATTATTATTAATAAAAGTATGCGTAGTTCACATTTCACCATTGGCCTTTCTTTTATTTCAAACATATATTTCCCTCATTAAAGTTATAATAGGGACGAATTTTCCGAACGAATAATTAATGATAAAAGAGAAACACTAGAAAGTTTTAATGTCTGTTTAGTCCAGTTGTAATACAATATGTCCAGCACTTTCAGAAGGTGTTTCAAAAATCTTCCTTAGGCCATTGTCAACAGTACGCAAAATAACTACATAGATTAAATTTCAGTAAATGACAATTTTTTTAAATTCTTTGAATCTTTGCTTTTGTAATTTGAATAAATATTTTTCATAGTATTAAGGCAATAAATATTCTTTGCTTTTGTAATTTGAATAGCTAGTTTCCATAGTATTAACGTAATAAATATTCTTTGCTTTTGTAATTTGAATAGCTATTTTCCATAGTATTAACGTAATAAATATTCTTTGCTTTTGTAATTTGAATAGCTATTTTCCATAGTATTAACGTAAGAAATATTGTTTGCTTTTGTAATTTGAATAGCTATTTCCCATTGTATTAACATAATAAATATTCCTCAAAATAGAAAAAAGTTCGGATACAAAGAGTTAAGGTGTGGTATAATTTCCAGCAAAAACCTTGCAAAGTATAAGCTAGAGTTGTCGCCTAACCCTTGGGAACGAACGACTGGTATAAGTGCCACTTAAGGTGTTCAGAATCCTTCACTATTCTCACCAGTTATTTTAGGTAGCTTTCATTACAAAAAGCTACCTATTGCAGCCGTTCGGAGGAAAGCGATTTCAAAAAATTTTGGTATATTTTCATCGATCATGACCCCCAGACCCCAAAACCACCCTCCGTTCAAAAGTTGATATATATATATATATATATATATATATATATATATATATATATATATATATATATCCATATATATATATATATATCTGATATTTGTCACACTGTAACTCTCGTATTTATGAACCGATTTGGATGGAACTCGGTGTGTACATAGTACATACAAATGTCTTGACCGAGTTCGTTGGCCAGCTTCATCCGCCATCTTGTTTCAAAATGGCGGCCATTTAAAAATTTTAAAAACATTTAAAATTTGAAATGTGGTACCAAAAAATTTAAAATTGAAAAATATTTCTTTCTTATGTGTTTGACCTTAATACAAAGATTCCGGAGCATTTTTTGTTTCGTCTATATCTTAAAAAATGGCTGAGTTATAGCATTTTGAATTTCTATTGCGGCTGACATTTTGAAACAACCTGATTTTTGTCACGCGATAACAGGCGTATTTATGAACCGATTTGAATGAAACTCGGTGTGTACATAGTACATACAAATGTCTCGACCGAGTTCGTTGGCCAGCTTCATCCGCCATCTTGTTTAAAAAAAGCGGCCATTTAAAATTTTTTTAAAAATTTAAAATTTGAAATGTGGTACCAAAAAATTGAAAATTGAAAAATATTTTATTCTTATGTATTTGACCTTGATACAAAGATTCCGGAGCAGTTTTTGTTTCGTCTATATCTTACAAAATGGCTGAGTTATAGCATTTTGAATTTCTATTGTGGCTGACATTATGAAACAACCTGATTTTTGTCACGCGATAACAGGCGTATTTATGAACCGATTTAGATGTAACTTGGTGTGTACATAGTACATACCAATGTCTCGACCGAGTTTGTTGATCAGCTTCATTCGCCATCTTGTTTCAAAAGGGCTGCCATTTAAAAAAAAAATTAAATTTTAAATTTAAAATGAGTTATCAAAAAATTAAAAAATGAAAAAGATTTTTTTTATGTGTTTGACCTTGATACAAAGATTCCAGAGCAGTTTTGTTTCGTATATATCTTAAAAAATGGTTGAATTATAGCACTTTGAATTTCTAGCATGGCTGACATTTTGAAACGATCTGATATTTGTCACGTGATAACACGCGTATTTATTAACCTATGTCGATGTAAGAAGGCATGTGGATAGAATATCGTAATGTCTCGAACAAGTTCGCTGGCCAGCTTCATCAGCCATCTTGTTTCAAAATGAAGGTCATTAAATTAAATAATAAATTATATTTAAAGTGAGGTGCAAAAAAATTAGAAATTGGAAAAGGTTTCTTTCTTAAGTATTTGACCATGATATAAGGATTCCGGAGCATTTTTTGTTTTGTCTTTATCTTAGAAAATGGCTCAGATATGGCAGTTTGAATTTCTAATGTGGGTGACATTTTGAAAAATCTGATTTCTTGCCTGCGACAGAACTTGTATATATCAACCGATTCGGATGTGAGTGAGCATGTGCACAGGAATTACTAAGGTCTCGACCAAGTTCACTCGTTAGCGTCATCCACCATGTTGTCTTAAAATGGCAGGAACTTCAAGATATCGCCAAATTTGGCAACCAAATATAAGTTACTTTAAATAAAAGCAGCTTGGATAAAGCTGACTAATTTCGCGAAATTCTCATTCATAATGATTTAGTATTGATAAAGATTAGGATTGAATCACCTATAATCGGTTTCCACTAAATTGAGCTTCGTGTGTTTGAATAATATAAGCTTGCTGTTTAAAAATAAGGAATATGAAAGCTACCTCTTCCTCCCGGCACTGGCCGGAAGGACTTTTTAATTGTAAAGTTCACCTTATTTAATCAGAGCATTTTCGCGATTCAATTACAGAATGCTCGTGAATTTTAAATTCCATTATATGCTTAATACCTATGCAGCGTGACAAATCGATTGATAACTGCTCAATAGAAGATAAACAAGAGCATAACGACTCCTGTAAGAACTTCATTAACAACTGCATTGGTTCATTGGTTCAAATACAGAAAATTTTCTGTTTTTAAAAACCGGTGGTAAAAGATTAAAAATTAAGCAAAGAGCTCTCTTCGCGAAGGGGTTAAAGTACATTTTATCATTTACTTGTTTATTCACTGAACTCGCAATTGAACTCAAAAAAGAAAGTATGCATTATTTTACATTTTGAACGTTTTTTTTTTTTTTTTTTTTTTTTTTTTTTTTTTTTTTTTTTTTTTGTTAAATGTCAGTATATTTTAACTTTTTGTGATGTGGATAGCTAATTTTATTGTTATTAATGTTAAAGTCCTTTTTCTACCAAATTGAAAAAAAAAATGCTTCCTAAAAGGTTAAAAGATAATCTAATTTCAAACAGAAAACTTGGAAATGAGAACAAGATTCGTTGCTTAAAACACATTTCATGTCCTGCTTATTAAGCACTGAACTCGCAGATGAATTTATAAAAGTAACGCAACATTATTTTCGATTTAGAACGGTTTTCTTATATATTTCACTAAACTCTAAGTTTTGTAATGTGGATAGTTAATTTTATCGTTATTGATGTTAAAATCATTTTTCTACCAAATTGAAAAAAAAAATGCATCCTAAAGGATTAAAAGGTAATCTAATTTCAAACAGAAAACTTGAAAATAAGAACAAGAGTCGGTGCTTAAAACACATTTCATGTCCTACTTATTAAGCACTGATCTGGCAGAAGAATTCATAAAAGAAACTCAACATTATTTCCGATTTAGAAGGGTTTTCTTATATATTTCACTAAACTCTAAGTTTTGTAATGTGGATAGTTAATTTTATCGTTATTGATGTTAAAATCATTTTTCTACCAAATTGAAAAAAAAAAAATGCATCCTAAAGGATTAAAAGGTAATCTAATTTCAAACAGAAAACTTGAAAATAAGAACAAGAGTCGGTGCTTAAAACACATTTCATGTCCTACTTATTAAGCACTGATCTGGCAGAAGAATTCATAAAAGAAACTCAACATTATTTCCGATTTAGAAGGGTTTTCTTATATATTTCACTAAACTCTAAGTTTTGTAATGTGGATAGTTAATTTTATCGTTATTCATGTTAAAATCATTTTTCTACCAAATTGAAAAAAAAAATGCATCCTAAAGGGTTAAAAGGTAATCTAATTTCAAACAGAACACTTGCAAATAAGAACAAGAGTCGTTGTTTAAAATACATTTCATGTCATGCTTATTAAGCACTAAACTCGCAGATGAATTCATAAAAGAAACTCGACATTATCTTCGATTTAGAAGTTTTTTTTAAATATATTTCACCAAACTCCAAGTTTAGTGATGCAGACAGTTAATTTTAATATTTATTAACGTTATTATTGCGTTAAAGTAATTTCGTTTCGAGAAGTTGGGAAAAAAATTGCACTTAAAAGGCTAACACATGATCAAAGTTTAAACGAAAAACTGGCAAAGTAAGAACTAAAGTTTTTGGTTAAAACACATTTTATACCCTACTCTTTAAATACTAAACTTGCAGATGAACTCACTAAAGAAACTCTGCATTATTTTAGATTTACAATGTTTTATTTGTTAAATTTCAGTAAGCTTTTACCTTTTATAACAAGGATAGCTAATTTTAATGTTATTTACGTTAAATTAGTTTTTTTCCTCCAAGTTGGGAAAGAAAAATAAACGATAAAGGCCTGACACGTCATCAAACTTTAAAATAAAATCTTGCAAAGTACGAACAACCGTGGTTGCTTAAAACACATTTTATCCCGTGCTTATTAAGAAATAAACTCAAAGATAAACTGACTAAAGGATCCCGGCATTAGTTTCGATTTACTGGAATGATGTGAAAACAGTTTGTTCTACTTTTTTCGCACAAAAAGTTTTATCTAATTTACTTCAAAAAAATCGTGAGAAAATTGTTTGCATGATTTTATGAGTTTTTGAAAATTGGTAGATAAATAGATTGGTAAAATTAACGATTAATTGTCTCATTCTTAATATTGTTAACCCATTTGCATCAAAAAGGCATATATGCATCCATTTCGAAAATTTCTTTTTTATTCAGAATTTCGAATACGTACCAGAAATTCTCATTATTTTATAAGTTTTTTTTTAAAAATTCGTAGAAAAATAGATTGGTAAAAAAAAAAAAAAAATTATATTCATCACTCATTCTTAATATATTTAAACCACTTACACCAAAGATGCATATATGTATCCACCCATTTCTGGATTTTTTTCTTAAATTTAGAGTTACCAATAAGAATCAGAAATTCGGTTAATTTTATAAGTTAGACGAAGGGAAATCTTTCAATTAAAAAATAATGTATCGATTTTAATTAATACCACGAACCATTTTCAATAAATAATAATTTTAACTATTAGAAAAAAAAAACCTATACCTCAAAGAACCCGCTCTTGTCATTATCACATATTTTTCTCTTCTAGTTATATCTAGTACATCTTGTGAAAGCAAAAAACTGAATTTTGTAAATAAAACTGCACTTTAAAAAATATATATTACACTTATTTTTATTTTCTTATTTTTGGTGTACAAAATATTTCACTGTTGCAATTTCACGATATAAGCTTAGCTTATAATAATAGATTTCTTAACCAAATGTGACCAAAATGAGAATAAGTCGTGATCACAAAGCAATTCTTATTGTCGTTATGGTCATTAAGCAATTAGAAAGCTGAGTAATATACATGTCATTGTTAAGTACGTGCGTCTAATTTGTTAATGGGTTCTCAAATAACTAAGTAATGGATATTACAATACAGTCGCAAAGTGTCAATATGAATGATAATAAAAGGAAAGTCACCTTTTAACCCATTAACGCCCAGTGTTATCATATGAGGGCGCTAGACTTAATAGCAAAAAAGCGCTTTTCACACCAGTAAATATGAAGATAAATATATACTTTCTTTCACGAGACAAATTCCTTGATAAAATAGGATAAAAATTACTCTTCTTTTAAAAGTGGTGGGAAATCCAAAATTTACATTTTAACGAAGATAGTAATTTGGGCGTTAATGGGATAATCACCATTCTGATTGTAACAATTTTTGACAAGATTGGCGTGCCATTACCACCACATTTATTGTGCTATTAGGAAGTTTACAGTAAAATCGCAAAGTGGAAACCTGAATCAAAATATGAAGGTTTTAAAAAAGTGACCTTTCACCATAGTTGTGAACGTTCTAACTTTATGTGTCGTTAGATACATTGACTGTGCTATTCAGATTATCACTATTTTCTACTGCTGATGTGGTAAATTTTTCTGAATGGCGATAAAAATACGAGCACGAATAATTAAATGAATTTTAAAACATAGACATGAAATATATTTTTTTAAACTTATGCAGACTGAGATTATACATATATAGAAACTAAACTAATGAATTATATTAATAATATTTCAATTATAAGTGCTATGATTTGCTATAAAAATACAATATATACATATCTTTATAACAATTTCAGAAATTGTAGAAGAAGAGTACATTCTTTATCAGTTTAATAAAAATCTTATTCACACTAGTGCATCTGTAATAGTTTTTTTTAAAATTTTATGAGATCTCAAATTATTGTTTTTCAATATTATTTTTTAATCCTCGCATGATATATGTTTGTGCACAAAGAGAAAGAGGGCGTCATAAAGATAGTCACAAAACTGCACCTGAACATACTAGCAACAAGTTCATTGTGGGAAATATATCCTTATTAAATAAGCTATACGCACTAACATAGAAAGTTTCAGTAAGTTTAAATAAGCTTTATTTAAGAATGTTGAAACACAGTAAATATAAAAAAAAATGATAAAACAAATATTTCAACTGAAACATTACACAAATACCGTGTTCCTTCTTGCCTTAAACTAATTATTTTAACCCTATGTCAGTTGAGGGTTTCTCAAAAGATGTAAAACTCAAGAATCCGGGTATTTCGTCAATATACATCTTTGCCCTGCTTTCCCCTATATGACTGAAATCTCGTTGGAACTAAATGCAGATTGACACTCTACAATTATGCTTTAGGGGTACATATATCGTAGACGTTTTTTTAAGACCACCCTGTCTGTTAATGTCAATAGCGCAATATTTTTCCAGTATATATTTAGGAAGATTTTTTGAATGCAATAATGTTTGCAAAAAATATAAAAATGTCTGTACTGAAGCCAGTCAAATGCTGTAGATTCTATTAATTACTCTTTAAAACAATATAAAAAAAAATTTCGATAAAGATTTCACTACAAAATATAATTAATCAATGGCTCACAATATTAAGTAAGAATATTTCAGCGTTATTAAGGAGAGACCAGAACAGAATGAATTCCAAAATCCTTTCATTTTTCGGAAAAATCACTTCCGGACACGCTATTCAATCATATTTCAAAATACCATTAAAAGATCTTCATCTTAGAAGTTTCGAGATCGTCATTATCAATAATGACGTCTTTCCTAAGGATTAGGAATAGTTAACGACACTATCTGAAGATTAACATTTACAATTCGGAAAATTATAAAAGGTAAAGTAATTAAAAAAGTAATTTAATTTTTTAAAAGTTATGAACAATTATGTCTAAAATGTGGGTCTAAATGTGTAAAATAAAATGCGTTTTGTATTTAATCTAATAATAAAGCTAATTTAATACTTTTATTTAAACAAAGTAAAAGTCCACTAATCCGAATTATTTGGGACCAAGACCAGCTTGTTGTTAGAAAAATTTCGGATTTTCTGGAATTCCAATATAAATAAAATAAAGAAAAATGAAAAATTATGCATTAGGCATAGAATATGGGATAACTTCCAACAGCCTAAAATATTTTTCTCACATTTAATTATTTTACTCAACAAAAGAAAAAATCTAAATAAACAAAAAAAAACAAAAAAAAAAACAAAACAAAAAAAAAAAACACATAATGCAGTAAAAATCCATTTTAAGAAATTGCTGTTCATAGCCAGTAATGACTGAGAATTATTTAATAGAGCAGTGTATAAAATCTATAAAATTTATATACACCATACAATGCACTAAAAAATAGTTTACAAATGCATACAGCAGCTGAAAACGCACTTCAAGCAATTATCGATCGTAATTAATCATTTTACTGAATTCTCTTGCATGGCTCTGTAAGCGAACAGTAAATGTTAGGTACTCCGTAATTAATAGAAAACGTTTCAATTAATACAAAACGCAATTTCAATATGTTTGAAGGAGCATAAAATTATTTAAATACACTCCAAACAATTGTAACTTTATAGATTATAGCGTAATAAAATTCTTTTGTTTTTCCATATAAACAAACTAGTAAAACTACTTATTTTAAACACCACAGGAGACATGTTGCAGTCCATATGTGTAATGCATAGAAGTTTCATATGTTTGGTATATCATAATATCATTAAAATATACCGTAAACGATTTCTTACATGTACCATTATGTAAAAGCATTATTTTGCATGTCCCTGTTAATGAACTAAAATGATGCTCAATGCATTTCTGATAGAGAACATTCTAAAGTAATACTCAATAACGTATGACAAATATGTATGATATATCCCCTTACGTTACTAGAGCTAGATCACGGATGATGATAGCAGACAAAACGAAGTTATAAACGCCTTTCAGATACGATGGAACGCGTTCATAAAAAAATAATCCAATAGAGTTTGAAAATTATGCTTTCCAAAGGAATATATTTATGTGTATGCTAAAAATATGTTTTAATTTTTATTATTAATTTTGTTTCTGTATTAAAATTGATAATTTTTTATGTTTTTTCTGAAATTTCAAATAAACTTCGGGTCAAATTTTAAATTTTAGAAGATATTTTTCGGGAATTTCGGATTAGAGGTGTACGAATTAGCAGAATTCTATTGTAGTTAACTAACTTACATATACAAAACACTCAAATATTAGTTTAATGAACTATACACTACATGAATATAAATTTCTAATTCCTAAAATGTAACTTGTTTCAAATTGTCTTACTTTCATTTTTAACACATTTGTACCTGAAATTTTGTTTTCTAAAATTTCTTGGTAAAATAACACTAAAATGTTGCAAAATAAACGGGTAAAATTCTAAAAATAATATGTTATTTTTTTTTTATTTATTTGATAAAATGTAAACATACTAAATATGGGAACACGCATAATATTTATAACTGTATAATATGCAAAATTATACACTGTAAAAAAAAAAAAAAAAAAAAAAAAAAAAAAAAAAAAAAACGGACTCAAAAATGGAAATACTACTGGCAATCTAGACGACAGTACTATTTCCGTTTTTTTACGGGAATTTTTAGCCATAAATTACAGAAAAATTTCCGTTTTTCTGATTAAAAACGGAAATTTTTCTCCAATTTATGGGTAAAAATTGCCGTAAAAAAAAAAAAAACGGAAATAGTACAGGCGTCTAGATTGCCAGTTGTATTTCCGTTTTTTAGTCCGTTTTTTTTTTTTTTTTTTTTTTTTTTTTTTTACAGTGTATGATTTGCCTAAATGTATGTAAAATAAACTTTTAAATTGTATATTATACACTATAATTGGCATTTTTTTGAACTACTATAAAAATATATTTATTTCTTTACAGAGACTAATAACATTATAAGTATTATTAATAAAACACTAAGAATAACCGTATTCGAGGCTTAAAATCAAATTATTTCATAATAATCTTGAAAAGGAAAATCCCGTAAATAGCTAACAAATATAGAACCCATTCATGCCTAGCGTCCTATATGTTATACGTTACAAACATGCACAAAATATAGACTTGAACATATTATTTCAAAGAAGTCAACAAGATAAGATAATGATTTATTTAATTGCATCCTTCATAGAAAAAAATACAAATGAACTTTCTTTTTACATTTCACACTTTTGAAAAATGAAAAATCTATAAATACCGAAAAAACCTTCATTTAAGCAAATAAATAACCGTCTTATGCTGTCATCTCTCCGTAACAGAGATAGACTTTTATAGAGAATTATTTCATACAATTTTCATGTTATAAAGAAGAAGACAATTATACAAATTTATTAAAATTCGAAATTCCCCAAAAAATGACGTTAGGCATAAATGAGTTAAAGAGATTTCCCTTTAATAACCCACTCTCCTAAATACATGTAGGCTTCTATTGCTAAATATATATCTATGTTAATACGAAAAATATATTTTTAATATAAATAATTCTTTTCAGGGGTCATGTATCTTTAGTAGTTTCAATTGTGTCTATCTTCAAAACCTTTTTATATATAAAAGTGAAATTTTGAATATTGATTAAACAGAATGTGCTTTGTAATGTGCTACCATTAGAAACTGATTAGCTTTTCACGGAATTTGCGTATTGTTGAAATTAAAATAGCTCTTTTTTTTTTTTACTCCGTCAGTCATTGCGCGCATGATATCTTGAGAACGTGTGTATGGAGTTTTATGAAATTTGGTGTAGATTCTAAGCAAGCATGTGTGTTTAAAATTATCTACTCTTAGGTCAAAATTATTTCATTAACTATGTAAAAAAATTATATAAAAAAAAAAATCTAAAATTTACATTTTTTAATGAATAAAAATTATCATAACTAAAAATATTACCACTGAAAATACGAAAACGTAGATAATTTTAAACACACACAATTGCTTAGTATCTACACCGAATTTCATAGCAATCCATACACACGTTCTGAAGATATCTTGCGCGCAATGACTTACATAGTAAAAAAAATAGCTAATTTCAATAATATACGAATTCCGTGAAAGGCCAATCAGTTTATAATGGTAGCACATTACAAAGCCCATTCTGTTTAATCAATATTCAAAATTTCACTTTTATACATAAAAAATGTTTTGGAGGTAGACCCTTTCAAACATTGAATTTTTTCGTTAATTTTCGTCGTGCTTAAAAGGTACAAGACCCCTTAAATTATGTTGATTAAAAGATTAATTATGCAAAAATAAGTATTTTTACAACAATAAACTTTTTATTTATATTAGCTTCATTTGAAAAACATATATTAAGTGATATACGAAAAATAAATTGTTCAAAAGAAGATTCAATAACTTTTATTGGCAAACTCTCAATTTCCTATAATGCCCCTTAAAGTGTAATTGTGAGATTTTATAGAAAATAATTCATTCTTCAGCTATTGATATTTGAGCTTGTAAAGCACTTACAAATTTTAATCATTTGAGGAATATATAGAAATATGCTCCAAAAAATACTGTTTCAGTTCATAAATTGTAAAGAGAATTTCATATTATTTGTGGAACAATATGTAATAAAAAACAACAATAGATAAGGTCCAGGATAAAAGCGGCTATTTTTCAGGAAAGTAAAGTTAAAAGGGGAAAATAAATCACAAAAGAAGAAAAGGATGACACATAAATTCAATAACTTAACAAGGATTTCTTTTATATTTCTCACACAAAAGATTTTTTTCTTTATTATTTCTAACTTGGGTATTAAAAAGTATTTAGTACACCAGCTTCTTTCAAATTAATGTGAAGTTTAAGTTAAAGGCCACAAGTTTACATAAAAAATTGAATAAAAAGTTAGTCTTTGACATTTTTTATTAAGAGCTCGTATCAAAATGTTCTTTATCATTAAATTTATGGTTAAACAGAGATTATTAAATGAAATTGATTCAAAATTAATAAGAAAAGAAGTGAAGAATGTGAAAGCAAAAAATAAATGGCTGACATAAGTGAACTATTATATTTCCTCTTTGAAAGAGTCCTTTCATTATATTTTCTCTTTCTTTGTATTTTTTATTCAGATGTCGTAAAAAGGGATTAATACTTTTTATATTCTTTCATCTTCAAAATAATTGAGATGAAATTTAATTTAAAGCACACAAAAGAATAATAATTTAAATAAAAACAGAAGTTCTAAGAAAATACATACTTTATTTCTCAAAAGTCATCAAGCAAATATGCAGAAATTCTTACGGTTAAACAGCAATTGGCAAAAAGGAGTCATTTAAAATAAAATGTAAAAGACTGTGCTTGTAAATAAGTGATTGTGACTATTATATTTTTCTTTACATTTCCTTTTAATTCTAATTTCAAGTGTCAAAGAAAGGTTTTATTATTGTCACGTTCTTTTATTTGTGAAAAAAATGAAATTATATTTAAAACAAAACGTGCGAAAAAAATTAAAATATAATACTATAATACGACAAAATCTAATACAAAATTCACAGAACAATCATTTTAATATGCTCAGTAGGAAATAGTTATAAAAGTATTTTGTTGTTAAAAAAAATAATAAATAAATAAATAAATAAAAACCCAGAAAAATAAAATTAGTTTTTTGTTTTCACATTTCATTTTATCATCAAAATATTGTTTTTTTTATTCGTAATCGGATCAGTTGTCAAATGTGTATTTGAACAAAAGGGATTTGGAATAAAAGCGGTTTTAAAAAAGTCCTTCCGGCCAGTGCCGGGAGGAAGAGGTAGCTTTCTTATTCCTTATTTTTTAAAAGCAAGCTTATATTATTCAAACACACGAAGCTCAATTTAGTGGAAACCGATTATAGGAGATTCAATCATAATCTTTATCAATACTAAATCATTATGAATGAGAATTTCGCGAAATTAGTCAGCTTTATCCAAGCTGCTTTTATTTAAAGTAACTTATATTTGGTTGCTAAATTCGGCGATATCTTGAAGTTCCTGCCATTTTAAGACAATATGGTGGATGAGGCTAACGAGTGAACTTGGTCGAGACCTTAGTAATTCCTGTGCACATGCTTACTCACATCGGAATCGGTTGATATATACAAGTTCTGTCGCAGGCAAAAAATCAGATTTTTCAAAATGTCACCCACATTAGAAATTCAAACTGCTATATCTGAGCCATTTTCTAAGATAAAGACAAAAAAAATGCTCCGGAATCCTTATATCATGGTCAAATACTTAAGAAAGAAACCTTTTCCAATTTCTAATTCCTTTGCACCTCACTTTAAATATAATTTTTTATTTAATTTAATGGTCTCCAGTTTGAAACAAGATGGCTGATGAAGCTGGCCAGCGAACTTGGTCGAGACATTACGATATACTATCCACATGCCTTCTTACGTCGAAATAGGTTAATAAAAAGTCCTTCCGGCCAGTGCCGGGAGGAAGAGGTAGCTTTCATATTCCTTATTTTAAAAAAGCCAACTTATATTATTCAAACACACGAAGCTCAATTAAGTGGAAACCGAATGTAGGAGATTCAATACTAATTTTTATCAATACTAAATCATTTTGAATGAGAATTTCGCAAAATTAGTCAGCTTTATCCAAGCTGCTTTTATTTAAAGTAACTTATATTTCGCTGCCAAATTCGGCGATTTCTTAAAGTGCCAACCATTTTAAGACAACATGGTGGATGAGGCTAACCAGTGAACTTGGTCGAGACCTTAGTAATTGCTGTGCACATGCTCACTCACATCGGAATCGGTTGATATATACGAGTGCTGTCGCAGGCAAAATATCAGATTTTTCAAAATGTCACTCACGTTAGAAATTGAAACTGCTATATCTGAGCCATTTCTTAAGATAAAGACAAACAAAAAATGCTCCTGAATCCTTATATCAAGGTCAAATACTTAAGAAAGAAACCTTTTTCAATTTCTAATTTTTTTGCACCTCACTTTAAATATATATATTTTTAATTTAATGGCCGCCATTTTGAAACAAGATGGCTGATAAAGCTGGCCAGCGAACTTGGTCCAGATATTGATGTATACTATCCACATGCCTTCTTCCATCGAAATAGGCGAATACGTGTGGTATCGCGAGACAAATATAAGATCGTTTCAAAGTATTAGCCATGATAGAAATTCAAAGTGCTATAATTCACCCATTTTTTAAGATATAAACAAAAGAACAAATTTTCAGAAACAAAAACTGCTCCAAAATCTTTGTATCAAGGCAAAACACATAAAAAAAATCTTTTTCATTTTTCAATTTTTTAATACCTCATTTTAAATTTTAAATTACATTTTTAAAAAAAATGGCAACCCTTTTGAAACAAGATGGCGAATGAAGCTGGCCAACAAACTAGGTCGAAACATTAGTATGTACTATGTACAGACCAAGTTACATTCAAATCGGTTCATAAATACGCCTGTTATCGCGTGACAAAAATCAGGGCGTTTCAAAATATCAGCCACGCTAGAAATTCAAAATGCTATATCTCAGCCATTTTTTAAGATATAGACGAAACAAAAACTGCTCCCGAATCTTTTTATCAAGGTCAAACACATAAGAAAAAAATATTTTTTCAATTTTCAATTTTTTGGTACCACATTTCAAATTTAAAATTTTCTTAAAATTTTAAATGGCCGCCATTTTGAAACAAAATGGCGGATGAAGCTGGCCAACGAACTCGCTCGAGACATTGGTCTGTACTATGTATAAACGAAGTTACATCCAAATCGGTTCATAAATCCGCCTTTTATCGCGTGACAAAATTCAGGACGTTTCAAAATGTCAGCTTCGCTAGAAATTCAAATTGCTATAACTCAGCCATTTTTTAAGATATGGACGAAACAAAAACTGCTACGGAGTCTTTGTATAAAGGTCAAATACATAAGAAAAAAATATTTTTCCATTTTCAATTTTTTGGTACCACATTTTAAATTTTAAATTTTTTTAAAAATTTTAAATGGCCGCCATTTTGAAACAAAATGGCGGATGAAGCTGGCCAACGAACTCGGTCGAGACATTGGTATGTACTATGTACACACCGAATTACATCCAAATCGGTTCATAAATACGAGAGTTACAGTGTGACATAGGTCAGATATATATATATATATATATATATATATATATATATATATATATATTGATATATATATATATATATATATATATATCAATTTTGAACGGAGGGTGGTTTCGGGGTCTGGGGGTCATGATCGATGAAAATATACCAAAATTTTTTGAAATCGCTTTCCTCCGAACGGCTGCAATAGGTAGCTTTTTGTAAAGAAAGCTACCTAATACGCGTGTTATCACGTGACAAGTATCAGATAGTTTCAAAACGTCATCCATGCTAGAAATTCAAAGTGCTATAATTCAACCATTTTTTAAGATATATACAAAACAAATACTGCTCCGGAATCTTTGTATCAAGGTCAAACACATAAAAAAAATCTTTTTCATTTTTCAATTTTTTGATAACTCATTTTAAGTTTAAAATTTAATTTTTTTTAAATGGCAGCTCTTTTGAAACAAGATGGCGAATGAAGCTGACCAACGAACTCGGTCGAGACATTGGTATGTACTATGTACACACCAAGTTACATCCAAATCGGTTCATAAATACGCCTGTTATCGCGTGACAAAAATCAGGTTGTTTCAAAATGTCAGCCACAATAGAAATTCAAAATGCTATAACTCAGCCATTTTTTAGATATAGAAGAAACAAAAACTGTTCCGGAATCTTTGTATCAAGGTCAAACACATAATAAAAAAATATTTTTCAATTTTCAATTTTTTGGTACCACATTTCAAATTTAAATTTTTTTTTAAAAAATTAAATGGCCGCCATTTTGAAACAAGATGGCGGATGAAGCTAGCCAACGAACTCGGTCGAGACATTGGTACGTATTATGTATACACCAAGGTACATCCAAATCGATTCATAAATACGCCTGTTATCGTGTGACAAAAATCAGGTCGTTTCAAAATGTCAGCCAAGCCAGAAATTCAAAGTGCTATAACTCAGCCATTTTTTAAGATATAGACGAAACAAAAAATGGTCCGGAATCTTTGTATCAAGGTCAAACACATAAGAAAAAAATATTTTTCAATTTTAAATTTTTTGGTACCACATTTCAAATTTTAAATTTTTTAAGAAATTTTAAATGGCCGCCATTTTGAAACATGATGGCGGATGAAGCTGGCCAGCGAACTCGGTTGAGACATTTGTATGTACTATGTACACACCGAGTTTCATCCAAATCGGTTCATAAATACGAGAGTTACAGTGTGACAAAGATCATATATATATATGTGGATATATATATATATATATATATATATATATATATATATATAAACTTTTGAACGGAGGGGGTTTTGGGGTCTGGGGGTCATGATCGATGAAAATATACCAAAATTTTTTGATATCGCTTTCCTCCGAACGGCTGCAATAGGTAGCTTTTTGTAATGAAAGCTACCTAAAACACTTAAGGGTACGGTGGGCATTAAAAATCAAATCCTTCAATTTTCAATGGATTCATTTGAAAATTGGAAGACTTGTTAATGGCAAATATTCCTAAATAGTTATATTCTACATTCTGCGTTAAAATAATATAATGCTTTTGATTTGTTCAATATTTATTTATTATTTTTAAATAACGAATTGACCGATTTTAAAATGCCCTATGCGCTGCGCATTTCTTTTGCATACGATCTGACCATATTTACTTATCAGACACATATTATATATTATAATGGAAGTTGGCGTGAATTGTAAATGTTCGCTGAATGCATAAGTAGAAAAAATATATTTTTAATTATGCTTTGTTTTTTCTAAAAAAGCAGCGATATATTTTCAAAGGTATATAAATTTCAACATTAAAATACCTCTGAAAGGCAACTTTTTATTCTAACATTTCTTTAGTATTGTATAATGGATAAACGGTATAAATTAACGGTTTAAGAACAGATCATGCTTGAAACTTGTTTAAAAAGGCATTACAAACTCTAAATGTTACTACAATTCCACAAATTTACTACAATTCACCAAAATTTATAACAAATTCTAAATTCGCTACAATTGCCCTAAATCTCAATTTACAACATTTGCAATGAAAAATACGTTATTGTCTTTACTTGATGGAGAAAAAATTTGAATTATGTGATATTTAGAAGTTCTTTATGAAAAATAAAATTAAAAACCGTAGCTCCACCATGGTCATCACCAACATTGCAATGTATTCTCAAACATAGCTTTCGGCTTTTGGAGAAAATTCTTTGTCATTTTCACTGAGTAATAATTTGCTATATGTGGAAATGATGACCATATCTACGTTATATTAATGTGGCAACCAAACTTTTGTTGTTTTGATAGATTAAAAAAAATCATGCTTGCATATTGTATAAAAATACATTAAAAAAACCCTCTAAATTGAGATACAATTGACTTAAATCGTTCATTTCAAACATTTTCAGTGAGATATACGTTATTGTCCTCATTTGTCGATATAAAATTTGTAATTACATGATATTTAGAAGTGATGTGCGAGCAATAAAAGTCAAAATTATAACGACACAATGGTCATAACCAAAATCGCAAGGCCTAACACACCTGCTTTAGTAAAAGTGCTTTGTTATTACTCAAGGCAATAATTTTCCAGATGTGGAAACAATGGCCATAGTTATTTTATCTTAATTTGGCATATAAACTTTAATTATTTTGATAGATTTTAAAAATATATCATGCTTGAAAATTGTTTATAAAATGCATAAAACCCCCTCTAAATTGAGCTACAATTGGCCTAAATCGCACATTTTTAAATAAAACATACGTCATAGTCCTTATTTGAGGATTTAAAAATTGTAATTACCTGATATTTAGAAGATGTACGAGCAATAGATGTGGAAACTATAGCAGCAAATATTCATCCCCAACATCGTAATGCATTTCTATATATAGTTTCTGGTTTTCTTAACCCAACCAAAATTAAACAATGATTTTTTGGAGACGACATAACCGTTCGCAGTGAAAGAACTAGAATTTTGTTGTTAAAAAACGCTCATGGAATATATTTCAAATTCAGAAGTATTATCAAATTTTATGAGGGGCATCTTCTTTTATGTTGCAAATAATGTAAACGCACCAGCAGTGGGTCACTCCAAGTCATTTATCCAATCATTAAAGTGTTAGTGAATTCAAAAAGATATATTTTTTAAAGCCTAGTCTTAATTTCCTGTATCAGAATAAACATTTTAAATACATTCTTCTGAAAATAAAATGAAAAAAGAAAATATTACCTCCGTCTATTCTCCAGTAGTGGGGAACAGTAAATTTCTTATGCATACATCTTTAAGATTAACCAACAAATTGTTTACAATATAATAGAGTATATCATCAGTAGTTTAATTTAAAATGAAACATAATATTAAAGAAACAATGTTTTAATTAAAAACGTATCTCCTAATGAAATCTCTAAAAATTTGCCAAAAAATCTGTTTTTGAAGACACTCTAGAAAATAAACAAATGTAAAAGCAGAAAAAAGCAATTACTCCAAACAGTTTATGGAAAGTTAACATTTAAGGATACTAGTTAATCAGATTTCTTATAACCATGTTCAAGAAATTCATTTTAGGCTTGTTTCTAAACTTTAAAAATTAATGGCCCACAACTGGTACGTGGACCGCTATAGGTGCATTTACCTTACGTAGAGCAAAATTTGAAAACAAATTATTTTTAAGAAAAATTTGAAGGCTATAAATTACTATTATAAATCTGAATAGTAATGGTATTTAATATGTGATTTTCAATTTGAAGAGAAAATTTTAGTTATTATTATAACGCACAAAATATGCAAGTTATGATAATTTTTAATTATAAAATATACATTTTTCCATTCACATTGTTGTTTGTGGACACAAATAATTTTTCTTTGACATATTTTAATGAAGTAATTTGTCCTAAAGCGTAATTTATAATAAAATTTATCGAACAACGACAGTGATAATTAAAGAAACTTTTAGGTTTTTATTTTTTACTGGGAATTTTGTTATTAAACTCAGATACAGTAGTTTTTATTTCAATGTATGGAGTATTTCAAAGATATAAATTATAAATATTTTAATTTATATGCATAATTATCTAGCTTTGAGATCACAAAATTCTTTTACTATAATATTAGTGACGCGTTGCATCTATTTTTGGTTATTAAAAAGGAACTTTGCTTCAGAGATGTATTGCAAAATTTGAAAATAAACCTTATTAAAATAAATCTTATTAAAATATATTAAGGCGAAAAAAATACTCTAATGAATCCGAATAATAATGGTATGTGATATTCAATTATAAGACAAAATTTTTCCTGTAATTATCACACACGAAATATGAAAATAAAATCCAGCTATATAAATTTTCTTAGTAATGCTGGCAAGTATTTAGGAACTTTTTATCAAATTTGTAATTAATAAATGAATATTTCCAATTTTGCTTTTCAAGAATACTCTTAATAGTTTTACAAAATGTATTATACTAATGCTAATTAAGCGATTCTTCCCCATATGTTATTATTATCTTTCTTTTAACTGGATTTATAAATGGTCTTAGAGTATTGAAATTTATTATATACGTTTCATGGTATTATATAAAACATTTACGTTTAATTCTGTTTCCACACTACTAGAATTTTACAGGTTTACTGATTTAGAATATAGCTTTTTGTAAATTATTATTCACCACTTTTACTCGGATATATATATATATATATATATATATATATATATATATATATATATATATATACATAATATTGAGATGAAAGACGTATATAATAAATTACAAATTTACAAAAAAAAAGGTGCAGAATTTTATTAAATAGGTTAAAATTTTCAGTGGATTCAATTTGGAGAAATTCAAAATTAAAATTTTATGTGGTCCTCGTACAATAAATTTTCCAATTCGAAAATAGGCTCCATACGCAAATAAGGCCATGTACAAAATTTCAGCATTTTATCATGAAAAGTCGCAGACATATGTTTAAACAAAGTTGGCAAGGGTTTAATCATAATTTGCACTCCACAAAACAATGCAGTCATTGTTTTATATCGTAATATATCTCCGACCTCTGAAACGAGATAATCCTCCAGACATCGAAAAGTGATTTAAGAGCATTTGTGATTTTTCATATCTCTACGACTTTTTAAAATAAAATGCTGAAACATTGTACATGACCTTATTAGCGTATGGGCCCCTTTTCTCTCATTGGAAAATTTTTAGTACGAGGGCAGTGTAAAAATTTAAATTTTGTTTTATTTAAAATTTAATTCCCTGAAAGTTTTAATCGATTTCATAAAATTCTGCTGAATTTTATTCGCAAATTTGTAATTTATAATATATGTTTAGGATCAATATTTAAGGAATAAAGGCCGAGGTCAATGTTTTCGGGATTCCCTGTATATACTATTGTTTGGGGCCATTGAATACCACGACTGTGCAATTGTAATCTTCGCTGATATCTGTGATTAAATAAAGCGAAAATTATTATTTAAAAATAGTCGTATTCAACATCCATAAATAATTAAACCTATAGTTGTGTAAGAACAGAATGCGGAATACATTACGGTGTTATACATTAATTAATCTTAAAGTAACAAAATGAGATGAATTTGTTTGGCATATTTAATAATAAAGTATTTCATATCAGATTAAAACTTGAAAACATATTAATATATTTTTTACATTAAAATGAACATACCAAGTTTTTATAACGAAAGTTTTAGAAAAAAAAAAAAACTTTTCTTTCTATTATTTCTACTGTACTATGCTTTATAAAGAAAGGCACGAGGGAAATAATTGCTATGCAAGTAAAAAATTAAATTTTCAGAAATTTGAGGTAATTTTTTTTTCTCTTCCTTAGAATATAATTAAAATATTAACAAATGATACTATACCCTGTAAGAAAACTTTTAAACGTTCAGTTTTAGAATAATAAAAATGTTTAATATTTTTTAAATGATTCGATATTAAATAATAACTACAAAGACTACCCGTCAAAAATGACGGAAAATAAGATATAAAGATATGCAACACATGTGCAAGAAAATGAGTAGTTTTTCTTGCTTGTTCTGAAGTGATAGATGAAACTAACACATTTTAAAAAGTGGAAATACATTGCCAAATTTTCTTCTATTTTCTATCAGTTTTCTCTATTTTGCCAAGGCTTAAAAATACTGAGAATTTAATTTACGTATACGGCTATTAAAGCCATTCAAATTGTGTAGTTAGGAGCTCAGATAGCGCAGTGCCGACTAGTGGCAGTTATTTTATTAGTAACATGGAAATTAAGACGTAAAGACGTACATTTTCGCATATTACGCTTTAAATTTTGACCTATAGATTTTGAAAACAAAAACAAAACAAAAAAAAAAAAAAAAAAAAAAAAAAAAACTTCAATGCGCGGAGTTTAAATTAAATAGCGGTGAGCTCGATTATGAAAGATTAATAGGTTTTCAATGGGAATTTCGCCAAATTTGCCAGCTATCGCCAAGTTGGCTTCATGTATGGCAACATATGTTTGTCGCCAAATTTGGCGGTATTTCCCATGTTGGCCAAAATTTAGCGCTATTGTGGCAATCCTGCCATTAGTGCTTTTCAACAATTACTCATTGTTGAAGCTGGTACCGATTTCTCCATAGGAAGCCTAAACATGACATGGCCACGATCAATGAGCCGGTCCAACAGGTATTGTAAGGGACACACAAATACTTGGATTTTGCATAAATAGATCGTCGCGTGGCGGCTTGCGATTCCGAGGGACCGGGGCGTTTATTACGTCGGACGTCCGTGACATCTTCGAGATAATTACATCATTTGCTCAATTTTGCTGTTAACACAATATTATATTTATAAGCCCGGACAAGAGAGGACTGAGTTTGCTGAGAGAAAATAAGCACAGAATAGACTGATGAGAAAAAATAGGCTAAGTAACTAACCTGAAATTTTCGATCGTGTCCTAAAAATAAATAAAACAACAATTACAGTAGCAAGAATCTCTGTTAATAAGCGAAATCGTATAAATAACTACTTTCGTTAAAACGAGCCATCGAAAATAACTTTATTAAAATACGCGCAAAGAAAACTTCCATTTTTTTTTTAAGCTAACCTGAAAATATCGATTGTGTCGTTGTTAAAAATATGATATCAAATAGGTATAAACAAAACAATAAAGACTTAAAATTTTCTTTGTAAAAAGAAGAAAAAAAACAGCATACGACACACAAACAAATACCTATCGTTTTCAAAGTAACAATGTTTTTTTTTTTTTTTTTTTTTTTTTTTTTCATATCAATTATTTTTTTTTTCCGTGATACGGAACTTCTGGTGATTTTCTTCTTCATTTGCCAAGTGCAGCAAAAATTTACAGTAAAGTAACTTCTAATGAATTTTTTTGTTAAGTCGTGGAAAAAATATTAACATTTCATGTTTTTTTTTGTGTGTGTTTTTAAAATGATCCCCAAAGGGTTCCTCAAGAAATGAATATAAAACTTATCTTCGGATGATAATGAATATATACAGAGACCGCTTGATAAAGGAAAAAGTGCCTAATAAGTGACCTTTAAAAATGTGAAAAATTCAAAACTCGCTCTACGAACAAATAGAGATTAGTTGATAAAACATGAAATCCCAAAACTCTTATCAAAACAATAAACAAAAATGTCTTGGCAAATAATAAATAAAAATAAAAGAAAATAAAAAAGAAAAATATAAAGTTTACTGATGTGATAACAAAATTTCTTGTATCCGGCAAGTATATTGAAATCGGATTGATTTACTAATGTAAAAAATCGCCCCGAAACACGAAGAAACGTTATATAAACCGTATACAAAATTATCTAATAAAAAATTAAAATCTGAGGCTCAGATGCATTCGGACGTCTATTCGTCTCTCGGAACAGAATTTCCATACCTCTGCGTATTATAGATTTTCAAGCCATAGGCAACAACCAAAGACACGCACACACATACACAACCAAATAAATACACACACAAACACAACCAAATAAATACACACACACACAAACACAAACACACACACATATATATATATAACCATTAAATAAACAATACCGACCACCAACAAAAACTGTGAAATTATTAATAAAATGACATTAACAAATACAATAACCCCCAACACACTTAACGTAAATTCCACAAATAAAATGTGTGGTTTCATCTTCATATTAGCCATAAATTAGCTAAAGAATATGAATTTGGGACTACCACACACAGAAAAACGAGAAATAAACCATTGAACACCAGTTAAGTTCAAAATGAAACAAGATTAAAAAGTATAAAGGAAAAAAACAAAAAAAAAAATTACCAAATTAAAATCCATACTCTCATAGCATTAGGTATAACAAATACACTCATTATGCATTTTATTCTCATTTAAGATAGTATACTACAGGAAATGAATTCGATATTGTCCTGCGTAGGTTAAAATTTAAATTCAAATTAATCGTTAACTTTATTAAATATTAATGAATATAAATAAATTTAATATGAATTAATAAATATATAAATATAACTACACCATTATCCATATAAAAGTATCGAATTATTTTTTAAATATACAGGGTGATTCATAAATATCGAAACAATAGGCTATTTCCTTAAATATTGCACCTAGACCCATACTTCCAATTGCAAAGTTTCATAAAAAAAGGTGCAAAATTTAATGACATAAGTTGCAACTCCATAGGGGGTCTATTTGAAAAAATACGAACATTAAGTTTTTATGTGGCCTCCGTAGTGTAAAAATTCCAATCAGGGAAACTTTTCTTATCCATTCCTGAATTAAGCACAAAAAAATTGCATCTTCATATCTGAAAAACTCGCAGAGTTATGACCGTTTAAATAATTCATCAGGTTTTAATGGATTAGACACAAATTGAAATGCGTGCAATCGAAGAAACAGTGTTACTTTAAGAGTTCTAGGAAACATGTAAAAAATATATTTGTTGAGAGAATTTTGATTTTTTTTTTTTTTTTTTTTTTTTTTGTTGTTTTTTTGGGTAATGTTGTGTTTTTCTGATGGTTAACCATATATTTTTCGAACAAAATCACATCCTAATATTTCTTATACAGTTTTTTAAAAATTTAAATGTTTAGTATTTTAGCGGATTTAATTTAAAATCTGTATAACTCGAAACATTATTAATCAGATTTAAATTTTTTTCCATTTAATTAAAGAGGAAAGTATAATTTTAGTTTTGTTTCAGGAATTATTTTAATTTAAAAAATATTAAAACTATTTATCTAAAAAATTATGTAACTTATTTTTAAAAAATCATATTTTCAAAAGTAATTTTTTTTTCAAAATTTCCGAAACAAAATTAATGTAAAGTAATCAAAAGAGACATGTTCCAAGTTTGCCCCTATTTAATTTACGATTAAAAAAACATCATGCAGAAAAACACATTTAAAATTTTAAACATTGATTGGCTCCTAATAAAATGTTTAAATGCATTTTAAAAAATTTCACGTGAAAAAGTAACTTCTTTCGGTAGCTTAAACTTCCGATTCAGTTTAACTTTTGCCGTTTCCACCACCTTTTTGTACTACTTAAATGTCCATAAATAAATGTTAAATGTATAATTTGAAACAATGCTTTTTCTAACATGCCGATTAGGAGTTTTTCATAATTTTTGCCTTTACAAATTCAGGCTTTTTATCGCCCCGGCGAGACCGATAAAAAAGTCTGTATTCTGGGGCCGGGCCAGACCCGTGATCAGCGACTTTTTTCTGAAGACTCGGTCAGGCCGAGCCTAACGTATTTTTTCATACCGAACCGGGTGTTGGTGTGATTTATGACGGCCAATTATCTAAACGAGGGGTGTGGGCCCGAGGGGGTGGGGGTGGGGGGGGGGGTGAGTGCCTTCCGTGGAGGTCTTTCCAAGGGAACCTAACCCGTATTTACGCAAGGATATCCAAGGTTCGAAGAAAACCACTGAAAACTCCGAACAATTGGGCCGAAGGGCGCGATTGGGTTCGAACCCAGCATGAGAGCAGATCCTCTCGGTCACTGGTTATACCGAACTGGGACTGGCTTCCTTATTCCTAGGTCTACCCTGGACGAAATTTTCAGTCCCGGTTTCGAAACAACCCGTATTAGAATCATTATCTCTGACTGACCTAATCCGTGCAAAAATAACTAAAATTTGGCTCAGACCAAAAACTTTTACAACAAATGCATACAATTTAAATGGTCATTATTTTACAATAAAATTTTAAAATTCATATTTATAAAGAAAAGTAGATTTTAAGGCAAAAAAAATTAAAATACAGTAAATCTAGTGAAAAAAATCTGCCTATGACGGAATTCTTTCTTAAACGGAAAAATCTGTTGATTCATGGAAAATGAATATAATAATACCTGAGAAAAAATAGACTACATTTACAACTCCTAATAAGGGAACTTGCCTATAACGCTGTTTTTTCTTTCCAATGTGGTTCCATCTTAAGGATTTTACTTTATAGCAGTTTTCATATTCTCCAACACATGGAATATGTATTAACGATATTAAAGGAGAAGTGAATAATTTACATACAAATATAAATCCATTAATAAAACAAATAATCGCAACTTTTGGTGCTTCTTTAAAAATAATAATTATAAACATGAAAAAAGGAAAGATATAATAAGTATTTTTGTTCAGAACTCCTCCATACGAAACAACTTTTAACCATATCGATGCAAAAAAACTATGTAGAAATCATACGAGTTGAACTTTTTTCCAGGCAGGGCCGAACATTTTTTCCTATGGGTCGGTTGGGGACCGGACCTAGATATTTCGGCCCATCCAGACCCCTAGTTCAGACCTCCAGCATACTTTGAAAACAGATTTAAAGTAAAATTTATACGCTGCCTATTTTATGTCCAAAGGAGAGGCACCGTCTTAGATCGACTTTTAATAATGTACAATTTGTGGCTGATCCCTATCTTGCATTCAAAATGAGTCAAAAACTCGTCGCTCAGAGGCATGGATAAATGGTGTAAATCACGAATTTTGGATTTTGATATCTCTGTGAATTTTGAAGATATCGAGATGAAATTTTTTGTGTTTAATTCAGTAATGGATAAGGAAAATTTTCCGAATTGGGAATTTTACTCTACGGTGGCCGTATAAAAATTTAATTTTTGTATTTTCTCATATAGACCCTCCATGGAGTTGAAACTTATCTCATCAAATTTTGCACCTCTTTTTATTAAACTTTGCAATTGGAAGTATGTGCCTAGGGGCAATATTTAAGGAGATAGTCTATTGTTTCGATATTTATGAATCACCCTGTATAACCACGGTAGCTAAATTTTTTTAGCAATCTTTTAAATATATATACCTATACAGGCAGAAAAAAAATCTTTCTTTTATCGACATAGATAAATTTATTTATATTATGTAATTGCATCGTACGAAACAAGAAAAATGTTACATATATTTCTTTTTTTATATGTGCAACATAAATTTGTGTAACGCTTTACGAGCTATTATAAAAGTCAACAGAAAATTTTAATTAATTTGACAGTCAGAGAAAAAAGAAAAGAGGAATTATCTTTCATCAAGTTTTTTCAACGCATCATTTTATTTATTTATTTTCTTTTTTTTTTATGTGTAAAAACTTTTAAAATTGTTTAGTCTATAAAATTTGCTTTAATTTACTTTGATGACTTGCAGAATAGTTTTGGAGATGTGTTTTAAAACATTTCAAAAACATAACGTATTTTTCTTTGGAAATGCTGCACTTTTCCATTACTATATTTAATTTCCAAGCGTTTGAGAATTTTTAATTAATTGTTAAAAGTTCACATAGGAAATATTTAAGGAAAAATTTTTAAAGCACATTTGTAGATAGTGTATTATTTTTATTTAAAGTTACATCAATAAGCAGTCTGAAAAATCTGCTTATTAATTAGAAGTATGATAAAAACGCAACTTAAATTTTTGTCTTTAATGGAAATTCGTAATAAAGAAATTTTCATTAAAATGGAAATTCACAATAATATAAGTAATGAAGGTGTTCTGTAACGATTGTAACACTTTCTCTAATCACTTCAAAACATTACACTATTTTCTTTTCTTTTAAGGAAGGGTTTCTATTTTTTGAGCAATTTTCAAAAATATTGTCAGTAAAATTAAACATTTTATGTTCAAATTTGCACTTAATGGTAAATACTTGTCTCCATACTTATTACTTTAACACTTTGACGACTGAGGGAAACATTTTCCCCCATTTAAAAATTGGTGATTGTCGTATTTAATTGAGGATCATAGAAGCCAAGGGGCATAAGGGGTATTTAATTGGGGGGGGGGGGATATAAGTCATTTTCTAATTATGCGCTGCGCTCTAGAGATAAACTATTTAAGCTCTTTAAACTACTTAAGGGGGTAGGATACCTTTGAGCACGTCGAAAAATTAAAACATTATCACTATGTTCCAAGCTAAAAAACTTGTGTAATAAGTCAAATATTTAAATTAAACTTCATTTAAACATAAAGCTCATATTTAAATTTACATTTAAAAAACTATATATACTTGTAAATTCATAAATAAATTTTGAAATAATAAGTTAAAAAATACATGATAATAAAAGAAAAAAATCTTGCGCGCATGATAAAATCTGAAAATATGCCTATAAAGAGGAAATTATGGTGAAAATAGATACATAAGAGTGTTACATCTATACTAAAACCAGAATATCTGTAAAAAATATTGACTAAATTAAAAAATATTTTCAACGTACAAAAACAGAAAAAAAAAAATAAAATTTTAGCTTTTTCTGGTTTTAAGTTGTAGATAATACAGAAATGAATATGTGGCAAAAATTTCTTTTGATTGCCATGCATAATTTTTTAGTAATACTGCGCGCAGTATCAAAATTCATCGTTTCGAATAAACGCAACACAATGTTTAATTATCCTATGTAGTCTTAATAAAACTGCAATAATTAGTGAACTAGTGGGTATTTTTAATGCTTTTTTTATATTGTTCAGAAAGGATTACGGAATCAAAATATGCATAAAAAAATTCGAAAATTTTGATTGTTTAAAGGTATCCTACCCCCTTAACCAGTTAACCCTTTAATATCTACTTAAATTAAAAAAAATATATTGTACTCCTCTTTTCTTTCAGTTACTGAAATAAGAGTTGAAAAACCGCTGCGAATTAAGCAAAAGTTTCATATTTTAATTCTGTCAATTACTATTGATGTTCCAACTTTCAATTCAATTTACTCCAAACCTAAATTTTGTCACTTGATAATAAACTCGGGGGAGTAGCGATCGTGCGATAGCTTCAGATTCTGGCTTAGTCTCGACTAATGGGACGGAGGCACGGAGGTTGGACGGATACGAGGAACGCCGCGCTCCGCCAATTCTGCGGCGGTCGGCCCAGCTGTTCTCCCCCGACCGCCGCCGAGACTAATAATAAGCTCTAGGCAGCAGCGAGAATGCTTCAGAGAATATAGCTTCAGACCCTATCCAAAACTGAACAAAACCCGAAATAATGCATGCCAATCTTCCCAAAACACAACACGCTAGGCGCAGCGAAAAAGTAGATGTCAACCCGACCCGCAGCAGAAAAATAGAAGTCAACCGAACCCAAACACGACCTGCAGCAAAAAAGTAGAAGTTAAACCGACCAGCAGCAAAGAGTAGAATCAACCGGACCCAAATGCGACCAACATAAAAAAAAGTATACGTTAACCGACGAGCAGCAAAAAATAGCTTCCGCAAGAGTCTCGGCTAAAGGGATGGAGGCAGGGACGCTGGACGGACGCTGGGAACGCCGTGCTCCGCGAATTCTGCAGCGGTTCATTCACTGATGTTTTAGAAAAGAAAAGTACACGTATCTTTTTCACTCTTCTTTTTTCCTTTATTTTCTGGTACCGAAATTTCTTTAAATTTTAGGAAAAAGAAATATTCGGATGTTAGCATAAGTACAATAATACTGTAATCAGGGCTCATACGGGTGCTTGAATTTCCAGACTAAGAGATTCTTCGGTACCAGTATTTTCTTATTGAAAATGTCTTTTGAAATAAGAGAAATTTCGAACGTTTAAACTAGATTTATTTTTCTAGAAAGAAATTCTGATACTTGGCCTTAAAAATAACGGTACCCGTACAAACCCTATGTAATATTTAAAAAAAATGACTTCTTTCGTAATGTCTTAAATTAAATAATATTATACCTATCCTATTCATGTAAAATTGCAAGATATAAGTGTATGACGATTTTTTTCAAAACGATGGGATTAAACAACTGTTAAATATTTTTTTTTTTAAGATTTAAAGAAACACATGGCAGAGTAGATTTTTCTAAGCACTTATAAAGAACCGTATAAAATTTCTTCTTATTCTTATAGTTATAATTAAAATACTATGAGTTTTTCAGACACAAAAAATAATTTAAAAAAACATGTATGTTAAGATATTTATCACTTTAAAAATTGCAAGAAACATATTTGTATTCTTGTAGCCTTTATATATTTGCTTATAGATTGTGTTAATAATCTTTAATTAGAAGAGCAAACCTAAAATCACTTACATCTTTTAAAAAATTCTATAATTTTCATCAAAGCCGACTAAAATGTTTCGCATGTCATTTAAAAACATAATCGTATAAGAACTTTATTTAAATCCGACATAAAAACGTTTTATCTCTTTATCTATTTATATTTTGTTATTTTATCTCAGCTCAAGTGTGCAGATAAGTGTTTTTAAACGGAAATTAACTGCATTGAATTAAAATATTCATTCTTCAATTTTAAATAAAATGGAATTATTTCTAATAGAGCATTTAGAACTTTTAAAGGATAAGAGATGCATTTTTATACTTATTTAATAACGAAATGCAAATTTTTAATATGAAATAACGATATTACATTACTTTTGTCCAGGGAAATTAATAGATTTGTTTTCATTTTCCTTTTATTTATTTAGCATTAAGTTTATTGAAATAGAAGTACTTAGACGAGTATGTTTTCTGGTAATTCGATTTTTTTTTTTTTTTTTTTGTTATCACATTTCTAACTAACTTCAGATAGATTGCAATTCAGAGCTTTACAATATTATTTTTATATTAACAGAATATTTGGATTATTTTAAATATTTAATTTCAAGGACTATAGACCAATAGAGACGTTAGAATTTTAAATTCAGAGATGTATACATATATCTATGCAATTGCCGAAACTCCTAATTTTTTTACACCACTATTTTCAAAAAGCAATCCTTATAGGGTCAAAATAATTTCAGATTAGCAAATCTTTTTACCATTATTTCTATAAAACTGCAGGTACTACACAAATTTCTAAAGTAATTTTACATATTAAATGTTTATTTTTCTCAGTTTCTCTTTAAGTTCGTTTAGTTACATAATTTTTATGTATAAACTATCAATTTACATATTTATTCACATTACGATTAATTTTACAATATATCCATTCATTTTTTCTTGCAACATTTTACGAATAAACTTAATTAAAGTTTTAATGATATACCAAAAAAAAAAAATCGTTTTTATTCTAAAACTTGCACTTTTAAGTAAAATAAGTAGAATAAAATTCTTTATAATCAATTATAAGAGAGGAAATACTACTTAAGATAGAACTGTAAAAATACATACAATGAATATATATAATATTCAGTTTACTCTATATAAAAATTTAAAATTACATTTTTAGTTTCAACAGCGCGTAATTAACGACTGCCTTTATCAGATGGCGCAGTGTGCATACACAGTAGATTTAAATACAAATATTCACTTCTGGATTGTGTCTGAGTGCAGCCTACACCACCCGACGAAGGGAGCTCCTAACAGAATCGAAAGTAAAATCGTAAATTTATTTACATTTTTAGATACAAAATATAAATATTTCCCAACACTTTTAGAACAGGTAGAAACGCAATTCCTATTAGACTCTATAATATAATGTTAAAATCATTCTGCATTTTTTCAACGTTATAAGAACGTTTAATTTGAACTTTTTTAGCACATTTATGTAGAACTATTGATGAAAGCTACAGCATCACAGAAGTTTCTATTAACCATGACATTGAATGTGACCAAGATGTACAAGATGTACCAAGATACCTAGAAATTGGTTAAATGTAAAATTAAGAAGAAAATAAAAAGTTATAGCGTAAAATGGTAAAGAAAATTAAACTCACAAGCTTAAGTTAAACTTCAGTTAAATAAAAAAAAAAAATTTCGGAGCTGACTATTTTTTCTTTATTTTGAATTATTAAGGCATTCGTCTACCAGATTAAAATGTTATGTTAGCAAGTGTAATTTCACCAGAATTTTATTCCCGAAAGTCAAAATTGTGAGAATGCCCCAAAATATATGCTTCAAGATTTGGTATGAGTGCAGCCTATTCTACCTGATGAAAGTATCTGCTTCTATAACCGAAACTAAAATGACAATTTTTTTTATTTTATTAAATAAAAAATAGATTATTGCATACACTTTTAGAACAGTAGAAACGTCATTACCAATAGACTCTATAATATGAAAAAAGGCCGTTAGTAGAACGTTTTTTGAACGTTATAAACGCTATAAGAACATTTAGTTTGAATGTTTACAGCATGTTTATGTAGAATTAATAAAGGAAGACAAACCGTCGCAGATAGTTATTTGGATCTTGACATTGGACGTGATCAAGATGAACATCTAGATTTTGGAGAAACATAGAAATTCGAATGTACGTTATTCGTTTTTGTTTAACCATGTTTGAACATTTGTAGAACATTTCGGTTCTACGTGAGAATTGAAGAGCTGAGTGGATGAACATGTTATGCTACATTTTCTAAAAATGTTTTTTATCTTTTGGATGAAAGCGTTATGAGGCATCCTATCACATGGTGAAGCTAAAATACTAAGATTCTATTTAGGCTTCAAGATTTAAGACATTATTAATTGATATTTAATATTTTAATATTTAATAATGTCAATAATATTATTAATTTTTAATATTTGAAAATTAAATATGAATAAGTTTTCTAAGAGAGTTTAGTACCATACCTGTTAATATTTTAAACACATGGGATCAAACAAAAAATAAATCATTAAAAATTACAGCAAAAACTTTCACTTCCAATTTCTTCAAATGTAATTTTTGTTACTTAACATTTTCTTTCACTTAGCTCTTCAATTATGTGACGAACGACAGTTATTGGTGTTAAAATAAGATCTCCATTTATATCAGTTTTTCTCCACAGTTATGTCTCTGATAAGTTTTCTACTATTTTAATTTTGTAACACCAAATCAACTTTTGTAGATTAAATTTACAATTATGATTCTACAGAAAAGCATTAACAAATTTCCATGGAACTTGCACTGAAAAATTCGTTCATCTGTGTTGGATTTTAAAGTTTGCCTTTAAGTTGATATCTTAATACAGAAATAATCATTAATCCATATTACTATTTTTATATTGAAAGTTTAATTTACTACTTACCTAAATTTATAATTCAGACTGAAAAGGGTTTATAAGATTTCATTTACTAAGGAATTGTTGGACAGCTACACTATTATTACTAGCATTAATTTGGTGGTTGTAAATTTTTGTTATCTGATTTTGCGCCAATAATAATTATTCGATAATTCTCTTAACTTTTCTAATATTATAATGCACTTCCGAAACGTATTATAAATTATAGGTAAGTTAATTTATTGTGTAGTGAAACAGTAATTAGATGAGCGCATTTTACCACATTTCATATCTGCTCTTACGGTTAATGAGTAACAATATAAAATAGAAGTTTGGCAAGAATAAAAATTGTATCATTATACTTAACCGATATTAAATTATTTTGAGTGTGAGCACAGGATGTAAGTATTTAAGTATGCATCTTTACACCTTTAAGAATCATTTGTATTATGAGAGTATTCAGGGAAATAATGTAGAAATACTTTGTGTGCTTTTAAAAAAAAATCAATTTTTTTGTACTTATTTGAACTACTTTTTATTTAAAAAAACAGGAATTTAATGTATTTAAGAAACTTCTTAAATATTGTATAAAGTTACTCCCTTCTGCCTTAAAATGCTCTACATTCCAACATCTTGTAGAGTAACTCGGTTTTCAAATGTGATGCTCGACCCAACATACAGTTGGGTTGACGTTAAGTTTTTTCGTTGAGGTTCGGACCCGTGTCAGATTGACTTTAACTTTCCCGGGTTCGGACTGGCTTCGGGTTGCGGCTATGACTCTTCGGGTTGACTAAATTTTCCAAATAAAAAAAATAGAGTAATTTTCTCAGATGAAAAAAAAACTATCTGTTTGAACATTGATGAGCATCTGTCAAATTTTGAACGCAATCGGTAAAATTAATATTAGGTAATTGTAACATATAATTGTATTTTTCTATCATTGTATTAAAATATGGATTATTTTTCTTCGATTTCGTGATCGGGTTTATGTAATTTTGTTCGAACAAGTTTTTTATTGGCTTTAAACTAAATTTACGAACGCGCAGCATTTACATATGAATAATGATACAACAAACAAATATCTGAGTATCGTTAATTATAAAATTATTTAGTGAACAATGAAGTCATGAAGGAAATAGTTTTCTAATCAAAGTTTAAATAATTTTTTAATAAAGTAGCTTTTTAAATGTAACTATTTTAACAAATGACGTTAAAAAAAATGAAATATTTGAAAAAGGAAAGTGTTTATCTTAACAAAAATACATTTTGTATTTATTCACATAGCAAAATATGTAAAAGAAAAAATTCCTATTCGAAAATTCACAATGCAATCTAAGTTTCGAAAATTGTTTTACATACCTTTAAAAATCAATTTAAAAGGAAATTGAATTGTTATTGATGGCATTACAAGAGAAAGACTCTGTCAGTTATTGCAGACTTTGCAAGGTCAGTCTTAATATAAGAAAACAAGTTGGATGTGCCAATCCCAAAACTTTCTTCTATCTCATGTATATTAATATTTCAAAATGTTGTTACAAATATCAATAATTCATTTTTATTAGTTTTATTAGTATTTTTATTAGAATTATGCATAACTTCATACACTTTTCGATGGTACAATATTGAAAATTGGCACAAAAATCGCTATTACAGCGCCCCTACCGTCGAAATTTTTTTTAATTCAAGGAGAACCTTCTTGCCATAGCTAAAAACATATACAAAAAATTTTGTTCAATTCTATCCGTAACTTCATACACCTTTCGATGGTACAATATTCAAAATGCAGAAAAATCGGACAAAAATTACTATTATAGCAACCTCTACTGGCGGAATTTTTCCAAATTCTAGGAGGACATTCTTACTATGGCCAAAAACATACACAAAAAAATTGGTTCAACTCTATGCATAACTTCATACACTTTTCGATGATACGCTATTCAAAATGCATAAAAATCGCACAAAACTCGCTATTACAGCGCCCCTACAGGCGGAATTTTTCCAAAATTCAGGGAGGACCTTCTTGCCATGGCCAAAGACACACACAAAAATTTTGGTTCAATTCTATGCATAACTTTATACACTTTTCAATGGTAAAATTTTGAAAATGGCACAAAAATCGCTATTACAGCATTCCCCTTTCGGAGGATTTTTTCAAAATGCAAGGAGGACCTTCTTTCCTGGGCCAAAAACATACGCAAAAAAATTGGTTCAATTCTATGCATAACATCATACACTTTTTGATGGTACAATATTCCAAATGCACAAAAATCGCTATTACAGCGCCCCCTACTGGCGGATTTTTTCAAAATTAATGGAGGACTTGTTTGCCATAGCCAAAAACTTTTAAAAAAATTGTTTCAATTCTATGCGTAACTTCATAAAATTTTTGATGGTACAATGGGGACATACGGACACACGGACAGACAGACATCTTCCATAAACAAGTTTTTTAGGATCTCTGACCTCTAAAATGTGTATATCCGACGAAAACCGAAAAAAATTTCGATAACAATACTTTCTTCTATTGACGGTTTTAAGGTTGAGAATAGACCCCTTAAAACCGTCTATTCTCACTTTCGGTTTTAAGAAGACAGTGGACGTTATTTATTTATTTTTTTTTTTTTTTCATCATAGAGATGTAAAATTTTATGGAAATATACATTTCACCATAAGTGCATAAACTACCTTAAAAAAATTTCCAATCTTATTATAATTTTAAGATTTAAAAAAAATTCAAATTTTAAAACGAAATTTTTAAATCCTCCATGCGTCATAATTTTTTAGATATTACCTCGATTTGGTATTTTAATCACTTAAAACACTATTAGATACAAAACTGTGCATCTATTTTTAATCCCTTGAATACTTAATTTTTTAGAGATTTTTTTCTGAATTTGATACCTATTTTCATCAAAATTTAGCCTTTTAATGAGTTAAAAATCAAATTTAATTACCTTACTGAAGTCGAATTTTAAAATGCATGCACAGTTTTGTAAGCAATACACTGTAAATTAAAATGTCTGAAATTCAAACACTTAAGTGTCTGAAACGGAGTGTTCAATTTTCAGACATTTTAAAATGTCTGAATTTTTTCAGACACTTTTTGCGTCTGAATTTCAGACACTTCAAATGTCTTAAGGGGTCTCAAGACTCTTAAAGCTTTAAAATTTTCGAAATTTTAATTTTTTTTATATGTTAAACTCCTATCTTTTCTAAACATTTTTATGTAATTGTTTCCTTGAAATTCCCATTAGAACTGAAGTTATGGCTTTTACATTTATACGGGTTCAATAGCGGAAGCGTCGTTTCGGAAACTTTGAAGCCATTTTTCTCCATGGGTGTAACGCGCACGATATCTCAAAAACGTATGAATATTTTTTCATGAAATTTTCAAAACGTATGTTTCATGTTAGTTTGTATAAACTGAACCTAAAATTTCTTTTTTATTGTTCAAAACAATATATTTTTTAGGTGATTATTCTGTTGAAATTTTCTTAATTTTGCATTAGCTCAATACAACTTTGTATTAAAAATATAAAAAAGCTTTAAATACAAATTTATTTAGGTTCAGGGTAATTATTACAATCTGAAATATAAGTAGGCGCCAAAATTTTCATTCTAATTGCAATACTTATTTTGTAATCATGCGCGTAAAGTGTTATGCCGATTTTTTGCTCGTCAAATGTCTAAGAGTTTGGAGCACCCTGTAAATGCTAATTCTGCATCTTATAATTTTTTAAATACATAAAATGAAAGAACATACTTATATATTTTATTCCAATTAAAATTATGTCTTTAAATAAAATACATTTTAAGATATTAAATGTGGAAAATGGTCTTTTTTTCAATTTTTTCCAATTTTAAGATTCCTGAGGCCCCTTAGTAGCATCCATTTTTTTTTTGTAAGCATCATACGTAGCCATGTTTGACCACGAAAATATTTGGCTGGGGTCCTGCCCCCTCCACCCACCACCCCTACAGCCTGATTTTTTTGGTGCTCCCAATTTTGGTATGCAATTTTCTTTAAGCTGATATTTTAAATCTTTTACGACATTTTACTGATTATAATCAATATTTTGAACTTCAGGAGTAGAACAAGATTAAAAGCAAAAAATATTTATCTAAATATTTGTTTTGATAATAAATATGATTTTGAATATGATTTTTAAAAAAATCTTATTTTACTTTAAAAGTTCAAAACATTGATTATATTCAGTACAATTTCGAAACGGATTTAAAATATAAGCTTTACAAATATTGCACATTCAATTTGGTGGTACTTAAATAGTAGGGGAACGGGCACTGATTTAATATCCATGCTTTAATAAAAAAGTTTTTTTGCAAAAAATGCAACCCTACATTATGGTTATCTAAATAGAGATGTCCAGTACTCGGGAGTATCCAATGTGGAGGTTAATGGACATTCCCGAATAGCGGACACCTCTATTTAGCAAATACTTTTTTAATCATACGCATCAATATAATAATAATCAAAGCATAAGCATACATATTTGTATATTTTTACCTCACAAAAGCAGACATCTCCGATCATCAGACAAACTCCGCGATCCCGAAGTGTCCGCTATTAAGGGCTTTTAAGGTACATGGATAAATATTAATTTTTTTATAATCTTGTCCTATTCTAAAAGTTTAAAATATTTATTATACTCGGTTGAATGTCGAAAGAGATTTAAAATATCACATTACGAAAATTGCAAATAACCCCCCCCCCCTCCCACCAAAAGGAAAATTCATATAATTTAAAAATTAGATTTAAAAAAAATTATATTGACACATAGGCAATTTTACATATGTATCAGATGATAATCACAACAGCTACTTAACTATGAGTAAAAAAATTAAAAAATAAATATTCCACTTTAATAACACTAAGAAAAAAATTACTTTGGTATATTGTTAAATATATTTTCTGTTTTTAATCTTGTCCTACTCTAAAAATTCAAAACTAATTATTATCAATGCAATGTCGAGAAGGATTTATGATATCAGCTTTACGAAAATTGAATACAAAATCCCCCCCCCCTCCCCGAAAAAAATGTAAATTCTTATCATTTAAAAATTAGATTTAAAAAAAATTATATTGTCACATGCCACTTCTGCAAGTTTTTTTGTAGATCACAGGGTAATCACAAAAGCTATTCAACTATCAATAAAAATAAATAAATAAATATCCTACATTAATAACAAGAAGAAAAAATAACTTATAGTTTCCAAACTTCATGTGTCTTAAATATATATCGTAACATCTAATTGTAATTCTTGTAATTTTCATATAAGTGTATATAAATACAGTTACAAAAATCACAATATTATGTACAAAATCTGGTTATGGCTTTTTACTTTTTCCCATTATAAATTTCAAATTACTTTTCTACTAAAAATAATCAAAAAATCAATACTAGACATGATTTCAAATCAAATACATATGTATATTTTTACTGGCAGTTTTAAAATTAAGGAGCACATAATAGATGAATCATGACAACGTCATACATTTTCAGACACTTTATTTACCTTATTTTTTACTCTGCGGTTTTACGCTAGGAAGAAAGATGTTTCCAAAGCTTTTTTTTTTTCTTTCATTGTGGTCGTTACTGTGAGATAATAATTAACCATTGAAACGAAAGTGCGATTGAAAACAAGAGAATGAATATTCAACTTAAAATCTCCCTCTTTTAGTAATATTATTACTTTAAATTTGGGTAAAAAAAGATGAAAATTCAGAATATATAATTTGTAATAAAAGACAACGTCATAAGTTTAAAAATATATACTTCTAGAATTAATGTTTTTTTTTCGCAAACAAATTCAAAACTAATTGAATTTCATGCAAGATTTTGTTTATACTATAAATAAAATCATAAAAGACACTAATTTCAGTACTATAAAGAAATTATGACACTTACTTCAATCGATGTAGCAAGAGGTCAGAAAAATTCCTCGATTTGAAATTTTAAAAACTACCACAGTGAGGGAGAAAGTCTTGCATCATATTAGAAGGAATTCCCTTAATATATCCGGCTAGCCATATTTAAAGAATGGAATCTCTCATCCTGAATATATGACCCGCCAGGGAAGAGTTTCTTTTTTTTTACCAGCTTTGATAGGACGAAGACGAATAACACAATATTATTGGTATAAATTAATACAAATTAACACTAAGTCCATTGCACACGCTTTGTAGAATTCCCGGATGTAATCTTCAAGAGTTGTCAGATTCTGTGTCTATCCCGCCTTTAAATCGTCGACAGCTTATCAGAGACATTGGATGTCAAGCACACAAGTCAGACGTACGTATTCAATACATAAATAAACTAAGTGAATAACGAATTAAAATCACAGAACTTCAGATTTCGCAAAAAATGAATTAAAATATACGCGTACATAAAAACAAACTTGAATTGCAACGTACACCAATTTCAAACAAAAGATATCTAAAACGCATGCGCAACTGAGAGTGCCCCCTGGTAGTTATTGCGTAGGAAGAATGGGAGAATCAAAACGTCTTAAATTAAGACACGTTTGAAGCAACGAAGTGTCTTAAAATAAGACGTTTGCGGATAATTTAGACACTATTCTCACTTCATTCACACCATGATCATACTAAGACACTTATGCATCTTAAATTAAGACATCTATAATGTCTTAATTTTCATATTAAGACAAGTGTCTAAAACACAAGTCTCACAAGTGTCTAAGTGTCTAAAATTCTTTTTCAGTCACATATGCGTCTAAATTTAAGACGCCTCTATTTGCAGTGTATCAGGATTCGCCCTTATTAATTTCATGATTTTTGATCAAATATTTAGACGACAAATACTTAAAAATCTAAAAACGTTGAAAAATCAGTTTTGAAAAAAAAAAAAAAAAAGATTTAAAGTACATTAAAGGGCCGAAAAATTCTTTGTGTACAATATCCAAACGCTTGTAACTTTGCGAAAAATAATCACATGTGTATTCGGTTTTATGCAAATGGCTCAGAACAAAATGGAAAATAATAATATGCACAAAGTAATTTTCAATTTTTGGGCTGATATCCTCTCAGATAAAGGTCCCCGGTCCCCTTGAGTCCTTTTTGCAAGATTACTGTAAAACAGAACTTTTATCTTTCTGCCGTAAGTTATGCACATTCTATTTTATATCGGAGTACTTTTGTCTTGAATCCCCAACCCTCATAAGAGAGAAATTTTCTTCAACAAACAATCAATTCATCCAACTGAGCCGCTTCGTTTGAGGTGGAAATAATCCTCAAACGAAGGGGTGCAGTTGGATGAATAGAATGACAGTTATTTTTAGTTATTTAAGCTATGAGGTATTCGCTACGGCTTTTGCCGGCATGACCTCAAATGATCACAAAAATGACGTTATTTCCTTGGGACAACCACAAATTCAACCTTCCTCCACGAGGAAAAAAGGCAGAACCTCTAAAATGACAGATGAAGAAAGTTTATCCTGACGCAGTGTTGCCAGCGGGCTACTTTTTAGGTAACTTTCATTACAAAAGCTACCTATTGCAGCCGTTCGGAGGAAAGCGATTTAAAAAAAAATTTGGTATATTTTCATCGATCATGACCTCCAGACCCCGAAACCACCCTCCGTTCAAAAGTTGATATATATATATATATATATATATATATATATATATATCCACATATATATTGTATATATATATATATATATATATATATATCCACATATATATTGTATATATATATATATATATATATATATGATCTTTGTCACATTGTAACTCACGCATTTATGAACCGATTTGGATGAAATCTCGTGCATACATAGTGCATACCAACGTCTCGATCGAGTTCGTTGGCCAGCTTCATCCGCCAACTTGTTTCAAAATGGCGGCCATTTAAATTTTTTAAAAAAGTTTAAAATTTGAAATGTGGTACCAAAAAATTGGAAATTGAAAAATATTTTATTCTTATGTGTTTGATCTTGACACAAACACTCCGGAGAATTTTTTGTTTCGCCTGTATCTTAAAAAATGGCTCAGTTATAGCACTTTGAATTTCTAGCTTGGCTGTCATTTTGAAACGACCTGATTTCTGTCACGCGATAACAGGCGTATTTATCAACCGATTTGGATGTACCTTGGTGTATACATAATATGTACCAATGTCTCGATCGAGTTCGTTGACGAGCTTCATCCGCTATCTTGTTTCAAAATGGCGGCCATTTAAATTTAAAAATAAAAATAAAATTTGAAATGCGGTACCAAAAAATTGAAAATTGAAAAATATTTTATTCTTATATGTTTGACCTTGATACAAAGATTCCGAAACAGTTTTTGTTTTGTCTATATCTTAAAAAATGGCTGAGTTATAGCACTTTGAATTTCTAGCGTGGCTGACATTTTGAAACAACCTGATTTTTGTCACGCAATAACAGGCGTATTTATGAACCGATTTGAATGTACCTTGGTGTTTACATAATACGTACCAATTTCTCGACCGAGTTCGTTCGCCAGCTTTATCCGCCATCTTCTTTCAAAATGGTGGTCATTTAATTTTTTTAAATAAAATTTAAAATGAGGTACCAAAAAATTGGAAAATGAAAAATATTTTTTTGTATATGCGTTTGACCTTAATACAAAGATTCCGGAACAGTTTTTGTTTCGTCTCTATCTAAAAAAATGGCTGAGTTATACCATTTTGAATTTCTATTGTGGCTGACATTTTGAAACGACCTGATTTTTGTCACTCGATAACAGGCGTATTTATGAACCGATTTGGATGCAACACTGTGTGTACGTAGTACATACCAATGTCTCGTCCGAGTTCGTTGGCCAGCTTCATTCGCCATCTTGTTTTAAAAGGTCTGCCATTTAAAAAAAAATTAAATTTAAAATTTAAAATGAGTTGTTTTGAGACAAAAAATTGAAAAATGTTAAAGATTTTTTTTATATGTTTGATCTTGATACAAAGATTCCGGAGCAATTTTTGTTTCGTATATATCTTAGAAAATGGTTGAATTATACCACTTTCAATTTCTAGCATGACTGACATTATGAAACGATCTGATACTTGTCACGTGATAACACGCGTATTTATTAACCTATTTCGATGTAAGAAGGCATGTCGATAGTATATCGTAATGTCTAGACCAAGTTCGCTGGCCAGCTTCATTAGCCATCTTGTTTCAAAACGGAGGCCATTAAATTAAAAAAAAAATTATTTAAAGCGAGGTGCAAAAAAATTAGAAATTGAAAAATATATATTTCTTAAGTATTTGACCATGATATAAGGATTCCGGAGCATTTTTTGTTTTGTCTTTACCTTAAAAAATGGCTCAGATATAGCAGTTTGAATTTCTAATGTGGGTGACATTTTGAAAAATCTGAGTTTTTGACTGCGACAGCACTTATATATATCAGCTGATTCCGATGTGAGTGAGAATGTACAAAGGAATTACTAAGGTCTCGACCAAGTTCACTCGTTAGCCTCATCCACCATGTCGTCTTAAAATAGCAAGAACTTCAAGATATCGTCGAATTTGGCAACCAAATATAAGTTACTTTAAATAAAAGCAGCTTGGATAAGCTGACTAATTTCGCGAAATTCTCATTCATAATGATTTAGTATTGATAAAAATTAGTATTGAATCTCCTATAATCGGTTTCCACTAAATTGAGCTTCGTGTGTTTGAATAATATAAGGTTGCTTTTTAAAAATAAGGAATATGAAATCTACCTCTTCCTCCGGCACTGGCCGGATGGACTTTTTTAAATTCACATTTCTTGGTTGTCACTGCTTTTTTCAAATGGCAAAATTCCTCTTGTTTTCGCCTTAATTAATCTGTCATTAAATAAGGAGAATTTTACCATTTCAAAAAAGTGGCGCAATCAAGAAATCTGAATTAAAACTAGTTGGATGTGCCAATCCCAAAACGTTCTTCTCTCTCATGTATCTTAATATTTCAAGATGTTGTTACAAATGCCAATAATTCATTTTTATTAGTTTTATTAGTATTTTTATTAGAATTATGCATAACTTCATGTACTTTTCGATGGTACAATATTGAAAATTGCACAAAAATCGCTATTACAGCGTTCCCTTCCGGAGGAATTTTCAATATTCAAAGAAAACCTTCCTTCCATGGTCAAAAGCATACAGAAAAAATTTGATTCAATTATATGCATAACTTCATACACTTTTCGATGGTACAATATTGAAAATGGCCCAAAAATAGCTATTACAGCGTCCCCTTTTGGCGGAATTTTTCCAAATTCAGGGAGGACCTTTTTGCTATGATCAAAAACATACACAAAAAATTTGGTTCAATTCTATGCATAACTCCATACACTTTTCGATGGTACAATATTCAAAATGCACAAAACTCGCTATTACAACACCCGCTACCGGCGGAGTTTTTCCAAATTCAGGAAGGACCCTTTTTGCTATGACCAAAAACATACAAAAAAAATTTGGTTCAATTCTATTCATAACTTCACACAATTTTCGATGGTACAATATTCAAAAATCCACAAAAATCACCGAAAAATCGCTATTAGAGCGCCCCCTACCGGCGGAATTTTTCCAGATTCAGAGAGGACCTTCTTGCCATAGACAAAAGCATACACAAAAAATTTAGTTCAATTCTATGCATAACTTCATACACTTTTCGATGATACAATATTCAAAATGCCACTAAAATCGCCCAAAAATCGCTGTTACAGCGGTCTCTACCGGGGAGTTTTTTTACAAATTAATGGAGGACCTGCTTGCCATAGCCACAAACTGAAAAAAAATTTTGGTTCAGTTCTATGCATAACTTCATAGGCTTTTTGATGGTACAATATTCAAAATGCCACAAAAATCGATTTTACAGCGTCCCCTACCGGTGGATGTTTTCCAAATTAATGGAGGATCTGCTTGCTATAGCTGCAAACTTTTAAAAAAAAATTTGGTTCAATTCTATGCATAAAACTTCATACACTTTTCGAATACAATATTCAAAATGCCACTAAAATCGCACAAAAATTGATATTACAGTGCCCCCTACCGGCGAGTTTTTTCCATATTAATGGAGAACTTGCTTGCCATAGCCAGAAACTCAAAAAAAACTTTTGGTTCAATTCTATGCATAACTGCATACACTTTTTGATGGCACAATATTCAAAATGCCGCAAAAATCGCACCTAAATCGTTATTACAGCGTCCCCTACCGGCGGATTTTTTCCAAATAAATGAAGGGCCTGCTTGCCATAGCCACAAACATAAAAAAAGATGTGGTTCAATTCTATGCATAACTTCATACAATTTTCGATGGTACAATGGCGACATACAGATACACGGACAGAGAGACATTTTCTATAAACATGTTTTTGGTTGTCTCGGATCCCTAAAACGTGTAAATCCATCAAAAAATTTTCGATTACAATACTTTCTTCTATTGAAGATAGAAGAAAGTAAAAATGTAGCTTACTGCGAACACTGCACTGACGAGGTTTTCGAATGCAAGCCGAAAGTATTTGGAGGTTAAATATTTTTTGTATAATATTTTAAATTTTTAACATCTATATGTTTTAGCATCACTTTTTAAGTAAACAATGAGTTTTCAAAGTTCATATTATATATTTACGATTGAAACACATATTAAAAATGTAGACGTTTCTAGTTATTGCTCTCTTTATCAGTACACATAACGTAATGACCGTAAAAAATGCTAATAACGATTTCTGCAGTTAAGAAAAGTACGTTGTAAAAGTCAAAAACTAAATATCAGAACAGGTGGTATAGGGCTTGCTTCGTTCAATGTGGAGTTCTTTTGCGGTCATTATGTCATGTGCATTGATGAGGGGTGTGATATTCAGAAACATCTACATTTTTATATAAGTTTAAAGGTTTTTAAGTAAATTTTCTGTATTTTAATTGTTTTTATTGGGTAATTGTTCTGCTCAGATGTAATATGTACAATATTTAAAGTGTTTTAGTTGATAAAAAGTGTTTCAGATTCGATAGTTTTTATGAAAATCAAATATTATTATAGAAATTACATGAAAAACAATAACAAAAGGATCACACAACAAAAGTTACTGAACTAAAGGGTTATAAAGTTGACACATAAAATATCAATCGTAGCAACAATTTTATAATTTTTAATTTTAATTATTAATTAATTTTTTTTTAATTTTTAATTTTTAATTTTATTCTACAATAAAATAAATATTTCTTGTTTTTCTTATCTATTTTTTAGGATTTCTTTACGTGCCCAGTTTCTATAAAATTATTTTGATGCTAAATTAAAAGCCATGAGTATATAAAAGCCTAGTATAAAAGAATATAGAGAAATAAAAAAAAAATCAAATCGGCTTTTAAAATTTGCACTAAATTTAATGTTCCTCAAATATTTATAAAACATATTAATGGAAAATTGATAAGCGATAAGCCTTTTACTTAAAAATGGATGTGTTTGTGTGCGAAAATTGAAAAAAAATATATTATCTGATGGTTGCCGCGGGAAATGCAGGCCGAAAGTACTAAGAAGTTTTAAATAAAATGTATTTAATTTGCAACATCCATTTTATTATTTTTCTCGCCTTTTAATTAAAGCACTGACCTTTTTAATGTTCATATTGCGTATTTTGTGAATAATACGCCTTAAGCTACGAGAAGTACCTGAGGGCAGCTCCACGATCTTCCAATCGGGTGACCATTTTTACCCAGTCACGGGCATCTGAAGCAAATTTGGTTGCCAAATTGTGTAAGTGCGTTAAAGTATCTGGGGCTTATATCGACATTTAATTTAATAGAATGACTTTTGACAAAATGGCAGTGATTTCAACAAAGTTGGGATTCTTTCGCTTTGTAGGTGCGTTCGTAATTGTATGAGCAAAACGAAAGCTAATACACAGCGCAATATTACTTTCGGGCAAAAAACAGCTATGATGGATATTAAAAACTTTCGTAAAACCTTTCGTCAAGCATAACTCAAAAAATATTTGTCGATTTCGGTTCTGATTGTACCAGATGGTACCTATCAGGGTAACCTACTGAATACACCTACTATGAAAAATAAGTTCAAATTCGTTTAAAAATTATATTAAAAAAACTGATAAAAAAGCACAATTTATCTACATACGTCACGGAAATTTAGTGTATGTCATTTTCACCGGTTGCATGTTTTCGTAGAAAACCGAATTACAGCACATGGAACAAAGAAAATATGCACGCACTAATATTAAAGTGTAATAAAACATATTTAAATTTAATCAAACAGGAAAAGAAATCTCGATTTGTTTTTTCTATTTCAAAGCAAAAAGCCATAATATCTTAGGATTTCAGAATTTACGATAATCTACCCAATAGCATTTTTTATTCGCCAAAAGCAACTTTTATATTTTGCGTGTGAAAATTTTAAACAGTTATGTGATGTTTAAATAAACAATTTTGATTTGTGGCATCATTTCTTCTTTTTTTTTTTTTTTCTTTTTAGTATTTCAAGTGAAATTTGGGTATTTGTTAGTTATTGTTACGTAATGACTAGCTTTATATTTCATCCATGTATCAGTCACCTGCATAATTATTTAACTGGTTGTAATTGCAGTGTTTCAATATCTGGCAACAGTTGGTTTTGTTTTGTTCTAGGAAGAAGTTTATAAAAATAAAGTAATGTGAAATATATGGCTCTTCTGTCATTGAATTTAAGTTAGAAATATATTCGCTTTAACAATAAGAAATGTTATTGAGGGCAGTTTTAATAGCTTATAGATATTTTAATACTTAACTTTTAGGGATTCATTTAGTTAAGAGATTTATTTACATTGGAATCCAACAGTTATCCTGTCGACCAATTTCGCCAAATTATATAAGTCGCCAAACCATCCACCAAATTATACAAATTGATGTAATTTTTATTTAAAATAACGAAAGAACAAATAAATTAGTATTACATTAATAAAAATACAAATAAAATGTCCAAATAAAAATAACTTAATAACGTAAACACATGTAGTCAAGTGAACGTGACATTTACGATCAACCATTATTGACATTTAATCTTACAATTTGGCGACAGTAATTTGGTTGACGGGATAGCTAACAAGTACCGAAATTTGTGCTTTTCCAGAATAGGCGTCTTATAGTTAAAGAAAATGAATTTAGCGAGAGAAGTAAACATTTCATGCATATTTTATGGCAACCTTCTCATTGTTTCATGTTCCCAAGCAATTTTTTTAGGTATAAACAATTTATTTAGTCTTAACAAGACATTTACACACAGATGTCATATACGCGCCACTTTGGCGCGATTTCTTTCTGACGCCAATATCATATACGCACCGGCGTACTTAACTAGCGCCAAAGTGTCATTATTTTGCTTGAAACGGTAACCTAGATGTTGTTGTTTATTTATTAATAAATTGTTTATTTACTTTTATTTTCTTTTTTTTAAATTATATAAATTGTTTTGTTCTATAGTTATTAATTAAACTTTTGGCATAGATGTCATATATTGGCGCGATTTTTTTTCTGACGCCAATATCATATATGCACCGGGTAACTGGCGTCAAAGTGTCGTTACTTTGCTTGATATGGTAACCCGGATATAGGTGATATAGTAACGAGGTTTTCGCCAAATTGGCGTTGGAAAAAAAATGCGCCAATATGCCATATGTTCCAAACATTTTTATTTATTGTTATTACCTTTTAAAAACATATATATGTAACTGGTATTCGAAAACGAGGTTTTCGCCAAATTGGCGTCTGAAATAAATCGCGCCAACGTGGTGCGTATATGATATCTGTGCCAAAAAGGTTTATATTTATTTGTAAAAAATAAGCATAAACGATCAACGGGTTTGTAATAAATTGCCATGTTTGTATCTTTTTGTAACAAATCTCATTTTCTGAAGCCAAAAGTGCACAAAGCTTTAAAAAAAAAACGCCAAGGCAAAATAATGTTGTTAAAATACAGTGAAAATTAGTTAAAAACGTGTATTTTAAATCAAGTGAATGAAAGATTTATATTTTAAATGAAATGAATGCAAGATGAATATGGTATGGAAAAAAATATTGGCAATTTATCACCTGCGTTTGACTAACTTAAAAGTATCAATATTGCAATTGGTACATGCTATGCAAAATTAAACAATTATGTTATAACCACTCTTCGTGCAAGAAAAATAGCCAGTAATTCGTATTCAGATACACAGGCAAGGTTGACGTCAAACAAGAGTAATACTAACAGCAATATTGTTATAACGGTATGGGAGTTATAATAGCTAAGTAATAATGGCTTTAATCAAACAACCACACGAGTACTTTTTTACGTATGTTTTGAGTGAAGATCGATCATCAAGGTGCTAATTATTCATACAAGCAACCGTTATATAAGCAAAAGGTTAAAATTTAAATGTAAATATATGCAATCTCGCATCCCCCACAAAAAAATGAGATTTTTTGCCAAATGATATAAATGACTATGAAAATAAAACTGAAGAAGTATTATACTGGTTTATGTATGTATTTTAAAAATCGCATCTGCTAACACGTATTAGATAAGGGCACAGATGTCATACACACCTCATATTGGCGCGATTTTTTTCCGATGCCAATTTGGCGAAAACCTCTTTTTTAAATACCAGTTACATATATATTTTTAAAAAGGGGAATGACAATAAATAATAAAAAGTTTGATTAATAAATATAGAACAAACCATTTATATAATTAAAAAAAAATGTAAATAAACAATTTATTAATAAATAAACAACAACATCCGTATTACCATATCAAGCAAAATAATGACACTTTGGCGCCAGTTAAGTACCCGGTGCGTAAAGGACATTGGCGTCAGAAAGAAATCGCGCCAGTATGGGGCGCGTATATGACATCTGTGCGAAACATTAAAGTTTGGGTATTTGTGGGGTGTCATCTCTTAAACTACCTAGAAGATTAAAAATATAGTGGAGTCAGAAAAAATGTTGGTGACCATCTCTGCTCCAAAAAAGACTGTATTTTATGTCGGTACAACAACTCCCATCGGTGCAGGAACAAAAAAGTTCTAAAATGCGATTTCAGTGATATTGTTTGTGCTAGAAATTTGAAAATTGGTGTGGTGGTTACTTTTAAGATATAAACAATCGGTATGAACTCTTTTTAAAAGGTTGAAAATTTTAATGTGATAAATAAACGTAAGACGTTCTAGAAAGTTTCTAAATCACGATTTATTTGGAATTGTTAGGGATATAAATTTTGAAATTTCACGTGGTTAGTTTTAAAATGTAAATGCCGATCAGTTTTTAAAAACCTGGAAATTAAAAGGGTATACGATAAAAAAGAAGAGCTAAACTGTAATTTCTGTGATACTAATGGAGTTAGAAACTTGAAATTTGGCATGGTAGTAATTTATAAGATGTAAATGTTAGTTTTAGAACGAATTCTAAAAAAATCGAAATTTAGAAAACTAAATAAAGAAGACAAAGTACTAAAGATGATCTAAATAGCGAAGTACGTGGAATTGTTAGAAATATAAACATGAAAATTGATATGGCTGTTACTTTTAAGAATAAATACTCACAACAGAACAATTTCTAAAAATTTGGCTATGTAAAACGGTGCAGGAACAAAAAATATTCGAAAATTTTCTATTTCTGTATTACTGCTGAGTCTAAAAATTTAAGGTGAAATGAACAGAAACTTTTTAATTTACCATTAATTTGAAATTATTAGGTATAGAAACTTTAAATATTTAATAATACTACATCCCCCCCCCCCCCCCCCCAAAAAAAAAAAAAAAAAAAAAAAAAAAAAAAAAAAAAAAAAAAAAACATTCAATTTAAATGCTACAAAATGGTTAGATACACACCTAGCATTGAATAAATTATGTAAATATTGAATAAATGTCTGTATGAAACAGCGAATAGGTTGTCCAAAAGTGCTTGTGAAAGTGTTCCTTCTCTAGGCTTTTCTATCTCTCGCCAAGGTGCTTAACAGAGGGAAGTGCTGTTTTAAATTTGATATGCATTTTTTTTTTTTCAGATTATCTAATCTAGATATTTCATCATTTGAATTTTTAAACAGTATATGGCCAATTAAAGACAGCATCTCATTTTCTTTACTTGCAACAAGTTATTATTAAATCTATGTTATCGGCAATATCGCTCAGACTAATCCCTCTGAGGGAAGTCCTAGTTATATAAATACTTACCACCTATAGTCGTCTTCTAGTCCGTCCGTCTGTCTGTCCGTCTGTCCGCATACAACGCACAAAAACTACCCAACCGAGTGGTTTGAAATTTAATACGTAGAATCATTGCAGAATTTTGTCGAGTCATTTAAAATTTTATGAAAATCAAATCAAAACTTAAAAAGATATTAATAAAAGTTCTTTTTTTTTTCATTCTATTAAATCTTATCATACGTCATTAATTCAGTGATATCCCATGATAGTTCATGATTCTAAGATGCAATGGTGATGACGTCATATTTAACGATTTAGTCCTATTATTTCCGTATTATTGAATTTAATATACCGGGTGTCCCAAAAATGACTGACTGATTTTAAAATTCAATAACTTGCAAACGGTGACAGATATTTAAAAAATTCTTCCAGGAGGGTTATGCATGAGGTCAAAAGTTTTTTTTTTTTTCAGTGATTTTCGATTTTAGTTCGAATTACAAACAATAGATGGCGCTGCGATCAATAGACGCTAAATTCAGGCTCGATTTTTGGTCCTTCGGGACCCACTTAATGCATTTCCATCTCCCTTTTCCGCATGGAAGAAGAGATCGACCAAAAAATCGAGCCTGTTTTTAGCGCCCATCGCTTACAGCGCCATCTATTGTTTGTAATTCGAACTAAAATCGAAAATCAATGTAAAAAAAATTTTGACCTTATGCATAACCCTCCTGCAAGAATTTTTTTAAATATCTGTCACCGTTTGCATGTTACTGAATTTTAAAATCAGCCAGTCCTTTTTAGGACACCCGGTATATTACGTCGTTCGGAAAGGCGTGTCTATTGGAGAAATTCAATTCGTACCGGAAAATTCCATCATTTAATTATTAGAAGTTGATTCCGATATCTACTGTCTAATAATTACCGGGCAGAATTTTCCGGTACCAATTGATTTTCTCAAAAGGAGACGACTTTCCGAACGACCCAATAGAATCTTAATAAAATTTCTATGCATGAATTTTTGGATCAGAGTGCAAAAGCTATTGCACCAAGGTCTGAATATTTGTAAAACTAATAGTACGAACACACCTCATTTACCACGTTTGACATACAATTTTCAGGCTTGTTTATGTTTACTTTTAGCGAGCTCGAAAAATATTTAATCAATGAAAATTATCTTTTTTGGTGGTATAAGCTCCAGAAAAAACGATTAGCTCTCTTTTTAATAATAATAATAATAATAATAATAATAATAATTAAAAAAAAGAAGAAGAAGAAGAAGAAAATTGGTTGAATAGTTTTAGAGAAAATGGTCGCCCAGTTTAAAAACCATAATTTTGAGGAAAACTAGTTTAAAGTTTTACAATCTACAGTTAGTTCATCGAGAGGGGTGGCGTCCTACGAGCAAAAATTATTATAAACAATTGGAATATCGCGAGACGCTTTAAGGCAACAATATACACACTTGAATGATGCAAAAATTTTATTTATTAATTTTTTTAATTAAAATTTTAATATAAAAGAGTAGAATATCCCTTTACATGAAATGCCAATCACTTCTGTTTCATAATAAGTAATTATAATAAAATTATTAACAAATATTTTCTTTCGCTAAAAGTAGATATTACTTTCTTCACATTTTTGGATCAGATTTCATAAAAAATTTCGGAACTTGCAAATATGCAATTTTATTTTTAAGACTATGGACATAAAATTAAACTTTTATTTCATAAATGAATAATGCATGAAGTTAAAATAATATATAAAAAAAAACATTACTTTGAAATAAGTATTTATTTAGTTTAACATGAAAATAAATTCATAATTATGTAAACGAAAATTTATGAAGGAATTTTGTAGCATAAATGAAGATTATTAATAATAAAAAAGTAATATCCTAATAGCAAAACTAATATTAAATAAATTTATGTTATATTTATTCATGAGAAAACTTCTAAACTTCTATTTCTTTGTATTTGCATTTCAGCCGTGATGAAATAATTAAAACCGTTTGTTATTCTTTTATCATCCATAGAATACATGCAAAATTAAATTTATACTACGTAATTGAAAAGCATATGAATTTTAAATGAAAAGGCCTTTTTTAAAATAAAACTTTATTTAATTTACCTTCAAATGTAGATTTTGTTTTGAATTTCTAACTATTTATATTATAAGCTCTTCTTCTTATAATTACAAATTGTAGGTACGCAAGCTTTTAAACACAGCAACAATTAAATTAGCACAATTAACCTTAAGTCACGTACCTGCAGTTGGTGTTAATCAGTAAGCATATAAAAACTAAATTCTGCGAAACTAAATATGGAATAGTATTTCAGAACCGAGTCTGTAAAAGTCATATTCTATTTAGTCACTAATTTTGAAAACACGTTTTCAGTGCAATGCAATTAAGTCGGCATGTCGAACTACACGAAACTCTTACAGTGTTTACTGTTGTCAAATGCGTACTGTGTTTTTGATATTAAAAAACTACAAAATATACATCTCGTTGTTTTTAATATTTAAAAAAAATTCTCGTTGTTAATGTGCATCGATGTTTTTGATATTTAAAAAGCTAAAAATACGTCTCGTGCATAGTGCACATATAGTTTTTGATATTGAAAATCCCCCCAAAATACTGCATAATAGGGTGGAGCGAAAAAAATTAATTTTTTAAAATCAAAAACGGGTAGGTGCCAAAAGTTGCCTTTATACTAGTACATCATCTGTGTGCAATATTACCGCTGACAAAAAATGGCTTGAGTCTGCGCTTTTGGTCCAAAAGTCGAAATTTTGGGTAAAATTTGACATTTTTTCAAAAATTAAAAAAAAAATTCTATAGAGATGGTTATTATTTAAAAGTGTTATTTAAACCTTTATTATTAATGACTTAACATATTTAAACGAAAAAAACTATATCTTTGTTCTGTATAACTGGAACAAATCTGACAACTTTTGGTGAAAAAAAGGCGTTTCCACTCTGTTGTGTCATACAACTAATTGTTGTTTGGAATACAGCTCTTACCTAGCTGCTTTCAAAACTACCCAGGAGGTACCACGTGGAGGTGGCTGCCTTTCATGTCACAACAGTGCATAGCTCGACCACCCTACCATCTGAACTCAATTTTTTATTTATACATTGAATTGTGATTTTTTTTATCAAAGACTGGCATAAGTTTTCTATGTATCAACCTGGTACATCTTCTTTGAATCCACAGACTTTGAATGCTGCTGCTGTGATCTCATTTACGTATTTTTCTACTGTTTGTGTAAGAGAAGACAAACAGTGTAATGCAGTGCGGATGGTATTAATGTAATCTATTCAGCCTTCTATTATCTTCACTAAGATTGCACACGGTAAATGCATATTGATTAAAGGTTCTGTTACCACAACACTTTTCCAATGAGTTAGATTTATATAATTATCCGCATCAAAGTTGATTGTAGATATTTCCGATTTGCGTATGCCATCATTTACTCTCATCTTTCGACTATTATGTGCTGAGCAGCTAGCTGTTTAATGTGATGGCAATCGTCAGAGAGCATTGAAATAAGAATTTCCTCTGTGTATGCAAAGCAACCATTGTCCTAAATAAACTTTTTTCAGTATTTTTTAATTCCGTTTTGTGTGTTGTTTAGTATCCAAGTTGTTTTGTGTAGCCAATTCCCCATGAGTTTTTAGATCCCTTCTTTAGCTGTGAATTACATTTGATTGTAAACTATTCTGGAGCCAAACTTGGATAACATAGTACTTTTTGAGTGAACGTAGAGACTCTGATGGGCAGTGAGAGCTCATTTGAAGGCGGAGAATTCTGTTAGTCGTTGTCATCCATTCTGCGAGGGGCATGTTTAGAATGAACCATTACAATTGATCATATGTCTCCTCCAAGTCCAGTTAATTCCCTATGCATCATTTATTAGATAAAATCGTTGGTAAAAATTAGATTCTAACCCACAGGGATTTGCTGGACCAATAGGAAAATCATTGTCCAACTGCTTATTCCCTTCTTAATTCAGTTTTCGAAGCCATAGAGAGTATTTTTTAAACATTATTTCCTGAAATCAATAAAAGAGTACTCAGCACATACCAGAAATACCTGATGAATATCTGCAAAGTTATTTCATCAAGATATTGCTCAGAACTAGCGAATAAAAACCCAAGAAACTTGTCCTAAGAAAGATGGCCCACAACGGCGCATAAAATTATTCGCCGTTATATAAGCACTGAACTGATTGACCATCAGATTCTGGTTCACTCACAAAGTATGTAATCCAAGTTTATGCCACAGGATGGCTTACACCAAATAAAATTCACATCTAAAAAATTGATCTAAAAACTTATGGGAAATTACTCGGCTACAAAACATCACAGAAATCGGCAAAAAACAAATACTAAAAAAATTTATTTAGGGTAATGGTAGCTTTTCACATCGAGAGGAAATTCTTATTGCAATTTTGATGACGATCGCCATCACATTAAACAACAAGCTTATCACCATATAAAAAATTCAAGAGGTAGAGTAAATGATGGCATACTCAAAGATGAAATACCTATATGTTGTAAAATGTTGTAGGAACGGAACTCCCAATCACTATGCAGTAACTGGATGTAATTTTGGTGAAGATACTACAGCGCTGAATAGATTCCATTAATTCCATTGCCTTATCATACACAAGCAGTAGAAATATACGTGAAGAAGTGTCACAGCAGCACCCAATGTCTGTGGATACAAAGAAGAGATGGATTAGGTTGATACATAGGAATCTTATGTCAGTCTTTGATAAAAAATCACAATTCAATATATAAATAAAACATTGTGCTCAGATGGAAGGGTGGTCAAACTATGCACTGTTGTGTCATGAAATGCAGCCACTCCCACTTGATACCCCCTGGGTAGATTTCAAAGCAACTACGTAAGAGCTGTATTCCAAATAACAATTAGTTGTATGACACAACAGAGTGGAAACGCCTTTTTTCACCAAAAGTTGTCAGTTTTGTTCCAGTTATACAGAACAAAGATATAGTTTTATCGTTTAAATATGTTAAGTCATTAATAATAAAGGTTTAAATAACACTTTTAAATAATAACCATCTCTATAGAATTTTTTTTTAAATGTTTGAAAAAATGTCAAATTTTACCCAAAATTTCGATTTTTGGACCAAAAGCGCAGACTCAAGCCATTTTTTTTCAGCGGTAATATTGCACACAGATGATGTACTAGTATAAAGGCAACTTTTGGCACCTACCCGTTTTTGATTTTCAAAAAATAATTTTCTTCGCTCCACCCTACTGTATAATCAGCACAAACTATTTTAACAGCAGAATATCGGGAAAAGTAAAGAAAAATATTCGGGCTGTAAAAATTAGAGTGGGATTTTTTCCTCCTTGCTCACGAATTTGAATTGCCGCATCACTCGCGTAAATATCTTATTATTATTAAAATACCATAAAATTATGTTTACTACAGTGTACACTTTTCTCATATTGAAAAAATGTGTTTTAAAATATCGATCTGCACAGGAACTTGTTAGCGTATATATATATTTTTTTTCATACACAAACTATGGCCATACATTTACTCCTCCCTTGGCTTCTCCCCATCTTGCTGCAGACTATTTAATAGCAATTTTTGACCCTCTCGTCCATTCTGCCAGTAGCAGTTCACGCGTGCACTTGTCACCGTGTGCGGATCCGGTTTGACAAAGTGTTCTTTTCAGAATAGAACAATCTACGATATCTCGGGAGCCAATATCTCCCAATTTAGGCCATTGAAAATTTTATCGTTTAACTTTTAAAGATAATTTTTTTTCTTCACCACCGAAATACACCTTTTCAGTCGTTATGGTCAAGGTATAGTGTTGCAATAAGCCTTTTTCAAAGCTGGGCGCACCCTAGGAAATTTTGGCTGTTTAAGGGTACTAGGCAACTGTCCTTTTTATCCATTTTAGCCCGTTTTTTAATCTATTTTTTTCTAATATTTATATTATATTTTTTTTAGCTTAAAGCTTAATTTTTCTACATTTTGCATTTTTATTTTTTTTTTACTTCTCCTAAACTTAAGGAGATATGTCATAGCCCCATTATCCATTATCTCCATTTTTTCTTTTTGCTACTGCTTATAGAAATCACACATTGTTAAGCCACCAAACCTATTTAGTATCCGGGTATGTGGGACAAAGCTCCCGCGCTCCTCTGCTAAATATCTTCGGATAGCCGTCGAAGGAGTGCCATTGTTTTACTTGAACTAACTACTTTGATATTCGAGAAATTATATCACAAAAATTCCCGTGCTCTATTCAGTGATTTAGCCGAAAAATAGTCTTTGGGAAGGCATATAGATGGTGTCCGAAAAACTGTATATCCATGGGTCATTAATAGGTCATAGCTTTATGATTTGTCTTTCTTTTCAGGGTGTAATTAATTGGAAAGTATGAGTAGACCAAGATTAACTTTTTAAAACAGAAATTTATTTTAAAATGGTAAATGGCGCAAAGAGTATAACGCTTCCGGAGTGAACTCATCCGGATCTTGATAATCTTTCTTTAAAATCAGCCATTTTATTTCGGCCATGTTAGGCTTAAGCATTCCGATGCCGTATTATAAGTCGAACAACTGCCTTATTTAATCTACGTTGTATAACATATATCCTTCTTCAGTTTTTTAAAACCTTCAGAAACTATAAAATCATCATATATATTAAAACGCAAAGGTAAAATTTTAAATAAACCCATTTCGAGACATCTGCACATGCATCAACCCTGTTCAATTTAGAGGGATCGAGAATGAGTTCTCGGTGGCTCTGCGGTCTAAAGCAGCAGTTTAAAGCGCTGATATTTTGTAGTGGATAGCAAGTTCGAACCCAACGCCAGGCAAAATGATTTCTGTATTATTTTTCGCGATAAGTTATTTCAATAATGACATATTTTATTAGGAGGAGAAGTTACATGATTTTTATTTTATTATTATTATTATTTGAATGCTTTATAATTAAATATAATTAAACGCTGAACAATATTTAAAATAATAATACAGTGGAAACCCGATTTAACGCTTTCAAAATATAACGCTTTCCCGTTTTTAACGGCGCGTCGTTTCAACTTGGTCCCACGAATCTCCTATACCAATAACGTAAAATAAACCCGCTTTTAAAATCTCTTTCTGATGTAATTCCCGCATTTAACGTCGTTTTTTGAAATGAAAATGAACACTTTTTCCAGCAATAATTGATCGTTTTTGACAAATTTCGCACTTTTTTGATCTGTATTTCTGCTTTCCTTTGAATCGATATTTTCGGTAATGAACAAAATCAAATCAAATGAAATAATAGTTATTTTTCCCATTTTGGAAAACCAAGAAACCCACAGCTTGATTGATCAATTCAAATTTATTTCTACTTAAAAACTAAAAGAACAAATAATCTTTTATGCTTTCTTCTATCTTCAATAGAAGAAAGTATTGTAATCGAAATTTTTTTCGACTTCCGGTTTTCGACGGATTTACACGTTTTAGGGATCAGAGATCCCAAAAAACATATTTATAGAAAATGTCTGTCTGTCCATGTGTCCGTCTGTCTGTCGCCATTGTACCATCAAAAGGCGTATGAAGTTATGCATAGAAATGAACCAAAGTTTTATTTTAAGTTTTTTGCTATGGCAAGCAGATCCTCCACGAATTTGGAAAAAATTCGCTGGTAGGGGGCGCTGTAATAGCGATCTTTGTGCGATTTTCAATATACTACCATCCAAAATTGTATGAAGTTATATATAGAATTGAACCAAATTTTTATTTTAAGTTTTTGGATATGGCAAGTAGGTCCTCCCTGAATTTGGAAAAAAAATCGCCGGTAGGGGCGCTGTAACAGCAATTTTTGCGCGATTTTGAATATTGCACCATCTAAAAGTGTATGAAGTTATGCATAGAATTGAACCAAATTTTTATTTTAAGTTTTGGGCTATGGCAAGCAGACCCTCCCTGAATTTGGAACCCATTTGCCGGTAGGCGGCGCTGTAATAGCAATTTTTGTGCGATTTTGAATATTGTACCATCTAAAAGTGTATGAAGTTATGCATAGAAATGAACCAAATTTTTATTTTAAGTTTTTGGCTATGGAAAGCAGGTCCTCCCTGAATTTGGAAAAAATTCGCCGCTAGGGGACACTGTAATAGCGACTTTTGTGCGGTTTTGAATATTGTACCATCGAAAAGTGTATGAAGTTATACATAGGCTTGAACCAAAAAACTTTTTAAGTATTTGCCTATAGCAAGCAGGTCCTCCATGAATTTGGAAAAAAATTGCCGGTAGGAGGCGCTGTAATAGCGATTTTTGTGCGATTTTGAATATTCTACCGTCGAAAAGTGTATGAAGTTATGCATAGAATTGAACAAAAAAACTTTTTTAAGTTCTTGGCTATGGCAAGCAGGTCCTTCCTTAATTTGGAAAAAACCGCCGGTAGGGGGCGCTGTAATAGCGATTTTTGCGGGATTTTTGTGCCATTTTGAATATTGTACCATCAAAAATTGTATGAAGTTATGCATAAAATTGAACCAAGTTTTTTGTGTTTGTTTTTGGTCATGGCACGAAGGTCCTCCGTGAACTTGAAAAAATTCCGCCGGAAGGGGGCGCTATAATTGCGATGTCTGTACGATTTACATTATTGTATCATCGAAAAGTGTATGAAGTTATGCATATAATTCAACCAAATTTTTGTGCAAGTTTCTGGCTGTGACAAGCAAGTCCTCCATGAATTTGAAAAAAATCTGCCGGAAGGGGGCGCTGTAATATCAAAGTCTGTGCCATTTTCTTTATTGTACCATCGAAAAGTGTATAAAATTATGCATAGAATTGAACCAAATTTTTTGTGTATGTGTAAGGCTATGGTCGTTAGGTCCTCCCTGAACTTGAAAAAATTCTGCCAGAAGGAGGCGCTATAATAGCAATGTCTGCGCCATTTTCACAATTGTACCATCAATAAGTGTATGAAGTTATGCATAGAATTGAACCACATTTTTTGTGTATGTTTCTTGCTATGGCAAGCAACTCCTCCGTGGATTTGGAAATATTGTGCGGTAAATGAGCTTTGTGATACCGATTTTCGTATACTTTTCTTGATTTCTCGCAGTTTTATTGTCCATCGGCGGATGGTGCAGCGGTGGGAACTCGCTTCCTGCTACGACGGCTATTCGCAAATAGCTGATAACAACAGAATAAGGAAACACTATTAATTTTAACAAATATCATGATATAGAGTAACTCGTTTTTAGTCCGTTTAATTGACTGAAGCAGAAATTTAAGATGAAAATCAAAATTGGTATAATATTGAACTAATAACATTGAATTATTAACGTGCGTAACTACTTTTTGAAATATCGAGAAGTATAAGATAGAAGAAAGTTTTAAGATTCGCACATCCAGCTAGTTTTTCTTTATTTTCTCGGCGCCCGATAGGCGGAACAACAGCGACCCGCGAAAGGGATTGTGAAATATTCCACAGAGGGAGAGAGCAGGAGTGTTTGGTTTTCGATAGAAAGATAAAACAATAAACATAACATTAAAAATCTTAATTCGTTTTCATTCAGCGAGAAACGACTGCAAAACGGAAGCGATTCTCTATTGCCGATAAAGCCAACATTATCGAAAAATCAAAGCATTTTTCAGAGACTAAAGCAGAATTGGCGAAATCCCTTGCACTTGTAACGTCTACACTTAAAACAGTTTTAAGCCAGCAAGATACCCTTGAAACAAAATGAGATACACTAGGAAAAGGTGCAAAAAAGGTTAAAACCTTAAAAGCTTGTCCATATGCTGAACTGGAAATTTTTTTAATTTAATGACTCCACCAAGCTCTCTCTGCAAATATTCCTATTAATGGAGCAATATTAAGAGAGAAAGCTATGGAAATTTCTCTTAGATTAGACATAACAGGATTTTCAGTATCAAATGGGTGCATCGACAGATTCAAAAAGAGACACAACTTGACATACAGATCAGTGTGTGGTGAATCCGCAAGCGTCGATCAAGCTACGGTTGATGACTGGAAAAGAGATACACTACCTTCTCTGATAGAAAATTATACTCCGCAGAATATTTTTAATGCTGATGAGACGGGCTTATTTTTCAATATCCTTCCAGATAAGAAGTACACAGTAAAAGGAGAATATCATGTAATGGAGGGAAATTTTCAAAAGAACATCTAATTGTATTACTCTGCTGTAATACCCATTGCTATTGGCCGTTCTAAAAAACCACGCTGTTTTAAAAACATTAAAACTTTTCCCACAAGTTACAAAGCTAATAGAAAATCCTGGATGTCGAAAGTTATTTTTCAAGATTATTTGCGTAACTGAATAAGAAAATGCTATCTGAGAACCGTAAAATAATCTTGTTTGTAGATCAATGTTCAGCTCACAAGAATGTAACATTGAAAAATGTGTGCCTAGAGTTTTTTTCACCAAATTGTACGAGTATGTTACAGCCCTGTGACTTAGGGATAATACATTCCTTCAAAGTGGCTTACAGACAACAACTTGTACGGAAGGCATTGTTTCAGTTGGAATCTTGTGTCAACTCCAGAGACATACACGAATGCAAGAAGAAGATAAATGTGTTGGAAGCCCTACATTTGATATCGTCGGCATGGAAAAAGGTTACAAGAGACTGCATCTCTCACAGCTTCAAGAAAGGTGGATTTCCGAACCCGGTGCCATCGGAACACTCTGCTTTTGATCACACACGGAATAACAATTCCACTGAGGTTGATTCAGCAGACATCGATTTCATTGAATATACAGAATGTGACAACGAAGTACTGACTTGCGAAACAAAAGCATTGTCGATTGCCGAATTGATGGATCCGTCTTCGGATGAAAGCGATGATGAAAACGACACTGTGCATTTATTGAATCAATGCCATCTTTAAATGAAGCCCAAGCTAGTTTGCAAAAACTGAGACTTTCTTTTCAAGGACATGAAGCTCAAGAAAAAGAACTGGATGCAGGTTCAATGCTTGAGACTTCCTTGTGCGTTTTGCAACAAACCATGCATTTAAATCAAAAGCCTCAAAGTCAACCAAAAGCCAAATTCAAACCATTTGCAACGTGCATTCAAACCAAAATCTCGGATTGTTTCGCCAAAATAATTTAATTTTTGATTTTTTGTTAAAATAACAATATATGTTAGTTACATATAAATGCTTTTTTTTTTCTATTTTATGTTTTATTTAATTAATATAAACTTAATTTTATCATTTCGGCAATGTTTTAAATAACATACATAGTACTTTTCTTATGACCCCGATTTAACGTCTTCCCGCTTTTAACGACGTTTTTGAGCAGTCCCATGAACGTCGTTAAATCGGGGTTCCACTATAATAATAATTTTACATTTAAAATATTTAAGCAAAAATATTTTTAATGTAATTATCAATTAAATAAATTGAGCTGATCTACAATTTTTGTTATATCTTCTGACCATTATCAAGAATATATCTGTGTGTGTGTGTCAGAAAGAAAAGTTTGCCTTTCTTTTCCTTAAAAAAAGAATACGAAAAGAAAGAAAGATACTCATATAAGAACTATTAAAAAAATTACCCTGATATCCATTTTTTAATATTTTAAAAAATGTATAAAAATATAAAATAAAGTTCAAGTAATAAAAATTATATGCCGCACCAAGTTTCAAATTTGTGCTTTTAGAGAATGAGACTGATAAAAATAAAATTCATGGCAGCTTTTAATGGTCATGTAGTTAAAAATTCATAATAAATAAATAAAAATAAATATTGTTATTTTTTTCTAAAAAATGAGACTATAGTAAATAAAAATAAATGCTCTAACCACTATTTATAGTTAAATTTCTGGTAAAAAGAAGCACAATTGGTTGTAATTTATAAAGTTAACCCTCCGAGCGTCTTGCAAAGGGTAAATTTGTAATGTTGTTTTCTTTACATTTTGCTTTAAATGCTAAGAAAATATGATTCTTTCAACATTATAAAAAAAAAAAAAACTCAATTACAAATATGAATGTAATCCTTGAGAGTATTAATCATTCTTCAATGTATTTAAAATTCATTAAATCTATAGAATTATATTATCTTAAATATTGCTTGTATTGCTGTGAAACCTGGAGCTTAGTGAACGGAATATTACGCCCCAAACACTTAGAGGGTTAAAATTCTGTGACTTCATTGAATAGGTTTGGCTGACTGTACCCTCTATCGCTTTAAAGAAATAGGAATCACTTATGCAATATAGAAATTTGTCATAATTTCAATAATTAAAAGCAATTCATTAAAAATTCAAGAATTTTTCTAATGAAACAGGAAACATTCAATTTATTTACCGTCAAATCTTGACGGGTACCATATAGTTTTAAAATGGTATTAGAAGCATGAAAATGTAACAGAAGTGCAAAGACAATAATTCAGAGACATCGCCACCTACGCGACATATAATTAATCGGATACAAGATAAGTTGGAAACGAATCAGAAGTTTATATGACGTTTATAGACAACGTTCCGGAAGACCAAGAACATCAACGTGCTTCAGTACCAAGAAATAGTACTGGAAAGCTGTCGCGAAACATTAAAAAAAAAAAAAAAAAAAAAAAAAAAAAAACGAGTCATGAGATTAGGATCAGCAAATTATATATCCATCAACCTTTTGAGACGTTGTAAATCGAACTTCTACAGTAGGAGGAAAAGTTACACATTTTATCTAAATTCACTTCCGATTTAAATATCAATAATATGTGAATAAAAACTGAAGTTATACTCATTCAAACTTTTTATACAATTTTTGGGGACACCCTGTAGTTATTATATATTTTCGATATTTCTCCATATATAATGCAGCTCATCCAATTTAGGTCTAAAATTTTTGGGGTAGACTTGTGAGCATTATACATGATTAAATGCGATAATACCGTGTGTCCAAAAAATGACTGATGATTTTAAAATTCAATAACTTGCAAACGATGACAGATATTAAAGAAATTCTTGCAAGAGGGTTATGTATGAGGTAAGGAGTTTTTTAATTGTGATTCTTTATTTAAGTTCGAATTTCAAATAACAGATGGAGCTGAGAGAAATAGGTGCTCAGTCCAGACCCGATTATTGGTACTTCGGGATCCATTCATAGATTTTAATCTTCTTTTTTCGCATGGAAAAAGAGAGAGGCCAAAAACATAGTAGCCGTCATAGTAGCCGTTTTCGACATAGTAGCCGTCATTGTCCTGGAGTTTATTAAGTCTCGGTGCAAGCTTTTGTATCCCGCAATCTTACAAGTTTACCACCCGTTGTCGAAGCCACTTTCAACTTCGATTTTGATCTCATCTTATTCGTGGAAGTTTTGCAATGCAACATGTTTCTTCAATACATATGTATATTCAATTTCATCTAGGCTAGATTTTCTATCGTTTCGCCTTTGTCCGAGGGTTGGTGTCTCATGAAAATATTCCATCGTGTGCAGCCTTGCCAACAGATAAGAATAAGAATTGCTGAGCTGAATATTGTCTAGATACCTCCGTAGGAGAGCATTGGATTGTAATTCAATGACACTGGTTTGAAAATAGGCCTTGACACTTTTTTACACTGTTGGTTTTATGCGTCTTATGTCAAACTGGTTTAGGTCTAATTGAATAGCATTTAAAAACTTCATTTTTTTTTTTTTTTTTTTTTTTTTTTTTTTACAAATTCATCATTTAAATTTAAAATCCATGCTCTTCTGCTATTCCTAAATTACATTAATTTTAAGTATTTTTCTAATCACAAATTTTAATGTTTTACAGTCCCCATGATATTACCTTTGTGCATTTGATAGAAAATGACATTATTCGTGAAATAATACTTTTTACATGTGTTTAAAATGTTAAATGTATAATTAAAATTTTTCACTCAAAATAACTGGTACACATGTTTTTTTTTTGTTGTTTTTTTTTTTTTTTTCTTGTTAGAATCAAATAAAATATATATCAACATTTCTTATAAATACTTCTACAAAATAAAATAATTAGCATTTTAGAGTCTGTAAACGTTATCAGTTTTATATTTTGTTTAGTTAGATAAATAAACTAGATGCATAAAAAATATTCTAAAGTATTAATAATAAAAACTCTATGTTTAAATGTATTGATTTCTAAAATTACTCCTAATGCAAACGGAAAATCGTCTAATTATTGATTTAAAATATGTAATACTAACTCCGTATTTTTAAAACAACGACATCCTTGGTAGAACATATACCATTTTAGGAAAAAAAATAACAACAGATAATTTGAAAAAATGTATAATTTTTCAAACTTATGAAATGTGTGAAATTATAATTCTCATGCATTCTTCCAAAACATTCGTTAATGAAATTTTTGCTCTGCATACCAGAAAAGTTTTTTTCCATTAAGAAAGTTCATGAATATAATATGGAAAAGACTTCCCTACATACTGTTTCTTGTAAAAGACAAATTTTTAATTTACACTGTTCTTTGTCAACAAAAAGTATTCTTTTTAAATATATTTCGAAGAAATAAGTTTTAGAAAATCTTTAGAAAATGTTTTTCAATGCAGGAGTTTATTAATAATAAAAATTTATTGTTACTACGAATGAGGTAGAATAATTTCTATTTTCATTTCGTGAAATACTGAAACAAAATATAATAAATATCCTTCCTTTATATTCAGATTTATTAAAATTTTGTTATATAAATTTCCCTTTATGTCATATAAAGAAATCTAATTAAACATCTTTTATTATTAAAAAATACTTTTTGTTTTTATTAAACGTCTAGCGTAATATCTCGGAGTTTAATAATTTATTGCTGTAAAATCTGTCCACATAAGTATATACTGCGTAAAAAAGGAACTTTGTTAAACTTATTCTTTGATATTAATACATTTAATAAACTCTATATGGCCAAAAGTCACAGGGTCATTCTCAGTAAAAGATACAAAATAGCAAAAAAAAATCAATTTAATAAAAATATGTAACAAAAATCATAAAAATTGCATTGATGTTTTAATTCATGCTTAATAAATAAACTAATATTTCGTGGTTGTACATATATAACGCTATAAGTTTAGAGGGGGGGGGGACATCCTGGCTCTTCATATCGTGAGATATCTCTGGTGAAAAGGGGCTTTTGATATCATTACCATTTTTAACCCAAACAAATTTTTCTTTTCTTAGTCATATATTATTTTTTATTGTTATATATTTTTATGAAAATACAAAGTTATTATTAAAATTACTAAATTATTATAAAATCATTTCATTCCGAAATATGGAATAACCCACCATACGCCATTCCTGTTGTTCAGCCATATGCGCATATAATTTGTTGTTACAGAAGCCATCTTCGAAATTATACTTATTATTTTTGCTAGTAAAAAATGAGGAAGGATGTTGTCTACCTATATGTTTATACGAAGTTCTGCTTACCTTCAAGTGCAAGTGTGTGCAAGAAGACAATAAGAAGACAATATTACTGTTGAATACATTATGTAACAAAAAGCTATTATTAAATACTTCTAAATAGTAGGTATTTCGTCAAGGTGTTATTTGATATAAAGTTACAGTGAAAACTCCCTGTGCGACCACCTCCTTTAAGCGTCCACTTCCCTGAACGACCATTTTTTTCATGGAACGAAATTTATTCCTATAGGTTTAATACTAATTTTACCTCTATTCAGAGACCATCTCAGTTGAATTTCCTCAGTGAGCGACCAATTGCTTTGAAGAAAATAGAACGAATTCCTTTTTTCTTTTCTGGTCGCTTGATCAAGGTTTTATTAGAAAAATATTTCCGGAGAGCGCATTATTCATCAAACTTCTAAACTAAGTATAGAATTTTTATTTATTACGGTAACTTTTAAGTGTTTAAACCCCTTTGTGCCTTTTTAGGTAATAAATTTAACTCTGATGACAAATTAAGAATGGCGGTCAATAAACTCCCTTGCCCTATTCTGTCATTAAACTCTCAAAGAAATATATAAATTAATGAAATAGTCATTATTTGTTCCCATCCAAAAAAATTACATTTATTTACTGAACTTCGAAAGGACTTGTAAATAAAAGTTATAAAAGTTAATACCGTAAAATCAAAGTAAACGTCAATGTATTCATTTTTTAAACTCTGCTGCCATTAACTTATGTAATTAACTTTTGTTTTGATACTTAAATTTTCATATTTTTTCCCAATGTGATAAATAAATTTTAGTAACATTAATTGTTACCTTTTTTCAAGAAATAAAATCTAGATTTAAACATGACCTCCATTAAGAGACCACCTCTCGAAGCAACCAATTTTTATTGGAAAGGAGCGTGGTCGCTTTAGGGAGGTTTTACTGTATTTCATATATGATAGTAATATTTTATTACCTTCTTCTCTACATTTAAATCAGTAAAGCACTCGAATAATAAATATAAGAACCATATCTGTATATCATTCTAAATGTATAAAAAGAAAAAAAATGTAAACAAAAATACTCTATCAGAAGGCTAATGTCAGATGAACGTCTATTTGCATGCTTTTTCCGTCCTATAGCATTATTACACTTTCGCTTCACGTTAAAAAAAAGCGTGCAAATAGGCCGTTCGTCTGACATTAACCTAACGATATCATTAGGGAGAGGGGGGGGGGGGTGTTCGAGAAAGGGTAACGAATAATACCGTAAAGACGGAAGAGTTTTGTAATCGAAATTTATTCCGAATTTTCGTTTTCAACGGATTTGCACATTTAGGAGTCAAAGATCCCAATAAATACGTTTATAGGAAATATCTATCTTGCCGTGTGTGTGTCCGTGAATCACCATTTTAACATCATAAAGTGTATGACGTTATTCATAGAATTGAACCAAAATTTTTGTGTATGATTTTGGATATGGCAAGCAGTCCTTCTTGAATTCAGAAATATTCCGACGGAAGGCGGAGCTGTAATAGTGAATATTTTTGAGCCATTTTCATTATAGTGCCATAGAAAACTGTATGAAGTTAAGCACAGAAGTGAACAAAATTTCGTATTTATGTTTTTGGCTCATGAAAACCAAGTCCTCCTTGAATTTCGAAATATTCTGCTGGAATTGAAGTCTTTTATTTCGATTTTTATATCATTCTCTAAATTTGTCTTAGTTTTATTGTACATCAGAGGCTCGTGCAGCGACAGGAACTTCGTATCCTGTTATGCGGGCTATTTGTAAACAGTTGATGTGAAACAGAATAAAGTAAAACTGTTGATTTTAATAAATATCACGATCGAGTTTAACTCGTTTTTATCCGATTAATTGACTGAAACAGAAATCTAAGATTAAAATCAAAATTGGTATAGTATTGAAGTAATAATATTGAAGTAACATTAGTAGCTACTTTTTAAAGTATTAAGGGGGCTGATCACTCAGCTTCGGAATTCTCCTCTGTAATGTAAAGTCTATGGGCTTTTGATTCATTCGTACATTTAAAATATCTTCTCGGGAAATTCATATTTTTAACAGAATCTTTCTGTGTATTCTTCTATGTCTCTTTTTTTCTTAGTTTTCAAAATATTTCTAAAATCTCTGCTGAATTTAATATTGTATGTATTAAAAGCGGGCAAAATTTGAGTAAGATTGTAACACTTATTATAAAATTAAGTCTATACTTCAGAAATATTTTGGGAACTAAGAAAAAAAAGAGAGACATTTTAGGAAATGTACACAAAAAATAGAAGTTAAAAATATAAATTTACCGAGGTAATTTAATTCCGAGGAAATTTATTTACGAGGTCTTAAATTTACCGATATTTTAAATATACGAATGCATGAAATGAACATAGACTTTACATTAGTGAAGCGAAAACGGAAGCTGAGTGACCAGCCCCCTTAATGTCTATGACACAGAAAAAAAGTTTTGGCATTGGCACATCCAACTGGTTAATAATCCTCTTACAATTTTAGGCTTCCGATGCTACTGCTAAATGAAACTGTTCGGAGATAAATAATTGTCTACGGGATGGAAAACGTTTTCTCATAAAATATTTAAAAGACGAAATAGGAGTAGCATTATTATTAAACTGCTGATATTGATTTCTTTATTTTGTAAAAAAAAAAAAAAAAAAAAAAAAAAAAACGTAATATTATTTTTCTTTTTAAGGTGTCTCAGGATTCTTAAAGCTTTAAAATGTTAGAAATTTTACTTTTTTTTAGATGTTAAACTCCTATCTTTTCTGAACATTTCGATGTAATTGTTTCCTTGAAATTCTCATTTGAAATGAAGTTATGGCTTTTAGAATTATACCCGCACAATAACTGAAGCGGCATTTGTGAAATTTTGAAGTCATTTTTCTCCTAATGACGTTTTTGGGTATAGCACGCACGATATCTCAAACACTTCTGAGACTTTTTTCATGAAGGTTTCAAAACACATGTTTTATGTTATTCTGTATAAAAGGAACCTAAATTTCTTGTTCATTGTTCCAAAAAAAAAAATTTTAGATGATTATACTGTTAAAATGTTCTTCATTTTGCATTAGCTAAATAAAACTTTGATTTAAAAATATAAAAAATGCTTTAAAAAGAAATTTATTTAGGTTGAAGGTAATTATAATAATCTGACGTATAAGTAGGCACCAAAATTTTCATTTTAGTTGGAAAATGTATTTCGTAATCTTGCGCGTAACTTGTTATGCCGATTTTCCGCTTGTCAAATGTCTAACAATTTGGAGCTCCCTGTATATGCTAATTCTGCATCTTGGAATTTTTTAAATGCATGGAATGAAAGAAAATACTTTCATTCCAATCCCAAAAAACATCTTTCATTCCAATAAAAATTGTGTATTAAAATCATATACAGCCTAACATATTAAATGTTAAAAATGGTATTTTTTCATGTTTTCCAATTCAAATGACACCTGAGACCTCTTAAAATTTGATACCCGAAAGAAAACATTTCACAATTGTCACAAAGAGATAGATGCCTATTTTCTTAAAATTTAATATCTCTAGAGACTACATATGATACGGCAAACGTTTTATTTATGAAAGAGGAATTCTTAAATTGTTGAAGTTAACTAAAACTTAAACATTTAATAAATATTTCAATATTCCATCAATTTTCAAGGATTTCATTTCAACAATGCCAGTTTTAAAAGGAGCTGTAATGGGGAAAATATTTTTCCATGACTTGAAAAATATCTTATTCCCAGGATAGTCAAAAAAGCAAATAGAAAATGATTTGTTTTAAATTGCTGTTATTATTTACTTTTGTTTGACAAAATATCTATTATTTTTTTCTCTTTTGGCATTTAAAAACCACACGGGAACAGTTCGCATAAACAAATATATAGTTAACCCTTGACGTTTATCGTCTGTAGAGACTAAATGTGATACGCTAAAACATGTTTTTGCGAAATAGAGATTGTTGAATTGTTAAAGGCAATAAAATGTCAAATGTACTAAACCCTATTTGTCGAAATCTAAACTCTGAGGATTACATTCTAAAATGCTACTTCAATGCTATTTTTTCGTTGAAGTAACATTTAACATCAAGAGGATAATATTGTTTACGAGATAAAAATAAAAATATGTATTTTAAATACTGTTGCTTAATATTAAATCACTGATATTGTACGCACGAATGACATTGGCGTCAATTATTAATAATAACCGCGTTGATTTACGTTCTGCAGGAAACTCGAACTAACGAATTTATTTTTGAAAAATAACAGTAATTTTCACAAAGTTTATTTTTTACGGCATTGGAACAGGAAAGGAAAAAAAAGCGTTAGAATATTTTTTCATGAATTTAAAATTCTTTTCTTAAATTATAATCTTAATTTACTTAATAATAAACTATTGACACTAGAACCCCCAAGGCGGTCATTTTGACCGTTTCGAAGCTTTCATTCCGTACCAATTTGTTTCTATTTAGAGTATAACTTTCAGTTTTCCATGACTTTTCCTATAATTTGAAAAGCTACGATATGCCAGTGATAAATTTTCCAGTCAGCCAAAATTTATGAAGTATTGCCGTTGTATACCTAGAACCGCCGAAACGGCCAAAATGACCGCCGTCAATTTTAATGCACATTTTATCTAGTAGATGTCGCAACAGTCCATACATCATACAACCATACTTCAACAAAGGCTACATTACCATAGATAACTTCTTTACTTCACTGCCGCTTGCAGAAAAGCTGAAGTCACTAAAAATAAGCATTGTTGGCACAGCCAACCGAGGACGAAAAACAAAATTCCACAGGCCATAAAATCTGATAAAAAGTCTTTGTACAGTAGCCAAATGATATTACGTTGCGTTTATCAAGGGAAGAAAACTCAATATGTTTTAATTCTAAGTTCCCGACATCCATCCGTTACATTCGAAACTGGTGATAAACACTTACCAGAAATTGTAAAGTTCTATAGTTCTACAAAATTTGGCGTCGACGTGCTCGACCAAATGGCACAGAAGTATTCTACAAAAGCTAATTCTAGACGATGACATCTGCAAGTGTTTTATAATTTTCTTCATCTAGCGGGCGTCAATTCTGAAAAACACAATAAAAAAAGGTGTTAAATACCAGTATTTTGTTAAAGAGAAATCAGCTTTCTTTAATCTCTTTATATTATTAGTAGTATTTTCTAGAAGAAAATACCGGTAGTTTCGTCTTTTTTTAACTGTGTTTTTCCCTGACCACTCGCCACCCTGAATACTGTATTGCTCAGGGGATAAATATAAATGCGTGCTTTCACCAAGTTTATTTTTGTTTTTAGCAATTTCGATTTCTAATGAAAAATATTTTTTACTATAAAAATATTCATAAAATAAAAAATATAAATAATACATATGTATATCAATATAATACAATAATAACATAATAAAATATAAAAAAAATATAATAAAAATTATGAAATACTATATATTATTATATGGACAATGATGGTAATAACAGTAATAAGCGGTACTAAGTGTAAAAAATGGCAAGTAAACAATAGTTGAGCATGGTAATCCACATCGGTCAAAATGACAGCTTTGCCGGTTCTAGGTATACGTTTTTGCCGGCTGTTCTAGTGTTAAATAATAAAAGAGTAGGTTTTTAAATTACAAACTTATTTATTTTTTTCTTCTTTTTAGTTTAAAATATTTCATTAACGCAGTTCTACAGCTAGTTAGCCTATTTTCGCAAGAGTGGTTCAGGATTAACTCCTCTATTTTCGTAACTCCTAAACAATTGTGCAAATAAATCATATTTAACTACGGCCGGCTAACAGGAAAAGGTCATAAAATCAATTTATACATTTATAATTAAATTCTAAAAATAATAAAATGTATTGTCATGGTAGTCATGGCCTGTGTATATAATGTCTATAATTCTATACCCTATGAGGGAGTGAGAATAAATTGATTACAAAATTTTATCATAACATACAAAACCAAATTAATTTAAATAAAAGAGTGTAAAAAAACTTTTTTTCGTGTGCAAGTACAATTTCATTTTCAGTCAATAAGTAAACTGGAAAAATTACAGATCTTTATTAAAAACTAGCCGCCCTTGGCAACCAGTTTGGTCTACCTTAAAATTTATGTTTGCGAAATCATGCTAAGCGTTGTATCATGTTACTTTTATTCATAATTTAATTTACTTGGACTCCCTTAAATATAATTAATACAATCTCTTAAGCTAATATTAGTTTCTGTTGCATTAAAATATGTCAATTTGTTGATTTTCTGTAACCAAGTAAACCCTATTGGTATACTATGGAAGTCTGTGGAAATTTGGCGAAATATTAGTTACAGATCTATATTAAAAATTATGATACATTATAAAAATAATGTCATTAAAATATTTTCTGCTTCAGTAAAATTTAGAATCAAGGAGAGTCTTTGTATTTTTTTTTATTAATCGTTATTTGTCGATAACACACAAAATAAGTTTTTCATGTAAATAAACTAAACAAATAAATAATGTCTTTCAATGATTTGTATTAATTTTTAAAGTTTTGCTTATGTTTATAGATTTCCAAGTGTAAGATAAACTATTAATATTTAAATAAAAGAGAAAATATTTTATTTAAATAAAAATTTGAATATATTTTATATATAGAAAATAATAGAAAAGCTTTGAAAAGCAATAGCCTTAAAAAGAAAATACATAAAAGAAAAACGAGTAGTTTTTTACTTTGTTTCAAATTCTGCATTAATGAATTAAAGAAATACTTATATCACAAAAAATACAAAAAAAATTTTAAATTTCGATTATAAATATTCATTTTAATCAAAATAATTCATGGTTATAGAAATCGTTCTCATGTTTTTATTTTAAAAAATGAATCCTGTGTTCGTCTATTGAAAATTGGATATTTGGTTCAAGTGATTTTCCTTAATATCTTTAATTATTATTATTAATCTATTAGTTAATTAAACTCCATTAAATCCCTTCATTCGTTTTAAGAATTTCAGACTTTTTTAATCTCATGATATATCCGTAATTTATAAAAGCCTTAATCGTTCCCTCATGTTACGCTCATGTTACTATATTGAAACTGAATACTTCAAACAATATATCGATTTACTACAATTGATGCTTTTGTTATTTTTTTATTATTTTTTGTTATATTTATTGGCCATTTGTTATTTTTTTTATATACTTGAGTATGACTTTTAACTTAATCCTTCATTCATTACACTCAATATACTATCAACGCATTAGATTGCCCAAAATTCTATTAAACAAGTACACACGTAAGAAAACATAATACATTAAATATCTGTGAAATATTTTTGCCTTTTTTATATTTAAACATTAAGGAGAATTTTTGATTGCAACATGTTGCGCAGTATATTTTGAACAAATCATTCTTGCTTAACAATTTGTCATTTAAAATAATGACTGTAAATAGAAAAGAAATGAACACAGAAATAATTATTAGAGTTGGCTGTTAATAAATTCTTTAGAACTATATATGTAATAGTAGATTTTATAGTAGACAAAATTTGCATACTGTTAGATAAATCTTTGTGAAATATCAAGCTTAATGCCTACATTATTTCACCAATGTAATAAAATATTGTTTTGAAAGTACGCGAAACGACGAAACTAACAGCTTTCCATCTTCCTCAATTTCAGCAAATTTCGCAAAAAAAAAAAAAAAAAAAAAAAAAAAAAAAAAGAAGTGCTACTTTAATGTAGCAAAATGTGTCAACTCGGACACGCTTGACTTATTTTAATACAATAAAACACGTTGCAAACTGATTAACAAACATGTGCTACTTTTCTGCTGCGGAATTAACTAAACAACCTGTCTGACTCTTCACATAAAGGTGTGCGGTGCGTTGTTGGTTTGATGCTTACTTGATATTCTCAATGGAGTATAAAAAAACATCTGAATGAAATAACTGTTGTGGAATGAAGTAAACAAATGACATATGACAGCCTGTTGTCACTTTAAATTATGGTATAGTTCTTGAAGCCATAACTTATGTACTAATGGTAGTTTCGTGGAAACAATTGTACAAAATGTTCAGAACAGATAGCAGTTTAACATATCAAAAAATTAAAATTTCGATTTTTTTTTAAATTCAGGAATCCTAAGACACTTTAACACATTTCGTCTCCTTCCGCTAACGACAGTTAAAGATAGCGATAAATTTTACAAAAGCGTAGGCTACAATTTATCAACACAGTGAAGAACATAAATGAGGGGCTTAGAACCACAGTAGACCAAGTCCATTTTCAAAAATAAAATAAGATAGGGCATTTAGAAAGTGCATAATTATTTTTTACCCGCTTCCACAGTAAACCAAGTCTGTAAACAGATGACTTATATGAAAAAGTACGTGATAACAGACTTGGTTCACTGTGCGAGTAGATAAAACACATTTCTTCCACCTTCTAAATGGAGTCTCTCTTTTTTTCAAAATGGACGTGGTCTACTGTGGCTGTGAGCCACTCAATTAGTTGTGAAATTTTTAAACTTTGGATTACACTAAGCAGAAAATATATCTCCAAAGAACATTTAAATCTGGCTTCTTATGTGCGTTCGTAATTATATAAATACGTAGCACCTATAGTCGTCGTTCAGTCCGTCAGTCCGTCTGTCTGTCCGTCTGTTTGTCCGTCTGTCTGTCCATCTGTCCGCATATAACAGCGCAAAAACTATTCGACCGAATCGTTTGAAATTTAAAATATATAATTGTTGGATAATTTTGTCAAGTCATTTCGAATTATTTGAAAATCGGATGTACAGTTTAATTACATAGATAATCAAAAGTTTCTCGTTACATTACGGCCAATGGGAAAAAAAATTAATTGCAAGTGCATTTTAATGATGTTACAGCCTTCCGAATGTTCTGAAATTTTAAATGTATAATTGTTGCAAAATTTCGTAGAGTAATTTCAAATTTTATGAAAATCGGATGTATAGTTTAATTACAGGGACAGTCAAATTTTTTACGTTACATTAAGGCCAATGGGAAAATTATTTCAAGTGCATTTTAATTATGTTACAGTCTTTTGAACAAAATGAAATGGATATTCACTTATGAAGTGCACTAAAATATACATTCAGTACAAAATGCGATGTAAAAAATACTTATAAAACTAATTATAGTACGAACGCACCTCATTTGCCACGTTTGACGAGCAATTTCCAACTTGTTTAAATCTACATATGGTCATTAATTCCTGCAGTATGTTCCATTTGTTTTGAGAAACACTTTTATATAATAAAGGATTGTTATACTATTTTCGAATTCTTGATTGTATTCAAAACAAAAAAAAGATATTTTCAAACCAAAATAAAATATATCATGAAAATCTATTTTGAGCACATTTGTCTGGCATATTGTCCTTTTGGTGACTGCCCATTTCGTGATCAGCAAAAACCCACTAGCATATATGTAACAATGACAAAAATATTTAAGTAATTGCAATAACTTTCTCTTACTACCTGCGTTATAAAGATTCTAAAGAAAAACGATGGCAACACTCCGTAAATCAGGAATTTTGATCAGCACCACTTATACTAATTTACTAGCATATAATATTTGAAGGTAACATTATTATAATAGCTTTTTGCAGCCGTCATTAATTAATTTCCGCAGGCTCGAAAAAGCATGGTGTATTCCCATAAGTAAAAATAATTCAGCTATCTGTTATAGAAAATATATTTATCAAAATAAGTAGAGCAGCACGTACATTGAAAACATTCACCACGACGATAAAGAATATTACGGCAGTCCATTACATAAATACATAAATTTTAGTAGTTATCATCACAAAACTACACTTAAAAGAGTGTTAAATAAAATCATCTGTAATATTCAGAGGTTGACAACTGATAGCGAAAGTTGTAGGTTAAGAAAACAATTCTAAAAATCTGCGCTCCTGAGCTAATGTTTTGCAATAAATATCGTCTAGTGGAGTGATTTATACAGCAATGCAAATATGGCGTAAACCAATGACATCTCGTACAAGCGCAGTATTATATTCTAATCGAAATAAAACAGAAGCATAATGATTTTTCCGCAAGTTAGCACGAATCCGTTTTCTAAAGTAAATAAATAAATAAGAAAAAGGAATGGGTATTTAGGATATAAATAAACAAGTTGGAAATTACTCGTCAAACGTGGCAAATGAGGTGCGAACGTACTATAACTAGTTTTATAATTATTTTTTACACCCCATATTGTACTGAATGTATAATTTTTTGCACTTCATAAAGTGCATAGTCTGTAACATCATAAAAATGCACTTCCAATAATTTTTTCCCTATTCCCCGTAATGTAACGGAACACTTTTGACTGTCCTGTAATTAAACTATGCATTCGATTTTCCTAAAATTTGAAATGGCTCAACAAAATTTTGCAACAATTATATTTTTAAAATTTCAGACCATTCGGAAGGATGTAACATCATTAAAATGCACTTGTAATAATTTTTCCCATTGGCCGTAATGTAAAGAAAAACTTTTGACTGTCCCTGTAATTAAACTATGCATCCGATTTTCATAAAATTTGAAATGGCTCAACAAAATTTTGCAACAATCATATATTAAAAATTTCAGACCATTCGGTTGGGTAGTTTTTGCTCTGTTATATGCGGACAGACAGACGGATGGACAGACGGACGGACAGACGGACGGACTGAACGACAACTATAGGTGCTACGTATTTATATAATTACGAACGCACCTAAAATGAAAGATGTTGAAACAAATAATACTTGAAATATTGTTTTTTAAATGGACTTTGAAAGAGAAATAAAATACTAATATACTCATTTTAAATGAAAATGAATTTAAGTAAAATGAATGATTGAAATACTTTTTAAGATATGAAATGATGAAATAAACTAGGATTGTAGATCCTTGTTAGATAGGAGAACTTTATGGAATATTCTTACTGAAGCGCGGAAATTTAATTTTCGTATTATATGCATTCCGTTTGCTTGATTCCATGTTGAAATCGTACCAATTTCTGATATTTTTAGTAGCAACGCCTAATTTTAATATCTCATTTGGGTTTTTTGTCAAATATTTCCTTGTAGTGAAAACCAGAAAGACATTTGATGATATAGTTTAGTGACTATGAATGCTTAAGAGCTATCACAAGAAGAAACGAAAAGACTAATTTTAATTCTATTGGACAAATGTTTACCGATTTCTCACTTGTATTTTAATATTTTAAATTATTTTTTTGCACTGGATATCTGAGGTCGATATCTTACATTGAGAGTTTGTACTGTTGTTACAATTGTTTTAATATGAAGGTAGTTTCACTTTCAGAAACCGTTCCAGCATGTTTCAAAAGTGTAAATATCCGCATGTAAAATAACTGTAAAAAAAATCTAAAAAGCACAGATGAACATTTGAAGATATCGGCTTTAGGTATCCTATGCAAAAAATAAATAAATAAATAAATAAATAAATAAATAAATAAAATATACAAGCGTGTTACCAGTAAAGATTTTCTTCCATCAGTTTAACGTTATTGTTAGAGTTTCTTCGCATGATACGTGTAGGCTCTTAATGTGTGGAAGTAATAATTTTGATTCCATTTGTAATCGTTGCAAAACAGATTGCATTGCTGTCAGTTTTTTAAACATAACTCAAGAACTACTTACTTAAATGAGCTAAAATTTTGCATTTGAATTTGAAGCTCATAGAAATCATTTTCTATTAAGTAATTCAGAGGTTACAATTTAAATGTTTTAAGGAAAATAAATTAAAAAGCTACCTTTTCTTGAAATACATTATATTTGAAGAAATAATTATGAACTGTAACCAATACTTATTCGCGAAACCATAAGGACAACAACGTTCTCGTAAATGTCCTGGAGCGATCTCTTCTAAACGCTTTCTACAATTAATTTAGTACAGTACAAAGTCTAAAGTCCGGAATCCAAGTTTACCAAGTCCGAACTTCGGATTTTTCTGAACTTTGGGTCCTCAATAATATTGCTTTTCCAATGAAAAAGAAAAGAAAATTCACAACATAAAAAGGCAAAATATGACGTTCATATATAACGTTCATAACAAAATAAAAAGTAAGAGAAAACATATATTTAAGGATGTTCTCAAATCCAAAAGGGCAACTTTATGACATAAGTTTTAATTTATTTTTGTTCGGAGATGAATGAAACTCGCAGGTGTTGATGTTCAGAAACTATGTAATCGAACTGAGTTTTATGTTTTCTTGCAAACGCAATAGATCTTTCTGAAATAAATGTCAAAGTGTGCGTTTTGAACCAAATTGCCGAGCGAAAGAAGAATAACTGCACAAGCAACGGTGAAAAACGTCTTTGTTACGTGAAGAAATCGCTTATAACTCAATGGGCAATTTATTTATCAAAAAATGGAAAACACAACTCGATCTTAAATCTCTTCTATAGTCCGGCCTTCCAATTTTTTGACTTTCCGATAAACGATAAATTTGTAAATGTGTCAAAACTTTTTGCGCTTGTTGAGCAAAGCAGTTCAGAACAGAAGGGAAGAATATAAGAAGAAATTATAACTTTCTGAACTATTGAACATTTTAGTTAATGTGGGGTACTTTATTAACTTAGGTATATCATTAAAATGTGTTTCTTTTATTCTGTATATATACATGAGTTAATAATCAGTAAAAAAGCTTATTTGCTCTTAGACCGGTAGCCGGCAGCACAGACAATCACCTCATCGAGTTCACGGGTGAAATTCTAGGATTAGTTAAATCTTGATCCGCATATTAAAACGCAATCGGTCTGCCAAGTCATATCTTGGTGGAAAACATCTAAAAACCCGATTTTAGCGGTTGACTCGTATATTTACCATTGTGTTTTCCTGAACCCAGTCCTCCATGTTTTCATATATTTTGGTGCATTAAAACACAATGATAAACCTACGAGTCAGTCGCTAAAATCGGGTTTCCAAGTGTTTTCCTCCAACATGTGACTTGGCAGACCGACTGCGTTTTAATATGCAAATCAAGATTTAACTAACCCTAGAATATCATCCGTGAACTCGATGATATGATTAACTGTGCTGCCGGCTCCCAGTCTATCTAGACCTTTTTTTGTCTCAACTATTTTGTTTTTCACTTCTTTCTTGAATACTGCTTCTGGAAATCCTAACTTTGGGTGTCCGAACTTTATACTTTGTACTGTACTGCAAAATCACAAGGTGAAAGGTCTATAAGGCAAAGCTTTGTGTTTACAGAAGTTAATTTTAGTAATTCCTTTTGAACTTTCTAAAGCAATTTAGGGTTGATTTGGTCATGTACGGAAGATCATGATCTTAAAATATAATGATGCTATCGAAAATCTTTCAGTTATTTTCGACTTGATTATTATATGGCGGATGGCGAAATTTTAACCTCTTTATGGAGGTTAAAATTTCGCCATAACGTTATGAATGAACTATGATATTCCTTCCAATGACTCAGAAAATATGTGATTCTTTCAAGATCGCAGAAAGCGAAATGACTACTTGACATACTTTGGCATACTATCTAATTGACAGCGATCATCACTTGACATTTCATTCCCGAGGCTAACGAAAAAGACACGCTGCCACGGTGCGTTACGCGTGTCGATTTTTTTAATACAGATTGTGTCAAGTGCTGTTAGAATGCAGTAAGATGCACGGAAGTGCACCACGTGACTGCAGCGTAGTGGTCTGACGCGAAAGAAATCTACGACAGCATGTCTTTTTAGTTATCTTCATTTCCTTCCTATATGAACTCAAGAGTTCGGATGATAAAGGTGGTATGTAACACTATCATCATTTTGAGAAAATGTTGTTAAGTTCAAAATATCCATTTGCGTATGTTGTCAGTTTGCTCCTTTATAAATTAAAATCTACGTGAGTATTAATTTTTTTTTTTTCAAATAGTAAACTAACAGACGGTAAAGGACCATTCATTATCTCTAATCATATGATTAACTATTTTTTGCCACATACCACTTTTATCATCTGAGTTCCTTACTTGTTCTTTTATGACGTTAAATATCCTTCCACTGCTTGGTAATATTGTCCGATATGTAGGTGTCCCGTTTCATCCTTTGTCTCATTATTTTTTGAGTACTCTTATTATTTGTCTTCTGCCAAACGTTTCGCACAAATATACTCTGCCCCTCCCCTACTTTCATTTTAAAAGAAATTCATTTACATTATGTATTGATCTAACAAACAAAGAAACATTGTTTGTTATCCTACTTTTTATTTATTTATTATTTTAATTTAACAAAAAAGTTCCATATCCCTTTCAGAGCAATTTCAAATCTCATAAGAAAATGCAATTAATGTGACAGCAACAGAAACACAATTGTAATTACTTTTCATCAGATGTTTTGAAAGAATTTTTTTTCGCCCTCGGCACGTAATATCTTGCAAACGGAACTACCCAAAAAGATTTATTTTCTTTCTTTTGACAATTCAAAGACAACTTTTTAAGTTATGGTTTATAATGATAAAGCTAAAAATGTCAAAAACACAAGGTGTTACTTTCTGAAAATGCTGTATCTATTATTATATTTAGTTTGTAATTATACACTAGAGACTTTTTAATTAAACATTACCGTGTCCTTGAATGAAATGCGTTAGATTAAAAAAAGAATACTTTTAGTTAATTACTGTGATTTAATGCTGGACACATTATCATTGTCTAAAACTTACCTCTTAAATAAAAGAAATAGTCGAACCCCGCTACAGTGAACTGTTTGCGGACCCAGCAATATGTTCACTATAACCGATGGTTCACTATATCCAAATTCTTTGAAAAATATAATTTTTAGCATATGATATAGTATTGTTAAAATAGGGATTGCAATAATACGTAATTTGCTTACAAATTATTTACTAATTAAATAGATAATAAATCAAAGATTAACACTAAAAAGAACGGGAATTTTATTCAAGCTTTATAAAAATATTCGTCACAAGAATTTTTATTCAAAACTGTTTAATTTATTTATCTAGAATTTTACTTCTTATTTGTCTTATAAACTTATTTTATAAAGAAATTTCTAGTTTGAACCGAAATATATTCATTTGATATGGGGTCAAATGACTCCTCACTGTCCTTTTAGTGTTAAAATGAAAAATAGTTGCTTACTAAAACTTGATTTTATTTTTGCATTCTATTCAAGAAATTAGGGATTTTTGATTGAATGTAATTCAATTTTATGTATAGCTCATCATTTTTCATATAAACAATTATTAAAGAATCCAATATTTCTGGTCCGCAGAAAAAAATTTCCAGGATATTTGCTGACGATTTCACTTCCGAGATAGAAGGAGCCGAAATTTCAAGTTCTTCTTCAACAACGTCTTCTAAGTTTTTTCAGCATCGTTCTTTTGTTTAACTTCAGATACAATGCCTTCATCTGTAGGGGTACCAGTAGTGTACGCTTCATCATCGTAAGATTCGAAGTGCTCAGTACCGTCCCTTGGGAAAATGTTCACGCTATGCTTTTCCCGCCACAGTACTATTGATAAGATTTCTTCATCGTCTTCGTCCTCCACGTTGACATCTTTTCCTTCCTATAACCCCAAAAACACATCCTTCGAAAGACCTCCGCTTCGGAAATAGTTGCAGATTGTTGCTGATGTCACTTGTCTCCATGACTTTACCAAAAGAAGGATTGCTTCCAAAAGAGATATGTTGTATACCGAGTTGTTCTCTTCGTAGTTCTCTAAAACACGCATAATTAGCCGTTTCCTATAGTGGGACTTGAGGCTGCGAACAACGCTCAGGTCCATGAGCTACAGCACATAAATCGTATTAGAAGGAGAAAAAAAAAGAGCTTAATGCACTTCAGATTTTTCTAAGTGGGGATGAGCTGTGCAATTGACGACAAAGAGAAAAATTTAGCATTTTTGTTTCAACAAATCACAATCCCATTGTCGAAGTTCGTCTTAAAAAAATTTAAAGTCATTCAGGATTATTGATTGGCTTTGTAGTTGACGGGTAGTTTTTAAAAATTTTTAAAACACCTCTGTTTTTGAGATTTGCGCACGATACTTAATTTTCGCTTTTCTGAGCCGTTCATATTTGCACATACAAGAACAGTTATTCTCATTTTCGAGAGATTTACGTTAGTGCACTTTTCTCCTTTAAATTTTAACGTTTGATAGAGAGTCATTTTGTAAAACAATTCAGCTTCGTTACCATTAAAGATATCGTTCTCTTCATAATCCTGGATTGCATTCGCCCACATTTGAGCATTCCACTTTTCCACAGCAGATGCACAAACACTTGCTGCTTCACCAACCATCTTTCCGCAAGAAATATTGTTCCGTTTTTTAACCTATCCAGCCATCCGTCAAAACATACAAAAATCTTTCGGCAAAATTATTCGCTTAATTTGAAGTATGGGTCCGAACACAGGAAGATTTCTATCCCGCTGAATGGTGAACCGTTTTAACAGATCTTCTACCACGTTTTCCCTGTTAACCCCACGTATTTTCTTCAAAGAATCCAAGTATTTTTGTGCAGCAGAATCGCACTGAAATTTTTCCATATGTTTAAAACTGTAGACAAGGAAAATTTGACAAGGTTTTGACAAGAAAAATTCCTTGCACAGTGTCGATTCATTGGTTCCACCTTCAATACGTTTAATGATTTTAATCTTATCCTCAATCGAAAATGCTTTCCTTTTTACAAAATTTGCCATTTTCAAGAAATTTTATCTGCTCTTGAAAAAACGTCTTCTTATCTCAAATCAATCATAAGAATAATGAAGAAAGTCACTGTAAAGCGGGGTCATTCTTGGTCTCTTCCGATTATACCGATGGGCAGGGAAAGGAGTTAAAGTTAGAAAGTGAAAAATGATTCACCGAAATTGCAAGACATTGTGAAATAATTAGATCAGTGTTTCTAGATTGCATTTGTGAGATGAAATCGGTTCATCCGAGTGGAAAGTGAAAGATAACCATATTTTCCCTCTTTCACGTGCAGAGAAAAGAATTCTTCCAATATCTGTTATACACAAAAAACACTTGCGCAACGAGGTGCAATCAAGGACTAATGAACTCAATAACTTTCTTATTTTAGTCAGTCTCGAAAGAAAAAGCCCTAAGCTAAACACGCAGTATATCTGCGCTCTTAAATATCTTAAATTTATATTTAATATGTAAAATAACCATATAACTTTAAATGTAAATGTAACTTTAACCTTTTATGTTTTTCTCATTAAATAATAGTGTGTGAAAAAAAAGTCGTGATTTCTGTGTCTTCCAACATTAGTGGATTTATATATTTATTATTATTGACGCAACACGATTACAACGCTCACCTCGGATTACCTGATCTACGCTGACCAACCAAGTTAGGAGCATGCCGTTATTTAACTCTTATTTTTCCCTGTGAATACTGTGAGAAAGAAAAGTGTGTCACTTGACTTATTCATGAAGAGAAGCAAGCTTATTTAACTGCCGTGGTTCACATAATTGAAACAGTTAATAAGTAAACACCAGATACTTATACAATAAACATAGAATTAGGGATGGGCAAAGAAGAGAAGTTCGTTCCTGGAACGGGGAGAAGAAGAGGCACGTGCTATTTAACAAATTTTTCGCCCTAGTTTAAGGCGAGGAGCATAAACGAGTGAAATTTGACACAGTGTAAAGGAATGTCATCATTTGTAGTCGCAATTAATGCAAGTTTAAAGTAGGAGAACTGAAAAAAAAATCTTGGAAATTAAAATTTGAGTCCACTATAAACGAACTACGAAATTTTCAGCTGTCCACTATAAGCGTATAAATTAACATTAGTTAAATGGAAGTTCGGACGCTAAAAAAGGACAGCTAAAAAAGTTCACTATATCCGAGTGTTCACTATATCCAGGGTTCACTATAGCGATGTTCGACTGTATTATCAAAGAAGCTTTCCTTTCTTGAAACAAGCATTATAAAAGCTCAAAGTATTCTGAACGAAGAAAACAAATATAAATTACATAAGTGATAACGAACAAGATTGCGATTTTAATCGTCTTTAAAGCTTAAACTGCTGACAAATGTGCAATTTACTTTAAAAACTTACAAAACTTACTTACAAAAAACAATATAATTATTTTGACTTAACTATTTCCGCATACTTATGGATTTAAAATTTATTTTACCTATTTAATATCATTTAGGTGATTATCTAAGGTTCTGTGAGATTCCAGGTTTCCAAGTAACTATAAATTAAAATATCGTAAAATAAACTCAAACTATTTATTTTTATAAGAAATGTCATTTTAAAAACCCCGTCATAAAATAATTGTAAAGTTGATCTCATTGTTTCTAACAACAAAACATGCCTCTATCGTGGGGGAAATCCTCCGTGTAACCCTGAATTTCTTACAATATCGGGAAAAATAAAATAAACTTATAAAACAGAAAGCTATTAAAAATAAAATTATTTATTTAATAAATTGAGAGTGAAAAAAAACAAAAGTGAATGAATATTGTTACTGACTCCTCATAATTATTTATCGCGAGGAAAATAATTTATAGCATGATTGTTGCGATTAAGATTTGTGACTAATGATATACTGCAAAATCAGTGAGTTAATATTCTTCACTGTGTTCCATATATTAAAATAAACTATAGAAACAAGGTAATGGTATAGATAATTTATAATATGTTGTAGAGAAGAATTTATTACACAAAATACAGAGTATTACATTATCTATTTCTCTTATAATATAATAACAACATCAATAACAAAGAAGAGTGGATATATAAGTGAACATAAGTAATAATATGAATTAATTCAAAAGTAATTTTAGATAGTATTTTAAAATAAAGTAACAAAAAATTTATAAATCTGATTATTAAAATAAAAAATAATAATAGAATCCGTATTATATATCCTAAGACTCGCGGTTTTTATAACTTATTTTCTCACTTATAAAATTTTCTAATTAATGTTTCTTGTGAAACTTTTATATATAAAACAATTTATAAGTACTTCGACGTAATTGCAAACAGATTGAACAAAACAAAAATATATACACCGCTGTTATCAAAATATACGAGACTAATGCCTAGTCTGCGTTTTATTCATATCCAATGTTTCATTCAATACTAATAGAAAAATGTTACATTCGTTGGAGCTTACAGCAGCTCTCGAAAAATACAACAGTAAATGTACGAACTAAAGAAATATATTTTTAAAAACGCATACGTTTATAACTAATTTAAAAACTGAACTATAAACTTTAATTAATAACGCAATAAAAAAACATATTGAATTAATTATAAACTCGAAACAATAATTTATCAACCCAAGTTGATCAATTAAGCTGGTCAACAATTTAAATATGAAATTCTTGTCAATAAATTGATTTTCTCGACAAAAAGTTGAGTTAAATGTTTAGGTTGGTTGGTTGTGTTTATGACGACCAATTATCAACACGAGGGATATAGGCCCATTAAATTTTTAGAGTTTAAACATTTATAAACAGAGAGCAGTACCATAATTCTACAAAAACATGTGATGAACAGTTTCTTTCCAATATCTATATGAAAACTAACGAACTCAGTACTAAAAAACCTAACTGTTATTAAAATAATAACCATAAATGTATTTTTCTAAAAATGACATTTATTTAGCTGAGCATGTTCTGACTATATTGTTTAACAGAAAATAATCGCTTATAATAGGCTTTAATAAATATTGGTATTTTTGTATTGCATTAAATTGTTTTATTAAGAAAAAGGATTCTTAAAACTATTTCCATTTATTTTTAATCTAATTTCCCTTTTCTTAAAAGTCTATTCGATTTTTAGTTCTGAAATAAGGTTTAACATAATAATACCATAAAATCCTTATTTAATTGTAGAGAAAAAATAATTTGATTAGAGCTTTTATAAATAAATGTTATGAAACAAGAAAATGTTTTTGATTTAAAATTTTAAATCTTTATCATTAAAATGCAATGAAAGTTTCTCTGTAATTGTTTTTAGCATTTTTAAAGGATTTTAAATGCGTAATACATTTTTTCAAGGAAGAATTTTGAGTGTTTAACAAAATAACATGATTTAGCATTGGGGAATCATGATTAAATTGGGAACGCAAATATTAAAATCTCTCTGGTGGTTGCTTTTAGAACTATTGTTTACTCTATAAAAAAATACAATAAACTCTTTACAAAACATCTTAAATGTCATAACTTTCAGATCAAGAGTATTTTCTGCTATATAGAGGGTGTTTACAGATCAGGGAAAATCACAGTCAAAATAAGGGTGAAAATACAGTATTTTCTTATAGAGAAATTCATCTTGTTGAATCGCACGAATAATTAAGGCGAATTTTTCTATAGGTAAATACTAGTATTTCCTGTGTTATTTGACTGTGATTTTCCCTGATCTGTAGACACCCTGTATATACAAAGAATTAAATAACTTTTTTAAAAAATGTAATATATTGTGTACAGAAATTAATAATTTAGATTCTGAAGAGTTTGCAGAATTTATCTTACTAAATAATTGTTTAAATATTACAACATTATTATCTCAAACTGTCGTATTATTTTACGATTTATTAATCATTCGTTAATATATTTTGTGTCGATGATCTTTCGGTTTCACGAAAATTACCTTATTATTTATAATACAATAATATACAGGGTTAGCGAAATTAAACTTCCGCTACTCAAAGGGCCCTGTAGGCCGTTCTACTACTCCGAAGAGAAAAATATTTCGACAACAGACACTTCGGAGGATGCGCTCGAGATTTCCGAAATAAAAAAAGTTAGTTTAAAAAATCGCTACCAGGGGGCGCAGTGGGACACCACATTGCAGCAACACATGCAAATTCCACGCACGATAAAAGAAAGAAGTTCGTGTCCCAATCATATGAGCATTTCAAAATGCCGACGTTGCCGGAGAGAGCAATGCTAGTCAAACTGAACTACCGCAACAGTGAGAACGCAGAGGCAGTTGTGAGAGAGTTCCGCCGTCGCAAGAAACAACGACGTAAACTGATATCGGAGCATGCTCTTAAAGACATGGATGAAATTCGAGCGAACAGGACAGTTAGACGATTTGCCGGGGAGTGGAAGTAAAAGTGTACCACCGCCGTCGCAGAGGATGTTGCTATAGCAGTCTTGGAAGCAAGCACTCATTCGCCTCATGGAACTGTCAGTGTACAGACGATTTCACGTACCCTTTATATTCCCTACTTCAGTGTCCGACAGTGCTTTGAATTCTGATCTGCTACCCGTATAAGATTCAAGTGATTCAGCAATTGGAACGACAAGATCCGGACACTCGCAAAATTCTCGCGAGAATGACGGTTGATGATTCCTGCCCATGGAAATTCTGTGCTTACTTATTGCCCTTATTGTGTTCCTTTTGTGTAAGACCACTGGTCCTTCAGTGTTTCGGGATCTCAGATTTTCCTCTCTTCACACGCTAACTAGTAGCGCCATCTAGTGGCGATTTTTTAAACTATTTTTTTATTTCGGAAATCTCGAGCGCATCCTCCGAAGTGTCTGTTGTCAAAATATTTTTTTCTTCGGACTAGTAGAACGGCCTCCGGGGCCCTTTGAGTAGCGGAAGTTTAATTTCGCTAACCCTGTACTTTCTAAATTTAATATTAACTGTAAATAAACTTTTAAAAGAAGGTGTAAATTAGATTAGACTACATTTGTCATTTTGTTGTGGTTTAGCACAAAGAATCTCTAGTGTTCTGGATGAGAACGTGACGTCAAACACTTAACCTGTATGCGAACAGAGACATTTATAGTTTCTTTTAACTCTAATTTTCTGGTTAGTTTCTCTGGTTAGTCTCTAAGTTTCAAATCTTCAGGAATCTACGGTTTCGGATTTTCGCTGTAATTTTATGTAAATTAGTAAAGTTGCAGAGCGTACAGGGTGAATCGAAATTTTGTCGTCGGATTTGGTTCGACTCTTGCCTCAGTGGAATTCAAGGCCTGGGTTGAAGGATTAAAGAAGTATGCGGCGCGTGTAAACAAATTCAGAACTTGTGTTATAAGCGGTTGTCGGTTGGTATGACATTTTGAACTGTAGATAGAGAAAATAAAAGGTGCTTGACGACAACGGGTTGTTAATTAGATCGCAAAGAAGAGTTGAGTAATTTTTACCCGATTGCGAAGAAGAGTTATGTGTTTCACGCATATCTGGGTATGTGGATTTATTTATGCCCTCGAAACACCCCAACGGCTGGATGGATTTTAATGAATGAAGTCTCTATCGAATCGACTTAACCGTCCGATGATTATACGCTAGGTTTTGTTTTTATAAATTCAAAATGGCTACCGTAAAATACAAAATGGCGGTAGAGACGAAAAAAATTTTTACGCACTATACTGAGTGGCATATCATTGGATAGGTCTTTTAAAAGGAAGACGATGTTTCATTTACTATTTTATAGTCAGAAGCTCCATTTAAATATTATACAACCTGGAAGTTGTGGGTTGTTAATTAGATCGCACAGAACATTTGAGTAATTTTTCCCTTTGCAGCTCAAAGTAACACATGGGCTTGGATAAGGTTGCTGTCGATATGGGTTATATTTTATGTAAGTTGCATCTTTAACATTTCATTTTTACTAACAATTTGGAAAAATGGCTATTGTCCTCATCAGGGTAGGGAACCAAAAGCATATGTGAAGGTTTTTATTGGTTTAATCGTCATTTTATTCATTTTCTGATTGGTCTATACAGTAATAAGTATTTCCTTTTACTTTCAACAGAGATGGATACCTTCTGTTGCCACTATGACAAAAAAGTAATAAAAACTACAAAAAAATTAATAACTCAGAAACAAATTGAGATACATCTTTCAAGCAAATTGCATTTAAAAGTACATTTTTTTTTCTCTATACGACGGTGAAAAAAGTAATATTGTGGGATGTTTAGAAGATTAAGAATGAAATTTCATTTAAAATGTGTCGTCAGATTACTTGGAAATCTGACGATGGAAAAGCTTTTTACCGAACAGCCAATAAAATGCTTGGATAATACGTAAGTTTCAGGTGAATAATACGTACGAGTCGCAGGCGAGTTTTGTCGCTTGGAATTTTTACGCGTAATAACACTATTAATGTTTAATTCATGGCCTACGTAATGTATGATCAACTCCGTGCGATTTTTTATGTCTTAAATTTTAGTCTTTGAAAAAATCATTTTCAAATGGTCGTTGTAATTTGTTGAATTGTTTTTTTTTTGTTTTGTTTTGTTATTGAGTTATTGAGGGATTCTGCTTGGTTCCCGTGTAATGTAGGCCGAATTAGTGAAGTGACTGTGCCACATACCTGCCGATAACTTGAATAAAGGTGTTTTAATTTTAAATTTGAGTTATGAATGATATTAAAAGTAGCAGCCTTGCCGGGCCAGTTACAATTTTAGCGTAACTAATTGAACTGCAGCTACGATTAATCAGGAAAAAGACGTAAAAAAATCTCAGGAGGGTCAGAATTGTTTTTAATAAATTAGCTCAATATATAACTGTTTTCAGCATTGATTGAATAATTAAATACTCAGTAAAAAACGACAAATGTTTCTAAATCAAGTAAATAATAATATATTCATGTACGAAAATATAAAAGAACCACTTCTGAGTTATCCATGATTCCAAAAAATCGTTCTGTATCTTCAAAAACCCAGGAACAAATATACTTTTGAAATTTTAAGAAAAATTCATAAAAATAGAGTTTCTTTTGCAACCACTGAATTACAGAAACGTTTTCGAGGTGCTTTTTTAGTATATCAGTCAGTATCAGTCAGTTTTATCAACCTAGAATATATTGCTTGCTATCAGTACTCAATTAAATATTTTCGCGCTCGATAAATATTTTTTAAAGATAAACTTGATAAAACATACAGCATTAAGATTGAGATTAAAATTATGAACATTTTGTCATCCTTGCATGTGTAAATTCGATGATGAAGATGCAAATGATTTAATTGAGAATTCCTATCATCCTATAAACCTAATTCTCGGGTGGAGAAGACTAATTGGTACACAATAAAAGCAACTCGGAAATATATATGACAATCAGTTGTTGAAAAAGTAACTGTGTATTTATAAATACTTTCTTAAATCTTGAAAACATACTAATTTTTGTGGTTTCTAAAGGTAATGAATGCTTTTCGGAATTATGAGTAACTAGCAACAGTTTATTGTTTGTTTTCGTCCGTGGTTACATTATATTTTCCTACATTAAGTATTGGATAGAATAGGTTACGGATTAATTTTGAATAGCTCGAATTTAAATTAGGGAAAAGAAATATGAATAATCTGACGAACGAATATGACTTAACAGAATTCAATTCATGATTCGATTTTAAACAAAACTGTGATTTTAGTTAGAATTTAGGATTAAATTTAAACTTTCGTTACTTACCCCCTTTTCCCAGAAATTCAGGCAGACACTTACAATAAAGGAGCAGCAGGATATATAACACGACACAAATTTATTATAATACAAAGAACTGATATAGCCGCAAGTATATTGTAGATTCTAGTTGAATGCACTTATAATTGTTCGAATCCCGTTGAGCTGGTCAAATTAGGAACACCTTCGATTGAATTCTTGACTTGTCATTTAAAAACGACGAATTACATAGTAAATGAATATAGATGAATAACTTTCGTGCTCCGCATCGAATAAGAATTATTAGACTCAAAGAATAATACACGCCTTAGCATACTTCCTTTTCACCGTTCGAATTCCGAATGTTTGTTTTTAAAGATTGTACCTGTAAAGGCTGACGTCACGTTCTTACGTCAGTTGCTCGGTTGCCAAGGTAACCAGTTTTTTCCCTCGACAATCGTACTGATCGTCCATAACCTCCGGGGGGCCGGCGTGGACTTCAGGTAAAGCAGCAATCTGCTGAATCGGACGCTTGAATGTGCCTTCACCTGTACGGATAGTCACAACTCTGACAACACCATCAGCACCAGGATGGATGTTTTCGACCACGGCTAATTTCCAATGAGTTGGATGAATTGAAGATTCTTTTACCAAGACTAGTTGACCAATCTTGATAATATGATTGCCCCTTTTCCATTTATGCCTTAAGGACAATGTTTGGAGATAATCTTTGTCCAGTGTTGCCAGAAATTATCTCGAATCTTGATACACTGTTTCCACCTGGAAGAGAGACTAATACATGGATTATTATGAGATGACATGTCAGGTAAAGCAAGTAATGGATCACCAATGAGGAAATGTCCTGGAGTTAAAACGGATAAGTCATTAGGGTCAGTTGATAAAGGAATAAGTGGACGAGAATTTATACATGCTTCAATAAGGCATAGGGTTGTGGATAGATCCTCAAAAGTCATAAGAGTACCTTGGCATGCTTTGGTTAGATGACGTTTGGCTAGCTTTATGGAAGACTCCCATAGTCCTCCAAAGTTTGGACCATAAGGAGGTATGAAATGCCAAATAATTTGGCGTTGTGCGCAAAAGACTTGAACTTTTGATTCGTTGAGAATTAGGAACAGTTTTTTAAGATATGAGGCTGCACCAACGAATGTTTTACCGTTATCAGAATAAATGTCTGTTGGATGTCCTCGGCGTGATATGAAACGCTGTAAAGTGCATATAAAGGCTTCGGTGGTAAGTTCTGAAACTAATTCAATGTGTACTGCTTTGGTGCACATGCATATAAAAAGATAGATATAGGATTTAAAAATAGTTGACTTTCGTTTATGTTGGCATTTTGTATTGATTGGTCCTGCAAAATCAATCCCTGTGCGCTGGAACGCTCTACAAGGATTAATTCGTGAAGAGGGCAAGTCACCCATGATTTGAGTAAGCGGTTGGGCAGATATTCGAATGCAACGGATACACTTTCTTAATTCTTTCTTAACTGTTGATCTGCCATCTGGAATCCAAAATTTTTGACGAATTAAGGAAAGAACTTGATCAGGACCCGCATGCAGACTATAGAGATGGAAGTACCTGATAATAGCTTCTGTTAAGGGATGGGTTTTAGGGATAAGCATGGGATGTTTGGAATCGAATGACATGGTGTTGTGTTTGCTGAGGCGTCCACCAACTCTCAAAATATTATCTGCGTCGAGAAAGATGTTTAAAGAAAGCACTTTACTGGATGTAGGTAGTGGTTTGTGTTGTTTAAGTAGATTAATTTCATCAGAGAAGGCTGACTATTGTAAGCACTTGACGACGGTTTTACAAGCGTTGTTAAGTTCAACTGCATTTAATGGCCCTTTCCTTTTTAAATGTAATTTTGTGTTGTAGGCGAATCTTTGAATCCAAGCAACTACTCGGATTACTTTTGTATATGAAGAAAATCTGGTAAGAATGTCTATATCGTTGTCTAGTTGATTTATTAAACAAGAACTTTCGGTGGGTAAAGACTCAACTGCAAAGTTTGAAGTGGGAGATGGATCATCAATGAAAGGATTAGAAGACTTGTAGAGCCAAGTAGGCCCAGACCACCAACATTCGCAATCTTTTAACTGATAGGGATATAGACCCCGTGTTGCACAATCGGCTGGATTATGTTTACCAGGAATATGATGCCAATGTTCAATTGAGGTCAAATCTCTGATTTTATTGGCACGGTGAAGCACGAATTGGTTGCCTTTGGTTGGAGGTTTCAAAATCCAGCTTAATGTAATGGTCGAATCGGTCCACAAGAATGTTTCGTGGATAGCGTTAGGTAATGCATCTTGCACAACTTGAATAAGGTATGCTAGCAAAAGAGCTGAAGATAGCTCTAATCTTGGCAATGTTATTGCACTGGCGGGCGCTATTCTAGTTTTAGCAGCGACTAGCATTACCGTGCCAGGATTAAAAGTTTTAATATATAGAACCGCAGCGTATGCACGTATAGAGGCATCACAGAACCCATGGAGTTCGAAAGGTGATGATGTGCTGAAATTCATAAATCGTGGAATGTGCATAGAATTAAAAGCATTTATTTCAGAATAGAATCTATTCCACGTTTCTAGAATATCTGAGGGAAGAGGATCATCCCACTTCAAGTCTGCCTTCCACAATTCTTTCAATAACATTTTCAAATTAACAGTGGAAGGTGACAAAAAGACCCAAAGGATCAAAAATGCCAGCGATTACGGATAATAATTGACTTTTAGTCTTTACTGTAGGTTTTTCTACAACTTGTACTCGCAGGGAATCTGTTTCCTGGTTCCACTCTAACCCTAGAAAACTTTGAGATGAATTCGGATTGAAAGAATGGGTTAAGTTATTTGCTTTTAAAGAATGTGGCAAACTATCATCTTTTGCTATACTGGCAGCGACAGGAAAATTAATTTTTTCCCCATCACAAACTTGTTTATTTTGCCGAATTGAATTGTGATACAGTTCTTTAGCTGCATCCGATTTCATAAACTCCTTAGCTTGAGGAACAGACTCTGAGTTGAAAAAATCAGTCATGTCTACTGAATGGCAGACCACGGTCGTGGCCGGTTTAGACGAATAGGGTACTGGACCACTTAGAATATATCCCAGTTGAGTTGGGATTGCAACGGGTTCACCAGATTGTCCAAAAATGGGTGACCCTAATAACAGATGTGCAAAAACATCTGCTCCTAGCAGAATGTCGATTCACTTGGAGATATAAAACTCAGGATCCGCCAGCTATAAGTTTGCCATGTGCGGCCATGAATGCCTTTCAAGCCTGAAGTTAGGGAGTGGGGTAGTAACCTGATTGACTACAAGGGCTTTTAAAGAATTGTAATTATTTTCAAAATATGGCGAGTAATTAAATTCAGTGAAATTTAGGCAGATTTCAGCCGAAATGCCATTTATACCTACAAGCCTATGGTTCGTTCTGCCAACAGGCGAATTCAACCTTTCTACACAATTTTTTGAGATTAAAGAATTTTGAGAAGCATTGTCAATAAGTGCTCTGCACTGAATAACATTACCTGTGCTAGATTTTACATTAATAAGAGCGGTAGATAATAGAACATTATAATTCTGCAAAGATGAATGACACTGCGCACTATTAGAAACAGAAATGTCTGGTGCATTATCATTAACAAACTCTCTATTAGTTTGACTAGTCATATACACATGTAATAATGTATGATGCATTTGGGAACAATTTTTGCATTTAACATTAATTCTACACTGCCCTACTTGATGGTTTTGTCTAAGACAATTTTCACATAATTTGTTTAAATGAACGATTTTCCACCTCTCCTTCACTGGTTTTGAATTAAATAAAGGACATTTGAATAACGCATGGCTTTCATTACATAATAGGCAGTTATTACCATTCCTAACAAACGCGCTGTTCATTACGTTGGTTTTTGACTCGACTAGCATCTAGAGGCTTTTTTGCGAAATTGAATTTAGACTCTAGTGCATTTTGACTCCTCTACACTTCTAGCTTCCCGCTCAACAAATTTTCGAAATAAATCCATATCCGGTATTTTATCATTGTCTAACAACAATTCCCATCTTTGTTTGAGAGGCTGATCTAATTTATTCAACATAAAATTTATTAACATTAAATCACTCAAAGCATTAGATTCTAATCCCAAAATTTTCAAATTCCGAATTGCTTCATTACTTGTATCTAGCAATTCTAATAAGGATTTTGAATTACTAGCTTTAATAATCTTTATCGAAAATATTTTATTTATTTGACTTAAAGCCAACTGTCTTTTATTTTCATATCTTTGATTTAACAAATCCCAACACTGAACTAAATTTTCTGCTTTTAAAGAAAATCCTCGAATTAATTTTGTGGCATTTCCGGGAACAGAAGAATGTAAATATTGTAATTTCTCAATATCAGATAACTTTTCATTCCCCAAAATCGTAGACTGAAATAATTCTTTAAACGAAATCCATTGTTCCGAATCGCCGTAAAAATGGGGAAGATCGAATTTGGGCAATTTAACTTGCGAATAATTCTGTTTATTTTGAGTTTCTACACGAATTTCCGTCGGAGAATCAACTGTGGTTTTCTCTTCTAAATCGACTAACAAATCACAAATAATTCCCTGATACTTCAAAAAAATATCCAAATTCTCATTATTTTCTTTCGGCGAAAGTTTATCAAATGCTTGCGCAAGAGTATTTTCATAAGAAGATATTTTCGATTTCAAAACTTTAATTTTTGCATGCTCATCTGAATTCGCATTTTGAACTTTATCCTTAATTACATCTATTTCCTTACAAATTCGCTCAAAATACAGCTCCTGTTTAGTTTGTTTAGTCATTTTTAATAATTACAAATAAACAATATAAGAAATGAATAACATAAAAATACGAAAATTACACAATCTCATACAAAATGCACCATAATATACCAAAAAAAAAAAAAACAAAAAAAAAAAAAAAACAAAAAAAAAAAAAAAACAAGAATTGAATAAATAAACACAACCGTTTTTACTTTTTTTTTTTTTTTTTTTTTACGTTACATCTAGCACAGATAAATTAATTGACAGCTACGACTTGAGAACAGATTCCATCGTAGCTCAGGCTCGGTACGGACCAAAATTTATGGATAGAATAGGTTACGGATTAATTTTGAATAGCTCGAATTTAAATTAGGGAAAAGAAATATGAATAATCTGACGAAAGAATATGACTTAACAGAATTCAATTCATGATTCGATTTTAAACAAAACTGTGATTTTAGTTAGAATTTAGGATTAAATTTAAACTTTCGTTACTTACCCCATTTTCCCAGAAATTCAGGCAGGCACTTACAATAAAGGAGCAGCAGGATATATAACACGACACAAATTTATTATAATACAAAGAACTGATATAGCCGCAAGTATATTGTAGATTCTAGTTGAATGCACTTATAATTGTTCGAATCCCGTTGAGCTGGTCAAATTAGGAACACCTTCGATTGAATTCTTGACTTGTCATTTAAAAACGACGAATTACATAGTAAATGAATATAGATGAATAACTTTCGTGCTCCGCATCGAATAAGAATTATTAGACTCAAAGAATAATACACGCCTTAGCATACTTCCTTTTCACCGTTCGAATTCCGAATGTTTGTTTTTAAAGATTGTACCTGTAAAGGCTGACGTCACGTTCTTACGTCAGTTGCTCGGTTGCCTAGGTAACCAGTTTTTTCCCTCGACAATCGTACTGATCGTCCAAGTATCATTTGTCTTTTTTTAAGTGTAATTTAAAAATTTATTTGCATTTTTAGTTTGATGAAATATATTTTTTTTTCAAAAATGTTTCCAATACAAACAATTCTATGTTCCCGGTTTTCTTGCATAAATATACAGAACAGTATTAACAATACGTTTTAGTTTTCATATTTAAGAATTAATCTACTACCTAGAGATATTACAGATTTATAAAATGTTATTTATAAAAGCACTATTTGAGTAATATAATATTCTTACCTATTTATCATTATCACATTACTTTACGATTTATCAGTCATTAATTATGTTATTTTTTGTCAATAATATTTCAGACTTCCAATAATTCATTTATTAATTCAGATTATATAACAATGTATCTCCTAAACATATTATAAAAGGCTGATAAAACTGCTTTCTATAAAGGAGAGGAGAAACTATATCAGCTTACAGTGCCGTAAATCATAGAATTACACTTGCGGTTAATGAGAAAACCAAATTATAGATAAGAACCGCGATAAGCTCTGCAAAAGTATGAGTATTACTATTAAATAGCATTAGATTATTTTCAGTGAGAGAAAAGGAATGAAGTTTTGTATTATAGTTTTCATATTGTTTTATAATTTATAACAGTGTTACAATATTTTCACAAATATTTTGAATAAGTGCTTCGTAAATAATAATTAGTATTATAATTAGAGTATTGAGCAGATTTGTACACTACAACAAACAAGGATCGTTTTCTTATTTAATAATAATATAATACAGTTGCACCCTCGTTAAGACGGTCACGGTTAACACACGATCCCGCATAATACGCGGAATTTTTCTGATCCCACGAACATCGCGCATAAAGCAAATGCAAAAATATCGCGTTTAATACGCGAACGGTTATTACGCGATCCCGCTTAATACGCGAAAGATTGACGGTCCTTTGAGCCAATATTTCGCTCAAAGACGTGAATTCTTTCTCTCTTCGCTAGACTTGCCAGTTTATCAGTTTTTTTTTTTATTCAAATAAAAAAAAACACTATTTCCGAATACAAATATATACTTTATTTGAGGAAGTGAATTTCAAAACTCGCCTTATCCAAAATTTAAAAAAATCGAGTTTTCTCTACCAATCTATTCTACTGGTAAATCTGCACAGAAAAAAAAACACTGTAACCTGTAAAAAAAAAATAGTTTTATCCTTTACTTTTGTGTTCTTAAAACATTGGTTTGGTTTCAAAACTCTCCTTATCCACTAGAGCGTTGGCAACAAAACTAGCTTTATCCCTGCGCATGCGTAGACCAATGGACGACTAGCTTATCAACTACTATCACAGTAATTTTCCTTCATTTCTCTGCGACCTTCTTGCTATTTTCATTTAATGTTTTACCTGTTCTATTCATACAAACTAATTAAATAAGTTTTACATGTCTTATGTATAACGGACAGTGAATTAACTCTTGCATTTTGTGAGGGAAAGGGAAGAAGAGAAAAAGAAATACGAACACATGGTAGAAAAGAATACACGCAAAAGAAGATTAAAATGTAAGTTCAAAATGGAGAATCACTTTCTATATTTCTGACTGACGGAAGGTGTTAAAAGATTTAATTTAATAAAACAGTTTTTTTTTTCATGCAAAAACAAAACTGCATAAGATAACTTTATTTTGAAGTTCACATATCTCAAACACCGCCTTCAAGAAACCGCCCAGGTTTCTTTCCTTCCATGAAACATTCAGAAAAGTAAAATTTTCACCTTGAAAGTTTTTTCTAAGTTCATCTTAGTGCGCTTTCAAAGGCATTACCATAATGTACTATATAAAGACTATGAACCATGGCCAACTTCAAATTTGTTGAAGTGCATTTCGGAAGGTTCTTGGAATATGAAAATTCAGAGTGTAAAAGTTGTGCTAGAGGCATTTAAAAACTTGTCTTTCTTTTTAAAAAGAAGGGGGAGGGAGTCCCCAAGAAACTTATGGATGTCCACGTATTGTTAAAAAAACATTTTGATGAAAACTAGTCAGCAATGGAGGTGCTTACTTTCTATAAAAATATTATTTCTCAAGAACCAGAATAGAAGGAGATGCTCGAGAAGGATTACGATGATATTCCCGAAGAAAAACTCAATGAGTTAATAGTTTAATTTATTTTTGGATATTCTGTAAGTACATTATATATACAGGGTGTCCGGTCTCAACGGTGTCCAATGGCTAATTCCTAAACCGTTAATCATAGACCTATAGTTCCAGTTAGAAAAATGTTTTAAATGAGGTAAAGAAGTATTTTTAAAGCGATTTAGGTCAACAAAAACATTTATTTAAAAATTACGAAAATAAAATTTTTATACGGTCCCCCGGTCCTATAAGTGATATTTAGTAAACTTTTCCTATTTCTCTAACAAGTACGGCAAAAAAAGTCTAACACTAAAATTTACCGAGTTATGACATTTTCAATTTTCTGACTTAAACCACTTTTCTGTAACCGAAAACAGATGAGCTGGACCAAGCTTTCAGGGGTCGTACACGAAGTGCTTAAAGTATTTAAAGGGCGTCCACTCCAAACGTTGTTCAATGGCTAATTCCTAAACCGTTAGTCAAAGACATATAGTTCCAATTACAAAAACGTTTTAAATAATGTAAAGAAGTATTTTTAAACCGATTTAACTGAAGGTGCTGCGCCCCTATAAATATTACGGTAGTGTTCATTTTTAATAATTAACTTTCAGATTGGTTAAAATAATTGAAGAACTGAGTTTCAAAACTCGCCTTATCGCGAAAATCAAATTTTGGGAAATCTCATAAAACCTTTAAATGCACCCATTGGTAATCATTGAAAATTTGGAGATTGTAGTGTTTGATTGGTACAGTTATACTAATAGAATAGATTGATAGAGATTTTTTAAATTTCGGATAAGGCGAATTTCGAAACTAATGTCAATCAATTGAAATTTGACATTTTTTTTGGTAAGGAAATGAGTGTGTTTCTTTTGATGACTTTATTTTAAAAAGTATTATTTTTATAAGCTTTTAACTTACGACGTTCGTGTGCATGTCTTCCTAATTCAAAATTTGTATTCCAATTTTAACTCACTTCCAAATATCCGATCAAGATTAAATTTTGAATAATTGTGCAAATCCAATGACAATGTAATATTAATATGATTTTAGGTACGTACCATTTATATTTATTTTACAGGACCACTCCAAAAATTTTGTATACATTATTGCCTACAAACAGAAATTTTAAAATCAAAATCAGTAACATTTATGTAAAGCATTGAGATTCACAATGTAATTTTTCCGAATGAAAGTGCGTTGCGTTTATATTTTTTATACAGTGCCGCACAAAAGAAGTCAGATACATTACGATGTATGAGGAGGGATTCTTATTATACATTTTGATGATATCATGCTTTTTTCAAATTCAATTTTTTAGTTCTTTATAAAAACTTGTTTGAAAAAATATCTTAGAGACCAAAATCAAACCAGTACTTTTGGAAATAATTTTATCGGATATGGAGGTCGTATTGAGTGGCCTCCCAGGTCGCCAGATTGAATCCTTTAGATTTTTTTCTTTGGGGTTTTCGGAAAAATAAGGTATATGAAAGAGAATCCACTAGTCGCGCAGATTTGTGGAATCGTATTGCTATGGCGTGCAGATCTGTAACACCTAAAATGTTGAAAAAAGTAGAAGAAGAATTTATTTCACATGTACATTTCTGAATTGCAGCCGAAGGGAGTCACTTCGAGCACGTTTTAAGATAACCTTAATTTTTTATAAATTGAGTTTTAGATTAGGTAATCTAACTATGTGTCATTTTCTAAAGGGTTGTGACTGTTGCTTTTATAATCATTTAACAAAATTTCTGTTTTTTTTTTTTTTTTTTTTTTACTTATATTTTTAGTACAAGTTGTATATTTTATTTTAATATATCAGAATAAACAAAAATCTCAAAATATATTTGTAATGTTAATTTACTCTCAATGTTTAATGTTAAATTTATATCTGACGATTATTTTTATTTCTAGTAAATTTGTGACTGACCCCTATTTTGCAACAAAAAAGATACTCCAACTTTAAACATCTATTACTCGGTCAGTTTTAATCGCAGAGGAATGGGACTTTTTTTGTCTTACTTGTCAGTGCAATAGGATACTTTTACTAAATATCACTTATAGGACCTGGGGACCGTATAAAAATTTTAATTTCGTAATTTTTTAATAAATGTTTCTCTTGACCGAAATCGCTTTAAAAATACTTTTTTATCTCATTTAAAACATTTTTGCAATTGGAACTATATGTCTATGACTAACGGTTTAGGAGTTAGCCATTGGACACCGTTGAGACCGGGCACCCTGTATATATATATATATATATATATATATATATATATATATATATATATATATATATATATATGTGTGTGTGTGTGTGTGTGTGTATAATATTATACGTTATATAGATTTTAGTATATCACATTAAAAAAACAAATTATTTTAATCATAAGCTAGTTATGATATGATTTATTTGATTGTTGATAAGTTTGCATTTTATAATGAAACAAAATACTAAATTTTAATCAGACTTACTGATGTCATAAGGATTATTTTTGAATACAAAATATTATCATCCGATGACCAAAAATAGAAACTATTAATTTATTTCAGCAAGTATGATAAACGATGTTTTTTTTTTTTTTTAAGAAACTGATATCAAAACTTTCTTACTCATAGATTGGCAACTAAACTCTTCTTCTTCATAGGTTGGCAACAAAACTCTTTTTATCCGAAACTTTTTCTAGTTAGTTAATTAAATGAATTAAAGTAGATTTTTCAACTTAACACAATGATATCAGAGAGGAACTAGCTATAAGTACACAAAAAAATGGAGGTATTCGATGCACGGCGTCGCAGTTACAAGTTATTCGCGATTTCCCAAAATTGGATTTTTTGGATGAGGAGTCTTTTGAAACTCACGTCCTCATTTAATAACACATTAATCAAAGCGAACATTACTATTCCGAAATTGTGGCAAATTTTGGAATTAAAAAACCCTGCTAAATTAGCAACACTGGAATTCTTGTCTGATCGCACGTCCTAACATTATTTGTCTCTATCTTCGTGTACGTTTTTAGGTGCGTTCGTAATTATATAAAAAGTCCTTCCGGCAAGTGCCGGGAGGAAGAGGTAGCTTTCATAATCCTTATTTAAAAAAAGCCAAATTATATCATTCAAACACACGAAGCTCAATTTAGTGGAAACCGAATATAGGAGATTCAATACTAATTTTTATCAATATAATGAATGAGAATTTCGCGAAATTAGTCAGCTTTATCCAAGCTGCTTTCTTTGAAGTAACATATATTTGGCTGCCAAATTCGGCAATTTTTAAAGTGCCTGTCATTTTAAGACAACATGGTGGATGAGGCTAAGCAGTGAACTCGGTCGAGACCTTAGTAATTGCTGTGTACATGCTCACTCACATCGGAATCGGTTAATATATAGGAGTGCTGTCGCATGCAAAAAATCAGATTTTTCAAAATGTCACCCGCAATAGAAATTTAAACTGCTATATCTGAGCCATTTTTTAAGGTAAAGACAAACAAAAAATGCTCCTGAATCCTTATATCAAGGTCAAATACTTAAGAAAGAAACCTTTTTCAATTTCTAATTTTTTTGCACCTCACTTTAAATATATATATATATATTTTAATTTAATGGTCGCCATTTTGAAACAAGATGGCTGATGAATCTGGCCAGCGAACTTGGTCGAGGTGTTGATGTATACTATCCACATGCCTTCTTACATCGAAATAGGCGAATACGTGTGTTATCGCGTGACAAATACAAGATCGTTTCAAAATGTTAGCCATGCTAGAAATTCAAAGTGCTATAAATCAACCATTTTTTTAGATATAAACAAAAGAACAAATTTTCAGAAACAAAAACTGCTCCGGAATCTTTGTATCAAGGCCAAACACATAAAAAAAAATCTTTTTAATTTTCCAATTTTTTAATACCTCATTTTAAATTTAATTTTTTTTAATGGCAACCCTTTTGAAACAAGATGGCGAATGAAGCTGGCCAACGAACTCGGTCAAGACATTGGTATGTACTATGTACAGACCAAGTTACATCCAAATCGGTTCATAAATACGCCTGTTATCGCGTGACAAAAATGAGGTCGTTTTAAAATGTCAGCCACAAGAGAAATTCAAAATGCTATTACTCAGCCATTTTTTTTAGATATAGACGAAAGAAAAACTGTTCCGGAATCTTTGTATTAAGGTCAAACACATACAAAAAAAATCTTTTTCCCTTTCCAATTTTTTTGGTATCTCATTTAAATTTTTTTATTTTTTAATTTTTTTTAATGGCCGCCATATTGAAACAAGATGGCGGATGAAGCCGGCCGACGAACTCGGTCGAGATATTTGTATGTACTATGTACACACCAAGGTACATCCAAGTCGGTTCATAAATACGCCTGTTATTACGTGAGAAAAATCAGGACGTTTCAAAATGTCAGCCACGCTAGAAATTCAAAATGCTATAACTCAGCCATTTCTTAAGATATAGACGAAACAAAAACTGCTCCCGAATCTTTTTATCAAGGTCAAACACATAAGAAGAAAATATTTTTTCAATTTTTAATTTTTCGGTACCACATTTCAAATTTAAATTTTTCTTAAAAATTTAAATGGCCACCATTTTTAAACAAGATGGCGGATGAAGCTGAGCAACGAACCCGGTCGTGACATTGGTATGTACTATGTATAAACGAAGTTACATCTAAATCGGTTCATAAATACGCCTTTTATCGCGTGACAAAATTCAGGACGTTTCAAAATATCAGCCACGCTAGAAATTCAAAATGCTATAACTCAGCCATTTTTTAAGATATAGTCGAAACAAAAACTGCTCCGAAATCTTTGTATAGAGGTCAAATACATAAGAAAAAATATTTTTCCATTTTCAATTTTTTGGTACCACATTTCAATTTTTAAATTTTTAAAAATTTTTTAAATGGCCGCCATTTTTAAACAAACTTTCGGATGAAGCTGGCCAACGAACTCGGTCGAGAGATTGGTATGTACTATGTACACACTGAATTACATCCAAATCGGTTCATAAATACGCCTTTTATCGCGTGACAAAATTCAGGACGTTTCAAAATGTCAGTCACGCTAGAAATTCAAAATGCTATAACTCAGCCATTTTTTAAGATATAGACGAAACAAAAACTGCTCCGGAATCTTTGTATAAAGGTCAAATACATAAGAAAAAAATATTTTTCCATTTTTAATTTTTTGGTACCACATTTCAAGTTTTAAAATTTTTTAAAAATTTTAAATGGCCGCCATTTTGAAACAAAATGGCGGATGAAGCTGGCCAACGAACTCGGTCGAGACATTGGTATGTACTATGTACACATCAAATTTCATCGAAATCGGTTCATAATTACGGGAGTTACAGTGTGACATAGGTCAGATATATATATATATATATATATATAGATATAGATATATATATATATATATCAATTTTGAACGGAGGGTGGTTTCGGGGTCTGGGGGTCATGATCGATGAAAATATACCAAAATTTTTTGAAATCGCTTTCCTCCGAACGGCTGCAATAGGTAGCTTTTTTGTAAAGAAAGCTACCTAATACGTAGCACCTATCCCTAGTAGCACAGTTTCGTTTTTAAAACGATGAAAAAACGACAACGCATATCGTTGAAAAGACGGTATTCGTTGACGTTATAAATTCGAAAATATGTCTCGTTGATTCGATTATTTTCCGACGGTTAATTTAGCAAAATTTTCAACGCGATAACAACCGTCTTGAAAACGTTGTTTAAAGCTCAAATATCATAGTTAGTATTACTATTTTTCAACGTTATTTTAATGAGAATAAAAACGTAAAATAATAATAATAATAATGGGAGTATATCCGCAATACTACCTCGTTAATTTTCCCTTTTTTCAACGGCACTTTAACACTTTAAAAACGTTTAAAATTAAGAATAAATCCGCAATATTGTCTCGTTAGTTCCACTTTTATCCAAGGGCAATTTAATGTCATGAAAAACATTTAAAAATTAGAGGAATATTAAAGGGGAGGGGGTATATAACACTTCATAAGAAAATAAAAAAATTTTAAGCTAAATTTAAGATTAGTAATTTTGTTAACTTTCCTTTTCATATTATGTATATATATCTACTTAAACTACTCGCTTATCTACTTCAAAATTGCAGTTTTTTCGCGATTGATGAAATTCGCGTTTTTCCCATCATCTGTTAACAAAATTGATGATTTTTCTGTGAAAAATAGACAACATTGATTTTTTTTTTCGGCAATCATTTGTCGAAATTCCAATATACTTTATGTCCGAATTTTCAGATTTATGACAAATTATTTTTTTTTAATCTTTAGAAAATTCGGACCAGAATCACCCCTGCCCTCAAAGATTTCAATTGATAAAAGAGGCATTTGACAATAAAAATGTTGCAGTTATTAGATTTATCAGTTGATTTTCTCAATATTTCTAATATAAAATTATTTTAGCATATATGAGCTCAACTATAAGTACAAAACATGTTTTGAAATTTCTGCTTTTAAAATTTTGTATTAACCAGTTCTCATATACTATCATGTTATCTTAAAATACCAGGGTGTAAAAAAATCATGATTTAAAAAAAAAAAAAATCATGATTTTTTTTATTTATATCAGATTTTTTATATTTTTTTCCTTGTGTTAAAATATTAAACATCTACCAAGAATTAAACATTTAAAAAATGAATAACCCTCCAATTACTAACATAATCCATGTTTTTTTGCTTTAATTAATAAAATTTTAATTATGTAATTATAGAAATTTAAAAAAAACTGTAAATTAAAAATTTCTTTAGTAACATATAACATTATGTGCACTAATATTTTGTAATAATTATGTAAACCAATATTAAATACAGCTTATATTTTAAAGTGATTGATAAATTGCATTTAATTTTAAATTGATGATACAGATTAAATTTTGTGATTATTAAACAATTAACTGTTTAATTAAGAACACAATCTATATTTTTGAAAAAGTGGTTGAAAAAAAGGTGATAAATAATCGTTTGATAAATTCATAAAGCGGCCAATAATTTTACACAGGTTCTAAAGCATATGCATATCAAATTGATAAAAAATTGTAGCGATGTATACAGCAAACTCGCACATAATTTATAAATAGATTACAAAAATTGTATTTTGAAATTTAAATCAGATTGTTTCCCCACAACATTAAAATATTTGAATAGCTACTAAATATTATAATGAGTTATTTAACATTTAGTTAGATGTTTTTTAAATGTATCATACTTCTTTTTACACAGTTTAACATTGTTATAATTAACAATAACAAATATTACATTTTTTACAAGTGATTTAGTGATAATTTTCATTACTGATTATAATGCTTTTTCACACTATTTTAAAAGATCAGGAAATATGTGATTTTATCATCTGATTTAAATCAGTTGATTAAAATCATTGACACTCTATTGCTATGTTTATTGTATATAAAAGAATGAATAACTTGATTATTAAAAGGAAATTATGACATTGTAAGTTATATTAGATTTAAATATCATTTTTAAATTAAATGCTTTTTATGTTTGTTAGATAAAAACCATGCTTTTTTACAAACTTACTGTACTTAAATTTTTCACAGTACTCAGGAATTACATTTAGAAACAATTATTTAAAGCTTTGTTTTGTGTATTCATAAGTCACAATACCTGTAGAAACTTTCCAAATTATGTTCATCTTAGATTTGAATACTTTTTTATGTCATTTTAAACATTCAGAAAATTTTTGATTTTAATCAATTTTTTTTAAAAAATCACTTGATTAAAATCATGACTTAAATCGTTGACACCCTGTAAAATACACTGAAAAAGAATGTTATTTCTCAAAATCCTTTTTATAAGTAGAATTCTTGTTTCTGAAATATTTATTCCACTGTTTATTATTACACTAGAGAGTATCCATTTATCATACTTTCTCAAAATTTATGATAATGAGTGTAGGCTTTCTTCTAACTTTTTAAATTGCTAATTTAATTTGTTGTAGTTTGGATTAAAAATAGGATTGAATACATAAGTACACGTTGTATCCAAATTTTATTGTGTGCTGGTAGTCCTAATTTTTTTTTTTTTTTTTTTTTTTTTTTTTTTTTTTTTTTTTTAATGGCTAATACGGAGATGAAACCACATGCTTTTTTAGAGCTTGAGAATTCTACTTTGGTTCTACAATTACAAAAAAAAATTCTTTTCTCTACGTGGTAATTTGAAATTCTTATTTTTAATATATATAAACACATATTGTAAATATATATATTTACATAAATTTAATATTTTAAGAAATCGTTTTCCATTATTTAACCCTTCAGAGGGATAAAACTAGAAAAATTTTGGTGGGGAAAAGGTTATAAAACTGCTTTTCCAAATTTGAAACCAACACCTTTAAAAATTCAGATAGAATCCAGCATTACAGAAACAACTGTTTGCCCCTGGTAAGGTTAAAAATGACTAAAAAAAAGTACTTGACCAAACCTCAAAAAATCCTCTGACCCAAACATAGGCAGGCAACGAAATTTGCTATTATCTTTTCGCAATAGTCTGTCAGAATTAGCAATGTTTTTTTTCCTGCAAATTTTTTTTTTTTTTTTTTTTTCTGCTATCATTTTGATAAATTTCGCATCATTTTTCATTATTTCTCCAAGAAAATCTGAATACTCTATTACATAAAATTTCAGCTTGAAAAGGGCTATTTTACAATCTAAACTACTTTTGTACAGATAGAGGCGGTGATAGAATTCAAATAATCTAAGAACTCGTTTGCTGCCCAAATGTTAATATAAATGAGATTTTAGTATTGCATATATAGTTTTAACAACTGGTTCGCCAAACTCAACACAAATTAACCAGTTCTACCGAACCGGCTGAATCCCACCACTGAATAGAGGGGAAGATCTAGATTCAAATTTACAAAATATCATGAAATACTTGGGTACAAGTAATTTCTTTTTAAGGAGATCATGTTGAAAGTAAAAGGATTTTTTTTTAATTCCAGATTGATACACTCAAATGTTGATAACTTTACATACATATTTGCAAAAATACCAATAGTACAGAATGCATAATTAAAACTGTCTTCTTTAAAAATATTAATAGCTATTAAGTTAACTTTGAAGCTGTTATCTGCAGTAAAATTCTTTTAAATATTGCATGCAAATTGCATTCAAAATTTTCAAAGCCATTTTTGTTACGATTTAAATATATCTCTTTTTTTGTGTGAAAGGATAGAAAATTATTTCATTCATTGGTATTATATATTTTTTACACAATAGCTTTCACTACTGCACAGTTGCAAATACTTAGGAGAACTGATAGGAAGGGTTGAGGAAGAAGAAATTAAAAAATTATACAACTGTACACAGCAAACTAATAAAACCACTGTCAGTAAAATGTTAAAATTAGTGTATTTTCTTGTTGTGAATGTTTCTGTACCTGAACATAATTATGTAGTTATAAACTCTGTGAAATCTGCACTTTGAAACTGAGGGTATGATGAATTATACATTTTGACGGATTATAGATCATACCTTTGTTTATATTTTACTTTTTTAAATTACTATAAATTAGGAACAAATACACTAAAATTACAATGCAATACTGGTATAGTGTATTTAATAACTAAGATGAAGGAAAATTTAAATTATAATACATTTTTTTTTACCGATTATTCTTTATTTTAAACATTGACAAAACACAATGATAGTTTTTTAATATTTTTTTTTTAGTGTAAATGTATGAACACAGTATTTCTTGCTCAAAGATAAAATTTTGTTACTCAAGAAAACTTAAAATATTTATATACATTTTATATTTAAGAATTTATTCAGTGAAAAAGTGATAACTGAGAAGAAGAAAAAAAATTAACTTTATGTGTTCAAATGTTAATGACAATTTTCATCGTTAACATTCCAATATGAATGGCAGATAATAGAGAATTGTGGTTTATACATTGGCAGATTTCACAGAATTGACTGTACTTTCAAAATGAAGTAAATTTTGTTACAAAAGATCAATATTGAACACAACTTTTAAAGATGCATCAATAATCCTATGGATTACTAAAAAGTGCTCAAAAATGAAAAACAACTTCTAAATATTAAATAGTAAGAAATCAGTAACTCATACCTTCATACTAACAGGGATAATAAACTTTTCAAGGAGTAGAATCATTTTTTATCATTAATCATCTATAAAAGGTTATTTAATAATTCAATGTTAAGAAATCATGACAATAGAATGCGTTAAAGAAAGAAAGCCAACATACTTTTTGCAACCATTTATTAAAAAAAAAATATATATATATATATATTATACAGATTTATTCAGCATTTTGTCTGAATATTTCTTTTTTAGAGGTGCATATTTAAGGAAAAGTTTTATGCAGTCTTCGACTTTACTCTCATCAAAAGGCTCTCCTACTTCAGCCCGAACAGCATCTGAAAAGAAAAGAGATTACTGAATTAAAGTAAACTCCCGACTATCTGGCTTAACGTGGCGGAAGGGTAGGCCGGAGTGCTATAAATATTTACTCACTTTTGTCCCCCATACACAGGATTATATTTAAAACAAACGTTACCCATTTTAAGATAAGTTTTATGTATAAAGTACATACAGTTTTAAAATAAAGCCAACATGTTGACTGGTTCTTTGCTTTTCTTATATCCTGCAGCTGCGGCTGTTTTCTTTAATGAAAAAAGGTTTTATAGAAAATATTTATAATTTAAACCGCCCTTTCTGTCTATCATTGCTCTGATATTACATTCTGCAATCCCTTCTTGCTCCTTCCTATCGTAGATAGCCCTTTCCAACGGACGGGAACCTATCTCTCGGTCGTTTGCAACATTCCTCATTTTTTTAGTAGGCCATATAGTCGGGAGTTTACTGTACAACATAATGAATAGATAAGGAGGCTAAAGAAATATCGCTTGATGAAATTTGCCTATTCTCCCCTGCAATTGATTGATATTCACAATATTTTTCTGCGACCATTTCCCTTTAATTATTTGATGAAATTCACATTTTTCACAATCGTCTGACAGTTTTTCTGGTGATCTTTTCACAAAATAAGTTTTCTCGTGATTGATGCCCAATAGCAGAAAATTCTCCAAGTATCTGCAACAGATATTTTAGGGAGAAAAAATAATCTGCTGATAAGATATTTTTACAATTGAAGTGTTAATCAAACAACCACTTATCTGCAGTGTTTTTAAACATTTTTTAAAACTTCTGCTTTCATATTTCTTTTAATATGCAGCCTAAATGTGCAGTTGGTCACATGAAAGAGAAGGTCAAATGTGAAAGCAAGAGAAACTGAATTTGGCCCTGTTTATACTCATGTTTGTTTTACTTTGCCCAATACCACTGCCCCTCTTCTCCCTCTTAAAAATGTCAAACTATTTTAATGCAAATTTGCATCAATCCTAAGGATTTAATTCAATGCCAAAAAAAAAAAAAAAAAAAAAAAAAAAAAAAAGTAGAATATTTGCCGTACTAAAAACCTTAAAATGAAATTATATAAATAGCTATCAGTATATAAAATTCAAAGATTTCTAAGTACTATAAAAATAAAACAGCAAATTTTGCAAGAAATAATAAAATCATTTAAAATTATTTAATAACTGTTTTAGTTTTTAAACAGAATAAGCTAATACAAAATTCTAGCAAAGAAAAAGCTACATTTTGACACTTATTTTTCTTATAATACAACATGTTAAAATGATGTGCATCAATTTTTAGATGTTTTTAATGCTAAATCATTTAATATGTGAATAAAATGCATCATTTTCAGTTGATTATATTATGTTAGGCTCAGTTTGTGACCTTTTGAAAACAGGGGTAAAAAAAAAAAGAACATGCGCGAACTAAAAAAAACCCCACTTTTATACATGAAGGACAGAACATTTTTTTTTAACATATTCATTTTAAAAGGGAAAAATAAATTATGTATATTTAATGCATATTTTGGTATTTTTAAAAATTGTACAAATGTACGGGCCATGTCAAATCAACCAAAAAATTTCAATTTTCAACCTGACCATTTCAGATTTCAATGAAACTGTCAGGTATCATTCTCTCCGGTGATATAAATGAGAATACAATTTTATAATTTTTTTATCGCGTTAAATTTTCATACAATTAATTATTTAAAATTTTGAAAAATCATTTTTTGGGTTGCATAAATTTTTCAATTTTGAATTTCTCAAGTTCTATCAGGCATACAGAATTTTATGACCCCTCATTTTAAAGAGAATTTTATAAGTTTTAATTTGATACCCAAGTTCACTATGCTCAGTTAAAAAAATAAATTTAAAAATTTTTAAAAATTTAAAAAATTTTTAGATGGTGTTTTTTAAAAATTTTGAAAAAAATGTATGTTTGTTGTAATATTATAAGCTAAAATTTCTGAAATTTTTAGAGTGGGATCTCAATGGGATCAAGAGTTGTGAAATAAAAACTGAAAATTACCACTCAAATAATACATAAATAACAAAATAGCTAGGATTAGATTGTTATTTGAATGGCAATTTTCAGTTTTTATTTCATAACTCTTGATCCCATTGAGATCCCACTCTAAAAATTTCAGAAATTTTAGCTTATAATATTACAACAAACATACATTTTTTTCAAAATTTTTAAAAAACACTATCTGAAAAATTTTTTAATTTTAAATTTTCAAATTTTTTTTAATTTATTTTTTTAACTGAGCATAGTCAACTTGGGTATCAAATTAAAACTTATAAAATTCTCATTAAAATGAGGGGTCATAAAATTCTGTATGCCTGATAGAACTTGAGAAATTCAAAATTGAACAATTTATGCAACCCAAAAAATGATGATTTTTCAAAATTTTAAATAATTAATTGTACGAAAATTTAACGTGATAAAAAAATTATAAAATTGTATTCTCATTTATATCACCGGAGAGAATGATTCCTGAGAGTTTCGTTGAAATCTGAAATGGTCAGGTTGAGTCACTGGTTGATTTGACATGGAATGACCCGAACCTAACTTTTCTGTTTTTGCAAAAATAAAACCCATCCACTTAATTTTTAATACACAAATATAAAATGCATTTCTTCGTACATTTCATGCATTGTTTTAATGTTTACAAGCTTATTTACTTCATTTTAATCATTAATTTTTTAAAACAAATTTTATTTTAAGCAATTCTCAAGTCTACTGCTCAACAAACCGGAAATTCTCACACATTTACTAATTTTTAAACAAAAAGGCATATTGACAAGACTAAGTGATTTGGAATCAAAATGGATTTAAATTTGATAAATTACTTATTGTGTTATAAGCAATTTTGGGTCACATGTCAACTGATTTTTGCGTCTTTTTTTTTTTCTTTCTTTCTTTTGGAAATACGGTTCAAAATGATAACTTTGACAATATTTTCTGAAAAATCTTATCTTTACCAAAAAGTGAAAACTTTTTTTATTACAAAGTTTCTGAATTAACAAAACTTTTTAATTTCATGCTCTTTTGAACAAAGATGAATTAAAACTTGTGATTGAAAGGATTTGTTTTAAAAATCTGAATCGGACAACTGGTCAAATGTCATTAAGTTGATTCCTACAATTAAAATGTAAGACACTTAAAATTTTGCGAAAGGAGATATTTAGTGATAAGTAAACAAAATTTCAAGTCTCTCACTATACAGTTTCTGGGAATAAACTCTGTGACAGACAGGGGAATGAGATTAATAGGATTTAGTCAGATGAAGCCATAAAAACAGCTTACAAGAATTAAAATACTGAATGCAACCTCAATTAGAATTCATTGGCTTTTATTCGATATTCTGTTCAATAGGTTTTAGATTTTTACGAATTTAGAGTTAAGAATACAAATTTAATTTTTATATTTATATAAACCAATAGTAAGAAATTCTACAAGAGTTACTCAACATATATGTCACAACATCAGAAAGTTTAAAAAATTATTAGTAATTAAAGAAATACTTTTGATTTCTAGAAGCGATTTTACATGCTTTTTTTTTTTTTTTTAGGAAAAAATGGTTTTTTTTTTTTTTAAATTCTTGTTTAACTGGCTGCCATTTCATAATATATTGATAGAATCAAAAATACTATGCATTAAAATCTTAGGCAGAACAAGCTGTGAAAATGTGGCTATTTCAATTTTTTTATAATTTATTAAATTTTATATCTAAACAACATTCAAAAAGGTGTTTTTTTTTTTTTTTTAAAGAGTACAGCATATTACACAATGTATTTTTACAATATCTTAAAAAAAAAAAAAAACTACCAAGCATGCTACTAAAATGACCTAAAAGGAATCTATGCACGATATGCAAGGAAAGAATAAGATGCAATAAAAGAAAATTTGCACATGGATCATTTTCTTTAAAATTATTATATAATACCCGATATACTTAATAATTTAAATATTACTAAAATTTTATTAATCAGTAAAAAATATCACATCAATTTAGTTTTCTATTTGTTTCTAAGTACTAACAGACAAAGATATATACATCTTTGTATATATGTACCGTACATCATACAATTGGAAAGAATTATTAAAACTAAGTATTCGTGCAGTTAATAAATATATATAATGCAAATGTATTATATTAATGTAATTACTTACTTTAGCAAGATGAAAAGCACGTGTCCAAGATGTTTCACTTTCACAGAAACAATAAACAACAACACGTTGACTGCATGCAATGGCAATGGCGGTCGAATTTCCTCCGTGGAAGGAAGGAATGGATGGTTGACTAGCGTCTCGGTGTAGCTCCGCTCCCTATGGAGATCGTAGTGACTGGATTCAACTAAGTCCAGTCGAAGCTAGATTTGGCGAAGTATTGCTAGTTTGGCGAAGTGTTGCTAGTTTCGCGAAGTATAAATGTTATATCGAAAACAAGTTACTAGAAATTTTGAACACAGATAGAACCTGAATAGTGATGATGATTATTATATATTCCGATTTCGGAAATTTCAATTTGTGGATTCCAAAGGGTTTCCCCTCCCCCCCCTCCCCTCACGAAAAAATAACATTTTTGATAACGTGTCTTCTAATTGTCATAAATACTTGCATTTTGTAGGCAGGCACATTCTGAATAGAAACATACTTGTGCAGAAAATCGAAATTGCGCATGCGCGGCGTATTCCAAAATGAATTGAGATAATTCAACGTTATTTTAACGAATTTTTCATCTCGGAAAAATACCTATTAAATCATTGTAATATAATATTTTCGCTCTGCAGTAAAGAGAAAATAGATAACGATGAAAATATCTATTTTAAAACGATGGGGAAAATAACGAAAATATCGTAACTATGAAACAACGTCTTTTAAAAGTTTTTCCTATGACGGATTTATTTCCAAATTTTTTAGTCTAAAATATTGCGAAATAAAAAAATAATTTTCAACGGACATAAAACAACGCAACCAATTTCCAACAGTTCTGACTTAATTTTAACGCTATAACAGCGTCATGTGCTACCTGGGATAGTCGTCGTTCAGTCCGCCTGTCTGTCCGTCCGTCTGTCCGTCCGTCCGTCCGCATATAATAGAGCAAAAACTACCCAACCGAATGGTCTGAAATTTTAAATGTATGATTGTTGTAAAATTTTGTCGAGCCATTTCAAATTTTATGAAAATCGGATGTATAGCTAAATTACAGGGACAGTCAAAAGTTTTTCTTTACATTACGGCCAATGGGAAAAATTATTGCACGTGCATTCTAATGATGTTAAAGCTTTCCGAATGGTCTCAAATTTTAAACATATAATTATTGCGACATTTTGTCGAGCCATTTCAAATTTTATGAAAATTGGATGTATAGTTTAATTACAGGGACAGTCAAAAGTTTTTCTTTACATTAAAGCGATTGGGAAAAATTACTGCAGGTGCATTTTAATGATGTTACAGCTTTCCGAATGGGCTGAAATTTTAAATATATAATTGCTGCAAAATTTTGTCGAGCCATTTCAAATTTCATGAAAATCGGATGTATAGCATAATAACAGGGACAGTCAAAAGTTTTCCGTTACATTAAGGGGAATGGGAAAAAATTATTGCAAGTGAATTTTAATGATGTTACAGACTATGCACTTATGAATTGCAAATAAATACACATTCAGTACAATATGGGGTGCAAAAAATAATTATAAAACTAGTTATAGTACGAACGCACCTCATTTGCCACGTTTGACGAGCAATTTCCAACTTGTTATTATAGTAAAGAGATAGAGTCGAATTCAGGATGTTCAGATACTTCAAAAAAATTATTACATTACAGATTATTGTACATGTTGTTAGTGATGTTTTAAATGTATTTTACATCGCTACTATGTTTTATAATTCATACTATAGGGAAAAATGAAACTTGTAAAGATGAAACAGATACGAATGCGGTTGTATAATTTATTTATGTTTTCTTTATTTTTTGCTTCGCTAACAATATTTTTTTACAGAAAGGATTAATAAGGATATTTTTTTGTTATTATTTTAAATTGAAGGAATTGCTTGTGAATCATGTTTATGCAACTACTTATGAATCATCGTGCCCTATGAAAGATAATAGATGATTAGTTCATGTGTGAAATGTAAAGATATGACGATAAATGATATACGACTCTATTGTTCTCATCGAAATTACATTCATCTAGATGCTACAAATTTTTGAGTGCAATTAAATGTACTTCACTTACCGAATGGTGTACACTTCCAACACATGCTATCATTAAATTTCACACAAGACGGTAATTCTGTAGATAATTAATTAGATTTAAACTAAAATTAAGAACGATAAATGTGTTTGGATTTGAATGAGACACCTTGTTCTTTTGAGTAAAAATATGGATTCTTACTGACGCAAAATTTGTTTACTTTGGTATGCACAATCATTTTCCAATTGCTTATGAATCATCGTTATCAAATTGCTTATGAATAATGTTTATCTAATTGCTTATGAATCAGCGTGCCCTATGAAAGATAATAGACGATTAGTCATGGTGTGAAATGTAAAGATATGGGGCATTCTCAAAATCTTTTGACTTTTGGGGAAAAAATCTGGCAAAATTAAACTTGCTAAAATAACATTTTAATCTGATAGACGAATGCCTTAATGATTCAAAATAAAGAAAAAATGGTCAGCAGCGAAAATGTTTTTATTTAACTGAGGTTTATGTTAAACTTATGTTATGGAAAATTAAACTTTGCGAGTTTAATTTTCCTTACCATTTTACCACTAAAACTTTTTATTTTCTTCGAACTTTTTACTTATAATTAATTTGCATAGTACCCGCAGGACATTCAAATAAGAAATAATAACAATGTAGCATTTTTAGTACAAAATTTTGGTATGACATTGTCTTAAAGGGGTATTAAAGAAGGGGCGGTGAGGTAAAAAAGGTGGCGGTATAGGAAATAAAGGGAAAAAAAAGGACGGTAAGGATGGAACGGTAAGGAAAATTACCACCTATTTTAGGCAATTCATGTTAAGACTAAGTGATAGCCACAATGTTCATTGATTTTTAGAAGCAGTTGTTAACATTGGATAAAATTATTTTTTTTTTTATTTACCTCGAAAAGTGCAGGAATAAACCTTGGGGACGGTAAGACTACCAATAAAGCCACGATCTTGAAATTGATATTTAAATGCTGATTTATATTCTACAGTAAATTTATTGCAAAGAATTTTAGACATTCTTTCTCTAGCGTACTTCTGCATGAGAAAAAACTTGGAAAAATTCCGTGGTTGCATATGAAGGGATTTTCTGTATAAGTTTATCAAGAGAGACGTAAGGATGAAAAACCCAGGGGCAGAGTTCAAAAAATAATATCAACCGCAAACATGTGTGCAGGTTAATCTTTTGCTACATATTTCTATAAAACACTTGTCCCAGTTTCGGAAAAAAATTACATCGAATTACTTTTATTGAAACAATTTTATACAGACAGCTCCAAACTTAAAAATCAGCATCAGGGACACGGGACGGTATAGGAGTTTTCCTGGTATTTGGACCCCCAACATCGTCCAAAACTTATTTATCTCGTTAATATTGTTAAGCAATCATGCAATGGGATGTTCTCCAGTATATGAAATAAAAATAACACAAAAAGTGCAATAAAATAAAAATTATTATTCAGGGACATGAAAGTCAAAAGATTGTGAGAATGCCCCATATGATGATAAATGGTAGACGACTCTACTGTTCTCATCGAAATTACATTTATCTAGATGCTACAAATTTTTTAGTGTAATTAAAAGTACTTCACTTACCGAAATGATGTACACATCCAACACATGCTACCATTACATTTCACACAACACAGTAATTCTGTAGAAAATTAATTAGATTTAAACTAAAGTTGAGAACGATTAATGAGTTTGGGTTTCAGAGAGACACCCTGTTCTTTTGATTAAAAGTATTGATTACAGGTGATGCAAAAATTGTTTATTTTCATATTGATTATCACCTTTTAATTTTTATCCAATTGTTTATGAATCATTGTGTCTTATGAAAGATAATAGACGTTTATTCATGGTGTGAAATGTAAGGATATCACAATAAATTTTGGAAGAGTCTACTAATCTGATCCATATAATGTTCATCTAGATGCTACAAATTATTGAATGTAATTAAACTTACATAAAGTTTCACTTACAGCAATAGTGTTACATTTCCAACACTTTCATGCTATCGTTACATTTCACACAACAGTGGAATGCTGTAGAAAATTAATGTGAATTAAATTAAAGTTAAGAACGAAAAATAGTTTTGGATTTGAGTGAGACACTCTGTTCCTTTGAGTAAAAATATGGAATGTGACAGATGCAAAAAATGTTTATTTTGGTATGCACAACCACATTTTAATGTTTATCCAATAGTTTATGAATCATTGTGCCCTATGAAAGATAATAGACGATTATTCATGGTGTAGAACGTAAGGATATCGTGATAAATAGTAGAAGAGTCTACTATTCTGATCAAACAACATTCATCTAGAACTAGATGCTACAAATATTTGGATGTAATTAAAAGCGTATATGACTTCACTTACCGAAATAGTGTACTCGTTCAACACTATCATGCTATCATTGCATTTCACAGTGAGACACCCTGCTCTTTCAGTAAAAATATTGATTACGATTGAGGCAAAAACTGTTCATTTTGGCACGCAGAATCACCTTTTAATGTTTATTCCATTGCTTATGTATCATCGTGTATTTTTAACACTTTCCAACATACTTGAAAAGTGTTTATGAATTCGGTTTGTCTGTCTGTTCGTGCTCTAACACACCTAAATATAGTCAAATTGAAATGAAATTCATATATGTTGTTGCTCTTTACTATAGCATGTTCTGTATTTTAAATGAACTGTGCAGTGTTTACGGTTTATTTACAAGAACGCTCAAAAGAATTCCGTTACATTACGACTAATGGGGGCAAAATCGTTTGATTTGTATTTAAATGATATTTTACAATTTTAGATGTTTTGAAATTTATATATACCACTGACGTTTACTACGAGGCGCTTACTGTCGAATGTCGTGTGCCTGTGCATATAATTTATCGATCATTTACAGGGTAAAAATAGCAAATAAAGCCTTTGTGCAACAATATTAAAAAGCAGAAAAACCAACGTTTAAAATGCACAAATAATATATGAAAAGCAGCAAACAGCTGTTTCGAATCTACTAGCGAGATTCTTCTTCAGTGCAAAAGGAACAGCGTGCTAGAAAAAGCAAGGCTGAGCGACTAAATTTTAGCTCAGCCTTGCTTTTTCTAGCACGCTGTTCCTTTTGCACTGAAGAAGAATCTCGCTAGTAGATTCGAAACAGCTGTTTGCTGCTTTTCATATATTATTTGTGCATTTTAAACGTTGGTTTTTCTGCTTTTTAACATTTACAGGGTATTTGGATACAGTACTGCTTATGGAGAATAATTACTGGAAACGCGTTTTCAGTTGTTATACTTATCTTAAAATTTAACTATTTTTTTGCATATCACTTGGCGTGTATCAATTCTTTAGATCACATGCAGGGCTACACAAAATTCTCAAGTGCATTTCCATTTATTGACGTAAATTGCTGAATGCTAAATTTCATCTGTGCTATGCATTTTATTGAACTAAATTTTAGCGTACTATGTGATAAATATACAGATATATTGATCACATACAGGGCTGCACAAACAAATTCGGATACTTTAGACTATTCATGGAAATGTCAGAAATTGCGATTTTAAATGCGTTTTGCATTTTCTAAAATGTTTATTTACACATATTTTATCTTAATCATCTTAATAAATTTAAAATTAAAAGTTGTTTTACAGTATTCTGAATGTGTTGGAAAGTGTTTCATATTTTATGCTGGACTCATGATTTTTCGTTCTTGTTTAGGGGGATTCTCAAAAGGTGGGATCATTAAACGTTAACTATGTGTAATTTTTAAATTTTTCAAATTTAACGCCAATTTTTTTTAATAGTATAGTATTTTGTCTATAAATATAATATATTAATATTTTTAATAGTATGTCTACAAAATTATACAGAAACATTAAAAGACAGCAACTATTCTGGAAAATTAATTATTAAAGCATTTAATTAGCAGTTGTGTACGTTACAAATTTTGGACATTTTTTGGTACGTACGTTAAAGATTTTGGACGTTGCGCTTAGTATTTAAAAAATTCTTAAGACTAAGAATGTAGTAAATGTGTCCTATAATTGTATGTGTATACATATATATATATGTACAATTAACTTTTTGTTATCCAGTAATCATAATAATAAAATCAAATGCTTTGTTACGTACGTTACTTTCGGACATAACAAAATACAGAAAAATTCTTTATAGAAAAGTCCTTCTATCTTCAAAAAAGCAATAAATCAGCCTGCCATCTCTTAATGAAATTATCAAAAAATCATCCGTTTCCTTTATGCATCCGTTGTTTACCATTAGAACCACCTGGAAGCAAGTTAAAACTCTTTTAATTGGTGGTACATTGGAGCAGTTAACGTTATGAATGTCCAAAATTGGCCTCTTTAGCATAAAATAATAAAAATTTAAGATATTTTTACAAAGCTTTTACAATAAATTATGTCATTTTCTGTCTCTGAATAGAATTAAAAACTCAGTGTAAAAAAAAAAAAAATAATAAAAAAATAAATAAAAAATAAAGTCAATGATAATTAAAGTTATGTTTGAAAGGCTTAAAGTTATGACGTATGTCCAGTGCCCACCTTTTGAGATTCGCCCTTTAAGACTTTATTATAATTTGTATATAAATTTCTTTTTAAATTTCAAATTTTAAAATTGTTGCTGTAGTATTTTAAAATTTGCATAATTTTCCGACATTTTTCGGACTAACAATTCACGCTGAAATCCTAAATTTTCGAGTGAAAAAATTGCGTGCAATACAAAAAATTGTTTATTTTAATGATCCCAATCCTCTACTAATTTTTATCCACTCGTTTTCGATTCATCTTTATTTTTAAATCTTCATTAGACTTTTATGTAAACTGCTTTAAAAAATTATAATTTTACTATTTTTGCTGGAATTATTTAAACCTTTTTTTTAATATAATGATAAATTTTGGTGGATCTCCGGTCCGGTAATTTGAATTAAGACCTTCGTAGACTTTATACAACATTTTAGACTTCGTAAACAATTAACTATTTTATTTTTTATATCATTTGTATTATATAACACAACTTGTTTATAATTTTAGCTTTTGCTATCATATGAATTTGTAAATGCTGTTTGTAAACAAATCTGAAATCAAACTGGATCCACACGCAACCAAAGACATACAAGGCCAGTTTATGACGTTTAAAACTTTACACTTACACAGGTTGGATAATCATTACACAGTGATTGGTACAACGCGCCGCCGCCGTCTTTTAGTGTCAATTACCGTGTAAAGATAATTCCCTCTGCGTGACGTTTTAAAAGTCATAAACTGACCTTGTATGTCATTGGTCACGAATCACGACCCCCCCTCCCCCCCCACACACACACTTTTCTCCTTTAGGTAAAAATCTTAAAAGAGGGATGAGCCGTCAGTTAATCTGTGGCCGCACCTTCTCTGGAAGCTACTATCCGTTCCTACAATTTACTGCTCCAGAAATTAATAAATGAGATTGAAAATCATTTATAAAAGTTTAATTAAACGAAAATTGTTCAAGTAATGCAAAATTATTATTTCGAAATCGGATTAATTTTCGTGTTAATATTTTGTATTGTATTGTTTTGTTTGTTCCAGTTTCCAGAATTAAAGCCATTTAAGTTTATCGATTAAATTTATAAACACTTTTAGAAAAAATAATTATGAGTTATCATCAAAGTATCCATACTACACAAAAACATTTAGTCTTTTTTGGGAGGAGATGTAATTTAAATCTGTATCTTTCGTTAAAATATATGCTAAAATAGAATTTTTTCGATTTGATATTAAATGTTTAATATAATATCTAAGCAAATTACTATTTTAGCTTGAAAATCATTTGAAAAATTTAATTTACTAAGGATGTGTTTAAGTTTTACAACATAATTAACACGAAATATCGTATTAATTTTTGATTTATTAATCTTATTTTCTTATTATGTGATAATAACATTTCCGCCTTTAGATAAATCCTTTCTTATTCCTGATATAATAACATAACAACAAATAATATTATGAAAGGAATGAAGTTTGGTTTATTATAAAAGACAAAATCAAATAGATCAGCTCATTCTATCTAAGTCACATAATTGCAGCTGCAGCTAATATCGAACACACTGTTAAATATATAATCCTATATAATAGAAGTGTTATTATTAAATTCTTGTATGTTCAAATTATTTTGAGAGTGTGCTTAAAGGTCGAAAATTTTCAAAACAATTTACTTAGAAAAGAGAGAAAAGTATTACTGATTGTGATACATTCTCTCTCGTTTCTAAATATTAATCTTCAGATATAACAATGCATTGCTTATAATCCTTATAAAAGGTGTAATTATTAGTATTATTTTCATTGAAACATTCAAAGTTTAGATACTTGACAGGAGTATCAGCGTAAAATATCTTGAATATTTTATGTTTGAAAAGTACCAAAAAGTATTTCTTCCAAAACATTTTTAAGAATATACATATCGCTAAACAATTTATTTTTTGTTCTTCGTTATCAAAAACTGTATAATATGTGGATTGTTTGAAGAATTTAAAAAGTTTCATTCAGATACTTCATAGCTAAAAGAAAAATACAATTTGAAAAATCAAATAATTTATTGTAATTTTCTGAAAAGTGTTATTAGTGTGGAGTATAATTTCTCATACAATTTTTCCATTTATTATAAACTTTTAAGGCATTTAGAACTTTTAAAACTTCAAAAATTCAATTTATCGAAAAATATGTAGTTAAAAATTCAATTCTAGACATTATAAAATCAAACTAACGACACATTTAATAAATGCTAAATATGGAATATTTAAAAAGCTAAAATTTTCAGTGATTTTTCTTAAAATGCGATTTTCAGGATTTGCGCGCGAATATTAAAAATAATAATAATAATGAAATTTTCAGTTATTTTTCTTAAATTGCGATTTTAAGGACTTGCGCGCGAATAATTAAAAAAAATAATAATAATGAAATTTTCAGTGATTTTTCTTGAAATGCGATTTTGAGAATTTACGCGCGAATATAAAAAAAAAAAAATAATAATAATGAAATTTTCAGGGTAAACAGTGTATGCTAGACTGAGCAAAGCGAACCTAAATTTAAGTCTTTTTTTTTTTGTTGTTGTTGTTGTTGAATTTTTTTTCTCCTTGTCTCATATTTGTTAAATGTTGAAAAAGGACTTTTTAAAGAAAGATGCAGTTTTATTATCCATTCGCACGCACGCATATTTTTGTAACGTTAGCACATGCATGGGGTAAATCTCATCCCATTTTTTTCTCCCATTATATGTTTCGCTAAATAGGTTTTAAAAACAAATCTAATGTTGTATATTGCAAAATGCATCAATTCTACTTCTTTTTAGAAAAAAAAAAACATTCTTTTTATATTTATTTACAGATTTTGTAGCAGATTCTGTAAAAATCACTTTTTTTTTTTTTTTTTTAGAAAATATGCAAACTATTTATTTTACCCCTTAATGTAAATTATTTCACAAATTGACGTTAACTACATTTTTCACACTTTTATGAATATAGACAAGTAGATTTTATGTTACTTTCACAGTAACATGTATTGTGTGTTTGTTATCCTGTAAGAAATAAACTTATCAAAATGAAGAGTTCGTACGCGCGTGCGATTAAAAAATCCCAAAAGATGTCTTGTCCTCTCCAGATAAACAAAGAAATGACATTCCTTCACTGATCTTTTCTCGACCTTGACAATGAAAGGTTAAAGACAGTTCAGGGTGTTTAAAAATTTATCCTTATTTTCGAAGAACAAAAATGTGATCGGGAGGAAATCTACCCGGGCGCGTGTGCTTACGGGTTAAAACAAAAAATGAAACAATAAACAAATTTTTGTGTTCACTGTAAGCAAAAGACTCTCTAGTACAGGGTTGGCGAACCTTTTCACATCCACGTGCCAATTTTTTTCCATAAAAATTTCAAGTGACCATGGCGTGCCAACAACCTCCCCGCCCCATTCCTGCTCCTCCACCCACCCACCCAAAAAAAAGGAAAAAAAAAGAATAATGAATCAAAATTATTTACTTTTACTATTATTAGATTACGGTAAATGTGGATAACATACCTGCAGTACCAATATACACATTAAATTGAATAATGTATCATATTGAAAAGTCAAACCAAAACATCTTGCCACATGATATGATTAATTAATTATAGTAATAATTACAGAAATAAGATAACATATAAGAAATAAATATAGTAATCGTAAAAAATATTAAACTATAATCGAAACAACTTGCCAAATGATTGTAAAAATTATGGTAATACATGGCGTTGCCCCTTGGGATCTGTTGATTTTGGCATTTTAAGAATGATGGTAGTTTTATATTGGGTGTAATTTTATTTTAAAGCAGACAAAGATAAAAGAAATATTTAAAAAAACATTATTTACGACTTATATCTGTTTAATATTTGTTTTATACATACTGTTAAATGGAAAAATATTTAAAAAATATATTACAATGCATAAGAAGAAATTAGCAAATATAAAGAACATTACCTAAAAGTCTGTCAAGGAACCCTGTTATTTCTCCGTCCACCACGTTTGAAATTCTCTATTACCTTGTACTTTCTGTTTTATAGCCAATTTGGCCATGTTTAATAAATACTATTTGAACGTTCCAATCTAATCAGTCTTATATTACCAGCCCTAATAGTGAAGGTTGTTTAATAACAAAAAATCATGCAATAAAAGCAAATCAGAATAATAATAATGAAATGACTAGTTACTGGAATTTTATGAGTTTTATACGTAACAGAATAGTGCCGGCAGTCAGTCGTCTGCCAGATAAATTACCCCTACCCCTCCTTCAAGCCGACACATAAAAAGGTATAAAAATCTTCGAAAACGTGATTATAGTTTTAATTTCATTTTACAAATGTTTTATCAATCGAATTATTATTTTTTCTTGTCAGAAAAAAGTCATACTTTATTAGTCTTCGTAATATTTTCGTCATTTTAACTAATTATTTAACAAATTACAACAACAGTTAAGTAAAGCCTCATGTGCAGATCAAAATGCGTTAAATGATGAAGAGATTTATGAAATATTGTTCTTTCATTATCATTAGTATAGAAAAGCAAAAAATAATTTGATTTGTTAGATTTCTTTCTCTCTGCATATGCGAATTACTGGCGCCAGCAGAACGAAATCGAGGAAGTGTGTGTGTAGAGGGGGGGGGGATGTATCTGAGCGGGTTGTTATAGTTCAATGATATGACAGGTACACTAGTACTTATTATAGAAAAACAAAAGCTATTTTCAGTCAAGCTCGTGTACAAATAAAAAAGTAATAATGAGGTTCAGAATTTTAGGGAGTTTGAGTGAATTTTGATATAAAACTTCAATTAACAGCGTGCCAAAAATATCCTCTCGCGTGCCAGCTACGGCACGCGTGCCATAGGTTCGCCGACCCTGCTCTAGAGTAAAAGTAAACCAAAAGCTTTGCCTAAACATTTATAAATTATTTCGTAATCATGCACGCAATCTATGTTTCTCATTTTCTGCTGGCGAAATTTAAAAAACCTAAAAAAAAAAAAAATATTGCAAATATTATCTAAAAAACATAGGAAATGAAAGAAGAAACATGTATCTATTATGACTTTTAAAAATTGTGTTGTTGTAATGTACACTTTTTAAGAATATAAAATGAGAGAAATGGTAAATTGTTTTCTCGTTCTTCCATTCAAAGAATTTTAAGGGGTCTTTGTACTCTTTGGAGATTTTTTTTTCTTTTTTAACTGAAGTACATTTGCTTAGTATATACACATATTATTATAGGTAATACTTAGCAAGATTGATTTTGACATCAAAGAAAATCATTTTGAGGGTCAAAATTGAGAATTATTATTTTTTTATTGTAACAATTTTAAAGTTTGCTGTTTTTTGATACATTACTGTGTTTAAAGCACAAAACATTCTACAGATATTTCTGAAATCCCACCATTATTATTTTTTTTTTGTATTTTCAATATAGTGTACTTAATAAAATTAGGAATGGATTTTACAATACAATAAAAAAAATTGAAACGTTGAAGAAATCGTGTTTTTTGACGCGTATTTGCCTATGTTTGTATATTTTTTCCTACCTAAACTAATTCATTAATTTTAAAACTGATGCCTAATTTTGTTAAGAACACTCCGTTGAGGATACAAAAAAATAATGATGTGATTTGACAAATATTTGTAGAAGTTTTAGTGTTTTACTGTATCAAAAAATAGCAAATTTGAAATTCTTTAATTACAGAATAATAATAATAAATTCTCAATTTTTACCCTTAAAATGATTTTTTCTAAATATTACCTATAATATTATGTGCATATAATAAGTAAATGTACATCAGAAAAATAAAATCTACAAAGTCCTTCAAATTGGTACAGAGTCCTTTTAAATCGCCTTAAAGTTCAGTCTTAAATTTTAGAAAAAGTATCTACCTCCTGAGTTCTGACATCGCCATCGCCTTTGAAAGGCACTAAATAACGCTGTTTAAATTCATTCCAGTGTTTCTAAATTTGTCAAACGTACTTCTAGATCTTGTGAACAGCTGTCAATATATTACGCGAACTTATATATCCGCTGAAACATGTTTCGAGCTGTTTTAAAGTCATTTGAATATCGATTTTGTAGTCTCAGGCAATGTTGATCCCGGGACTGAGGTAGTTAAAGTCAAAGATTTGAATAATGTTGGACAAACATTGGACAAATGACTTAGCAATACCTCATCTTGGGGATGAGATACTATTATTGTAAACAAAATGAAGTATCGAAAAGAGGTATAGTGACAAGTTACCTTTCCTTTTTTAAGAATAACCTCCCCATTGTCGGCTCCGGGGTATGAAAAAATGGAACTGCAGTACTCCTTATATCTGTATTCCATAGATAACATACAATACATATTTTCCATAAAAGAATTTCACAGTTTTAATGGTATATTATAACAGTTTAATTTAGAATATTTACAACAAATCATACATCAAGTGGAAGGTAAACTAACCTAATTTATCTCACAATTGTTCAATAGGTGCAACTTTAGTTATACACCACACATCCAACCTAAAGTCCAATTAATCTCACACTTCGGTTAACAAGTCCTGAGTAATAGAGGTAATAACCTCTTCAATTCTGTGTATTTTTACCTCATGGGGTTCACAATTAAACTTTAAACAAAACACACGTTGAATTGAAATTACAGATTCACTCTCATCATTTTACAAATCACAAAACGCTGTACGCACAATTGTCGCCATTTTGCGTATGTGGCAATGCAAGTGAGTAAAAATCAAAACAGTCCTAGCGCATGCGCTTATCTAGAACTGTTTGAATTACCTTTTATTTGTGACCTGGAACTAACACTCTACAACACTTATGCTCGTATTCACCAACTACCTTGACCCCGACTTATACCGATAACCTCGGTTGAACGCTCAAATGGTATGGACCTTAAGACCAATGTCAGACAGTTGTCTTTATTGCTGCTTTTTTCCCTTACGTATTATCTATTCACAATGCTATAGCATTATGTAGGGATAATACGTAAGGGAAAAAAGCAGCAAAAAAGACGCCCGTCTGACATTGGTCTTAATCCTCATTGGACGTCTCCTTGATAATGTCCAATCAAATGTTATCGTGAATTTCATTTGAGCGTTGGACCCAGGATTTCTAGGACGAGGTAGATGGTGAATACGAGCATTAGAGTTGATATTATTAAAATTTATACCTAGAATATTTTTTATGGACACACTGTATAATGACTCTTTTTCTCTTTAATTCATTTTTTTAGTAATACATTGTATAAACCTTGATCTTAATGTCAGAAGTTATCCTGCAGTTCATGACAAAACACAAAAATCCATATATGAAACTGTACCTTATACAGTTCCAGTAACACTATGTTTTACTGTTGTGCGCCTAGATCAAAAAGAGCTTATTAGACAGAGATAGGCACTGTGGTTTAATAGTTTCGTAGACTTTTTCTGCCAGATAAACTGCGAAATTTACGGTATAATAAGAATTTTTAAGGCTTAACGCAATATATAATTTAAGAAGTTAGTAAAATGTTTGCATATTGTAATAAATTATGCTACATTTTTAAATAAATCATGCATTTTTTCAAGAAAATCTAATTAAATTATTTCTTATAAAATGTTGAATATTTGTTTTGAAAGGAAAGTGTAGAGACGAGACATACCAATCTCGATGTAGAAACATTTCTGTAAAGTTTTTCGTAATGCTGTATTTGTTGATTTTTGTAATTTTTAGGGTTCCGTACTTAAAAAGTAAAAACGGAAGCATTATAAGATCACTCCTGTGTCTGTCTGTCATAGACCTTTTACTCGTAAACTATGGAACGTGGAAAGTTCAAATTGGGGGAAGTAATAAAGACTATTGACCCAAATATTTACAGATTAATAAATATTCATAAATATATTTAGGAAAATGTAGAGGGGGTAATTAAGTTAGTTGAAAAAAAATATTTTCTTTGTATATCTTGTGGGTTATCATATGAGCTGAACAACGTAAAGCTGAACGTAAAGCTGAACTCAAAAATATATTTCATTTAATTTTAGGTATTATATTTTCAAAGTTATAGTCGAATATGTAGTGCAAAAATATGTTCCCAACCATCGAATTCCGAATCTACTGAATCTAAAATTATGAAAAAATTAGAGGTAGTAGACGTTAATATAAACCTTGCAAGAAAATTACAGCGATTATCCTAGGTCACATAGTTTTTGAGAAAATCGCATTTTTCCGTTAAACACAAATTGCGATTTACCAGCATTCAGAAGCAGTGCTGGAGGTATCTATCGTAGCAGAAGTATAAAAGTATTGTTGATCATGAATTTCGGTAAAAATCGTCGGTAATTAGCCGAGATATTAACCCTTAAAGACACGGATAGTTTGGACATAATACATAATGACAGAGGCGGCGTACTCTATGCTTGATTGGCTTTTAAAGCCCAGATATACAAAGCCTTTTAAGGATATACCTGTGCAATACAGTGCCGAGTAGCATTATAAAATCAATAAATGTCAAATTGTTAAAAACAGACTAATTTAATTAGAATTAATTACATAAATACTATGGGGTTCGTGACTATTTTGCATCGAGTGGTTCTCTCAATACACCTACCGTGTCTTTAAAGGTTAACTAAAACCTATATTGGAAAAAGCGGCACGGACAAAAGTGGTGTTGCTACTTTGCGACGTTCTTTCGAAGCGCGCTTAGCACAATGCGAAGTTTAAATTTTGAACAACGGTTTTGCTCTAGGTACACTGTTTAAAATTATTTCTACGCTAAATTTGGGTTTATGAAATGCCAAATAAAGTTTAAATATGCAATAATTTTATTGTCAATACCGAATTAGGTTCATTTTAAACAGATTAGGATAAGATTTAAAATAGATTGATACAGAATAGCTATATTTGATATTATTTAGGTTCCATATGTCTTTGAACTTTCACGTTATATCCATTTATCCTTTTCTAGTATATACAGCTTTACCCAAGCCTACGTTGTATAGTTTTTACAAAGTCTTAGTATTGTTTTAGCAACGTTTTTTCTTTAATAATACGCTTAATAAATCATATATTATTGTACGGAACGTTCTGTGCACGAGTAATACTCGCACTTGACAGTTTATCTTTTATAAAAATTGTTAGAAAAATAATGATTTACCATTAAGTACAAAAACTTTTTTGATAAGATACAATTTTAATCAGTATCCTTAATTAAAATACATACTAAATATAATTTTTCGTTTACATATTAAACCATTTAACATATTATCTAACGAAACTAATATTTCAGATTGAAAATCTGTTAAAAAATTTAATTTACTAAAGAGGCGTTTAAGTACCACATCATTATCAACAGAAATATCGCATCAGTTTTCAGTTTATTAATGTTGAGTTCTTATTTTGTGTCAATAATATTTCCGCCTTCCCTTCTTGTTTCTAATATGATAACATAATCACATAAAATATTATGAAAAGCGTGAATTTTGTCTGATTATAACAGACAGTAAATAGACTAACGCATTCTATCGAAAATCATGTAATTGCTACCGTGGCTAATATGGAAAACCATATTAAAGATAAAATCCTTCGGGATAGAAATGTTATTACTAAATTCCTGTAATATCAAAATTAGTTTGAGTGAGAACAGAGCAATGAAATATTAAATACTAATAATCCTTCCATAATAATCAGTGGTATGTTAGGGTGTTTAGGTGGATATTTTAGCTGTGTACTTTATAAATGAAATTTTGAGGACTTAGAACTGTATATTTAAATAAATCATTGAGTTCCTATGAATGCATGTTATATTTAGTATATTTCTATGTATTAAAAATAAAATGGGATTCTAGCTGTTCTCTTGGAATGGTTACATATTTTTCTGATATAATCTCTTCTGCATGATCTGAAACAACAGAAAATAGGAAACAATATGAGTAATGTTAAGTATGATGCTACACAGTCTTCGAAAGAAGAAAGTCTTTTAAATAAAAGTTGCATTTTTCTAAAATATTGTGAATTTTGAAACATAAAAAGTCAAATACATGATGTGCAAATCTTTTATTTTTACTACAAATGTGTTTATATTTATCTGAAAAAACATGTATTTTCAAGTACTAGTTTCATTGATTAAATTGCAAGCAAATGATGTAATCATTTTTGATATATATCTGCGATACCTTTTTAACGGTACATTTATACTTACAATGAAATGACACACGTATACAAATAAGATATATGTATCAAAAATCCAATAACTTTTGAAACGAAATTGTAATTAAATTGTAATAAAATGAGCTAGAAAAATGTAAATAACCAAATATTTTGTATATGTGTCATCCGAAGAAATATCTACTAACATGGAACATAAAATTTGTATTTAGCAGTTCAGTTTAAACAAACTAACGTGAAACATATGTTTCGAAAATTTCATGAAAAATTATTCAGATGTGTTTGAGATATCGTGTGCGTTATACCCAAAAACATCATTTGGAGAAAAATGACTTCAAAGTTTCGGAAACGCTGCTTCAGCTATTGGTCGGGTATAATTCAAAAAGCCATAATTTCTGTTCAAATGGGAATTTCAAGGAAACAATTATATCAAAATGTTCAGAAAAAAAAGGTGTTTAACATCTAAAAAAATTAAAATTTCGAAAATTTTAAAGCCCCGAGATCCCTTAATGTTCTCAAATATTTACTATGCTTACCAGATATTGATATCTGCGTACTTCTTTTATTTCCCACGTGAAGTAAAAGCTGAAAGTGAAAGACAATTATCTTTTAAATGTACCAGATATCCAACAACCTGTTACATAAACGTTTGTTTGCTTCCTTCCAAAGTATTCACTTAGTTTCCGTATGTTATTGATAATCTATTGTGGTAATGGAAGGAATTACAACCCAATTGAGAATGATTAGAAGTTGTTTAATTGCTCTTTATCTTTCCAACAATGTTAAAAAGTGCTTACGAATTCGGTTTATCTGTCCGTCTGTATGTCTGTTCGACATAGATACAAACGGATTGTCATGAAACTTATATAAGTATTAAGTTTACTGTGCCATGTTTGGCATTGAAAATGAAGTGTATAGCATTAATATTTCGTTTAAAGGTGCACTCAAAAAATTGTTACATTATGGTTAATGGGGACAAATCGTTTGCCATGTGTTTCACCGTTGCATAATCCAATGATGTTGAACTGGATATACATCACAGAGGATCATATCGTTTTCATATTGTTCACTGTTCATTGTTCATCGTTCATTTATAAGGACACACAAAACTATTCATTTATCGTACTGTATTTGAGCAATAATTGCAGTCATTGAGTTTACAGTGCTGCTATTCGTTTTCAGATTTAAGTAATATTTTATAAATTCTATAGATTCTATACAGGGCTACACAAAAGAACTCACAAGGAAGGTCTCCTAACTTGGCATACTCAGAATATGTTGACAAAAATGCTAGTGAAACTTCTCATGCAATAAAGGATCAATTAAATTTAACGACGGAATTCCAGTAGAAAGTCTGTAAAAAAATAATACTTTCGAATATTTGGGGCGAAAATAGGAGAGCAACACGCGATTTGGCGAGCAGGATTTTTCATCGCCAAAATCAAACAATTTTAATGCATCGGAAAATTGCTTGTTAATTGTTTTTTTAAAATACGCGGTATATAAAGAATTTAAACTTAATCAATGAAAGAATTTATTATACATTTTTTTGTATTACACATACACGTTGATTGTTGCTGCCGTTATTTAATTTTATCACTGTAAAAAAAATTCATATATAAAAATTTATTTTATATACAAAAAAACAAAACAAAAAAAAAAACAATTTCACATATAAAACAAATAATTTCATATAAAAAAATAATTTCATATATAACAAAAATATTTTCATATATTTAAGAGTATTCTAAAATAAAGGCCTGATGAAGTTATGTGAAGTTATGTGAAGCCTGATAAAGATGCTGCAGTTATTCATTTTAATATCGGAGAAGTTTTTGTTTCCATTGCAACAAAACAATCGACAGTGCAAAATTGCACCTAATTTTGAGATTGAAACAATTTTCATTTTTCTAAATTTTGTTTCAATTCATGAAATTTCATAGTTAACTTTCATTATATATATATATATATATATATGGCAAAACTATAGTTTAAGGGTCTTGTACCTTTTAAAGGCGCAAAATGTAACGGAAAAATTCAAAGTTTGAATTAGTTCATCTTCAAAACCGTTTTATGTATAAACATGAAATTTTGGATATTGATTAAACAGATTGTGCTTTGTAATATGCTGTCATTAGAAATTTATTAGCCTTTTACAGAATTTGTGTATTGTTGAAATCAAAATAGCTCTTTTCTTTACTCCAGAAGTCATTGCGCACATGATATCTTGAGAAAGTATGTATAAATTGTCATGAAATTTGGTAAAGATACTAAACACATATGTGTGTTTAATATGAACTACTCTTAGGCCAAAATTGTTTCATTAACTATATAAAAAAATATTTTTGTAAAAAATAAATAAAAATTTTGTATCTTTAATGAATAAAAATAGTCATAACTGAAAATATTACCATTGTAAATACTTAAAAGTGGTTCATTTTAAACACACATATTTGTTTAGTATCATTACAAAATTTCATGACAATCCATACATACCTTCTCAAGATATCAAGCGCGCAACGACTTCTGGAGTTAAAAAAAGAGCTATTTTGATTTCAACAATACACAAATTCTGTAAAAGGCTAATAAATTTCTAATGGTAGCATATTACAAAGCACAATCTGTTTAATCATTATCCAAAATTTCATGCTTATACATAAAAAGGTTTTGAAGATAGACTAATTCAAACTTTAAAGTTTTGCGTTAATTTTTGTCGCATTTAAAAGGTACAAGACACCTTAAAAATATATAAAACAAACTAAAACTGACAACGGTAAAGTTATTTTGATTAAATTTATTTTAAAAAGTTCAACATGAAATCTTTTTACTTAAAAGAGTATTGACATAATAAAGTATTTTTTGAAATTTTATTTCATCGCTAACCGGTGACAAATCGCCAAATAACAAAATATTTATTATTTTTTTACGGAAACTCTATCGCGCTTCCGCCGAAATTTTTATAAACATATCTATCCTCGTGAGAAGAACATTCTATACTTTTCTCATATTTGTCTTAGTATGCCCGTACGGAGACCTTCCTTATCAGTACATTTCTGTTTATAGTCGTAAATTTCTGAAGGGCAATTTTAAATTGGTTATTTTTTTTTTCTAACTGAACTAAATGTTTGCATACTATGTACAATTTCACGACTGCAATGGGAATCGTTTAAATTATGATTTCATTTGTTTTATACGTTTTTTTCAATCTATTAAATTAGACATCTTCTTTCACAATATTAAGCGGTGAATTTCTGTTACACACTTTTGAATATGTTGGAATATGATTCATAATCTATGCTTTACGGATGATTTTTCTTTCTAGTTTACGAATATAAATATATATATATATATATATATATATATATATATATTTACAAAAACTGATGTTTTTAGATGCAGTTTATATAATTTGCTTCAGGGCGTTTTAATAGCACAAAATTTTGAATTTATTTGACGTTTACTTTATCAAAAAAAAAAAAAAAAAAACTTTGTACTATTTTAGAGATTTTAAAAAATTAAAAACAAAAATTAATAATCACGTTTAAAACAAGATTATTTTCCATAAAAATTCATATAGATTTAATGACAAATGAGACATATGTTATACGTTTTCTCAGTCATATTGTTTTTAGTTTATAAAATAATATATTTTAAATATGTTTAAGCTTCCATAATTTTTAAACAACTTCATTAAAAGTGAAAGGAAAGTATAAATTATTATGAAACAACCTTGCTAGTTCGAAAACATTAATCTCCAGAGATAGCCATGCATTGCTTATAATCCCTTGAAAAGACGTCATTATTCGTATTATTTTCACTGAATACTAGATACTTTACACGAGTATTAACGAAAACTATCTTGAATGTTTTATGCTGGAAAAGCGAAAGTATTCCTTTCAAAAAGAATAGAAAAGGGAATACACATTTCTAAAGCATTTATTTTTAGGTCTTCGTTATCAAATAAATGCATATGGTGTTGAATTTTCAAGAATTTAAAACATTTTCTTCAGACACATGTCATGGTTAAAATTAAAATACACTTAAAATAAAAAGTAAATAATCTATTGTCATTTTCTAAAAATTGTTTTTAGAATGTTCAATAACATCACATGCAGATTTTCAATTTAATAAAAGTTTTTAATTTTAAACTTAAATTTGTGAAATGTATTTTCCTGTATAGTCCTGGAATCGTCTATCTGAAGTACTAAATTACGCTGTTTAAATTCATTATAATGCTTTTAGATTTGTCTATGTTACTTTTAGATCTTCTATATATATATCTAAATTTATATTTGTGTATACGAGAAAGATAGAGAAAGAATAATTGTACAAAATATGCTAATAAAAATTTAAATAATCTGTACGCTACTTATAGAATCCATATGGTATAGAAAACTGGCGTGCGCAACTCTTGAGCCTGTTACGTTAACGACGAAATTACAGTAATAAACTGAGTTCAGAATAATGTCGGAAAAACACTGTGGTGCAATTTTAAGATGCATTGGCAAAGTTACACTAACATTTTTTTTTTATTATTTACGCACACAATACCGTTTTTCGGATAAGAACACTCTAAACTTAAAAATTTATTTTAAAGCTCACAATACGGCCGAACTTTGGTAGAGAATGGCTCCTGTATCGGTGGGTTTTCAGTCACTCATTCATTGGAAACAAGGTGCAGAGTTTCTTAGCGGTCCATGTGAGACTTATCTACATTCATTGGTAATGTAAATTTGCCAACGCTGCATTATATAAGAATCACTGGAGGTCTGCACACCTCTGTAGGTTGGTAAGAATTTACTTTCAGAAAATTACTGAAATGCACTTCATAGTTGATGTCTCCTTATATTTCATGATATTTCTCTGTCCATTTTATATAACTTGTCCTGTGTAGTGAGCGATCGATATATGAAAGAAACGATTTACTATAATACGAGGTCTCGCACTTTTAAGTTATTTTATGCAAATGCTTATGTTTCAACAAATATTGAATGTATTCAATTTCTGATTACTTGATAATGATTTGACTGCGCTTTGTAAAGTTTCTTGAAAGAGACTTTAAATTTGGTTTAAAAATTTGCATGCTCAAACAAGAAACATACGAAATATTTTTTAATTAAAAAAATATATAGTTATATCTTCCTGAATACATCTGCTAATCTTACACAATTGAATATAAACATTATACGGAACCTAAATGATCATCGTTGATATAGGACTTTTATGCCACTTTTTTATGCTACAGGTTCATTGCAAGTAATTTTATTTTGTTAAATTTTTTCTCAGTTTCTTAATATCCCCCATCACTAATCCTGTTAGTGAAACTGTGTCTAAGACATTTGATTTAATAGACTAGTAATAGATGTCGCCAACAAAATTTTCTCTGCAGCAAACGCTTTGAAATAATTCTGATCTGAGGCAAGAAGTGGTTTTTATTTCATCAAGATTGCATCATCAATTTTGTTCGCGTGTTCCAGCTCTGTGTGGTGGTGTCATCTCGTCAGTTGTTTGTAAGATGAAAAACCATTAAAACGGAATCTGCTACGCTCCGGTAAAACTGAAAACTAACAATTTTTTTATAATAACCTAAATGGTTTATTTAATTGATAACATACATAAGAATATGTAGTAATTAAATTAATAATATGTAAACCTTCTTTCTTTTTTTTTTATTATTATTAATCAAGTGCAAGATTACAAGTTATCGTCTACTAAATTATAAAATTTTCTTCACACACAATTTTATAAATAAATTAAAAGTTTTTTCTGTATTCAAGAAAGTGTGGATCCGTGGATACCAATGGACTACAAATGGATTCTGGATTCTATAAGATGCCTTAAAGATATAGCAATTCGTACTAAAGATAAACATTTCGAACTTTTCTTTTTTTTTTTCTTTTTGAACTGTTATTTGTAAAATTAAATCTGAATTAACCCACGCCTTTAAATGCTTCGCTGAAAAATTACGAGCTATGTTTTCTTGAACATCCGATCTTCCGATGTTCAAGAAGCTTGTACAATCCCCAACACAGATGTTTGTTCTTTATATTATAGAGATCACTTTCTGTTAATGTATCTTTATTTAACATTGAAGTTCCTGAAGAAAGAAATATTTTATAAACTACATAAAATGAACTACATAAAAAGTTCACTGCTTACTGAAAATGTGACGTGCAATATTGATACAGATGTTACAAGTTTAAAAACATACATTTTATTTTAATTTCCAATTATTTTTTGTTTTGCAATCCTGAAATGCATTTCCCGCTTTACAGTTACGCATTTAAAACGAAGTGACGTATGGGAAGAAACTAACGCATTTTAATCAATGGAACGGCAGGTAAACATTTTCTTCTACACGAGTTTAATCTGAAATACTACTACTTGCACTATTTTCAAGCTACGATTTTAAAACAATGTGACGCATTAAAAATGAATCGAACGCAGTTAAATGTTTTCATCTGCCCAAGTTTAATCCGATTCACTACTAATTATACTTCCAGCTACCCTAGAAATTATAGACTCTCCCATTTCAAAAGTAGTGGCCCATTTGAATGCATGGAACGGTAATAAATTGAAATGTTCCCTGATGATGACTGCGGGATTGCCAAACGAATGTACATGGAAATTTAAATAAGATGTATATTTTTGAACTTGTAGCATCTGTAAGATCAAAGTTAAACTTACACTAAGTGCAAAATTACTTAAAAGATGACACAGTATTTAAAAATGTTAAATTATTTTAATACCTTATTATACTTTCAACTATAAAACATAGTCTTCTTCGGAGGAATATAAGAAATACAACAGGTATTGATTGAACGCCTAATTTTCAAAATCCACGTAGATGGTGACGAAAGGAGTGAAAGTGAAGTTAATTTATAGATCCGGAAACATTGGGAAAATAAAATAAAATAAAACCTGGATATAGGGAAGTGGAAGATTACTTGTTTTTTCTTTCTTTAAGCAAACTGAGCCAAATTCTGGTATATTGTAGGATAAAACCTCATTACAAACTGTATTTTCTTTAGTAATAATTTCTATTGATTCGCGGATAATTAAATCATGATAATTCTTTGAGGGATATATAATTTTTGCGTTTTCGAAATTAACTTGTATATTCTGCTTCTGGTTAAGTCTTGACAGGGCTGTTGTAGGTCGGTTATACTTTAAATCTCTCAAATGTTCTTTAATACGAACTTTAAGTTTACGTGAAGTCATGTCTATGTATTCGAGATAAATATCTTCAGTTTTCAATGGAATTACATATACCCCAGAAACTTCATCCCTCGGGATCGGGTCCACTTTGGCACTAATCAGATCTTTCAGTTTTGCAGGAGGAAGATATTTATATATATAAGTAATTTTGCACTTAGTGTAAGTTTAACTTTAACTTTTAAACATGAATTAAGCATTTCTATTTATTTATTTACTGATCTGTAAGATTATTTTGTGTCACCTAAGTAAACGGTGTATTTTTAAAGGTCATATTATGTAGTTTATGATTGAATCAATGTGGAATATTGCATTTAGTCTTAAGAAGTATTTTATTTTCGCCTGAATTTGTTTTATGCATTATACAGCAAGTTGAATGCACGAATCTTACATCAAAACACAGAGATATTTGCTTTCGAAAATCTGTTTAAAAACTCAATCTTAAAGAAGTGTTAGAAAAGGGGCTTTCTCGATTCAATGTTTTTGTCTGTGTTTTAAACAATTGAATTCACTTTTTCACTAAAGCAAAGATAAAAGTTATTGCACCATACAACTATTTTTCAACGTATGCAATACATTTTATGTTTTCATAAACATTTCAAATATATTTTATCTGACAGAAAACTTAAAAAAATAAATGAAATATATTATCTGAGGAAAAAGTGTTTTCAGAATATAAATAAATCCTGAAAATATTTTATTGGAAGTACTGTTGTCTTAAATTTTAATTAAATTCGATATAAGTAAAGAAAATAAAGCAATAATTTATTGTTTATGATTGATGGTTTTAAATTCTCAGCTGAGAGAGTTAACGTTTGAGAAAGCCATCAGATCAGGCTAATTCCTACAACAACAACAAAACAATTAATATTAAAGCATTTGTTAAAAAATACACATGAACATACGTTAAATGCAGGCTTTTTTGTTAAATATCTGTTACTAAAAATGACAATTTGTAGACAATTTGTAGAACAGCTGAGAGAGTTGAGATTTGAGAAAGCCATCAGATCAGGCTAATTCCTACAACAACAACAAAACTATTAAAATTAAAGCATTTGTTAAAAAATACACATGAACATACGTTAAATACAGGCTTTTTTGTTAAATATATGTTACTGAAAATGACAATTTGTAAATTTAAATAATATATTTCATAACAATACAATCATATTTAAAAACATAAGCATTAAACTCTTTATTTTTTTTCTACGTTTAAACCTTTAAGACCGGGAGTTTTTTTGGTAGAAATTGAAAGTTTGGGTGGTTTTCCCTAGGCGATAGGATCGTATTTGGTTAAAAAAAAATAAAAAAATTAACCGATGTCAGGTTATGCCAAGGGAAGACCCAAACAATTGTGTAGGTTCGGCTTAAAAGCAGACATTTTTTGACTAAATCTACACAATTGTGTAGTTTGGGATTACACGCGCGCAAATATATAAAAATAAAATTATTGTTTATTAACACCTTGCGGACGAGAGACCGGTATATGGTGCTCAGGATCCTTGATTATTCACACAACTAAACTTTTATTATAAATTTTGCCTTATTTAATCTGAGCATTTTCCTGATTCAATTAGGCAAAAATTTCTCTTTTGAAAAACCGGTGATAAAAGATTAAAAATCCTGTAAAAAGCGCGCGTCCCGAAGGGGTTCAGATAATTTTCGTCAGCACAATGAAAATGTTTGAAACAACTTTTCTTTTTGGGGACACCTAAATAAATATCGCATTTCTCGGATCTCACTCTTTATGACTGTAACAGTTTTGAAACCGGTAACTTCTGGCAGTTTTAAGATCGTCAACAGAAGGTCGGTGACTATTTGCATGTAAGCTCTTACTTTCAAATGGTATATTTTTGGATGGATTGTAGAATTTCGATCTGCATGAGTCATCAACATCATATTCAATCTCTTCTTCTTCCGCCTTGATTTTTCTTTCTTGGTAATGGCACATCTAACATATTCTCAGCCGAACATAATCGAAACGTTAGTAAATCAAGTGCTTTTTTACGGGCATGTTTGGCATCTCCTTTGTAGAGAAACCATGAATTTGCCACTGCCAGGTGAAGGAAATGAACCGTTGTTTTCAAGATCTTCTTTCTTGTTTTAAACTAGATTCGATTTGCCTCCATCTATTGAAAGCAAATCTCGACAATTCCCATTGATTCGTTGTAAATCATAACGCTGGCTGGACAAGAGAAATCGGTTTTCAATTTTTCTTCCTTCGACCACCGCTTGAAGATCTGCAGAGTGCTACATTCTGTATACGTAGACGCCAGTAAAACCTTCTTATTGTCTTTCCACTCGACAACTACAATTCCATTTTCTGAGATGTGCTCAATGCTCTCAGCCCTCTTAAGTGGCGTTGACAAATGGGATGACCTTCACTCTTTTTGGAGTGTGCCTGTTCCTTCCAATTTCTTTTTTTTAATAGCTCATCCAGCAGCGGTATTGTGTTGAAAAACCGATCGAAGATTTTAAAACTATGTCTGAACAAGAGTATGGACTACAGCAGGTCCTAAGCCTAGATCCTTGTGGTCCAGGTCTGGTCCCACTGGTCTTTCCCACTGGTATACTACAAAATTTAAAACTGTCACATATGATGCTGTTATCACAGGGTGCGGTTTGTTTTTTACATACTACTTTATTGAGTCACGTCCTAAAAAAGGAATCGCCTGCTCATCAATGGAAAAAATTTTCCTGATCTCTTTGTAAATTCAAGCAGACACTACGGAATCTGTCAAGCTTTTGCTGTACTTTCCGTAGTTTATTATTCATTCCTGGTAGTCTACCTGCTGTGTCGACAAAATAGAATGAATTTATCAGATTTAATAATCTATTTCGTGGCTTGCATATAACTCATATAAAACTTATAAATCACATATGGCATCTATAACTCAGAACAGAAACATGCCCTTCGTTACATCTGCAATTTATTTATTGAATAGTATCAATTTTAAATAGAAATCATGAATAATACAAACCTATTAATTTAAAGTTAATCTGCTTTAAAAATGCAATTAATAAAAAATAAATTGCTAAAAACATAACTTCAAAAAATTACTTAAAAATAAAAATTTTAAATATTAGGAATTGCAACTATTTTGGAACTGGTAAAATCCAGACTTACACAATTATGTAGGTCATTAGTTTTTCTACTTTTGTAAAGCATAATTAAATTTATCAAGGACAAAATTAATTAAAATCGTGAATAAAGTATATGAAAAGAAAAATTAAATTTAAGCAAACACTCAAAATCATTTTTAAAAGAAATTACAACAGTACATACTTTTTGTCTATTGCTGTCAGGTGATATAATCTTTTTAAAAGTTGAAAATCTAACTCTGTCTTGCAGTTGGTGCTACCTAGTTGTGTCTTATCAAAACATCTGAAGCGAATTAACTTATATAAATATGGAGGTTTGGTTTTAAATCTCACAAAATCAGGAAATAGTCTTTCTCTTTTACTTTAGTACCAACTACACAATTGTGTAAGTCAGAGCTTAAAGGGTTAAGGTATTCGACTAACTTCAAAACATCGATTTTTAAAACCACTTTTTTATTTGATTTTCTTTTCTTAAAGAACATAAATTTCTGTTTCTAAATGTGTTTCTACTTTGTATTTACGACTATTAGAAATGAACTTACACCCTTTATAAAACAGCAGACAATGTCGAGTCGTAGGGAAAAAAAGTAAACACCCCTACTAACTATGCAACAAACTGTTGTAGAAGAAAGTTACTGGTACCAAACAATTGGAAATAAAGTCTACTTTTAAATGATGTATATAAAATATGCTTACTGGTCCATCTACATATAAAAACCAACTCGAGCTCTGTTTTTTTCAATAGCAATACCCAAGATTGACACCATAAATAAATTCTACTCAATTCAATAAGCCTAAATATAAATATTCATGAAACTCGCTCGATTAGTTTCAGATAAATTAAGTATTTTAGAATGAGCATATTTTAAGGGCTGTATCAAAATTCAAGTTCGGTACTCGATTGTTGAAATGCTACAGAATGACAAAATCATTTCTATTAATGTATTATTTCTTGCCAATATAACACTATATCACTCACCAATTATGTTTCGACTATTGTCAGCGCAAATGTTTCAATAAAATCAGTAAAATATATTTCTTACAAATAATGGTTTTCTGCGCATCATAGACGGAACCTTAAATCATAATTTTCACGTTTTATAATAATAATTCGAAAACTACTTCGAAGAACAATTTGAAATTGAGAATTCACATAAAGCAGGACATAATAAATATAAAAAATATATAGATTACAATTATAGATTTGTATGAAGATTTACATAAGAAAATACTGAAATTTTATAAGTAAGTGTATATAATCCCCTGTATCTTTTAGGTAGCTTTCATTACAAAAAGCTACCTATTGCAGCCGTTCGGAGGAAAGCGATTTCAAAAAATTTTGGTATATTTTCATCGATCATGACCCCCAGACCCCGAAACCACCCTCCGTTCAACATTTATATATATATATATATATATATATATATCCATATTCGTTCGTTGGCCAGCTTCATCCGCCCTTTTGCTTCAAAATGGCGGCCATTTAAATTTTTAAAAAAAAATTAAAATTTGAAATGTGGTACAAAAAAAATGAAAATGTAAAAATATTTTTTTCTTATGTATTTGACCTTTATACAAAGATTCCGGAGCAGTTTTTGTTTCGTCTATATCTTAAAAAATGGATGAGTTATAAGATTTTGAATTTCTAGCGTGACTGACATTTTGAAACGTCCTGAAATTTGTCAAGCGATAAAAGGCGTATTTATGAACCGATTTGGATGTAACTTCGTTTATACATTGTACATACCAATGTCTCGACCGAGTTCGTTGTCCAGATTCATCCGCTATCTTGTTTCAAAATGGCGGCCATTTAAATTTTTTTAAAAAAAATTTAAATTTAAAATGAGATACCAAAAAATTGGAAAATCAAAAAGATTTTTTTCGTATGTGTTTCACGTTAATACAAAGATTCCGAAACAGCTTTTGTTTCGTCTATATCTAAAAAAAATGGCAGAGTTATAGCATTTTGAATTTCTATTGTGGCTGACATTTTAAAACGACCGGATTTTTGTCACGCGATAACAGGCGTATTTATGAACCGATTTGGATGTAATTTGGTCTGTACATAGTACATACCAATCTCTCGACCGAGTTCGTTGGCCAGCTTCATTCGCCATCTTGTTTCAAAAGGGTTGCCATTTAAAAAAAATTAAATTTATAATTTAAAATGAGGTATTAAAAAATTGGAAAATGAAAAAGAGTTTTTTTATGTGTTTGGCCTTTATACAAAGACTCCGGAGCAGTTTTTGTTTCTGAAAATTTGTTCTTTTGTTTATATCTTAAAAAATGGTTGAATTATAGCATTTTGAATTTCTAGCATGGCTAACATTTTGAAACTATATTTTTTTGTCACGCGATAACACACGTATTCGCCTATTTCGATGTAAGAAGGCATGTGGATAGTATACATCAATACCTCGACCAAGTTCGCTGGCCAGATTCATCAGCCATCTTGTTTCAAAATGGCGGCCATTAAATTTAAAAAAAATTATATTTAAAGTGAGGTGCAAAAAATTTAGAAATTGAAAAAGGTTTCTTTCTTAAGTATTTGACCTTGATATAATGATTCAGGAATATTTTTTGTTTGTCTTTATCTTAATAAATGTCTCAGATATAGCAGTTTCAATTTCTAATGTGGGTGACATTTTGAAAAATCTGATTTTTTGACTGCGACAGCACTCGTATATATCAACCGATTCCGATATGATACAAATCATATCGGATATGATACATATCCGCATGTGCACAGCAATTACTAAGGTCTCGACTAAGTTCACTGGTTAGCCTCATCCACCATGTTGTCTTAAAATGGCAGGAACTTTAAAAAATCGCCAAATTTGGCAGATAAATATAAGTTACTTTAAATACAATCAGCTTGGATAAAGACGACTAATTTCGCGAAATTCTCATTCATAATGATTTAGTATTGATAAAAATTAGTATTGAATCTTCTATATTCGGTGTCCACTAAATTGAGCTTCGTGTGTTTGAATAATATAAGTTGGCTTTTTTAAAATAAGGAATATGAAAGCTACCTCTTTCTCCCGGCACTGGCCGGAAGGACTTTTTTTAAATTTCAATAGATTGATTAGTTTTTTGTTCAATGCACTTATGGGAACCTTGGATACATGTGATAAAAGAAAGATTAATTATATATCAAAGAAAAATATATTTAAAGGCTTACGCCGTTTATGCACACATTTTTACCAAAATTCTTCCATTTTATAAAACTTTGCTATGTTATAAGATATTTCTGAATCCATTTATCCATTTGGGGATATATTTTGCAGATAAATGATTTAAAAAGTGTCAGAAGTAGGGTTTTTGAAAAAAAAATGCTTCCGCATGTAGTCGGATACCTTAATGTTTAAAATATTTGAGAGATGCAGTTTCACAGATATTTGGCCTTATTCTTCAACTGTGGTTTTGCGCATAAGGAATTCTGTTCTTGTTGTGACTCGTATACACATCTATAACTATAAAAAATATTTGGCGAGTGACCACCTGCGACTACACTGGGAAAAAAATACCACCTTCACCTTGAATGAATAGGTAGTCATTTTCTGAATCACTAAGCTAGAAATATAGATTTCCGAGTTATGGGAATAGCGTAAACAACTGAGCTGAATAGCGAAATGATCTAGAATTTCTAGACTTTTGTTTTCTAGGTGAAAAAACGATAACGAGTCGTTTCATTAGCAAGAAATTATCGCTTGACTTTTAGAATGGTTTCACAAACTACAATTATAGTTATTAAAACTAATCTCTTGAGTTCGCATCTATTTGCAGAGATTTTAAAATAAGTTTGACCATGAGAATATTGGAACACGACCTTGAATTCTAGTAGGAGACACTAGAAATCTCTAGGAAATGAAATTAGAATTTATAGGGATGACATGGAACTATTTTTTCTAGAGTCACAATTTAGATTCTAGATGCCAGAACCATATTTTTTTCTCAGTGTAGCTAACGGAAAAATGTAAAACAAAATCATTTTATTAATTTATAATTAAGTTCTAAAAATATTAAAATATTGTATTGTTATGAAAAACAGACATTTGTACATTATTTTTGTAATTCTAACCTATCCGAAAGTGAATTAAATACCGATTACAAAATTACATCATTACATTCAATAACCAGGCTCAGTTAAAAAAAGAATGTAATAAAACTGCAATACTTTTAATAAAGCAGATAAAAAAAATTAAAATGTAAATGTTGTAAAGTTATTTTTACAAAAAGTTTGAAGCAATCATTATTTGTACGGAATACAGTGAAATTTTAAAAGTTCAGTAAAATTTTAAATTTACCGTAAAATACAGGAATTGATCTGTAGTACTTACAAATACTTCCTCTTGCCATGAAGAATATCCATATGCATTTTCTTAAGAATAGATGCTGCAGACACGAAAATATGAATATTTATCGTGTGATATTTTTACACCATACAGAGTTTTAAAACAAATTTAAAGAAACCTTCCGAAATGAATGCACTAAAAATTCGATCAGTTATGATTATTTGTATAACAATATATTTTTTTGCGCATGCACATAAGATGACCTTTTTTTTTTTGTAATTTAGTAACCAGCCTCTATAAGGCGACTTACATAAAAAATGATCAATTAAGTATCATGAAAATTCAGCAACAAATTGCCGATATATTGACCTGAATTTAACTTAAAGAATATCCGTATGCATTTTCTTAAGAATGGATGTTACAGTCGCGAAAATATGAATATTTATCGAGTGTTTTTCTTACACCATACAGAGTTTTAAAACAAATTTAAGGAAACCTTCCGAAATGAATGCACAAAAAATTCGATCAGTTATGATTATTTGTATAACAATATATTTTTTTGCGCATGCACATAAGATGACTTTTTTTTTGTAATTTAGTAAACAGCCTCTATAAGGCGACTTACATAAAAAATGATCAATTAAGTATCATGAAAATTCAGCAACAAATTGCCGATATATTGACCTGAATTTAACTTAGTAATTCGAAATAAAAAACTACGAACAAAACTACTACAAAATAAACTAGTCAGATGTGGCAATCCCAAAATTTTCTTCTATCTCATACATATGAATATTTCCTGAAAAATGCAGCATATCATCATCATCTGTTAGATGATTTACACTAAAATCTAATTATCAACAACTTTGACATCTTCTAACTGAATCTGAAGTTTGATGAAAATCCGTACATTAGTTTTTCTTAGATAGAGCTATTGTGGAAATTGTAAAACATTCTGCATAGCAGCGCCACCTGTTGGGCGATTTGCACCAAAAACAAATTAGGACCAATTTATACCAGGAAGTAACTGAATCTAAAGCTTGATGGAAATTCATGCATTATTTCTTGAGATATAGCTAAATGCAGCACAGCCGCGCCACCTATTGGGCGATTTACACCAAAAATTAAACAGCACTATTTTTCATCAGGGAATAACTGAATCTGAAGTTGGATGAAAATTCGTGCATTTTTTCCTGAGATTGAGCAATTGCGATAATCATGAATAAGGCAGAATAGCAGAGCCACCTGTTGGGTGATTTTCACCAAATTGTAATCAGCACCTAACTATATCCTGAACTAACTGAATTTAAAGTTTTATGAAAATCCGTGCAGTAGTTCCTGAGATATAGCTATTGCAGGAATCGCGAAAAATGCCGCATAGCAGTTTCACCTATTGGGGGATTTTCACCAAAAGCTAATAAGGACCAGTTCATATCAAGGTCTAACTTAATCAAAAATTTTTTGAAATTTCGTGCATTAGTTCTTGAACAAGAGCGCCCACAAAATTTTTGTCACATACAAACTCACAGAGTTGTATGTGACAGACTCACAATCAGACATTTTCTAAAAACCGCCAAATCGTGTTCAGGGCATTCTAAAACGTATAAATCCATCGAAAAACGGAAGTCGAAAATTTTCACGAATCCAATACTTTCTTCTTGTAAAGATAGAAGAAAGTAAAAACTGCGTACAACAAATACAATAATGCATCCAAACGGAGTTAAAATTCATTAGTTTTTATTCGAGATTGTTTTCAAAAGTTTCTAGATTTTCACGTATTTAATTCTAATTATATTAGTTCACAAACCTTTTTTTCAACACATACAGCTGGATTACACTATATTTGAACTAATTCCGTTTTCCCTATCGAGTCCACTGGACCCGTCTGGTAGGAGTAATGTGCAATCTAAATTCAGTCTGGACTGAATTTTTACTGCAAAGTGTAAGTTCGAGAAAGTTCTTTACACTACTAACTGGTCGGATGTGCCAATCCCAAAACTTTCTATTATCTCATATTTCTATCTTATACATGATAACATTTCAAAAACTTTTTACACATGTTAATCCTTCAGTTTATTCAATAGTACACCAACTTTCATCTTAAGTTTCTTATTCATTTTAGTATTCGGAGTGAAAACGAGTTAATCTCGATCATAATATTATATAAAACCAATATTCTGTTGTACATCAGCTGCTTGAGAATAGCCGGGTTAGCTGGATGAGAATTGCCCATTGCTGCAAGAACAGCGAACAACAGAACTATGAAAAATCGCTATTACAGCACCCCCATCCGCCAGATTTTTCCGAAATTCCAAAGGGACCTACTGTTCATAACCAAAAATATAAACATACACTTTTATTCAATTTGGTTCATAACGTCATACACTTTCCGATGCTACAATAAAGAAAATGACATAAAATTGCTATTACAGCGCCCTTTTGCGACAGAATTTTTTCAAATTCAGGGAGGACCTACTGGTCATATTCAAAAACATACCCAAAAACTTGGTTGAATTCTATGCATAACTTCATACACCTTTTGATGGAACAATAATGAAAATGGCTCAAACCTGCTGGTCATAGCCAAAAATATTCACACAACAATTTGTTCAATTCTGTGCATATTTTATACACTTTTCGATGGAACAAAACGGACGCACGAACATACGGACGGACAGATAGACATTATATATAAACATGTTTTTCAGGATCTCCAACCCCTAAAACATGTAAATTATTCGAAAACCGGAAGTCTAAAAAAAATCGATTACAATACTTTCTTCTTTAAGAAGAATTATTCATATTTTTTTAAGAAATTAAAAAAAAATCTCTAAAATTGAAAGTTCATTCATCCTGTCTGAATCTCTAATTGATCTGGATACAAGTGTGTTTACAAATACATCAGAATTAGCAATACGTATTTACAAACAATTGCTCTTGTTACTAAACATATATTATTTCTTAAAATCACATGAACTGGGGGTTTATTAATCATTCGTTATCACATTTCACGTCAATATTCGTTACGCCTTCTATGATCGGCAAATTCTTTCTGATATAATAAGGTAACTCTGATCTTATTCTTAAAGACATAATCTGCTTCATTCTAAAGGACAACAGAAATTAGATTATATATATATCGTGACAGTGATTTAATAAATAGTAACTAATTACACCTGCTAATATATAAGTTCTGTACCTTAGCCAGAACACTACTCTAACATAACAAAATATTTTTAAACTACAACATTCATTCCACAAAAAAAAAAAAAAAAAAAAAAAAAAAGGCAAGACATTTCTATCGCATTCTTTGATACTAATCTATGGTAAAACTTGTTAGATGACAGCACTACAAATCCCTTCTCTGTAAATATTAAAAGAATACTAGATATAAGTTCTATTAGATTTTCCCACAATTCAGACATCAATCCTTGTTCTTTGTAGTTCCGTATTGCTTCTCTACAGATATAAGTTATAAATAATGTACATTTCTAACGCTTTGATTTCCTATCATTTAATCAATAATTACTAATTTATGTCAGTTCATAAAAACATCATCATAAACTGAAAACAGGCTTTGATAATGAAGCTTTTGTGTCGCAAATTTCAATCGATTCAAGTAGAAATTTTTCTAATCAGATTAAATAAAATGGTCATCTGTCCACGGTAAAGCAAATTCATATCTGCCCTCTTCATTCACAGAAAAGGATTTTCGGAATTGAGCTTTTTTTTTCTAAATCTTTTTCATTTTCTGTTTTCTCTATAATCATATTAGCAATTCCGATGGCTAAGTTGTGCCGCACTTTTCTTATACTGGCATCATTCTGTAACAAATTCGTTAGTATCATCCAATAGTTATTATCAGAATTTTCACGTGAACTTTTACCGTTTATATTCCGTCCAAGATGACCTCAAAAGCTATAATTTGATTCTATATTTGCACTATTTTGCCATTCAAAGCTTACTACCTACCTGAACCGCAATCAGTAAACCCATATCGGATAGTTTTTGTGTTTCATAATTTTAATCATCTGTGTTACAACAATATTTTGGTGGGGAAAACTTTTATTGTATAAATCTACAAGATGCACCATTTTAGATTTGTATGCGTAATTGTTCAAGACTAGGAATAACATTTCCCGTATACACAATTCTATGAATAAATCATTTCTTACCTATCAAGTTTTAAAGAAGTCAATTACTTGCCCATAATTTTCAGCCGAGAATATCTCGATCACAATATCGTGACTTTCTCGATTTAAAACAGTTACTTAAATTTCTCTTCATGTACGATATAAATATCTACTGGAATTTTCTTTAATTGTCCAAAGAAATTGAGCCATTTTATAATATTTCCAGTATAATTTTTTATTCTATCTTTCGTAGTTTGTATTTCCGTTTCATTGCAGGAATTTATTAAAAACTACTAAATAATTATTTGCCTCAGTTTTTCTAACTTCAGTCTTAAGCATAACATATTTTTCAATATACGTGTGGAAAGATTAATATACTTTACCAAACTTGCATGTTTTTTAGCAGATAGAAGTACATTATTGATATCTGTTTTTATCGATTTTATTTGAACACATTTCTCTTCTCGTCATACTCATTAGGATATCTATTTCACCAATATCATGCTTTGTAAGTTCTAACTACTTAAGTAAAACATTTGCTGATCTACTAAAGTCACTCCTAGGGGGGGTATGCGTTTCCTTTCAGGTTTTCATGATAAACTACAACAACAACCAACCCTACCATTTCCCAAACCGTTTCTATAAACAGATAACGATCGACAAATAATCTGTGCTACTTTGATATAAACAGTTACGTTTTGATTGTAAAAATGTTCGTAAATAATTATTTTTACAGTATTTTTATGTAAGGCTGACTTTTTTGAAATATTTCCATTGCTGGACAGATATTTATTCCTAATTATTGCCTGTCTAAATTACACTATAATTTCATTGTTCAAACCTATCCAACCAAGCTATAACATAAAACATGGTATAAAATAAATATACCGAAATAATTGTCATAAACAAGTGATCGTAAAATAATCTTTAATTCTAGTGAAAGAACATCGCGAATCATTGCCCAAAATTAAAATAAACATTCGCGTACCGAAGATTATTTAACAAATTAATTAATTACAAATATAAAAAAAAGTTTGGGTTGTGAATTTTTACGAGGGCTCTTCCAGCTATGAATTACGCTCAAATTTATCTAAAGTGAAAATGACACACATTAAATTTTAACACTAAAGAGTAAAAGAGATTTAACTCTTGACTAAATAATTTTATTTACATTAAATTAAACATAAAAATATTTACAAACACATAGATTTTACTAAAAGAATATAAGCAGAATTTGAAACTGCTTTTCATAGATTTAGTTTATACATGAATTTTCAAACTCTAGCAAAATAACTTATCTTTTTTTTTCTCATTTTAAATCATAAGAATTAATATTACTCATTTTAATTACATTACTTATAAACCTCATTTTTATTCATTTGGATCCCATGTCACCACAATACCGTTATAATATCAATCTCAAAATATATTGATAACAGGTAATAAAATTGTGGTTATAGAAAATTAGAAGAGTACCTTGATTTAGATGATTCAGTTGCATTCACGCATCTGGACACCAGAGCAGTCGATGCGTTCGGTAATAGATTCCAAAATTTGACGAGACATCTACTCGAATTTTGCGGCAACAGGGATGGCTTTATGCAACATCACCAGAAGGGATTTGGGCGGCATTCATCCTCGCATTGGTTGGCGTTTAAGAGCTATCTCCTCAACATAGGAACCATCATCCGTCTTATTTTGTTGTTCTACTAGTGCTGTTGGCTGTTACATCTCTAAATATTTTTAACAGACTCCCTTATACAAAATTTTCTCTTCCAAAAATCATACCTTGTTGGTAGGCGGATCAATTTTAAGATCCATCCTTTATTGGCTGTGGGATAATCTTGTAGGGTGCTTCGCTTGACCAGTAAAATTCAAGTCAGCAACTGTCCGACGCGTATGCTTATTTTAATTATGTCTCCTCCTTGTGTCAAAGGTGCGGACCCATAAAATCTAGGTGGTCCTTAGTCATAAAATCATTCTGACACTTTTATATTTTTACGATACCCTGTAATAAATCGTCTTTACTTCTCGTAGTCATGCTACGACGTTAGTACGTCTAGCTAGCACTTCTCTTTTGTTATCTCTTGGGATCCAAACTCATATACACTAAATCTTACATGTATTTAAACATAAAACTATTTAAAAAGATATATATTTAATATTTACAATTAAATCAATATTTTTTATAGGAATCTCTATTCCTATATTACCAATATACATAATTATTACAATTGTAATTTCATAACTATATTTTATAAAAATATATTTGTAAATAGATATCATCAAATTACGCAAAATGTTCTGTTTTATTAACCGAAACGATGCGGGAACTGAATGTTGAATAGTGTTCCAGCATCCATAAACGGATTATTATTGTTTATTTTTGAAATCATGTCCTTACAGTTATTTAGAACACACATACATTAAAAGTATGAGATAAACATGATTTTAAAATTTTTAATTACATTTTTGTAATTTTACCATAGGAATTGCAATATATTTTTTAATTAAATAATTTTCTTCCATAAAACAATTTAATAATGCGTAAAAAAGTTACCATAAAATACTAAAAAACAAAATCTTTGTTTTCTTAATATCGATTTTTTTTTTAGCGCATTCTGATGCAACCAAATCCATCACATTATATATTTTTACAAATTAACTTAAGTTCATGTTATTTTTATGTTCAGAATTTAAGGGATTCCGGGACACAAAAATCTACAAATTTTCAAAATATTTTTATTGGATTAAAAAATTTTCTGCCGTTTTCAGCTTAAAATGACGTTTAAATCATGTTTCTAGCTTACTTAGAACAGGAAATATATTTTTTTTCGTTTTGGTTTGTTTTCAAAATTTTGCTTTCAAGCTATGGTTGTCAAGTAAAAGACTTCTTGTGAAATTGCGTTTTTCTTCATGATGGGTTTTTTCACCATTACTGATATTTAAATTGTTATAAATCAAGAACCGTTACAGATAAAGGGTTCAAACTTGAAACATGTTTTTTTTTCAATAGCTTTACTTTAATTTAGATTCAGCAAATTAAAAAATATACACTACTTTTGAAAATATGATTCTTTTTTAAAGATACATCATTTTTTTTCTAATTTTTACTTTAAATATTTTTAATTTTTTGTTAAATTAATATTTTTAAAAATGCTGAATCTAAATTTAAACTTATATATTTCTGTTTATTTAAATAAAAAAAAAAATGAAATTCTATAAATGATACTTCGAGTTATAACAATTTTAAACTACCCCACTTTTTTAACAAAATTTAAATTTAAATAAAAAAAAAATATGAGAAGTTTTAGCATGCGATTTTGTTTGCAAATGATATGGTTAACCATCACAAAAAATTTCAAAATTTTAACTCAATAAATAAATTTTTTTTCGAAAATGTGTCCCGGACTCACTTAAAGAAAATGTGTATTTTCTGCTGATTTATTTCAAGCGCGATGAATTATTATATTAAAGTGCTGTTATGATTATATTAAAGTATGATTATATTAAAGTATGATTATATTAAAGTGGGATGACTCATGTTTAATTTGATTTCAAGACTAATCTGCTTTTTTTTTTAAATTTCCTTAGGTACGAGTGTTTCCAAGATTCCAACAGACTCATAAATTAGCAGAGGATAAAAAGTTTTCAAGATATTAGCTATATTACATCTTCCATAGAGAAATGACTACAAAAATCTCTTATATGGTATTTGTCAAATTCAGTACCCATGGTTTCGATGGTACCCATGGTACCAATAGTGATTGATTACTTTGCTACTAATGTTCACTGTGGAGTTAATTTTAAAAAGTAGGCTTCAAAATTGTTTTAAAAAATCGTCTGAATTTAAAAAGTCATGTCGTACAGTAATAATTAATGTTTCGAAAATCTTCATATTTGTATTGAGTAAAACAGCAAAGCTGAAGCCACAAAAGTAAATTCAAAATTAGGTTATTTCAGAGAACTGTTTTTGAAAATAGTCCTTACCTTTTTGTTCAATTCGAAAATGCTAAGCTTTTAAAGTAAATTTACTCTCAGATCTTTTAGAGTTTAGACAATAAAAAAATACAAACAACATTAAAAAGTAAATGACACTTTAAATTTTGCTTTTATCTTTAAAAGAACAACTTGCTCTCAACTTTGAAAAATTTTTGAAAGTTATTTTTTCTCTTGATATCAGTTTCGTTATCTATAATTTCTAAGCTAGAACATATATCAGTCTAAGGAAATTTAAGTTTTTCCAAGTCGAAGTCATTTATTCTTTTAACTTAATTTAATCCTTTTATGTAACGATTGGATTTTGGAATGCATTTTTTATTCACATCCGTATATGATAGAATTATTAAAATTATAAAGTCTATGTTTTAATATATTTAGAATTTAATCATAAAATAATAAATTAACTTTTACGCATTTTTCTGCTTGCCGGGCGCAGGTAATAAATCGCAAAGCATTTTTTTGTGATGTGAAAATTGTATACGAGTTACTATAATGAGACTCATAAAAAGACCTCCCTTGAACATACGCTACAGTAGTATTAAGAGACAGGCATGTTATGAAATAGCATTTTTAGCGTTGTATTAACAAAAATCCAGGTTTCGTCATTTGTCCTTGATCATTTGAAGAGGATAAAAGAAGTAGTATGCAAATATTTCATCCCAATTGGTTTTAATTATTGCAAAGCAGACATCTAAAATGCAATGCTAGAGAGACACCTTATGGAAATAGGAATGTTACAAGTCCGCCTGTCACAGAGTGAATGATAATTTGTCAGATAGTATTGCAAGTGCGTCGAGCCAGAATGTTGGAACCCTGGACCTTGTAACACAAAATATTATATCACTTAATGAGTATTTTGAATTACAAGCTAGCCGGAGCTAGAGACCGTAACCCTTTATCTACTGACGGTACTTAAATGTACCATTAAAATAACTTGTTATAAAACACATTTAATACATCGATTAGAAGTAATACAGTCTAGAATGAGTTATAGATGGATTACTTTATCTTGTTCCAAAAGCATTATGGGTTACACAAAACAAAAATATTTTTAAAAAGATAATTTTTTTTGCCTTAAATGATTATGTAAATCTTCTAATGTAGTTTCAAAAATTCACAAAAGATGCTTTAGAAGATAAAAATTTCATGAATTCATAATTCAGTACATAAAGGGTTAATTGGCGAATGAAAATTTTAATATATTACTGATGCAAAAACTAGGCAATTCGAAATTTATATTTAGAAGTAACGACACAGACATTAATAAATGCCTCACGCCTTCTTTAATATGATATAAAAAACTGGTGGAACCAGAGAGAAAAGTAAAGCTCGATCTAAAAAGTTACAGTAAAAAAATTGTCAAATAGTTTCAGTTTAAAAAAGTAAGTAGTGCGTAGAAAAGTAATGGAATCAGATTATCTGTAAAGCTCATGAAATTACCCAAATTTTTGTTGATAGCTGAAAATAAGGACTGAGCTTTACTGGTGCCTTAAAATCAATCAGGGAAGTAAAGGCATTTTTAACTCATTCTGAATTCCAATCATTCATAACCAGTTTAAAAATTTGTGTTCATAAGAATAGGTTACAGGTTGATTTGGAAATGAGCGAGAACATGAGAGGTATCGAGAACATGAGAGGTCGTACAGTACGAAGTATGGAACAAATTCCATTCCAGGTGTCACTGATAAGCCTGGAAGATCAAAGTCTAAAGTAAGCGCAAAACCCTAAGAGTATGATTCAACCATATGCTAACTGATTGTCTGGCTAAGTCCATTGACATAAGGCTCCCGTTTCACAGTAATTACATGAAATAAAAATTATTACGCTACATGTGTTATGTCAGAAATATTAATAACAACAATTCCAGAACAACTTGACTATATTAATGTTATACTTAAAATATTACTTCATGGTTTACATTCTTTTAGCTTTGTGGAGTTTAGCTTGACCTTGATGCAATCATGCCCACAATTCTGAGCCTGGCAGAAATTTTTTTCTACATAACTGCACATACTTACTATACCCAGTATTATATGTTTACTATACCCAGTACCAATTTTGAGTGGATAATACGATTTTGAATATAAGGCACTAGTAAAGCTCAGTCCACATTTTCAGCTATCAACAAAAAATCCATCTCTGTCGCATTTCTTCACATAACTTTATTCTCATAATGTTATCTGTCTTTGGAATGCCTGGTAATCTATAACAGGATTTATTATGTTCCCTGTTCGAACGATTGCCGCACATTTTTACACAACAAGTCTCTGGCATCGTGATGCGAATAAATGTGATATATTACGTGATAACACTTGAATAAGATGTCACAATAATGTAAATAATCGCTCACAAAAACTTTGAAATGTAGGCTCAGTTTTAGTGAAATTTTTCACAAAAAAAGCAACAGCAATGTGATTCACGACGAACGATGTGAAAGTCAATGAAAAGTACCAATGTTATTTATTTCCCCACCAAGTTTTTCTCTAGAGGTCACGTGCTTAGAGCCGTGATGTCAGCTGAAACTGATCTATATTATTTTTTTTTTTTTTAACTCGCGAAATTGAATTTCATTTGGCGTTATAATGACGTAATTATAGTAATGTGTTTCAGCTTTTAAAATTAAAATGCATGTTTTCTTTGGCGCGTGCAATAGGAGTATACGATTTTCTTGACAATAAGTAGGAAAATGCAATATATACAACCAAATGAACTTGCATTTACCGAAAATTCCTTTCGTATGACTTAAAAATAAATTTTTCACTTTACGGATGATAATAATAAGGATTAATTTCAGAATATCAGGAGTCTCTTTTCAAAATAAAACATCATTACAAAGTTATGTCAGTTAAACAAAAATTGACGTCATACCTAGCAAACGATTTTTTTTTTTATTATTATCTTTTCCTAAATTGTTTTCGTGAAATTAAAACTCCTGTATTAAAATACATTTTTAAACATTAAAAACATTCAGGTTAAGATACTATGTCATTTTAACACGTGTTTAGTTAAAGTTTTTACATATATATAGAATAATTTTCATTTTCTGAATAGAATGACGTCTATTTGAAAAATGCAAAAATATAGCGAGAAAATCGGATTATTATTTAAAACAAAATAAGCGTGTTATCACTTTTTTAAAATTATTGTACCGCTTTTTAGGATGTGGCAACAGTAAAGAAAGATTGAAGGAGATATTTCTACTTTTATAAATTATGGAACGCAATGTAAAGTTTAAATGGGTGCCATTCCCTTAATATTGGATATTTTTTTATCCGACCTGTTAACTCATATTAAATACTCACAAATACACAAAATAACAAAACTGCAGTGCACTGTTTTTTATTTAAATAATATCACAAGAGCCGCTCATGGCTACCTCTCTCACAACAAAATATTCTATGAACTCGCATAAACAAACGCAGACGATCAAAGTTATTGCCAAAAATGCAAAGTATAAAAACGACCGAACATACCGGCCCCCGTTGAATGATTTTCATTCAACCACAATTATAATACATTATTACACTTTGAATTTTAAACAAATAATACAGCATGTACTAGTAAACAATAAATTGACAAATTACAAAAGATAATCATTTTTCCATAGGTAACAGACAAATGTTTGAAATTGGTCTCTTGAAAACACCTCGTTGTTTTTATGTTTACTACTCTAAAATTCTGCACGCATTATGTAATGATGTACACTCATGACATCTAACACTCAAATTAAATTTGTTTTAAATGCTGCAAAAATTTATTTCTTTTCTCATATTTTATTTAAAAAATAACTCAGAAATACTTTATTTTAAAGTATTTAAAGGTTAACACTCTCGATTTAATCAAAATAAGACTTAAACCTTCTAGATAAAATAAATGTAATTTAAATAACTCGAATAATATATGTCTCATATAAATAATCTCTCTAAATAAATTTCTGTATAAATAATATCTCACTCAAATAATATTTACACTATCAATACACATTTTGTATGAATATTTTCTTTGATAAACACAAAATACATTCAATCAAATAGAAATTAGCTTAATTTTACATATTTACACTCAAAATATCTTATAAAGCTTACTGCTTAAAAAAAAAAGGATTAACAATATTTATAACATGAAATATACTACAATTATGAATTGTTTTTCTACATATTGCACGACAATTCAAAGGCCAAAACTTCTGCCTTAACTGAAAAAGTAAAGCTTGTGGACCTAAATGTAAATACCGTTTATGAAAGTATTCTACTATCATTTGAGTAAGTTTACTTTTATCATGTAGTAAAATTGGAAATTTTTGGTTGGCATTTAAGTTACTGTTCGCTAATCTACCTCCTACTCTTAGAAGACCTTCTTTATCAAGAAATGGATGTAAGTTTTTTAACTGACTATCATGATTAATATTACCTGATTTTTGCAAGGATTTTATTTCCTTGTCAAAAAACTCACGTTGAACACGTTTAACAAAAAACTTTCTGCTTTGTTGAGCTCTTCGAGGTCCAGAGGACCCTCCTTTTTTTCTTTTTTACAATTACTAAGGAATCTGAAAATAAATCCTAAAATACGAAATATTTTACAATAGTTATTACTTAAATCAATTATATCATGCACAAAAGAATTAATAGAAACTGTAAAAACAGATATGCTTTTAAAGTCACTTATATTAATATTTTTCAGTTCATTTGAAAAGTCACTGGAATTAACTGCTGCAGGAATATTTGTATTGGGATAGTCTTTTTCCTTTAGGAATAATGGACCACTCCACCATAACTCATTTGATAATAGTTTATCAGGATTAGCTCCTCTTGTTAGAAAGTTAGCAGGGTTATGCTGAGATGGAACATGTCGCCACTGCATCCCTTGAGTTAGTTCTTGTATTGTAGAAATCCTATTCGCAACAAAAGTTTTTAGAACGTATGGTTCTTTTTTAATCCAGGATAATACTATCATGGAATCGGACCACAAGAAGATTTTGTTTACACTAATTTTGAGCGAAGAAATCACTCGTTTCATAAGCTTTGTCAATAAAACTGCTGCACAAAGCTCAAGTTTTGGAACAATTAATTGCTTTAAGGGAGAAACTCTAGATTTACTTGTCACTAATTTTACAGACACTTGACCTGATTCTGTCACTGATTTGCAGTACATTACAGCACCATAGGCTGCTTCAGACGCGTCGCTGAAACCATGTAACTCGATCATAATTGCATCTTTCAATAAAATACACCTACTAATCTCAAATTTATTAATTAATTGTAGGGTATCAGAAAACGCTCTCCATTCCTTAGCCTCTTTCGCGGTTAGCAAATCATCCCAATTTAATTGTAATAACCATAACTTCTGCATAAATATTTTTGCTTTAATTATAACAGGAGATACTAAACCTAAGGGATCGAATATACTTGATATAGTTGATAACACTTGTCTCTTAGTGACATTTACATCATTATGGATTTTAACATTGAAACTTAAACAATCTTTCTTCGATTTTCACAAAACACCTAACGCTTTAGATTCTTCTGAATCACCAAAGGGGTATATTTCGTCATTTGTTTGACAAACTTGTGGAGCATTACTGCACCATTTATGTAATAACATTCCTGCACTGTTTAAAATTTCTATTAATTGATTTTGGAGTTCCAATGCCGAACTTAAAGAATCAGCTCCAGATAGAATATCATCCATATACATGTCTTCTCTCAGTACGGGTGCTGCTAAAGGAAACTTGCTTCCTTCATCCTTAGACAACCGAAGTAGTGTTCTCATGGCCAAAAAAGGTGCGCTAACTGTACCATAAGTAACTGTCGTTAATTCAAAATTTTTAATTGGCTCGTTAAGACCTTCCTTCCATAAGACTTTTTGCAGCTTCCTCTGATCTGGATGAATAGAGATTGCTCTATACATTTTTTGAATGTCCGTAGTGAAAGCGACGATATATTTTCTAAATCTCAACATAATTGAGAATAAATCATCTTGCATTACACCTCCGTTATATTGAATAGAATTAAGTGAGTTTCCCTTAGTTGTTAAGGAAGACGCGTTAAATACAACTCTCAAAGGCGTTGATATACTTTTTTCTATTCCTCTATACACTCCAAGATGGGGAATGTAATAGGATCCACTTTCTTCCTCACTTTCGTTAACTTCAACCATATGGCCCAACTGTTGATATTCTTTTAAGAAATCTGAATATAATCTTAAGTACTCAGGATCTTTTTCTAGACGATTCCATAAAGAATTTAATTTTTTCGTAGCGATTTGTTTTGAGTTTCCTAAAATAGCTGGATCCTCTTTTAAGGGCATTTTAACAACATATTTACCGCTTTTGTCTCGTGTATAATTTTCTACAAAATGTTTCTCACAAATTAAAGTCTCTTTACTTTTTGGTTTTTCAACCTCGATATTTTCTATCTCCCAGAATTTCCTAAGTGTCTTGTCTAGGTTGGTTTCTTTCTTAATAAACCCACAATGAACTTTGTTTTCATTCTCTGTCGAAAAACTTCCCGATACAACAAAACCGAAAACTGTGTCTTGCAAAATAAGATCAGAATTATTAACACGAATTTGTCCCGGTCTCAAAAGCTCATAAAAAATTCCTGCTCCTAAGAGCATGTCTACATGTTCTGGGATATTGAAACTAGCATCTGCTAATTTTACATTAGGTAAATCTTGTATTGAGATTTCAATTGGACGTGAAGGCGTTGAATCTGCAGTTATTTTCGGAACTACCAAGAAATCTAAATTTTTCACAAAACTTTCATCTCTATTGCATATTGATGCATTAACTTCATGATTTATTACTAAGGTAGCATCATTTAGACCTGACACTAAGATGTTTGTTCTCTCTTTTTTTAAATGCATTATCTCTATTAAATGGCGGGATAAAAAATTAGACTCACTGCCTACATCTAATAAACACTTTACTCTATGTTTACATCCCGATTCATCAATTAGAAAACATATAACAGTTGAAAGTAAAACTTTGCTCTTTTTATTCGAATAGTTACTAATAAAGGTTTTCTGAACGAACTCTTCTGCATTAGCGTTCAAGACTGACGTGCCACGATTTGTTGGCCTAGAATCTGAACATTCTTCCACATTCACTTTTCCTTGTTTATTTTGTTCCGATGAAACATATTCTTTCACGTATGTGTTGTTATTTGTTTTGGGGAAATGTATAGTTTTATGATGACGTTTTTTACAAAAGCACGTGTACTTTGATGGGCAATTTGCAACTGAATGGGAATTTAAACAATTAAAGCATAACTTGTTACTTTTTATAAGTTCCACCCTTTCATTGAAAGATAATTTTAAATAATGCGGGCATTTTGAAAGAGTGTGATTTTCGTGACAAAAAATACAACTTAATGTTTTAACATCTGATAAGAATACTTTAGATACACATTTGGAGTTAGTATATTTACGATTAACACTAAAATTCTCAGTAAGAGATTTTCCGCGTGATGTGAAATATAAATCAATCTCTCGTCCCAACTCTTCTGGTAAAAACCATTTATCACCTTGTCTCACACTAATGTGGGAAGCTGTTTCTCTATCTAATGTTTGATATAATTTATCCGATACTATAAGTTGTTTTAGACTCTCGAAATTGGAGACATTTCTTAAATTTAAATAATATTCCCAGTTTGTCATTAGACGTGAAGCAAACTGTACATGCGTCTCATTTGGTTGTTTAACAGCTTTTCTAAATTGCTCTAAGCAGAAATAAGGTGTAGGTTGAAATTCTTTTAACACTAATTCTTTTATTTTTGCATAATTCTCGATATCACTATCATGTAAGTAAGTTAATATGTTAGATGCTTTATCCCCTAATAAATGTAACAGAATTTCTGCTTTATATTGTTCTGGAACATTTTTAGTCTTAAAAGCTCGTTCTAAAGAAGAAAAGAAAAACCCCCATGCTTCAGGACGTATAGGAATTTTTACAGTCAAAGTTCGAATACTTTTTATCAATTGATCTAACGATTCTATTTTTATTTCACTTTCACTAATATTAGATTTAGCTTCAGATTTAATTTTAGCTAGTTCTACTTCATTTTTTGATCTTTCAAGTTTCATTTTTTCCAGATCAAATTGCTTTTGCTCCTCATCAATTCGCCTTTGCGCTTCATGTTTACGATGTTCAATTATATCGTTTGCTATATCTTTCACAAAATCTGGTTTATTTTTATATATTTCACTGTCTTCAATAATAACGCTTAAATCAGCAATTGTCATTTTTTCATTAACATTTAGATTTATTTCAGTGGCTATAAGCCTTAAATCTTCTTTTTTTGCACCTTTAAACATTGTTTAATATATGTATAAAACAGTAAAGATAAGAAAAAACACATTCACTTACTTTTCGAATAAGCTTTTGATGAATTTCGTAGCACGAAATTCTTAGCACTTATCATTCATGTCGGCGTTTCACTCAACTTAAAATTTGATTTTAGAAGCTCGTTGGATTTAATCCTAGGCTGTTTCTTCGTTGCTCGGCGGACCATTATGTTAACTCATATTAAATACTCACAAATACACAAAATAACAAAACTGCAGTGCACTGTTTTTTATTTAAATAATATCACAAGAGCCGCTCATGGCTACCTCTCTCACAACAAAACATTCTATGAACTCGCATAAACAAACGCAGACGATCAAAGTTATTGCCAAAAATGCAAAGCATAAAAACGACCGAACACGACCTTCGAAAGAGGCACATCGCTAAATTAAGAGCTTTCCAACAAGCCATTATTCATCACTGTATGTTTTCTGGTTTGGATTGTAATTGAGTTGTTGTCTTTTCATCATGTTTCAAAACATAAAAGATGCGGCTGAGCACTACTATACAGCACTATCGTGCTGTATGATAAACACTGTAGATATTTGAGACCGAAATAATCATTTGTATTGACAATAAACTGATAATTAATAATAAGGGTTTAAATTATTGCTGCAAAACAGCACATGGTCAAAGTCTATATTTTCAGGATGAGAATGTTACTTTGTTTTTGATTGATTTTATTAACGGCTGGAGTACACTTGGGAATGTTAAGGTGAATATTATTTATTAAACGCAAAATAGAAGAAGAAATAGATATATTTTTAAAGGGAAAGGAATTTTTGATTAAATCTGTAATTGTGATAGGAGAATTTTAATTTTAAAAGTGGTGGTAAATCATGATATATGATGATTTGTTAATCACACCATCTTAGTTACAACAGCTATGGAGGTAAGAATACGCAATATTATTAAGAAATTTCATTTTTCATATAATGGAATCTATTATAGTCCATTTTGTAACCGAATACTTTTCTGTGTATCTTTAAATAAAGATAAAAGCAACGCAATCTTTAATCATCAGATATCATTTTGCAGTGCGTGTCAGCAATATTTTTTAAGGTTTGACATGTCATAATATCACTAAAATGCATCGCAAACATTTTTTTTCATAGGCTATAATGGAATGGAATACTTTTGTGCGCACCTGTAAACGAGCCATAAAAACTACTTATTCTATACTGCTCTGAAATCATGTATTGTCCACCTCAGTGATGCATATTAATTTCATTATGTCTGAAGTATTACAAAATCCTTCCCGTAAGGCATGGTGACGTCACGTCGACGTCGTTGTGACGTCACGCTGTGACATTGTGACCGTCGATGTGACGTCACGTGACGTCGATGTGAAGTCACTGTGACTAGAATGTGAGGTCGTTATGGCCGTTTTAGAGCTCTTTTGTGACGTCACATTGTGACGACTTTGTGAAGTCACGGTGTGACAAATTTGTGAAGAGTGTGTCATTTGTGACTATTTTGGTATTAACTTTGTGACGAATTTGTGACGAATGTGACAATGTTTTAAAGTCACATTGAGATCAATTTGTGAAATATGTGTCATTTTTGACGAAATTGTCTTTAACACTGTGATGATTCTGTGACGACAGCGACACTGCTTTGAAGTCACATTGTGACATTTTTGTGAAAATTGTGTGATTTGTGACAATTTTGTCATTAACGTTGTGACGAATATGGGACTAGCGGCAATGTTGTGAAGTCACACTATGACATACTTGTACAGTTGTAAACACGTATGCATGTCACACATAGTCATAATTATGCATGTTGTAAAATCATTTACATCTATAACGTTAATATACTTCGGCGATACATCGCAATTAAAACTTGGGGGCCGATATAACAAGGGTATACCAAAAGAATTTTATTGAATCAAAATGCAATGCCCCGCAGACTTCAATTTTTGTTGCACCTTTCTTTCTTATTGCAATAAATGAGAATATTGAAGACAACTGAATGATCGATCTATCACATTTTTTTTTTTCAAAATTAGCTATTTGTTAAAAGCATTAAAATTACCAAAGAAACAATTTGTTTAAATTTTCAAATCTTTATCAAGATAAAATTTGTGTTGAAAATATAATATTTTATAATATATACAGTACTTTTTATATTCTTTAAACTATAGAAAATACTGAATGAAATTAATTTATTTCATTTAATACGCATTATAAACTCGAAGTCACTGGTGAGGTTGAATTTTTTTCGATTACACAACATTTATAATAAAAAAAAAAAATGAAAGATAAAAAGAAATACCGATATTAAGTAATTAAATTTTATATGTTTTATGATATTGATTACCATAAAAAAAATATATATATATGATTGTAATTCAAACAAGTTGGGGCTGAGAAAATAGGAAACTTCTTTGTTATAGAGGCCCCTATAAATTTGATTATGCAAAAATTGCAGTAACGACATTGCTAAGATCATTGTGAAGTTTATGCATGCGTTATATACATATATATATATACACTCGAAACGCTCATCATGTGCCATATAGTCATTATATATGTATTGTTTACGTCTTTTATGCCCCATACATGCATTACAAAATTTCCGAAGTACATTTTAGCAATAACCATTTGAAACTACTCAAACGAAAAATACAGCTTTGGTATAGAAAATTAACTGAGTATCACCAGTACCATTATGTTGAGAATTCTAAGAACAGTTTCGGAAATAATCGTTATGTTGGAAGATAGCAGCAATAAATAAAATCGTATTTTTATGCTCACTGTAAAAGTAAATAAAACTTTTAGGTATGCATAGAACGGTGATACAAAGGGTTAATTTATTTAACATCAGGGTTTGCTTGGAGTAAAATCCATATATAAAACAACTTTTTGATTATTAAAAAATAACTTTAATAATTGATTGCCAAAATTACATTTTTATTTATGAAATTATATATTATAAAAATAACTCTTACTATCTATGATTTTTTAAAACAATAATACCTTATTGTATATAAAACACAGCACCGCAGTTCTATTTTGCACTATTTAGCACTCTATTTTGCGTCTAATGTGAAAGTTTTTATGTTTTGCCAAAGATCTATCTGGCTGGATATATGTTGCCATGACATCTATAACTCTGATAGTGTCATAAATAGTACAAACAGATTAGAATCTACAACGAAATTTTTAGAATAAAGTCTGGTGAAAGTTTTATAAATACAGTAGAACGCCGATTATTGGAACTCCAATTAACCGAACTTCCAATTATCCGAACAGCATATTTCTCTCAAAGAATTCTTTTTAACCGAATTTTCAATTATCCAAATATTTGTCTCTCTAAAAAAGAAAAAAAAACACCTAACTTCCAATTTATTTTTTGCTTAAATTATAATCTCTGAAGTTTAGAAAATGATAAAAGAAAAAAAAATTAAATAATAAGTAAACAAAAAACAATTAAAAAAAACAAAACAATTTTTAAGCACTCCAGTACTAACTGGTGCTGTCAGTCCTAAACCTAGATAAAGTGTGGAGGTTTTAGAATAGTCAGGAACATCCCTTAAACTGTCTGCCCATTTATCCGAACTTTTGTTTATCCGAACTAGGGTCGGTCCCGACTTGTTCGGACAATCGGCGTTCTACTGTATATATTGTATTAGAATTACAAATAATCATATTTATTTTTATATGACACAATAAAACAAAATAATGAACTCAGTATCAAATGGTTAACTACTTTTTAATGTAAATAAAGTATAAAAATTGAGCCCATAAACACAAAATAGAGCCACACATAGGTTCATTATTATTATTAATATTTTATTTACAAGATTATGGTAATTATAAATAAGAAATCCATTTTAATCACGCTGTTTATAAAGAGTGTATAATATCGATACTTTGAAATTTATCTCGATAAAATCATTCAGGAGATAAAATGATAAAATTATCCAGAAAAAAAAGTAAATAATAAAAGATGATTATTACATTTTAGATTCATACCGTTCAAGTATTTGCGTTATTTTTAAAGTAAAATCATATTTAAACACTTACTGATTGCGTAACTTCTATATTTTCATTTGCCAACAGACTTCTAGTTCACTTTGAAAACATTTCAGTAAGAATGTTTAACAACTGAAAAGCTTTCACCCGCTATGACTATTTCTTTATAGATTTTAAAACATTTCTCAGGTTGAATAATACATTAAATAATCATTTTTTTTCTTAACATTACATATCTACGATCTCTTTTAATAGTATACGTTTCCGTTGTGTCTTATTTTTTATAAATTCCTCTTCTGAGCAGATGCAATTTTTTTTAAATAAAAACATGCAATTCAAATTGTTTAAGACCATCACTTAATACAAAATTAAAAAATTATGTTTGCCAATAATTTTATTCCATAAAAAGACATTTTTTTAAAATAACTTAATTATCTTTAAATGTTTATTAATTATATTAATGACTGATTATAATACTTATCCATATACTTTCATATTTAGGACACTATGTGGTTTTAACCAAATATTTAAATAAGAATATAAACCAGATTAAAATGCAATTTAAATCACTAATTTTAATAATCTGATCAAAGCTGTTGAAAAGGAAGTTAGATATTTTAACAAAATAAAAAATAAATGTAATGAAATATTTGTGTTCTATAACATATTTATTAGAAGATAACTAAAATCATTGTAATTAAAAAAAAAAAAAAAAGCAAACAGGGAAAATAATATTTTAGATATTTCAACAAAATAAAAAATAAATGTAGTGAAATATTTATGTTCTACAGCATGTTTATGAGAAGCTAACTAAAATTGTTGCGGTTAAAAGAAAGCAAGCAGGGAAAATAATATATTTACTTACCTAATTTCATTGACGTTGTACGTGATACTTTGATTTTGGGGAACCAATTAAATCCGATAATAAGTACCATAGCAATGACTTGAATCATCTTCAACAAGTCAAAGCTACCGTAATTTTCTCGGGTTTATATTTTGTTAGCTGAACTAACTTGGATCCTGAGAACGTTCTTGTTTCACTTTTTAAATCCGCGTCAACACGTCTATGCTGTCCAGTGTCCACATAACTTCCCGCGTTTATTCTAAAAAGCTTCACTGTTACTTTTATCCGTTATTCTGCGGTGAGTCCTAACAACTGAAATAGTGCAGATGCAGACGATTTTTAAGTTTCGAAGTTCGAAGCAGATGTTTTTTCGGTTTTATTTGTTTTTCTATACAAAAGTTTCGGAAGGAAATTAAATGCGTAATAATTTTATCAAATTGTCTCTAATTCAATTTCCTGTTTGAAAATGTTTTATTGTATTTCACCTTTTATTTTTATCAGTTTTATTGAATTGTAAAGTTTCATTTACGTAAATTATCATAATAATATTATCCATAATTAGAGTTTACTAGATAAAATATTGCTTAATTTTTCAAAATGTGTATAAATTAATTTAATGGTAATAATGATGACCCCCTCCTTTTTTTTAAAGTAAAATTTATATCACAGGTAATATATACAAATATCTTCTTAAAAAATACAACAAGATTATCGAGAAGAGATGAGTATTTCTTTGCCAATCTTTCATTATATTAATATTAATTTTCTGTAAAATAAAACATCTTATAAAATAATTTTTAAAGATATATTTTGAAAACAAAAAATAAAATATGAATAATTAATTATGTCATGGGCTTTGCCTAAATTTTGTACATTAATTTTACATTCGGAAAATGTCAATTTTATTTTAAACGTCTGAAAGAAGTAGAATTAAAAAAAAAAAAGTTACTTAAAATAGTGAAACACTAAGAGGAAAAAAAAATGACTTGAATGCAAATTATAAAGCAAGAAATGCATATATGACTAAACTTTGAAGACGCTTTCTGCGTGCTCATTAAAAGCTGCAGACTTAACTGTAATAGAAAGTTTTCAGTTTGAAACCACAGAAATGTTTCGACTACTCTTTGAGAAACTTCTACTATAACAGATGATCATTTACAAAAATCTTTATAAAAGATAAGTCGGGGTCTGTTTACCTAAACCATTTTTTTAATAATATGAAATTCGCATAATTAGGAAATATTTTTGTGTCGCTGATGAATTAATTACATTTTATGTTATATGAAAATAAAAAGTTTTGGTTAGAGGCACAGAGGCAACTTGGACCACGGTTTAAAAAAATTTTAAATCCGGCAGAAAAATATTTTTTACAGTAAATAACATGATTTAATAATTTTTGTAATTTTTTAAAGTTTTCTAAGAATTTCACATCTCAGTCACAATGTGACATCACTGAGTGGTGGCATTTTGGTCACAGATGTGACGTGACCACAGTGACTTACAGTGACGTCACAATGACGTCACTGTGACCATGCATGCTATGAGGGTTAAAACGCATCGGAAACAATTTTTCCCTATGAACCATAATATAACAGAATTCTTTTCCGTGTTTCTATAAACGAGCTATAAAAGCTTCACACTTCCTTTTCAATACTGAACATTCTACAGTGAATAATAATATAATATAAAATGTTCATAGCAAAGAGCGTATATTTATGAAAATTAGAGCACGGAGAGACAGAGAAACCGTATTCTTAAACACTTATCCATTATGTTGGAAAGTGTTAACAATTAAAAATGTCCATGATGAATCTCGCATGCAATTTACAGAGCAATGAATGGCCATGATTGCGCTTCGATACAAAGAACAGAAGGATGAATTACTAGCATATGACTGTCATTTTGTTTCTCCCACACGCTTAAAATATGTTTCAATTGATTGTATAACAGTTCCATTGTAATAAAGCCTTAAAAGTTATAGGTAAATATATAATTGAAAGCTTTTTTGGGGTGGGGGGGGGGGAAGCTTGTAAATTTCTAATTTTAAATTGCAAAGTACAATAATATATATTTAAAACACAGTTTCCTGAGAAATATGATCCGAGAAAAAAGATCCGAGAATACAAATATAATAACTTATGTCACACTGCACGGATATCGTTGTATGTCATTGTTGAAAAACTCTGTAAAGTAATTTATTATTCCGCTAGAAGCACGGAAATTGGACGAATAAGTATAACAAAGTTTTCGAATAACTGAGCGTAGGGATTTTTTGAGTGTCGACGAAGTGTTTCCTTTCAAATTTTTGAGCTGAGTTTGCATATTCATATTAAATTTTCTAGATATTTTGAATTTTCAATCATTTTTAAAAAAATAAATATCGAATTCGAAAATTTGATTATACAGTTCTGTACAGGCATCTTTTGTTTCTTTGAAATATATATTGAAAATGCAAACATATATATATATATATATATATATGCATAACTTCATACACTTTTTGATGGTACAATATTCAAAATGGCACAAAAATCGCTATTAAAGCGCCCCCTAACGGCGAATTTTTTCTATATATATATATATATATATATATATATATATATATATATATATATATATATATATATATATATATATATGTATGTATATTAGGGTGTCCCAAAAAATGAAAGTCGTTTTATTTTTTCGCATACCCTCTCATTCTTTTCCTTTTATGTCAAAACAATTATAAATAAAGTTTCATGTAATTTGGACCACGGGAACCCGTGCCGACTTGTATCTAAATGTATCAGTTACTACTTGTGCACTTAGCGAGCAAACGCTGACACATGTAACCCTGTCACGTGTCTGTAGCGGAGCACCCAGCATTTGCAAATGAAAAAGATGAAACAAAACAAAACTAGTTGGATGTGCAAATCCCAAACCTTTCTTCTATCTTATACATCTTAAAATTTCAAAAACTAGTTACACATGTTAATCAGCGGTGGAAAATTGGCGCAGAGGAGGAGCCTATTGTGACCACTAAATTTTAGTAGCTTTTTTCGGCTTATCTAATGATGGAATTTCTGAGTTTTTCATAAGATGAAGGAAACTTTAAAAAATTTGTGGTGTCAACAGGCTCCGCCTCTGCGCCAATTTTCCACCACTGATGTTAATACTTCAATATTATTAGTTCATTACTATACAAACTTTGATTTTCATCTTAAATTCCTGCTTCGGTCAATTAAATGAAGTAAAAACGAGTTAATCTATATTATGATATTTGTTAAAATTAATAGTTTTTCCTTATTCTGTTGTTATCAGATGTTTGCGAATAGCCGGCTTAGCAGGAAGTGAGTTCCTGCCTTTGCACGAGCCGCCGATGGACAATAGAACTACGAAAAATCAAGAAAAGTATACAAAAATCGCTATCACAGAGCACCTTTACCGCGCAATATTTCCAAATTCATGGAGGACCTGTTGGCCAAAGCCAAAAACATGCACAAAAAATTTGGTTCAGTTGTATGCATAATTTTATACACTTTTCGATTGTACAATAAAGAAAATGGTACAGACATCGTAATTATAGCGCCCCCTTCGAGCGGAATTTTTCCAAATTGAGGGATGACCTTCATGCCATGGCCAAAAAGAAACACAAAAAATTTGGCTCAATTCTATGCATAACTTCATACACTTTTCGATGGTACAATATTCAGAATGGCACAAAAATCGCTATTAAAGCGCCCCCTACTGGCGAATATTTCCAAATTAAGGAAGGACCTGCTTGCCATAGCCAAGAACTTAAAATAAGAATTTGATTCAATTCTATGCATAACTTCATACACTTTCCGATGGTACAATACGCAAAATCGCTATTACAGCGCTCCCTAGCTGCGAATTTTTTTCAAATTCAGGGAGGACCTACTTGTCATAACCATAAACTTAAAATTAAAATTTGCTTCAATTCTATGCATAACTTCATACACTTTTGGATGGTACAATATTCAAAATCGCAAAAAATCGCTGTTACAGCGCCCCCTACCGGCGAATGTTTTCCAAATTCGGAGAGGATCTGCTTGCCAAAGCCAAAAACTTAAATTAAAAATTTGGTTCAATGCTATGCGTAACTTCATACACTTTTGGATGGTACAATATTCAAAATAGCACCCAAAACGCTGTTACAGCGCCCCCTACCGGCGATTTTTTTCAAAATTCAGGGAGGACCTATATGCCATATACAAAAACTGAACCCTTAAATGCCTGATTTTTCAAAAATCCTTGTAATAATGTTTTTTGGCTTTCATTTTTTAAGTAAATCATGGGAAAAATACTTTAAAAAATCATATTTTGTTTTAAGTATAGTTTACGGCTAAAACACAGTTTGTTACTAATCCGCAAAACTGGTGTTTAATTGAAAAAATAATTTCCCTTGATAAAATTCTACAATATTAAACACACAAGAATTTTAGGAACTATAATAAGAAATAAATTTTACTTACTCGCTGCAGGTCAAAATAGGGTATTTCGCAAGCTTTCAAACAAAACAAAAAGTACAAGTAGCAACAATTGAAAAAATCTCTATTCTTAAACAGCACAAGTGTTGTCATCTACATGTTGAAAATCCATTTAATAATATTTTCAGAATGTATTTAATGGCAACATTAAACATTATAACTTCAACATTATTCTAATAGTATTTTAGAGCCTAAATTGGGTATGTTGCCGAAAAACAACACCAGGAATTTAAGGGTTAAAAGAAAAAATTGGTTCAATTATATGCATAACTTCACATACTTTTGTATGGTACAATATTCAAAATCGCACAAAAATAGCCATTACAGCGCCTCCTACAGGCGAATTTTTTCCAAATTCAGGGAGGATCTGCTTGCCATATCCAAAAACTTAAAATAAAAATTTGGTTCAATTGTATGCATAACTTCATACACTTTTTGATGGTACAATGGCGACAGACAGACAGACACACGGACACACGAACATACATATATTTTCTATAAACATGTTTTTGGGGAACTCTGACCCCTAGAAAATGTAAATCCGTCGAAAACCGGAAGTCGAAAAAATTTCGATTACAATACTTTCTTCTATTGAAGATAGAAGAAAGTAAAAAGAAAAGTTTTGGAATGCTTGTGACAATGCGCAACCCGTGAAGAAAGTGCAAAATCTGTGAAACGTGTCAGTACCAGTTTAATCAGGACAGCGCACATCTACGTGTCAATGTGCGTATAATTCCAAGTTAGTCATTTGTTAGTAAATGTCTGGATAGTTTTTAATCAGCGAGCAGAACATGGCAGTGGAATTGTGTAGTTCTAAAAAAGTTATATTTTTAATAGGGAAAATTAAACATCAAATAACGGGTTCAAAACTTCCGTCTAATGGACAAGCTCTCGCAGTTTTGTTTTGCAATATCTCGAGAAGAGAATTTAACTGTTAATGAAAATGCAAACATGCCCAAGAAATCGTTTCCAAATTGTGTGAGGAAGCTTGTTAATATGTATCAAGTTTGTAGAGACTTACAAAAAAATGCAAAGAAATTACAAGACTTATTCAAGCGGCGACAACAAGAATTTGTAACTATTTTAGAGCTTTTCTTTGCTTGCAGCCATCATGTATACGATCTTGTATTAAAGGCTGCATTTGAAATGAACATTAAACAAGTGACAACAAGTCCCGACATTACACTCTTTAAAAAGCACAAAGGGAATTGGAAGACCATCTATCCAACTAAAATACAGTGCTATGGAGAAACAGTGGAATTGTTCTAACCCGTATCCGAACTTGGCAATTTGCTTGAATTTTACCGCTCTGAACTTTAAAATGTTATGATCAGAGAGGGCTATCAAGAATTGATCAAAATTTCTGTCATATTTTTATGTGGAGATGCAGAAACAAAAATTAAATCAGACCTCTGGGTGCTATGTACCGAGCTAGATGTATGGTCCGAGCGGTTTACTCCCTAAAACTCTCGTTATTTAGTTCTCATCTGAAATGAAACGCCAAGGATAAGAAATCGCTGTTAAACTTCTGCTTCTTTATCGTGAAAATCTATGTTAAACATGGCTTCAATACATTTTGGCAGTTAAAGAACCCTAAAATGATTTGTGCTTTTTGAAATCTTTGAAAATCTAGAAAAATGTGAATGAAGAGTTTCTCCAGCATTTATGGTATTTGACTGATGAAATAGCAGTATTAGCACTTTTTGATGTTGATGATGTTGACAAAGAAACAAAATTAAAAATGATTACAAATTTACATAGAGAAAATTTCTCGACCCGTGAAAAAACATACATTCCATCGAATAAAGAAAGAGTTTCAATGTATGGCGAGTTTCATATATTGATTTTGTAATTGTTTATTTAGTTATTCATTTATAACACGCGATTGTTACCTGTTCTTCTATTATTATTTTTTTTTTTACAGAAAAAAGAATCGATGATCTCATATCTGTCAAAAGCCATTCATTGTTTTCTAGACTCAAAATTTATGATAATTTTGAAGAGGCCCTCTTCATGGGAGAATAATGCTTCGTTTCCCGACGCGAAAAAGATGACCTCAATGCTCAGAACAATGAACAATACAGCTGAAAGAGCGATAAAATTGATGCAGGACTTTCATGATTTAATAACGTGTGACGGAGGAGCAAAAACAATTTTCGTTATGTTGCGTACAAGAACACACAAAGGTCTAACCCGACTGTAAAAAGAAAACATTGAAATGAAAATAAGATCAATAATGTTTCTTTTACTATAATATGTTAATAAATATCTTCTTTGAATAAAATAATATTTTATTAACCAAAGAAACATACATTTTACAATATTTTCATAGTATTCCCCATACAAGATTTCATGTTCAAGTTTGACCGAAAGTCGGCACGTGTTACCTTTATCTGATTGCATTAATATTTTTTATTTATGTTTCTCATGTGAAATAGAAAAAAATAGAGGTTATGCGTATTTGATTTTGCAAAAAAAAAATTACCTTGTATTCTGGGACACCCTAATATATATATAGGGTGTGTCGAAAACGACCGATTGAGAGGTGTGATCGTAGGCATCAAGTGGATGAAAAATTGCTATGGAACATGGGGTCGAAAACCACTTATTTTGTCACAAATACAGGGTGTCTCCCCTAACGGAAGTCGGCTTGAACGTAATAATTTTGCGATAAATAAAAGTATTGCAATAAAAAATGATGATATGTTCTTTGTTTTGTATGAAATATGATAAAATCCCAAAAAGTTCTGGAAAAAGAGAGTGCTCTCGAAATCGATGATATTGTATGAACTGATAACCACAGTACAAAATAGGGAAAGTCAAATGCATACTACTGCTGCATGTAATGGAAACGTCTACCACTTTTTTAATATCATCGCATTTACAACAAAGATTTGAATATCGATTAAAAGTTTCATTATAATATTCTTCAGTGTTCTGAAAATTATTACCATCAACTAAATTTGGATTAGGATAGAACACCGCATGTATAGTTGAAATAATGGGTGGTTCGCGTCCTCATTTCCTATGGTAATTTTTCATCTTCTTGATGCCTACTTTCACCCCTCTGAATTTGTCGGTGGAATCCCGCAACACATTCGTAAAGCAAATAGCAGTGCCACCTCCTTGTACGATTTCACACATCACCTAACAACATTAGCCAATGCTCTAACACATCGCTTGTTCCCTCTAGACGATGTAAAGAAGAGTAATATGAAATGAGTTTCGTATCTGCTCACGGAAGGATTTCAGTGTAAAAAGTCTGACGCTTACAATTGCGCGAGAAGTCGATTCGTGGAATAAAATTAGGAATGAAAATAGTAAAAATGGCTTTTAAAAAACATTCGAATATAAAAAGTAGTTTCTCTCAGAATATTATAGTTTTGGTAGCAACTAAAAAACTATGAAGAGATTAAAAGTTTTAAATTAAGCTTTGGAATAAGATAAGTATTAATGTACGCATTTTAATTTTAAAGGAAATTAACTAGATAATAATAGAAAATATTAAAAATTTAAAGACCAGTGCATATGTAACACAATGGTTTTAAATAAATTCTATGTATCTTTTTTAAGAAATTAATAATTATATCCATTACTGCTGTTTTCTTATTATACAATATCTCAGCTATGTGTTCCTTTTTTCTTTAATTAAATTTCCTGCTAATCATGTCAATATATCTTAGCATGAAAATATCAGTAAATTGGAATACTGTTTTCAAACAAATTGGATTTAAAAGAACAGTTTCTTTATTTGACTGTGTAAAAATTGAAATTGTGAGATGTCAAGGAAACAATGAATTAAGAATTATATTTATTGGTCAGGTTTTGCACCGTCAGTATGAAATCAGCGTTATGAATTCTTTATTTTAAAATAAATGAGTATGAATATTTATTTTGATTTTAGTCTATCCAGAACAAAGACAGTTTTTTAAAGGTATTTATCAGTTTAGATTACATACTGCATTTGTAAAGAATTGTGAACATACTTTTTTAAATCTGAGATTGGAAAATTATGTATCATAATATAACTTTATATTTTAAATAAACTTGACGTCATTATTTCTTAAATGTGTAACTTTTTTTTTAGTTTAATTCATGGTCTCATATTTCAGTTTTAAGTTATTTAACAACATCGCATGCAAATTGGATATAAAAATATAATTATTTTCAAAAAATGTCTGAAACGAATTTTTTACTATCCGTTAAAATACATAAAAAAAATTTTATTTATATTTTTTTACTCAAGATAAAGTAAAATTTTCAAAACTTAGTAGAACAGTTTCCTTCAAAAGAGCTTTAGGAATTACAAAAAAATATACTATTCAATGATGAGTAAATTTGTACCAAGAATAGAATATTTGTAATTTTGGAAAATTGAAAGGTAAACTATAACACAAAATTGCGAAATGGACTTCCTAAATGTGTTAAAAAGTATGGATTCAAGAACATTTTTGACAAGTAATGCTAAATTCTAGATTAAAAGAGAGCTACGGGATTTTAATATATATATATATATATTATTGTAATGCAAAAGAAAACAAACATCCGTAAAAATCTGGAATTTGCATTGGTAAATACGGAAGTTATGTTTAGACTGTAATAATAAGAATAATTTTTCAAAAAGCCTAGAGACAACGGCAGATTAATTAGACTTTTAGCGTTTTTATCTCTCAAAGATATATTTAAGTCCATACTGGCTAATTTCTGGCAAATTCAAGAATAAATTTAACCAGGGAAAAAATTCCGTAAATATACAGAAATTGCTCTGTCAATCTACTTTTTTACAGGGTTATTACGCATGCATTGCATCGTATACGGATTATTAAAGGTGTCAGGATTTAAAAGGGAAACCTCATAAAATATATCGCATTGATCTCATTCTTAAAAACTCTGTAAAATAATTTATTATAGTACATTAACTAAGAAGCTCGTACGTAAAATAAGTGTGGTAAAGATTTTTTGAACGTTGATGGATTGTTTCACTTCAGATTTTTCATTCTCTTTTAAAACATTCTGAAACATTAAAATAATATGCTATATTTAACGAAATGTGTATGGATATCGAATATGAAATGTTGCTAATACAAACATTCAAGTCATTTTTTAACTTAAATTGTACACTGAATTTGCAAAACCTTTTGTACTTATTTTTGAAAATATCACAGTTCAAATGCAATGTATAATGCTGCTGTGTACTAGTATATCGACGGTAATAATTAGGACGTCAAAAGTTGAAAAAATATGATAAAATATGTCACACAAACCTGATCTCCTCTTTTCTCATTCTTAAAAAAATCTGTAAAGTAACTTATTATTCTTTGCGAACGCATAGAAATTTGACATAAAAAAGTAATTCTTTATGAAAAATGAGCGAAAGAATTTTTTTAACATTGATGGAGTATTTTTTTTTTCAAACTCTTGAGTTGAGTTTGCATTTTTATATAAAAGTTTCTGAATCTTATAAGTCCAGCATTTAAATACATAAGTTTTAATATTGATTTTGAAGCTTTAACAATACAGAACTACGTAAAATTGAAGAAGCATTTCTTTACTTATATATAATGTATAGGTATATATAATGCAGACATAATATATTATTATTATTTTACTTAATTTATTTTCTTCTTTATAAATAATACATTAAAAAATAAAGTTATATTGATTTTAATTAATTCTCTTTAAATAAAATCAATTTAATTATTTCATAATTCTAACATGTCGTAACTTTCCCATCTGTACACAAATGTTACCAAACTGGAACTTGATCACAGAACCCGTGGCTTTAATTGCCAACTCCCTACCATTTGAGATATTTGGACGAAAGATTAGCCAGTACATTATTTGATCAAATCAACCATTTGGTTATGACATCTGGGCTGTTTTATATGAAACAGAACGACAGAAAAAACCCAGATAAAGAAAATATAACAAACTATGGATGAGTAATTAAACATTAATATTTTTATTTTTAATTAAAGTAATAACAAATTAATATATTTTTTATTAAAGCAATTACACACTAATTAATTATTTTTATCTTTTTAAAAAATAATTAATGTATAATTGCTCATCCATAGTATGTTGGACATATTTTTCCTGCTATATATTCTGTTGTATTTTCTCAAATAACAATCCAGATGTTATGACGAAATGGATGATATGATCAAATATTGTGTTGGCTGTGGTGTCGTCCAGATAGCAGTTGGTAGAGCATTGGCAAATAAAGCCACGTATTCTGGTTTGAATCCCAGCATGGAAAAGTTTTTGCTCAGATGGGAAAATTACAACTCGTTAGAAGTCATATTATTTTTTTTTATCCATCTCGGTGTGGTCTTTCTTCGCGGGAAGTTTTCTAATCGAACCGAGTAGTGGGAGCGTACCCTAAGTTGGGAAAAAGACGATTATTATTAAGGGAGATATAATTCCAGCTTAGTACGCTTCCAGTCAATAATTTATTAATATGCCAGTCCTCGTTAACACAGTAAACAGTATTTGAATTGTAAATTGAAACGTGAAGTAGAACTTTAGAACTCCCAATTTTTGGACTTCAAGAAAGAAAAATTGATTATTAATTCGATACTTCGCACGGTAATTAATGTATTTAAATTTTGAATTAATACCGTAAAAGATTTTTGCAGCCATATACCATCGTTGAACACCATTAATATTAATACAGATATCACTAAAAATACGGTGTAATATTAAAATCGTATACTTAAATGCTGAATAAAATAATATGTATAATGATTAAATTCAATTTAATTTTTAATATGTGTGTCTCCCGATATTCATGCTTCATTTTTGTTTAATATACCAGTTAATTTTCTGTAACCACCCAAATTTTTTATATTTTTCATATCATGATAAAAGCACCAAATTGGCGCATATATACTTTAGTATTTTATAAATTTGAGTAACAAAAAATAACAAAATGTTATCAATATTAAAGTCTAGTAAAACAACACGTTTGAAAATGCCTTATAGTTTGAAAAAGTAAAATAAGATTGTCCAAAAAAACTAAATTATTTTATTTTAAAAATAATTAGTAATTTATTTTATTTTTAAAATAATTAGTAATTTATTTTATTTTAAAAATAATTAGTAATTTATTTTATTTTAAAAATAATTAGTAATTTATTTTAAATTTATCCGAGTAAGCTGAATTTAACAGAAAGTTTTGATTATATTAAATAAGTATATTTGCCAAATTTATATTAGAAAAAAAATAGATTTTCAAAATTGTATGGATGCCTGAAAAAAAAAAATCTCTGCCTCATTTTATTTTATTATCATTACTAATGGCATCTGTCATTTTCGAAAACGAAAATGAGTCTCAACAGAAAATATGCGTGGTTCGAATCCTAGCCCGGACATGTTTCGCCCAGTTGGAAATTTACATCTAATACAATGGCTAATAATCTATAAATGTGTGGGTAGTAGCCTTTATGATTATCCTTAGTTGCAACTTTCCACGTTCAGTAGTTTTCAACAAAAACGGCTGTGACAGACGGTCAAACAGATACACGAGAGTTTTTTTTTTTTTTTTTTTTTTTTTTTTTTACTATATACATTACGTATCTTATTCTTACTTCCGTTTTTACTTTTGATGTACAGAACCCCCAACGTGTAAAAAAAATTATAAGAAACGATGCACGGGCGAAAGATCCACACGGTTACACTATTCTTTTTATAAATAGCTTACTTTGAAGTATTTTCTTCGTTGATGTATATACACTGCAAATAGAAGCGTCTTAAATTTAGACACATATGTGACTGAAAAAGAATTTTAGACACTTAAGTGTCTTAATCTGAAAATTAAGACACTATAGATGTCTTAATTTAAGATACATAAGCGTCTTACTATGACCATGGTGTAAACGAACTGAGAATAATGTCTAAAATATCCGCAAACGTCTTATTTTAAGACACTTCATTGCTTTTAACGTGTCTTAATTTAAGATGTTTTGATTCTTCCGACGCAATAACCACCAGGGGGCACTAGCACTCCCAGTTGCGCATGCGTTTTAGATGTCTTCGTTCGAAGTGGTATACGTTGTAATTCAAACAAAGTTTGTTTTTATGTACGCGTGTATTTTAATTCGTTTTTTGCGAAATGTGAAGTACTGTGATTTTAATTCGTATTAACTTGGAGTATTTATTTATTGAATACATACATCTGACGTGTGTGCTCGACATCAAATGTCTCTTAGAAGCTGTCGTCGATACAAGGGCGGGATAGACACAGAACAGAAGTAGACGGCGGTTGAAGATTACACCCGGAAATTCTACAAAGCGTGTGCAATGGGCTTAGTGTTAACTCGTATCAATTTATATCAATAATATTGTGTTATTCATCTTCGTCCTGTCGAAACTGGCAAAAAAAAAAGAAACTTTTGTCTGGCGGGTCCTGTTTTTAGGATGAAACATCTCATTCTTTAAATATGGCTAGTCGGATGTATTATGGGATTACCTTTAAAACTGATGAAAGTCTTTCTCCCTCACTGTGGTTGTGGTAGTTTTTAAAATTTCAAATCGAGGAATATTTCTTACCTCTTGCAGCAACTCAAGTAAGTTTCTTTATAGTAGTAAAATTAGTGTATTTTATGATTTTATTTATTGTACTAAACAAAATCCTGCATGAAATTTAATTAGTTTTGAATCTGTTCGCAAAAACCCCCACTAATTCTAGAAGTATATATTTTTAAACTTATGACGTTCTTTTTTATTACGAATTATATATTCAATGTCAGTTCTTAGTTTCAAATGGATAATTTTTATCTCGCAGTAAATGACGGCCACAAGGAAGTAAAGAAAAAAAAAAACTTTGAAAGATGACCTAATGCTTTCTTACTTCCTGGCATAAAACCGCAGATTAAAAAAAGATAAATAAAGTAAATGAGACTGGTCTATTATATGAACCTGCCTGTAAAAATATACATATGTATTTGATTTGCAATCAACTCTAATACTGATTTTTTTATTATTTTTAATAAAAAAGTAATTTGAAATTTATAATGGGAAAAAGTAAAAACCTCTAACTAGATTTCGTATTTAAAATTGTGGTAACTTTATTTATATGCACTTATACGAAAAATACAAAAATGACAGATGTTACTGTATATATTTAAGACGAAAGAAGTTTGGAAATCATAAGTTATTTTTTCCTCATGTTTTTAATATAGAATATGTACTTATTTGTTTTTATTGATAGTTGAATAGCTTTTGTGAGTACCCTCTGATCTACATAAAAACTTGTCCATGTGGAAATATAAATTTTTTAAAAACATAATTTTTAAATAAGTATTTTCATTTTTTGTGGGGGGGGAGGGGGGGATTTTGCATGAATTTTTGTAAAGCTGATATCTTAAATCTTGCACTGATTATAATGAAAGTTTTGAACTTTTAGAGTAGGACAAGTTTAAAAACGCAAATATATTTAAAAAAATACCAAAGTCATTTTTCCCCAATGTTATTAAAGTAGAATATTTATTTATTTATTTTCATTATTCATAGTTAAATGGCTGTTGTGATTATCAAGTGATGTATATGTAAAATTGCCTATGTGGCAATATATTTTTTTATATTTTAATTTTTTTTTTTGGGGGGGGGGGGGTGGGGGGTGGGATTTTTGCAATTTTCGTACATCTGATATTTTAAATCTTTTTCCACATTCAACCGAGTATAATAAATATTTTGAACTTTTAGAGTAGGACAAGATTATAAAATATATATATATATTTATCTATGTACCTTAAAAGCCCTTAATAGCGAACACTTCGGGACCGCGGAATTTGTCCGATAATTGGAGATGTCTACTTTTTTGAGGTAAAAATATACAAATATGTATGTCTGCTGATTAAAAAAGTATTCGTTAAATAGAGGTGTTCGCTATTCGAGAATCTCCATTAACCTCCACAACGGATACTCCCGAATACCGGACATCTCAATTTAGACAACTATAATGCAGGGTTGCGTTTTTTGCAAAAGTACTTCTTGATTAAAGGAAGGGCAAACTGGGAAGTGCCCCGTCCCCCTACGACTGTAGTGCCCCCAAATTTGATGTGCAATATTTGTAAAGCTTATATTTTAAATCTGTTTCGAAATTGTACTGATTATAATCAATATTTTGAACTTTTAAAGTAAAATAAGGTTAAAAACAAAATAAATTTTAAAAAATCTAATATTTAGATAAATATTTTTTGTTTTTTAATCTTGTTCTACTCCTGAAGTTCACGATATTGATTATAATCAGTACAATGTCGTAAAAGATTTAAATTATCAACGTAACGAAAATTGTATACCAAAACTGAGAGCACCAAAAAAATCAGGCTGTATTGGGGGGGGGGGGGGGGGCAGGACCACAGCCAAATATTTTTCCAGGATTCAACGTGGTCAAACATGGCTACGTATGATGCTTACAAAAAAATGGATGCGATTCAGACGTTTGAAGTGTCTGAAATTCAGACGCAAAAAGTGTCTGAAAAAATTCAGACATTTTAAAATGTCTGAAAACTGAACACTCCATTTCAGACACTTAAGTGTCTGAATTTCAGACATTTTAATTTAGAGTGTATGTAAACAGAACTCAACGTATGAAAATTTCTCAAAAAATAGTCACATGCGTAAACCGCTTTGTAGAATAATGTTTTGTAATGATGCCTTTCAAATACGAGGTGTGTTAGATATAGCTTATGGTCTTCCCTTTTTTCCAAGAATACATAAAAATATAGTTGGTATCTACAACACTGACTGAATATTCAAATACGTGCTCTGCTTAATAAAAAGTGTCATCTATTACAAAGATGGGAAAAGATAGTGAAGTTATAGAATAATTTTTGCGATAAGAATTCAGATTTTTTAAAGAATAAAAGGAAATATTTAAACAGCTATTTAAAATCCATATTGCGATTATTTATTTCTCGATCCTTTGTGATTATTTATTTCTCGTATCACATTATTAATTGGATTATTTTAAATATTTCCTAAATACAAATTTTATTAAAACTTGATAAAGTAGTCAATTTTCATGATATCTCTCTTTCTCTTAACTGTAAAAGTTTTATTTTAAGCTTTCCTTTAATTCAAAGAACGGTTCTACATACAAATCAATTTAAGGAATATCTGATAAAATATTTACATGCTTAATTCACTTTATAAGATTAAAATTTTGTAAAGAGGCCTTTTAAAATACGACGTATGTTGGCTTCTGTTTATAGTCTTTTCTTTTGGAAAGAGTAACCTACACATGCAGGTTTGTCTAGTAAACTTCTCGCAGAGTTTTAGATTTCGTGCTTTGTTTCATAAGAGTAATGCTTTACAATGTTGGGGTATAAAAAGAGAATTTAGTAAATTCTTCTTTTGTGTGTAACAAAAATTTGGATTTTTTCTTTGAAAAAATGAATTTCCATTAAAATCATTTAAATGATGTGTCACTTGATAATATTTTGCTAAAATTCTGGTAAATTCATTATTCGTATTTTTCAACATTTTCTAATACGCGGCACAATTGAACACTTAGTTATAATTCCCAATCGTACGTAAATTTCAATGACAATAAATAAATAAATAAATAAATAAACTGACAAAAAATACACTATCCAAATACATAAATAAAAAATATTGATAAGATAGATAAAGTGATAACTGAGTCATCATCTAATTGTTAGCTTATAAACAAAATATTCCATCGTCATCAAACAATTAAATGAATAATTTTATCACAAATTGTAATAAAAAGTATGTAAATGAAGACATTTATAGGTTTATTTATATATTTTTTTCTGTTTATTTTATTTTAATTTGAATAAAATAACTGAAGTTGATATATATATATATATATGTGTGTGTGTGTGTGTGTGTGTGTGTGTTTCAATATTTTCACTGCTGGAAAGAATTTACAATACAGCAGTACTTACTCGTAATGTTTTTTCCAAAAATTTTCGATGTGATGTTTCTCTTTCATCTGTTGTTATAATTAATTGTTTACGCCGCCGAAATACTCACTTCACTCCAATATTACTTATGAATCAAATGAGTATTTCTAATAAATATTAGGTAGCTTTCATTACAAAAAGCTACCTATTGCAGCCGTTCGGAGGAAAGCGATTTCAAAAAACTTTGGTATATTTTCATCGATCATGACCCCCAGACCCCGAAACTACCCTCCGTTCAAAATTGACATATATATATATATATATATATATATCATCATCATAATCATCAACCGTTTTCAATCCACTGCTGGATGTAGATCTCCCCCAGATTTTTCCAATGTTTCCTGTCTAGTGCTTTAGTCATCCAATTTACACCGGCTACTTTTCTGATTTCATCACTCCATCTTACTTGAGGTCGTCTTCTTGGCCGTTTTACATCTCTGGGATACCACTGTAGGGTGTTTGTGCTCCATATATTGTCTTGTCTTCTTGCAATGTGCCCAGCCCATTTCCATTTTAGCCGTTTAATTCTTTCAATGATGTCAAAAACTTTCGTCTGATTTCTTATCCAGGTTATTCTTTTTCTGTCTCTTCTAGTTATATCTAGCATACATCTTTTCATACTTCTCTGTGTTGTTTGTAATCTTTGTACCATCCATTTTGTTAGCGTCGATGTTTATGCTCCCAAGTTAGGTCAGGCAAAACACATTGGTTAAATACCTTTCTTTTCAAACAAAGGGGCATGCTACTCTTTAAAATAATATTGTTCTTCCCAAAAGCACTCCATCCATTTTTTATTCTTCTATTGATTTCATTCATGATACTATTATCCGATGATATTTCTTGCCCAAGGTACACATAACTTTGCACTTCTTTAATTTCAGTGTTGTTGTAGACGATTTTCTTTTGTGATGCAAATGAATTGAACATCACCTTAGTCTTTTCCAAGTTTATTTTTAATCCCACATTAATGCTAGCTTCTGCCAAATCTTTTAGCATATTTTCCAATTCTTCAGGACTGTTACTGAAAATTAAAATGTCGTCAGCGGATCGGAGATGACTTAAATATTCCCCATTTATTCTAATCCCTTTGTTTTCCCAATCCAGCTTCTTGAAAATATTTTCTAAGACAGCAGTAAAAAGCTTAGGCGAAATGGTGTCTCCTTGTCTTACCTCTCTTCCAAGCTTGATCTTTGCTTTTCCTTTGTCTAAGCGGATGGTTGCTGTTGCTTTCTTGTAAATCTTCTTTATAATATTGATGTAAGGTTTGTCTATACCACTGTCCTCCAGAGATTCTACTACTGCTGATGTGTAGACCGAATCAAATGCTTTTTCATAATCAATAAAGGCAAGGCAAAGAGGTAAATTATATTCCTTATGTTTTTCTATGAGTTCCCTTACCGTTTGGATATGATCCATTGTGCCGAATCCACTTCGGAATCCTGCTTGTTCTCTAGGTTGAGCTGAGTCCAGAGCTGATTCAAGTCTTGTCGTTAAAACTTTGGTGAAAATTTTATAAATCACTGACAGTAAGCTGATTGGACGGTAGTTTTTAATGTTTTCCTTCTCTCTTTTCTTGTAAAGTAGCACCATCACAGCATTATTCCAATCTTCTGGTACATCTGACTTCTGGAGACATTTGGAAAACAGTAAGGATAGCATTTTTGCAAATTCTTCTCCTGCTTCTTTGATAAGGTCGATTGTAATTCCATCTTCTCCGGGGCATTTACCTTTTTTCATAAATTTAATGGCTTGTAAAACTTCGTCTGTCATCACTGGGATTATGGCATCGGTTTCTGTTAAGTTTTCTCGTGGATCACATAAGTTGATTTCCCTCTGATCTTCACATTTATATAAATCGTTATAGAATTTTTCGACAATGTGTACTATTTCTTTATTGATTTTGGTGATTGTTCCATCTGCCCTCTTTAGTGCAAAAATACCTTTTCTTCCAACACAAAGTTTTCGCCTAGCTGATTTTAAACTTTTGTTATCTTCTAGAATTTTCTTCACAAGATCAGAGTTAAATTTTCTGATATCTTCTGTAACACATTTTCTTACCGTTTTACATAATTCAGCATATTCAACTCTTGATTTAGGATCGATTTTCTTCATTTTAAATTCTCTGCGTTTCTTCATCAATCTTCTTGTTTCTTCTGTTATTTTCTTTGTCTGCTTTACTTGTGCCGGCTATCTTCTTTGCAATATCTTGTAGAATATTGGTTAGTTTCTTGTTCACTACTGTAACATCTTGCTCTTCTTCTAAAGTTGATTGAAGTACTTGGAAACGGTTTTTAAGTTCCAAATGGAATTCTTCTTTATGTTTCTGGAGATTTATTATATCGATTGATTTCTTTGAGTGTTGCAAATCTTCATTCTTTCCACTTTAGTATTTAACAGCAGTTTGCACCTAACCAACCTGTGATCACTTCCTGTATTGAAGTTATTGAGAACGCTGCAATCCTGAATAAGATGTTTTTTGTTTGTTAAGATGTAGTCGATTTCACTTGTTGAGCCATTTGCACAACGCCATGTCCATTTTCTTTGTGTCTTTTTCTTGAAAAATGAATTCATGATATATAACTGTTCACATTCTGCAAACTCAATCAATCTGTTTCCTCTTTCATTTAGCACCCCATATCCATGATTTCCTACTGATAACTCACCTTTCTCTTTTTCTCCAATTCTAGCATTCCAGTCTCCCATTATTAATTTTATGTAGCATTTTCCCTTTTGATGCATTGAAGCTACTTCATAGAAATCCTCAACTTCTACATCAGTATAGCTTACTGTTGGTGCATAAACTTGGGTAATTTGCAGCTTGTATCTTCTGGACACCTGTCTTACTAACCTTGCAACTCTATCTGATGCACTATCATATTCTACGATGTGATTCTTCCACCTTTTATGAATCAGAAATCCTACACCGCTTGTTCTTCCATCTTCTGTGCCTCTGTAGTATAATACATGTCCGCTGACAAGATCTATCTTCTCTTCTCCTTTTCTTCTTACTTCACATAATCCTAGGATGTCCCAGTTGATTCTTTCTAATTCTTCTTCAAGTTCCTGTAAACGATTTTCCGAAGATAGGGATCGTCCATTATACGTAGCCAAGGTCATCAACTTATGGCAGCCTAGCCGAGCCCGGTTATTCTTAGCACCCTCTGTCTTCATGTCTTTCTGATCGCTGCCGTAACCAGGAACATTCAGACCGCCGGGAATTAAGGGCCGTGATTTATTTTGTGAATTCATGGTAAAATAAGGGGGGTAGGTGGCCAAATTCCTCCACGCTGGCCAAGCGGGTTGGAGGAAGCCCATCCGCGTTCGTTCCCCATGCACTAGGCAAGGGTACTAACAGGCTGCACCGGTGGAAGGTGCGGATTGGACATTAAGTCTCCGCTCTCAGTCGATTCCTTTAAGTCCCCCTCGAAGGCAATTAAAGGGTCTTCTCCTGGTTAATAAGCAGAGGCTATTAAACAGCCCATATATATATATATATATATAACCTTTGTCATACTGTAACTCTCGTATTTATAAACCGATTTGGATGTAATTCGTGTGCACATAGTACATACCAATGTCTCGAACGAGTTCGTTGGCCAGCTTCATCCGCCATTTTGTTTCAAAATGGCGGCCATTTAAAATTTAAAAAAAAAATTAAAATTTGAAATGTGGTACCAAAAAGTTGAAAATGGAAAAAATATTTTTTTTCTTATGTGTTTGACCTTATTAAAAAGATTCGGGAGCAGTTTTTGTTTTGTCTATATCTTAAAAAATGGCTGAGTTATAGCATTTTGAATTTCTAGCGTGGCTGACATTTTGAAACGTCCTGAATTTTGTCACGTGATAACGGGCGTATTTATGAACCGATTTGGATGTACCTTGGTGTGTACATAGTACATACAAATATCTCGACTGAGTTCGTTGTCCAGCTTCATCCGCCATCTTGTTTTAAAATTTAATAAAATGTAAAATTTAAAATGAAATGCCAAAAAATTGGAAAATGAAAAAGATTTTTTTTCGTATGTGTTTGACCTTAATACAAAGATTCTGGAACAGTTTTTGTTTCGTCTATATCTAAAAAAATGGTTGAGTTATAGCATTTTGAATTTCTATTGTGGCTGACATTTTAAAACGACCTGATTTTTATCACGCGATAACAGACGTATTCATGAATCGATTTGGATGTAACTTGGTCTGTACATAGTACATACCAATGTCGAGACGAGTTCATTGGCCACCTTCATTCGCCATCTTGTTTCAAAAGGGTTGCCATTTAAAAAAAATAAAATTTAAAATGAGGGATTAAAAAATTAGAAAAGGGAAAAGATTTTTTTTATGTGTTTGGCCTTGATACAAAGATTTCGGAGCTGTTTTTGTTTCTGAAAATTTGTTCTTTTGTTTATATCTTAAAAAATGGTTGAATTATAGCACTTTGAATTTCTAGCATGGCTAACATTTTGAAACGATCTTGTATTTGTCATGCGATAACACACGTATTCGCCTATTTCGATGTAAGAAGGCATGTGGATAGTATACATCAATATCTCGACCAACTTCGCTGGCCAGCTTCATCAGCCATCTTGTTTCAAAATAGCGGCCATTAAATTAAAAAAAAATATATATATATATTTAAAGTGAGGTGCAAAAAAATTAGAAATTGAAACAGGTTTCTTTCTTAAGAATTTGACCTTGATATAAGGATTCAGAGGCATTTTTTGTTTGCCTTTATCTTAAAAAATGGCTCATATATAGCAATTTCAATCTGATTTTTTGCCTGCGACAGCACTCGTATATATCAATCGATTCCGATGTGAGTGAGCATGTGCACATCAATTACTAAGGTCTCGACCAAGTTCACTGGTTAACCTCATCCACCGTGTTGTCTTAAAATGGCATTCACTTTAAGAAATCGCCGAATTTGGCAGCCAAATATTAGTTACTTTAAATAAAAGCAGCTTGGATTAAATGACTAATTTCGTGAAATTCTCATTCACAATGATTTAGAATTGATAAAAATTAGTATGGAATCTCCTGTATTCGGTTTCCTCTAAACTGATCTTCCTGTGTTTGAATAATATAAGTTGGTTTTTTTAAAATAAGGAATATGAAAGCTACCTCTTCCTCCCGGCACTTGCCGGAAGGACTTTTTTTGTAATGTTTCGAAATGTACTTTTAAGAAATCTTTAAAATGTTTTTTAGGCACACCGAAAATCCACAGCAGTGACATAATGGCTCAAAATCACTGCTATAGTGTCGTTCAGTTAGATTCAAGTAATATTTAAAAAAATAATTATGAGAAATTAAACAAACTGATAAAAAATATCTGATCAAGGTGAAATGCTTTTTCAGTTCAATTTTTTACAAGTACATTCAAAGCATCAGTATGATTGCAACAATGCCAAATGCATTTAAATAATTTATATAAATTGCTAAAAGGACTCATTACACTGTGTTACAATAAATAAAAATAAGAACGGCTAATCAGTGTATACAATATATTAAAAAATCTTCAATTAAAATAACATACTACTCGCAGTAATAAAATACAAATATATTCCAACAATTTCGATTGAGTAGTCCCTGTTGGTAGTATGTAATTTTAATTGATTTTTTAATATATTGTATACACTGAATAGCCGTTCTTATTTTTATTCATTTATATAAAGTTTTTTTTAATTTCCCTCTTTCAAAGAACAGTAACCAAATCTGTCTCATTTTCTGTACCTTTACAATTTTCATTTCTGTAAAAACACAGAAAAGAAACTGATGCTGTCTGTAAATTTACAAGTTCTATGTTAATAGTATTCGTTTGAGTTTCTCGGTCGTCAATTTACAGACATTTCCCTTTTTCATATAAAATTCCCTGTAATGAGCTTCATGTCTTTATTTAAAGAGATTTTTATCCTTGTTATAACCTGTAATTCAAAATACACACATTTAAAATTCTGTTACAATTTTATTGTAAATATTAAAGAAAAACATTTGTTTTAAAAATTGTTCTACTAAAAATTAGAATATTTTAGAAAGGTAAAATTTGTCTCTGTGGAATTAGCGGGGATTTTTTATCGACAATTACTTTGCAGTTGTTTCATTCACCATGTTTTAGGAAGATTAGTGATATCAAAAGTAAAATAAAAGTAAAATTATACGAACCATACAACTTCCTTGTACTTCCATGATGCACGGTGCTCAGTTATGTTTGGATACCTGATGTTGGACCGACACGATGAAATAAAATCTTATTCTTAATTTTTGCAGTTTTCTTCAGGTAAATTTTATAAAATTCGTTTCAATTATAAAATATAATAATAACGTTGAACAGTTATATTTATTTCCGTGTTAGTCATTTTCCTCTATGCTAAATTGTTGACGAGTAAAGAGTTTATGTGTTTCAAGATTGCGTGTCGGATGATACGGACTGTGGAACAGACCAGTGTTTCAATGCGAGTCTAAAAATTAAAACTTTTTTTAACGAATCATATGATTTGTAGATGATTTACTAAGTTTTATTCATTAAATAATTTTGGATATTCTTTTAAATCTTGTTTTTTCTTGACATTTTACTATTCCTTATGACCATATTTCATATTACCTGACAAGTTGCCATTAATTGATGTTAAATTTATATTTCCAAAGTTCAAGAGTATTTTCAACAGTATTTCTATAAACTTTCGACATAACGTCAAAGTTCGAAAGTGTCCGATGGCACTTGGCAATACAGTAAGCTTTTTAACACTTTACGCACTGGCAGTACATATTAGCACCATTAAAAAATTAATATAAAATTTATTTAATCCATTTATTAATAAAAGTAGATTTTACTTTTCATGCAAAATACTTTACTCGATCACATTTAGAAAGCATAATGAAACAGTCGAAGCTAAATATTTTATAATGTGGCAATTTTCTCAACTATTACATAAGTGTAGCTTTTCTCTTTTTTGAACAAGGACGAAACATCATGCGCCCAGCATAAAATATGAAACACTTTCCAACATCATTCAGAATACTCTAATAAATCTTTACACTTTATAAGGTGGAACGATATGTCTAAATAAACAATTAAGAAAATGCGGTACAACTTGATTATCACATCGACCAATTTCGTCAAATTATATAAATCGTCGAAATACTCGCCAATTTACATAAATTGACATAAATTTTATTTTAAATAATGGAAAAACAAATGAGTTAGTAAAACATTAATAGAAATACAAATAAAACGTTGAATTAAAAATCACTTCATGATGTAACAAACACTTGTAGCTTTTTTAATGTCAAGTGAATGTGCATTTACGATCAACCATTATTGGCATTGAGTCTTATAGTTTGTGAATAGTGTTTTGGTCGACGGGAAAATCAAGTAGTACCAAAAATGCATATTGCAATTACCATCAATAGCCGAAAAAATATCCACAATTTTTTATCTGCCTTGTATATGATCTATAGATTTGTATATGCACTATATAATATGCTAAATGTTAGTTCAATTAAATGCATAGCACAAGTCAAAAATCCTATTCAGCAATTTTAGTCAATAAACGGAAATGTACTTGTGATCTTTTGTTAAGCCCTGTATATGATCTGTAGAATTTAGACACGCAAAGTTAGGAACTTATTTCAAGAATAACAAATAAATATCAATAAATTTAATTGACAAAATTAATTGCAAAGGAAAATGCATGTTCTCAAACGTTTCCGGCCATCCTGACAAGTTTTGAAAAAATTCGTTCTGTAATTGAAAATAACAGTTATCAATAATATTTACAATTAGTATTTTGTCGTCATACCTTTAGCAATAAGTACTATGGCGCAGCGACGCGACGTGGCATCGATTTAATGAACGGTTGAAGATTTTCTTTGGTAAGTTTTTTTCCCTTCTTGCAATTTTTGGAAAATTCTGCTGAATTGGAATATTTATAATTCCGCACACGTTTGTCAAGTTCATTCCATAGATTTTCTATTGGATTCAGATAGGATGATTGGGCTGGCGATTTCAAAAGCGGATTTTTTTTGGGAAAGCTTGAAGAGCGCTTGCGTGTAAGCTTTTGATCGTTATCATGGTAAAACAATTAGTTGCGACAACAATTTTTCCTGCAATAAAGCAGCAAATGATCTTGCAAGATATCCTTATACTTTGCACCATTCATCTTGCCGCGGATTTCAACTAATGAACCGACACCTTTTCTCCACAGCATAACTTGTCCTCCGCCATGCCTCATTATATGAATAACATATCTCGAATCATACCTTTTGTTTCCAGGTCGTCTGACGTAATGTCTGCCATCACTCACAAAAAGGTTGAACTTCGATTTATCGAAAAATATTACTTTTTTCCAGTTTTAACTTAACCAGTCTTTGTGTTCCTTGGCAAACGCCAGTCGGGCCCTGTAAGTTTTGTTACTTATCATAGGTTTTTGCAAAGCCGACTCTTCCATAAAGTCCTACGTCGTGTAAGCGTCTTTACTCGGTAGACTGACTAATTTAGCAATATTTTCACTCCGTAAATGACGGTATATTGCAGCGGCATTTTTATGCGGGTCATCAACTGACTATTTCTGATAATTATGTCCACACGAATTGTCAATTTACGGATCTACCGGACCGTGGCATGTCCTCAAAGCTATGGCCATCTTTATATTTTTTCAAAATATCGTTCACAGTAGATTTTCCGATCGATATCTTTGCCGCGATCTCACGAGAGGATTGGCCCTTTAGCGATAAACAAATTACTCGTGTAAGAACAATAATTGTTGAACTGTTCGTTTTTAAATTTCAGTTACGTTATTCACGTTGATTAATTAAAAAACACGACCAAAACGACACTTTACTGACAGCAAAAACTAACAAATGACGAATGGACGGAAACTTTGGCACGCGCGAATTTCAAATTCCACACCTTTGCATCAAATTTGACCAGTATCCAATCAAAATGATCACGTGGTCAGAGGTCATGTGCATATTCCTAACTTTAGGAGTGACTGCGCTTCTTCTTCTCTGGAACGTTCTGACAAAAAATTCAAAGAAACTGACTGGCCGGAAATTTTTGACTGCCACTGTATATCAATTTCATAACAATCTGACAATATTTACACGAGTTACAGCACGTACAGGCATACCAACCGGATAAACAGACAGACAGGCAAACCAAATTGATAAACACTTTTCAACTTTGTTAGAAAGTGTTAAAAATGTGATCTTAAAAATTCTGAATAAAAAATTTTCAATTACAAAAAGCTTTCCATTTACAGACTGGATAACACTGCATTCATTTATATTGTTTTTATAAGGATTTGTGAGATTTCCTTAGATATTTTTGTTAACTAATCTTATTTTTCTTGTAAATATTTTAGAAAAAGAGCTATAGTTATCGATTTATTAAAGTATTTTAATGCAAAAAGTTATCTAAATTTCGTATTATTATAATATAAATTTCAGAATCTTACTACAGACATTAAGGAATATAAATATTGAGTTGGTGCAATTTGTTGATGTATAATTTCATACATCAATTTAATTTATTTTTGAAAATTTCAAAAATTATTTTAAAGAAACTAATTATATTTACAAAAAAAGAACCCAATCTAATTCTTTTTTTTTTTTTTTTTGAGTTTTCAATTTTTGTTTTCTGAGAGATAGTACATAATAGATATATTTTGACATGTTCAAATACTTTCATCGATATTTAAATTTACTTCATATGGTTTAATGTATTTTAACACTAGAATATTTTAATAAAAATAAAGATTTCTGTGAAAAACAAATGTGCTTTTCAAATGGAAGTTATTTTACTTGGGTATTAAGGAAAACTATCTGGAATTCTGGATATTTGAGAGGCATATAAAAGAATACCTTTCGAAGAGAATGCAAAATAGATCCTACTTTTTACTTTTGGTTTTTTTTGCTTGGTACTTCTGCATTATGTATATATTTTCGAAAATTTCAAAACTTTTCAAAGATATTTATTTTCAGTTTTTAGCAAAAAGATGAATGCTTTTGAAAAGCAATATTCACTGGATTACTTAAAAAAAATGAAAACTTTCTTCTAGAATGTTGGGTGTAAAATTTCTTTGCACTTTCACAAAAATGTTTTTAAACATGCAAAAAATATTATAATGGATAAACGTTACTGGAGATCGGAAGATTTGTAAACGCTATTTCAGCAAAGTCATATATATTTTATTTCGTTAGTTAAAATATGACTACGGAATATATATTAAATATTTGAAATAAAACTATTTTAAATAATCTAATAGATCTAATAGAGTTGCCAACAGACTACGTTTAGAGAGAGCAAAATAAGAGTTCCTCTGAATAATTTCCTGAACGATTGACTTAAAACCTTCTGTCCAGAATGAGCCTTTTTTTATCATTCTCTGCAGGTGACGTGCTCTATGAGTAGCTCCTGGGATTTTATTTATTTCAAACCAGTATGGTATCTAAACTATCATTACATATTCTACTAGAAGCTTAAAGTTTTCTGTTGGTTCGGCAGTCGACACATACAAGCGCAAGATTCTGTTGGCTGTATTGAGCCATTTTGAATGAGACATCGTTCCGGGATTTCTGTTTGCTATATCTGGAAGACACTCGCCCGAGGATGTTGCCCAAGAAATATCGAAAAGTTATTTTTGTCTGCACTGAGATCTTTTTTCTGAAATTTACGGACAGCAAATGGAATAGAAACAAAACTTATCACAGCAAGGGTTTCTCACGTTTCCAGAGATTTTCCTATTATTCCGGGAAACTTGTATTGCCCAAATGCAATTCCGTCAATCTTCTGGAAACGGCTGCGTAGATATAGTTCAATAGTATGCAATAAGCATACAAACCAGTGTTATTTGTGGCCAACAAAGATTTCAAGCTGAACCATTTTTTGTCCCAACATTGACGTTCGTTCCATCACAGCCAACGGTAGTTTGTTCCGATAGTGTAATCGATGTTCTCGCCTCAGCTTAATCCATTCAATAACTTTGATACAATCCCTATATCACGAAGCATAGAATATGCAATGATAGCAACTGAATTACCCGATACACCCGTTCTATCTCAAGAAATGACTAGATTTGACAGCGATCTTCTTATTTGGCCTGTCTTGCAGGTTGAGGGAGTATCATAGGTATTAGATTTCCGACATTTGGCTTCATGACAGACGTAATCGTCTTCATCTTCAGAGTTATCTTCCAATTCTAAATAAGATGCTAAAACGCCGTTTTCTTCTAACTCCGTAATATTTGTGGATAGAATAGTTTACGGATTAATTTTGAATAGCTCTAAAGAGCGAAAAGAAATATGAATAATCTGACAAAAGAATAGACTTAACAGAATTCAATTCACGATTCGATTTTAAAACAAAAACTGCGAGTTGTCATTACTAGAATTTAGAATGAAGGTTAAATTTGCGTTACTTACCCCATTTTCCCAGAAATTCAGGCAGACACTGACAAAAGAATGGCAGCAGTATAAACACACATTTTTTATTATACAGATGACACTAAACATCGACGAAGATTTCAATTTGAATAAGAATTTTCAATACAACATAGTATGCTTGTATGAAGGATGATAAGTATAGTTACGAAAAATAAAAATGGCCATAACATCGACGAAAGTGGGTTAGTTAAATCAGACACCTTTGAATGTTGACTTATTCTTGACTAGACTTGCAGCAAAGGAATAGAGGTAAATATCTAACATCACATCGCATAATTAATTCGTCGAATCAAAAGAGTAAAAGAATGCACGTACGTTCATTATCAACATTCGAATCTAGACTGTTTTGGTTTTTTAAGATTGTACCTGTAGAGGCTGACGTCCGCTTTTACGTCAGTTGCTCGGTTGCCTAGGTAACAAGTTTTTTCACTCGCAGTACGATCGTCCAATTTGTATAAGCATTATTATATATATTATATTTTATAAATATTATAGCCGTTCCTCTGCTTTAAATCCCTGATTTTCCCTCCTATATTGGCTTTCTCTAACACGCTTCAGTTGTTGAGTTGCATAAATGTTAATTAATCCCATTTTTCTCATATACCGTTGGTTTGCTAAAACATTTCGTTCCATGTTAATTTTTATCCATAGGAAATGCCTCATTAAATCAACATACGTGGGTAACACTGTATCTTTCAGTTTTACGGAAGATCAAAAAACACTTCAAAAAGTCTCATTTTCAGTTGAGGTCATGTTTTCATTAAACTTCCGTATTGTCTTATCAAAAAAAAAAAAAAAAATAGTGTCTACATATTAGGGGTTGAAACAAAGACAAGCATCAAACATAAGACAACTGTCGCAAAAAAACGAATCATTCCACATAATAAAAGTCACGTGCCAGTCACAGTTTTTAGATTAGAATACGTGCTGCCATCAATTAGATTTTGAAGTTTAATTTGCTATTTATGTACGAAATGCCCTTTCTAGCACTAAACATCTGACTATAACGGTTTAATGAGGCCATTCATTAATGAAAACGTAAGTAATTAATATTAATTTACAAATTAATTAATTATTAAATTAATTATTATTTTTTGATAAAAATGCATCCAAAACACTTTATAAAGGCTATACACCTGAGGTGTGGAACCTCAAGGTGTCAATATTTTGAACTGAAATTTGATGACAATTTGTTTCAGCCAGTTTGGCATCATATAATGACTCAGAAAATATCAATTTCGAGAAAAAGTTTTTTCGCTTCACCCTACTGGGCAGTCAGGCGGTTAATTTACGCATATTCCTGAAAAATTCGAAAATAAACAACGATAAACTGCATAGAATGCACACATTTTCACAAAGGAAATCGTGAACGAACACATTACAAACTAAATTACTGGCCTAAGTTATTGGCCTATGTCGACACATTACAAAACAAATTTCAGTTAATAATAAGATGTAAATTACAACACTGATATAGCAATCTATCTCAAAATAGAATAAACTCGCTAAAGTAGTGCTTAAACAGAAATTTAGCAATGGAAGCATATTTAACGTATTATTTACGGTTTTTATAGAACTAAAAAAAACATAATTCTATGTTTGAAAGGAGTAGCATTATTATTATTATATTAGCAGTTAAAAATTCCAAATTGGTCAAGATTAAATACTCTTCTTAATTGGTACCTAACGTTCACTTCTTTCCTTCCTTCGTGTGAATTCCACTAATAAAAAAAGAATGCATTATAAAGAAAAGAAAATTCCAGTTTTAATGATCAGATTTTTTTCTCCCTTAGCATTTTAGAAGTTTCAAGAGACAATTAACTTAGGAACAAAATATTCTTTATTTTTCATAACACCAGTTCAACAAGAACATTTTATAGATTAATTAAAATTCCTTTATTTGCGCATAGACATTAGTGTGGAACTTAAGTATAGGAAAAAAAACTTTTTTGTTTCAATGTGTAATCGTGAAATTTTTTTTTCCTTTTTGGATGTCTAAACTATTTGCTGAAAAGTTTTTTTTTTAAATTAATTTGTTTTCTGGTTCCTCAAGAACGGCAAAGTTTTAAATTTCTGTATAAAGTAACTTAAAGTAAACAGTGTAGCTGTTAGGTCATATCTGCCTAACTGACTTAAATATTACTCAGAAGCCATCACGAGGAGGTGGCTAAATATCGACTTCCATCTCCTTATCCCCCTTTTTTCTGGATTAATTCAATTGGATATTAAACCAACTGGAGTTTTCTTAGGCAAACTTTGTCATTACATTGCGGCAATTCAACTTTCCCAAGATAAAGCCATCTCTTGCTTAATATCTGAAAACCGTTGACGCAACTCGCGAGACAATTTTGAATTACTGTTTAAAAATGACAAGGAAAATCTATAATTCTGGTGTTTGTACTTTTTTTTAAAGTTCTTCATCCGATCAGTCCGTCAAGAGAGTATCCATTTTTTTAAGTCTATAATTTCAATATGTTCGCATTTTTTCAAGTTACTTTCCTATTGGTCCAGAAAATCCCGTAGTTCTCCCAGCAAGATGTTGAAATAAGTACATGAAAAAAGTTCATTGGCATGTAATAAGCAAATTATCCATTGTAAAGTTTTTACAGTCTTGCTTCCAATGTTTTTACAACGTCCTGCATTGACGGCGTTTCTGTGTCACCCAAAAAATTCCAAACTTGAAATGTGCCGTATTATTATTTTGAAAATACACCAAAATTGCAGTGGCTATATTAATGTAAGAAGACGATATCAATGAAATATGACCAATATATTTTGATCCTGGTTTTTGAACTAAGATAATGTGTCACATATCACATGTACGACAACTTTAATGATTTTTTGTCATACTTTTTTTTCCATTTGCTTCAGTTATCATAGTGTTATCCTTTCTGCCTTCAAAATACAAACCTTCTAACATTAACTCATTTCGTCTTCCTTGTTCTTTCAAATACTTCCTTTTCTTTTTCTTTGTCTTCTTCAAGTCTTTCTTTCAGTTACCTTTTCTTTATTATCATCAGAAATACCCATAGCTTCTAGGGTGCCATTTACAATAATATTTGCATTTCTGTCTAATACACCGGTTCTTTCACCTTTTTGATTGTCAAATTCAGGTTTAGAAAAACTACCGATTGAACTATTTCATTCCGAACTATTTTCTTCATTTGGTGAGTCATTCAATCAAAACATCACATTTTTGTTTTAAAATAACTTTTTCTTTCCTTGATATTTCCTGTTTCATTCTTGCTACACATTTTTAATAGATTTTATGTATATTGATGCTATTGCAATCACCCCATCTCTCTTTGATCTTTGAGAAAATGACGTTCTTGTTCTGATGCACGATAATATTTAGTGCATTTACACAAAGAAAAGTTTTTTGCACGATTACTTAACATTTTAAAATTTTACATTGGATGTGGGATTATTCTTTCTAATCTTAATATTTTCCTGCAAGTTTTGTCATTTCGCACGATAGTCTAATCATTTTTTATGATTTATGTATCAGAAACCGTTAGAATTGAAGGTCTCAGCAATACACTTTTAATTGTATCAGCAATAGCCTTAGATATTTCGGAAACAGTGTGTTCCAGTTTCCAGATTGCAAATTTTAAGTTAAATTGAACCCCTAAATAATGTTTCATAACATCTTCATATGTTCGCCAAAGGTGACAGTCTAAGATTAATTGTTTTGGTTTGCGAAATACGAGACACTTTAACGATTTTCTAGATTGAGACTCGTTAGCGGACATTGTCAAAGTTGACACCAACTGTTTGTTGAAAAATAATCTAAGAAACTGTTAACCGGACTGTTAATCAGACTACTATTATGAGTCGCAGTCAAATAAATCAGAGACAATGAAAGCCGACGCTCACTATGCTGAGTTCTACAAAAGTCAAATAAAATCGGACCATCGTTTCCATGGCACTCAAACTAAATTATTCTCTATATTACAGGACATTAACATTTGATTAATTTAATTTTGCAAAATATAAATTTAACAATAAGCTTAAAACATTTTTCATGCAATTATTGGCTTTCATTCGTTTTTTATGGAAAATCAGACGCTTTGAGAAACCAGAAAATATCATTTTAAAATTAAAAAAAAATATTTTTTTTTTACGGATTTAAAAAGGAAAAAATATAATCACTATTAGAATTTAAAATTCGAAATTTCGCTTTTTAGTGCCACCCTAATATACATCTAATAAACAGGGATAATAACTTTTTTGAAAAATAAAACAGGAATAAGTAGATATAGTTTCAAAATTTATTTATTTTATTTATTTTTTTATTTTTTTATGTAACTTCAAAACAGCTTTACTATTTGTCAGAAGATAAAAATTAAAACTCCGAGATTAAACATTTTGTAAGTTTTAATGTCGAGCAAAAATTCATGCGAAGAGTAATTAAAATTGTATTGTTTCACTGTCAACTAAATGTTTTCAGAGATTTGAAATAGTCAAGAATTTTTAATTTTTTTTTCAAAAATGTAATAATTTTAAGCAACTTTACGTCGTTTTCACGAATTCAGCATATTAATGTCATTTTCATATTTAGGTTTTACATGTTTATTATTTCTAAAAAAACAACTCTTTATTTTCAAAATGTGTCTTAAACCAAAGTTAACTTAAAAATGAGATATTTCATGTCCAATTCGACATAAGTGTAACCTTTATATATATTTAAAATTCAGCTCTTCGTTTAGTAGAATTTTATTCTAACAAAACTTCTAGTTTCAAAAAAAAAAAAAAAAAAAAAAAATTATTATGAAATCCACAGAACGCATAAAAAAGTAAAATGTTCAATAACTCACATTTATTATCATATTATTATGTATTTCTCGTTCATGCAGATGATAGCCAAAAACCTCCATCGTCTTCAAACGCATTTAATCTACAATCATTCCTGAAGAATTAGAAAATAATCGATAATAAACTATTCCAATGTACACCTTTTCACTCCCAAAAGCGTGAAAACACTTTAGCCGAAATCGACACATTACAAAGGAATATTCTATTAATAACAGGACATAAGTTAGAATACTGAGGTCTCAGATTATCTTAAAAATTGCTAAGGCAAAAACGAAACAGACATGAATAATAATTAAAAAAAATTTCAAACCTATTTCGTGAATCTCATATGTGTTCAAGTCAGGTGAGCTAATTTTACAATCACTCTTGCTATACATAGACTCCATATTTGCATGGACTCGAAAATGGAAGCCTCAGGTTTTTGCTTCTGTCAATCGAGAACGAAAATCTATGATTCGTTTGCACAAACCTGGATATTTCTTTATTTTCACATAATGTATGAAAACTTAACTAATAGAGCTCAAAATTTGGTGCTGCTATGATCAGTATTCAGAATTTTCAAGATGACTATATCACGGAATCAATGTGATGGAATTTCATCAAACATATAGTTCAGTTATATGTTGACTCATATAAGCGATGATAAGATTTTGGATGTGTATAGCCAAGGGGTGGCCATCACTGTAAAAAAAAATCCGCAACGTTCCTGGGAAAAAATGGGCAGCTCAGTTGCCCATTATTTCCAAGAAACATTTCTTGAAAATGACTGGTACTTTACTGTATATGTTAAAAACTTTCTACAGAAATGCCAGTAAGTTTCCTGCGAAATACCAGGAATATTTCTGTTGACAGCAAAACATTACTGACATATTCAAGGCTGGAGTAGCACAAGAGCGAAAAACGTCCAGACCAGGGATCGAACCTGGATACTTGGCGTGCCGTGCCAATGCCTTACCTGTTAGGCTATCCGGACCGATACCTGGCTGTCATAATTCACTCTGGATGTTCGTTCCCTTCATTATGACATTACTGACATTTCACAGCATGCGGGATCCGCAGACGATTTTTACATTTCCAGTTGACAATTTTCGCTTTATTATCATCATTTGTTAGAATGAAAAAATATTTTGAAATTGACATCAAAATTATTATTTATAATTTACACGAAAAAATAAATTTTCAGTTAAAATTCAATAAAGTAAATATATATGTGATATATTGTTTCTGAACTTTGCTTAAAATATAAAAATATATAAATGTAAATAATAATTAGAAAAAAAATCTAGACATAAAATATTTTGGATTTTCGTCAGTGATTATGTTAGTTTACAAGTTAGATAAAATACATATAAATTTTCATGAAAAAAAAACCTAAACGTAATTGTATATTTTTTCCGAAAATAAAAAAAAAATTTCAAATTTGCAGCAATTCAAAGTGTCAAATATATGTCAAATTTAAATCAAATTGTAATAAAGTGTTAAAATATAAAATTAATTAAAAAAGAAAAAAAAAAGTCAAGAGGTAGCATCGAACCCGGGCCGTACGGGTGGCGTGCAAGCTTTCTGCGTCCACACCACGAAAGACACGTTGAGAGCTGCAAACTAATGGGTATTTGAAACGTATGCTAAAACTCGGCATCTAATTTCTGAAAATCTAAGGCCCATTTGAAGAAATCCTTTCACAAGAATAATTAGAGATAAGAACTCTAAAACATACTTTAAATTAATCAAAATAGGTGAGAATCATATTTGATTGTCCCCTGGTTAATGCAGATCCAAATAATAGGTGTATTTTTTTTACACAGTCTGCTCGTTAAAGATTTCACAGACAAGTACGAGAGATAATCTCTTAGTGATGTCACAGAGGTATTGTATTTTCATCTGAATTATCTTGACAATAGAGACGTAAAGGATTATGTCGTCTATTGATTTATTTGCATTCTATATTGATTTTTTTACATTCATTTAAGGAATTCGTTTTCGACACTCGCGCGCGAGCAACGGATTATAGGAAAAAAAATAATAAATGGCGGCCGCAGCGTTTTGCTGTTTCCAACTTTTGTTCAGGAACGTTTCAGATAAGAAAACCAGAATTTCACAGGTAAGAGCTAAATTATTCTGAAAACCTGTTAAAAGGCAAAACGTTCCTGGATTTTACATGGAAAGTTACCATTTTTTTTACAGTGATCCTTTTTGGGAATAGTGCCACTATATGAAGAAAAAAATTATGCGTGCCACTTCCAGTTTTTCCAACATACTAAAAAAATATGAAAAGGCGAAAACATGTTATTTAAGTCTGACTATGTGATTTTTACGCAAATAGCACATTTTTTCCCTGTAAGTCTGAGTAGTGGAGATTTAAAAAATAATATAATAAATAAAACAAAATTATAAACTTAGGTTTTATTGTTAATAAACAATTTTAAAGGTTCTGTCAGATTATTATACGTATAAAATAAAAAGGAATAACTTGAAACATTTAGTTCTAAATAATTATTAAACAAACAGGCAATACAGTGAAATTCAGACGAAACGGATAAATTGTGGAATAGAGTGCCTGTATATTTTTAGATTGAATTCACTGCAGCTTTGTTATTTTTTTTTTATTGGTGATTTCAGGCGTTTAATAGATTTATGTAGAGACTTCTTTTAAGTTTGTTGCGAAAATTAACTTTGGACAGTTAACAAGAATCATTTCTATCTGGATTTCTACCTATTATTTTTTAAATTTTCTATAAGTCTTCCTGTGCCACTGTTAAAACTCTGTCGCGCCACACTGTGGCATGCGTGCCGCGTGTTGGTATCCCTGGTATAGCCTAACATATGACACTGTTATGCTACGCTATTTACCATTTTCATGATAGCCATATCACGAAGGAATTTTGATCATCCCATGATTTGATCACTGATTTGATTTTAGAATTTCGTATTTAGATATTTGTACCGTAACATAAATCGAAGCTGTTTATTTTCGAGTAAATCTTGCTCAAAAGGTGGCGCTGATGTTCTGTGCTTCCCATGATGTCTGTTACACCTACATCTCAGATCCTATGGGAAGGAATTTCATAAAATTTAATGTGTAAAATATTAATTTTTTTCTGTTTTTTCATTGTCTGCGGTATATTTTGTTGAGTTGTTTAAATGGCAGACCAAATATTATTATTTATTATTATAAAATGTATATGTAAATTGTATGGGCGGTTGTTGGACGAGGTAGCTCAATATGTAGAGCGTTGGCAATTAAGCCAAATGTCTGGTGTTCGACTCCCGACTTGGATTTATTTTTAATCATTTTGTTAAAAGGTCAAATTGTACGCCGTGTTTGTCAATAAGTATGATTGAGTTAAAAATAATAAAATGTATTTCCATAACAATCGTTTAACAAAGTTCAATTATGTACGGTCAATTTTTTGTGCTATCTGCATCACTGAGCAGATGCTATTGCCAAAAAGGTTGTCTGAATTAATTGTTTTGCCCGGTTGTCATTTCCAGTAATCAACAGGTAGAACATTAGCAATTTAAGCCACAGGTCATGTTTCCGACTCCCGGCCTGGATGTTTTTTCACTCACTTGGAAAAAGAGTCACATATATGCATATATTTGCATTATATATATAACACTGGCACCCAGCTAAACGGAAAGTACCAAAATACAAAAATAAGCTTTGATTTTAATGAATTTAGTACCTAATTATAGAAAATCAGGTAATCTAATTCAGTTAATAATGGTGATTTTTTTACTTTTGACAGTTGGAAAAATAGCTATGGTTACCATAATCTGAGTTACCACAAATAACGGTTCATCATTAACAGTTTTGCCCTTTTTTGCCAAGTTTAATCTGCGGACCTCTAACACATATGTTCGTTTATCTATTTAAAAATAATTGAGTGACTTCTATTTAAAATGAAATGAATGCTTGTGAAGGATGACCAGAGAAACAATATTTGGCAGTTTATCACATGCGCCCGTCTAAGGTAAAAGTACCATTTTTTTCTTGCCAAGTAGATTGCGATCTACCTTTAGCAATCAATATGATTGAGTTAAAAATAATAAAGCATTTGTATTGCAACCATATATTGTATATTTAGTAAATAACTAATAATACTTAACATAGCTCTTAATTGACGAGGCAGATCGTAGAGAGATAAACATTTAATATTCATTTCACAAAACAAACACAACACTTACACAACGTCAGTCACATGACACAAGACTAAAGAAGAACATATCTCTGATAATGAATTGTGGGAGGAAAAAAAAATTTGGTGCTGCCATCTATACAAATTTAAGCACAAACATGACACCTTCCACCCACTTAATATTGTTGTCTTTCAGGAGCTCTTCTGTACTTACCAGATCTTCTCAGACCTGTGGAGAAGAAGAAGAGTTAGATTTTGCAATTTCAGCAGCATCAACTATTGAACTAGTGGGAACAGAAGGTTTTGGAACTATTGACTCAGACTCAGTTGATTTAGGACTCGAAGAATCAGGATTAAAGTCAGTCGGTGTAGGACCTGGAGTATTTCACTCATGAGAATCAACTGGTTGCATATCTAGGATACTAGGCTGTATTGGCGGAAAATCACCTTGTTTCACTATTGCATTTTCACTTCTGAAATTTCCTGCATCACTTTCTTCAGAATTTCAACTTTCAGAAATGTATTTAATGTTACTTTAAAATCACAACATAAACGAATTTTCCCATTAGGCTTAACCACTGGAACTATAGGAGTTGTCCACTTGTTGATTGTAACTGCTATAATAATACCAATCTTTGTAATTCTTCATTGACTGCTGCACGTAGTGCATAAGTGACAGTCCTAGCTTTGCAAAATATGGGTGTAGCATCTTTCTCAAGATAAAGTTCTGCCTGTAAATCTTTAATTTCCCCTGCCTTATCAGCAAATAAATCAGAAAATTCCTGTAACAAACCTTGTAATTTATCAGAATAATTTACAACTTCATTCACATATACTGATTTTAAATTATGTGGAAAAATATCAAATTCAGATTCCCAATCGCTACCAAATAATAATGGAAAATTACTTCCTTTTATCAAACACAACTTTACCTTTCTAGTTTTATTTCCATAAGTAATATTTACCTTCAACATAACCTACAGGTTTGAAAATTTCATCAGTTGTAGTTTTTAACTGAAGATCTGGAAGAAAAATTTTATAATCAGGAAAAATTCTGCGAAATCTTTTTAAAGGATCTGCAGAAATTCCAGATCCTGTATCTAATTCCACATCATATCTAGCCTTGTTTTCAATGAAAACAGAAAACTTAGTAGAATTTGAATCTTTATCATATTTAACAGTTAAGACATTTACTGTATTTAAAGAATTAACATGTTTTTGAAAATTTGTACTTCTACATACCTTGCTTAAATGGCCTTCTTTCCTAGAAAGGTTGCAAGTAACATTAATAAATCTGCGAACATTTGCTAAATGTGTGGAATTTCCACATCGATAAAACTTTAACTTATTTTTATTCATGTTAGAATGTGTATTATTTACATGATTGTTGACATTCTGTTTTTGAGAACAAATTTGTAATTTCTTATTTTGTACATTTTCCGTACTGGAAATTTCATTTTCATTGAGATTTTTATGCTTAATTTCAGCAATTTCAGTATCTACAATATATAAAGCTAAAACCTTTTCAAGAGGTTTTTCGAAATTTAAATCTTCAACTTACGTAATCAATTTATTCTGAATGCATTCATTTTTCAGACCGCGCAGAAACTGTTTCAGTAAATTTTCATTTAAAGCTTCACCAATAAATAAACAAAAGGTCGTGCCCTTTTTTAATCTAGCAGCAAAATCTTGGAGTCAGTTTCATTTTCAAAACATTTTCTAAATTTAATAAGTTCTATGAATTTGTTAGAGGCGGGCTTATGTGTTTAAGCAAAATATAAACAATCTCATTATATTTTAAGGTTTCACAATATAGGTACACTTTAATCAGACAGTAACCCGTATAAATTCGGTCCTATTAAAAATAAAAGATCAGGTACTTTATTTTCATCTTAAATATCGTGTAGAACGAAATTTTGTTATAATCTTTTCACGTTAGTTCTGAAAGATCCTACTTTTTTATCAAACTTCCTAAAATGAGTGAACATTTTACTTTATTAAATGCAGAAAAGAAATAAATGTAATGTAGCACTTACCACCGTCGTAATGATGATGACTTAATAATATCACATTGTATTTATTGTATAACATAAGTATTTATTGCAGAGAAGCGTAGAACTTTGAAAAAAGAAGTAGAACATATTTCCCCGGCACGATTATCATTTTCGGTAAACTTTTCCGGTAAATTAGACCTGTTTTCCATCGTCGCCATATTTTGTATATTTAGTAATTAACTAATAATAATTAACGTAACTCTTAATTGACGAGGCAGATCGTAGACAGGTAAACATTTAATATTCATTTCACAAAACAAACACAGCACTTACACAACGTCAGTCATATGACACAAGACTAGAGAAGAACATACCTCTGATAATGAATTATGGGAGGAAAGAAAATTTGATGCTGCCATCTATACATATTAAATTGAAGCACAAACATGACAGTATTGCAACCAGCCCTCCAACTTTTTTGTTAACTTAAGTCAATTGAAGTGATAAGAAGAGACAAACTCTTGAAGCTAAGGGTATTTGAAGTGAAGAGGTGAATGTGGGGAGTGAAGGGTGTTTTATTATGATGATAGGATGTCTGTAGTGCATCCGAATAAATATTCGTTTTATTTTGAGAAATGTTATAAGTGGCTTTGTCGGGAAGTATTATTTTGTTCCTGTATAATAGCAAAAGTGTATATAGTTTTCCAAGTGTAAATAATTTTGTACATAGAAATTAATGTTTAACCCATTAATTCTCGCTATCTTCAATATCACGGGCTGATGTGTCGTTCATTATTTTTCTTGCCCGTCATATTTTCGGGCTGGAGATTTAATAGCTGGAAAAAACTTCCGAAACAAACAACAACAAAAAAATGTAACTGGCATTTCCGTGTAAAATCATGGAATATTACCGTTTGGGTTTGGTTTTTGCCGCTGATTGTGATGTTGAACTTTGACTTGCATGTTTCGAAATATATCACACTCAAAAAATTATTAGTAATCAAAATTTAATGTATATATATTATTTCAAATAGTATTTGTAAAAAATTGTGTGATGATGAAAAATTATGATCTAAGATGTGCAAAGTAAAGGTCTTATTCACATTAATTTGTTAGGTGTAAAACAAACATTAAGACACAAAATTCTCACATGATGGCTTTGCTACAAATGTGAATTTGTTTTATAGCATCATTTTTTTCGCTTTAAAAAACTGATTGCATATCTTATTTCGAAACATTATAATTATTCAATATCTGTAATAAAAAAATAGCTACATTTTTATGGTTTTCCCAAATATTAAGCGATCCTTAAGGGGTTAATAAACTTCATATTTAAAATTTCAAGTTGGATTCCTTCGTTATCGGCTGTCTTGATACTAGAGTTTTTAAATAAGAATTTGAATTTTAACTGGGATATTAAACAATATATATTCCATTTAGATTAATTAATACTTAAGTTAATTCCATTCTTGCTGTAAATATTAATTATTTAAAAAATAATGTTTCAAGAACGCTCTAAAAAGATTTCGCTAATTAGTTTTTTTTTCATTCACTGTTTTCATAATGAGAATAATTAACTTCCGTGTTAGAAAATAATTAAAATAACTCTGCCTCATAATTTTCTTTTACTTCAATAAAATTAATTATCAACAACTGTTAAAAGTATGCTTCAATATAACGTTATAGCTAAGAGAAATGATTTTATTTTTTTTTTGTTTTCTTTTTATCAGTTAAGTTAAATTTCATTATTAAAAGAATTGTTTTTAACATTAAGGTTTTTCTTTAAGAATGTTTCTCTCAAATTTGATATAAATTCAGTAACTATAACCATAAATCAATGTGAAACTTCTGAAAAATAATTACGTACTATGAATTCATTAGGTATTTAATTTTAATAGATGGTTTGTTTTATTTTAATTTTGAGAATTTATATGTAACAAGTAATGTAAAAATTTTGTTGCGTGTTCAATTATGGTATTTGTTTTTTGAAATAAATAAATTTCTGCATAATACATGGTGTGCACAAATTCCATAGAACATATACAGGGCCACATAAAAGAATTCGTAAGCATTAGTGAGAATGAGCTTGAATTGCATAAAGATGTTTTTAAATTTGAGTTATCCAACTTCAAATTGATTTTCAAACTCAAATACTATAATACTAAGAAATTATGCAGCATATAAATAAAATGATATACAGGGCAGTGCAAAGAACTGGATCCGTAGAAGCCTATGGATAGTAATTCCTTAAATGTGATCTCAGCAGTTTTAAGCTTGTTTTACCTGAATTAAATTTGAACATAATATGTGGCGTGTTTAAAAATCTATATGTAATATACAGGGCTGTACAAAAGAATTCAACTACTTTTCAGGCTATTGGTAGACATTTCTGAAGTGGAATTTTCAAATTCATTTTCTTACTAAACTAAATTTTAGCATACGATGAAGAATTAGTATAAATCTATATATGATATACAGAGCTGCAAAAAAGAATTGGAGACCTTTGAAGGCTAAGGGCGGTAATTGTTAAGATCTGGTTTTTATATGTGTTAAACGTTTTCTACAATGTTGACTTGGGTATCTTCTTTACCTTATAAGAAGGCAAATTTTTGTTAAATAAATCTGAAATTTTGGAAAATATTTCATAATGTATGCTTGACGCATGGTTTTCCTTTCTTGTTTATTGCAATTTTTTTTAGTCATTTTGGTAACACTCTCCAACATATTAGAAAAGTGTTTGTTAATTCGGTTTGTCTGTCTGTGATCTAGCTCGCTTAAATATAAGCAGATTGACATGTAATCGATATGTGTTATTGGGTTTTACTAGAGTACATGAGATGTAAATTTCCTACAGGGCAAAAAATGTCCGGACCAGGGTTCGAACCAGGGATCACTTGGCTGAAGCCGCCAATGATTTACAATCTGAGCTATCTAAGACGAATATGGTTGATCTAATTCACTCGGCTAACCTTATTGATTATAGCATCTTGTCTGATATCCGAGTCAGCTAACAGAATAAATCGTACATAATGGAACTCCAGAAAATGCTGGATACGTAATTACACAAGATTAATTTTAAAACAATTATTCTAAATGGTAGTTAACAATTTCTTATTTTCCAATTTGAGAAAACGGAGTAATACCTTATAAAATCTACTCAAAAACGTGTCCGAAATACAGTTGCAGCAAAAGAAACATTGCTTTTATAAGTGATTCTTTAAATATATAATATATACTGGTTCCTAAGGTTTTTGAAGATAAAGAAAGCTTTTCGGAATCGTGGTTAACTCGGAGGAGGCTATTGCATGTTTTAGGTAGCTTTCATCACAAAAAGCTACCTATTGCATCCGTTCGGGGGAAAACGATTCCGAAAAAATTTGGTATATTTTCACCAATCAAGGTACCTAGCCCCCGAAACCACAATCCGTTCAAATGTGACATATATATATATATATATATATATATATATATATATATGTAAAATAGGTGGGATCGACTGTAGCTGAAAATTGGTGATGAATGCTCCTGATTAAACACTCTCTAGTATAGAAACAGAATTTAATGTCTTGATTAAAGCATAGATTATATTTACAGAGCACATTAACTATAGACAGGGCTTAGGGGGGTGAGGCGGAATTTCTTACGGCAGTTTACCGGCATTCAATATATTTCGGAAGCCTGACCGGGTACGTCTTACCAGGTCAGTCCGCAGAACAACTCTGACGTTACACCGAACCTTCGCCCTCCGGCTGCGGTTCAGAATTACTCGCTCATCAGGTTTATTGTCTTATAGAATTTGTCTACTCTGTCAGTTCTCATGGGATTTTAGCTGCACCTCTTACTGTGGTCAGGATGTGGTTTAGATTGTTTTGGGAACCGCAAGCCACATCCACACACACACACACACACGCATACCGTCCTACCCGCCCTCGTTAGTAACTAAACTTTTTACCGACGTTTGGAATACCCACCGAAATTTTATTAATATCATTTAAATATTTTTATAGAATGTTAAGATATGCAAAATATACATATGAACACCAAAAAATTTCCATTCGAAGAAAATTTGTATTTTTTAGAACGAAAAGTTTGTGGGAGCAAAGTACAATTATTTAGAGTAACTCGGGTGTTACTCGTTTTGAAATTTTACACACTCAACCCGAGTAACTTAATCTCGAACTAAGATGTCCTGGGTGGTTACTCTATTATTCAATAAATTGCCTGACAAAGTGTATAAATTTATTGAAGCGTTTGAAGGACAATGAGTATTTTTTGAAAGGATGTTTCAAGCAATAGGGAAGAAATCGTTATGATTTCGATATGTTCATGCTTAATCATTTGCTATTGTTAATTAAAATAGTACTTAATTGACATTATTATTAGTTATGGATAGTAAATGATGATTATTATTGACAAGTAGTAAATAATTGACAAATTGACTGCGGTTAGTTAATGATTGATTAATACTATTTAATTAATGTCGTCTTTAAAAGAAAATTTACTCTTTTTTTAATAAATTTTCTGAACAAATATTAAATTTTGTTTAAAATATTAAATTTTGTTTAAAATATTAAAACATATGTCATTGGCTGTAACAAATTCTTTAGGTAAGTCTTCTGAACAGGGTTGTTTGTTTAATTCGGTGCAATAATTGTAGAATGATGTATTTTTTATGCGACATGAAAGGATGTTTGATACGGGGGGGATTTGCTGGTTGATGAAAAATTTTCGAAAATATAATATTTGCAATGGAGACGAAAGTGTTATGATATAAAGATATTCATGATTAATGATTTGCTTACATTTGATTGAAATGGTACTTAATTGACGCTATTGGTACGTGGACAACTGTAAGTAATTCATGAATATTTTTAATTGAGAAATAGTAAATAATTGACAAATGTTAATCTGTAGTAGTTAACCACTGATTAATATTATTTAAATTATGTTGCCTAAAAATAAATAAATAAAGTAACTTTTGTAAAAAATATTCTTTTGTTTTTAAATTAGTAAAATATATGTCATTATATCTAAGAGAATGATTTTTTAGCCAGATCTTTTGTTTACAGTTGCTTGTTTAATTTGCTTAATTCGGTGAGTTAATTATAGAAGGGTGTGCTTCTTATGTGGCGTAAAAAAATTTCATAATCTTCGATGGGTGGAAGGAGGGCGCGTGCGCTGACCTGCTAGCTGATATCTTGCAGTATCAAAACTTTTCGCTTTAAAAGAAAGATGAGACAAACTTAGTACCGCACAACAAGCAATTGTCTTATAGGAAACTAGTGTCGTATAAACAAAAATCACTTTAACCGAAATAAATTTTTGCTCATAACTTTTAAAGTAATGAGTTTAGAGATTTTTTAAAATTTATCTTCCTTTGGGAAAAACGTCACGGCGATACCAAAACATTCTGGAAATGAAAAGTCATTCTGTCAGTGACATTATGTGTATTTCGAATTACATTTTCCAACACAAAGCTACTACTTCAATGTTTTGGGGAGTTATATATTGGCACGATGTCCACTAACAGAACTTTTACTACTTCAATGTTTATATTTACATTTCACACAATGCAAGTCAATCCTGGTTAAATTTTACCATAATATGGATTATTTATACTTAAAGTTATGCGTATAATCTGGGTTTTGCCTGGAGGGACGCAATGCTGCTGCAAGTGTAGCGACTAGGGCAGTGTCCCCGCACCAGGAGCCGTCATTTAGGGCAGTCTTCACCGGCGCTGTTAATTATATTCCTGCATTTTACTTTTATTTATTTTTTAATCACTGCATCTTGCTAACTTCTAAAGGTGTTTACGTCATTATTCATTAACATGAGAAAATTACGGTCGAAACTTCCTATACAAGAAGAAAATTTGAAATTATTTGTCTTTCAGAATTTCTTTATATATATATATATATATAAACCATTTATGTGTTGCAAAATGGGATTAAGAGCTTACGTAAGTCACGAAAAGAAGGTCCTAAACTAATGTTAATCCTATCGGAGTGTTCATTACAGATTTCTCAATCGCATTTCAATATTTTTTATTTTATTATTATTATTATTATTATTATTATTATTATTTATTTATTTATTTATTTTTTTTTTTTTTTAAGGAAACCCGAGGTTGATATGATATCCCATTGTTGTGCTTTGTACTTTTCTAATTTGATACACAGTTTTTTTTTATATGCGGATACATTCACATTTGGAAGTGGTTAGAACCGGTTGTGAAAATTAAACTGTCCTCATAAAAAAAAAAAAAAAAAAAAAAAATCGAAAAAGTACAGAAGCACAAAAATGGATATCGACCTCAGATATCCCAAAAGAAAAAGAAAGTTAAATATATGTATATATAACGACTTCTGTAAAGATTTCTGCTTAATTTTCTCCCATAGGTTTAACATTTTCGTTCGAGTTTCTCTGTGTGACTTGTATAAGCTCTTAAGACAAATTATTATTAAACTTTTTATTATTTAATTGTTTTTTTTTCTGGTGTAGAAATGTAAATATCGTTGGTTTATTGATGATGCCAACATAATATACGAGGTCATTTCTCAGATATGAAATCATATTAAAAAGATTTTTTTTAATAATTAAAAATGTATTTTAAATGTTTCTTAGGTGTTTTTTAAACTGGGAGAATCGCGTATAATTAAAATTATTAATAGTATACAGAGAGAATATACTTTAAAATGTGTTCAGGAAATTCACGCATGAATGCATATAATACAAATTCAGTATTAATAATAATATACAAATTCAATCAAATAAAACAGTTCTTGTGCTTAAAATATCACAAAATACTATAAATCTTTAGCTGCAATATTTATTATTATGTATAAAACTTCAATCTTTTATAAAATGAGCATTCTCATATTTTTGATTAGAAAAGTTTAAGACTAATCTTAATTTTTTGCTTCAATTTTAATACAGAAAATTATAAAGTCTACTTTAAGACTGTTATAAAAGCAAGCATGGAAATCAGTTATAATCAACTGAATTAATTTACAAATTTTTAAAAGTGATAAAAATAATACAGTTAAAAGACATAATATTTTTATTTAGATCGACATATGTTTCATCACACAAACGGCGACATTTTCAAAAAAATTTGCGAAAATATTTCTAGCAACAAGAATCTTGGCACTTTTCTAAGTCTTTCACTTCTTTAAGTCACTTTGAGCAATTTTTAAACTGCAATAATAGTTTAAAACTGTCTTTGATGCATATTAAAAATAAATAAATAAATTAGTTATACGTTTTGCAATGGAATATTAAGAACGAGAGGAACGTATCTAACTAATCTAACTAATAATAAAATACTTTAATGTTGTTTAAAAAATTCTATTATTTAATAATGTTTTAAAGAAAACTGTATTTTAAACTCGGAGTAAGAACACGCGTGTCCTAATGGCTGTATCTTATTTATTTCACCGGAATTTCTAGCGTCGCACATTTTTTTACCAACTCCCGCTGATTTCACCAGATGCCTGATGATATCGTAGACAAAGGGGTGTGGAAACGTGCAAATACCGGTTTAGGCAAAAAACATAAACTGATACTAAAGAACTAAAAAGAGGAGTAATTAAGAGCATCTGTTTAAATACATCTATTAAAATTCTGAGATATTTTTCAAAGAACTTGATAATAAGTAAACTATTACTGTTACTACTTTGACGATATTTTCATGTAGTAAACAAAAAATGCTCGTTCGAAGGGGGTCTCAAATAAAGAAAAATATCATGTTTATTTTTAAATATAATTATTACATTTTATTTTTATTACCCTTACTATTATGTCCCTTGTTCGGATTGGAGGATTTTATGTCGATCATTTCTACGTAGTTGAGGCCTACACAACATTTACCAAGATGTATCTTTTATGAGAATCGAAAAAAAAATGACTGCAGCGGAGCCTTAACGGAATGTGTTCTTTAAATTTCTTTTAAAGAAAGTAGAATGAAATAGGAATCATAAACTGTTATAAATTTTTCAAATTGCATGTAAATTTTACTGCAGTTACAAATATATAATAATAATAATAATAATAATAATAATAATAATAACTTATGATTTTTTTTTATTTAATATCTAATATCAGCAATACTACATATGTATTGATTATTTAAAGATAATGTTGAAACTCACTAAACATTCTTAATATTTTCTAAACTGTTATTATTTTTTTTTTATTGTTGAATTATGAAAAAAAAAAGTATTTTTTTTTCAAGTATTTTTTAAGCTTGGCTGTTAACAGAAATGTGTAGTAACTTTTGGCAAAATTTATTAATCATTATATGGAGTATATACAGGTTGTTTTCAAATTGTCGAAATAATTTCTGTTTCTAAAATGGTTCAAATATTTTTTTTTTTTTTTTTTTTTTCCCAAATGAACAATGACTGAAGGAAATGTGTGTATAGAATATTGTTATATTGATAGAAAAATTAGATTTAAAAAAAATTGCGCTGTTCTTTTGAGATTACGAAACACATAAATATTTACATTCAATGTATACATTTACAGACGAAACAATATAAATAGTCCAGCATTTCTTTCAGACTAGTATTCGATAACGAAAATGAAACTTTTAAATAAGTAAAATAATAAATTAGTAAAATATTATAAATAATATAAAAAAAACTACAAATTTTATAGACTTAAAATACAACTACGCGCATAAGCCAATCAATCTATTAGAATAAAAAAGGCTGCTGTATGAAGCGAAATAATTGTCGATTGCTTATAGGCTGTTAACATCTGGTGTGCTACTAATACAAAAGTATCTCTTTTAATAAATTTCAAATTTTATTGAAATATATGTTTCATATTTTTCATATAAAATGCTTTTAGGAGTTGCTAGTGGGTAATCTAAAGATATATAAAGATAAATTTTAAGAAATATATTAGAAATTTTTACCAATATTCTGTAACCGCGATGTCCGGATTAGATCTTCTAGTAATTAAATATATATATATTCTTTCTTTCTTTTGTTAAGTGATTTTTTGCATGAAATGGAAATGTACAGTAGATATATTTATAAAGTATTTTACAAAACTAAATTTATCTGCAAATTCTAACAGCATTGATTATAATTGTCAGACATTTTTCCAGATTTTTAAAATTTTTTTCAGGTTGTTTAATGTGATTATTAAGTACTCGAAATCAGCAGAAAATGTACTGTATTCATCCAATCAACAGAATTTTTATCTAGGATGCAATGTGGCTGTTCAACAAGTGTAAAACTTCTATAAAAAGTGTCTTTCATTCAAATCGCTCGTTCACTCAGCCTAAAATACGGGATAACCAGTCTTCACCTTATCCGTAAATCGTAGATTCATAGATTTTGAATTGGAATCTAAAAATAGAGTTAATATGTCTTTCGTGAAAATTTATTATCAATTAAGAATAAAATATTCCACAGCCAGCTTTTTTTTTGTCGGATTCTATTATAATTTAAAAATGAATTGTATATTTTAATAAAATGAGGCTGCCGTCTCGAGCGAATGTTAAACCTCTGGAAGATTCTCTCCAAATATCTCATTTACATTTCCATATTTTAAAATAATTTTTCTTGCATTTAATAGCTGTGGTTGATGCTTACATTCCCCTTTTTTTTATTTTTTCGATTTTGGTTGCTGCAGTTTTTTTTTTTTTTTTTTTTTTTTTTTTTTTTTTTAAGGTAGCTTTCATTACAAAAAGCTACCTATTGCAGCCATTCGGAGGAAAGCGATTTCAAAAAATTTTGGTATATTTTCATCGATCATGACCCCCAGACCCCGAAACCACCCTCCGTTCAAAATGTGATATATATATATATATATATATATATATCTGACCTTTGTCATACTGTAACTCTCGAATTTATGAACCGATTTGGATGTAATTCGGTATGTACACAGTACATACCAATGTCTCGACCGAGTTTGTTGGCCAGCTTCATCCGGCATTTTGTTTCAAAATGGCGGCCATTTAAAATTTTTTAAAGATTTTAAATTTGAAATGTGGCACCAAAGAATTGAAAATGGAAAAATATTTTTTCTTATGTATTTGACCTTTATACAAAGATTCCGGAGCAGTTTTTGTTTCGTCTATATCTTAAAAAATGGCTGAGTTATAGCATTTTGAATTTCTAGCGTGGCTGACATTTTGAAACGTCCTGAATTTTGTCACGCGATCAAAGGCGTATTTATGAACCAATTTGGATGTAACTTCGTTTGTACATAGTACATACCAATGTTTCGACCGAGTTCATTGGTCAGCTTGATCCGCCATCTTGTTTAAAAATGGCAGCCATTTAAATTTTTAAGAAAAATTTAAATTTGAAATATGGTACCAAAAAATTGAAAATTGAAAAAATATTTTTTTCTTATGTATTTGACCTTAATACAAAGATTCGGGAGCAGTTTTTGTTTCGTCTATATCTTAAAAAATGGCTGATTTATAGCATTTTGAATTTCTAGCGTGGCTGACATTTTGAAACGTCCTGATATTTGTCACGTGATAACAGGCGTATTTATGAACCGATTTGAATGTACCTTGGTGTGTACATAGTACATACAAGTATCTCAACCGAGTTCGTTGACCAGCTTCATCCGCCATCTTGTTTCAAAATGGCGGCCATTTAAAAAAATTAAAAAATAAAAAAATTTAAATGAGATACCAAAAAATTGGAAAGTGAAAAAGATTTTTTTTGTATGTGTTTGACCTTAATACAAAGATTCCGGAACAGTTTTTCTTTCGTCTATATCTAAAAAAAATGGCTGAGTAATAGCATTTTGAATTTCTCTTGTGGCTGACATTTTAAAACGACCTGATTTTTGTCACGCGATAACAGGCGTAATTATGAACCTATCTGGATGTACCTTGGTCTGTACATAGTACATACCAATGTCTCGACCGAGTTCGTTGGCCAACTTCATTCGCCATCTTGTTTCAAAAGGGTTGCCATTTAAAAAAAATTAAATTTAAAATTTAAAATGAGGTATTAAAAAATTGTAAAATGAAAAAGATTTTTTTATGTGTTTGGCCTTGATACAAAGATTCCGGAGCAGATTTTGTTTCTGAAAATTTGTTCTTTTGTTTATATCTTAAAAAAGGTTGAATTATAGCACTTTGAATTTCTAGTATGGCTAACATTTTGAAACGATCTTGTATTTGTCACGCGATAACATACGTATTCGCCTATTTCCATGTAAGAAGGCATGTGGATAGTATACATCAACATCTCAGCCAAATATAAGTTACTTTAAATAAAAGCAGCTTGGTTAAAGTTGACTAATTTAGCGAAATTCTCATTCATAATGATTTAATATTGATAAAAATTAGTATTGAATCTCCTATATTCAATTTCCACTAAACTGAGCTTCGTGTGTTTGAATAATATAAGTTGGCTTTTTTAAAATAAGGAATTTGAAAGCTACCTCTTCCTCCCGGCACTGGCCGGAAGGACTTTTTTAAGGATGACACATTTCTTTTCGGAACCCATTATGAAAGTAAAAGTTAACTTTATATATTTTTAAAAATTTGCACACAAATTCAAAAAAGGGGAATAAAGCGATCGACCTCAATTATCCAATGAATAAATAAATAAATAAGTCAAAATGCACACGAAATATTTGAAAAGGAACTTCCAAAGCTTTAATATTAGCTCGCGAGTGTCTATGCCTGAAGGAACGGGAAAACTGAATAATAAATATTTTTAGAATTTTTTGTCTGATTTATGTTTCATATGTGAAATATAATGACGCTAAAAAAAATTCTGGAAGTGAGCTGTAATTCGGTCAGTGACACCGTATGAAATGTGAACTACATTTCTAATTATGGAGCATGTAGTTCGATACTGTCTGGAGGTAGATAAGGACAACATCTTCCACAAATTGGTGTTTTATATTTACATTTCACACAATAGCAAGGCGAGTATGATGAAATTTTGCTGTAATATGGTTTATTCAGTGTTAAACCTTTGAGAAAATTTGTGTTTAGTCTGGAATGAGACACCCTGTATTTTTCTCAGAAGAAAATGTTTTTCGACCTTTGTTTCCAATACAAAAATTGTTTTTTGTAGTGGATTTTCGAATCTAACTAGAACAGCAATTCAAAACAAGAATTCATATTTTCAAAAAACAATTTATTAAAATAATGCATGATTTTATGTATATTCAGATAAATTTCAATTAAAAAAATAAATATTAGAAAATCGACAATTTTTTCTTGTTCTTGTCGAGATGCATTGATTATGAAGCGAATGTTTAAATATATGTAACAGATAAAGCGAAACATTATGATAAAGGAATACGACATTTTAAATTATTTTTATTTTTATTAATACAATTAAAGGTTTATTTATTTTCTTTGAAAAAAATGTAAGAATATTTTCAGCTTTATCATATTCTCAGTAAAAAATTTAGAAATAAAAGGATTATCAGAAATGGAATTGATGCATTAAGAGGCTACTTCCGCCAAGCGAAAGACCCGCTCGCTATTGCTAATCATATGAGCGAAATTTATAAAGATATCTCATTTGCATATTTTTAAATGTTTTTTTTTTTTTTTTTCTTTTTTCATTGGATAGCTGAGACCAATCTGTACAAAGGCACATTTTTACTTTTTCGATTTTGTTTACAGGTATTTTTAATGAGGTCACTTTCATTTTCGGAACCGGTTTTGAAAATGAAAGCATCCTCATAAAAAAAAAGTAAAAAAACGGCCTTTGTACAGATCGATCTCAGCTATCTAATGAAAAAAAAAAAATCATTAAAAAATATTGAAATGCAAACAAGATATCTTTATAAATTTCTTCCATTGGATTAGCAGTAGCGAGTGGGTCTTTTCGTGTGAATGAAGTAGCCCTCCCACTTGTTTATGTGAGTATGAATGAGATCGGCTTCATTAAGCATTAATTATCAAAGCTTATTTAAAATGTTTATTTAGATTTCTATAAAGAATATTACCTTTAAGATTTTTGAAATGCTCAATGCAATACCATCATAGTTAAGTCATATGGTTGTTCTCAAATCCAAAAGGGTAACTTTATGACATAAGTTTTAATTTATTTTTGTTCGGAAATGCATGAAACTAGCAAGTTTTGTTAATCCGAAACTATGTAATCGAACCGTTTTTTCTGGTTTTTTTTTTTTTGCAAACGCAATAGATCTTTCAGAAAATAGAGTCAAAGTGGACGTTTTGAACCGAAGTTCCTGAAGAAAGCATAAAAACCAGTCAGCGATGGGTAAAAAACGTGTTTGTTACGTGATCAAAATCGCTTATAACTCAATAGGTAATTTATTTATCAAAAATAGAAAAAACGGTTCGATTCTAAATCGCTTCCATAGACAGGCCTTCCAATTTTATATCATTCCGTTAAAAAATGAATTTGTAAATGTGTCAAAACCGTTTGCACTTGTTGAGCAGAGCAGTTGAGAGCCTTAATAAAATATTGACACCCCCCCTCCCCCCCCCAAAAAAAAAAAAAATAGAACAAACAAGATACATTTTTCAATCCCATACCTGACCGATGTTCAATCCGAAATATTTACTTTTTTTTTTTTTTTTTTTTTTTTTTTTTTTGTCAGTTATTATCTTTATGCGCCAATGGTATAACAAGCTCTTCCGCCCCGGGTGCGAGTTGCTGTGGCGCTGGGAGAGAGGCATCCTGTATTTTTGACAAAATAAAATGCTATTTGACCTTGGCTTCCTACATAAAAAATTGTTTGTTGTGGTGTGGTCTACCATTTCTTAAAGTTTGCCGGATCTTATTATTATTATTGTTATTATTATTATTATTATTATTATTTTTATCAATCTATATTGTTAAATTTTAAAGGCATTTGTGTCATTATTCATTAATATTATAAAATTACGATCAAATTCTTCTATCCTAAAATCAAATTTTTAGTCATTTGTATTTCGGAATTTCATGTTTTAATATCACCCATATATGTGTTATTAAAGCAAAATGCTAATTAAACTTTTTATTGTTTAATTTTATTTTTCTGGTATAGGCTAAATAAACATCGTCGGTTAAATACTGATGCTTTCAAAAGTTTAACATTGGAGTTTTTACCAACCAAATACAAACTCATATGGCATTTTTGAGATAAGAAATTATATTTAAAATATTTTTTAATTTGCAATTAAAAATATATTTAAAAGGTTTCTTATTTTTTTTTTCACTAGAAAAACCGCGTTTTTTAAAGTTAAATATTTTACAATATATATATGTATATATATATATATATATATCAGAAGCTTATTATGAAAGTTTAAGTTTAATTTTAATTATTTGCTTAAATTTTAATACAGAATGCTATAAAATCAACTTTTACAATTGTTATTGGTGCATATTTTGAAAAAAGGAAGTGTATTCTGAAATCAGTTATGCGTACTGCAATAGAATGTGTGCATTCTTTGCGAGAGAAAAATACGTTAATACATAACAAAAACATTAATGCATTAACTCATAATACAATACATTGAATGTTATTACAACTCCCCTATCTGAAACACAGAGTAAGGATACAACTGTTATCATGGCTATTTACTACGTTTCCTGCCCAATTTCTACGAAATTTTAAGTCTGGCATTTTTTATCACTTATTTACTACCCAGGTGTGAGTGACCACGGCCAGATGTTGGCAATCGCTCTAGGCAATAGCGATTTGTTTTAGCCCGAAGAAAAGGGTGAAAAGGGTTTTGGTCGGGAGAAAATAGTATTTTGCTTTTTTCTACCTTTACAGAAGATATTCTTCGAAATTCTTTTAAAGAAAGAAAAATAAAATAGGAATCATAACCCTTTATTTTTTATAAAATGTATATAAAATTTTACTATAATTAGTCAGATTTTAAAATAATATTAATAATCTAATATTAATAATATATCTGCAAGCTGGTGAAAATTTTTCGAAAATGTATTTTTTCCAGTGGAAAGTGTTATGAGTGTCATACTCAATAATTTGATATAGTTAATTAAAATAATACTTAATTGAGGCTATTATTAATCAAAAAATATTAATCAATTGGTGAATATTTTAATTGAAAAATAGTAAATAATTGACAAATGTTTATTTGTGGTTAGTTAACAACTGATTAAAATTATTTAAATTATGTCGAAAATAAAATTATTTTTAAAATAAACTTTGGGGAAAATATTCAGTTGCATTTAAAATAGAAAAATATATACCATTAGCTGTAACAGAAGGATTGTTTAGCCAAGTCTTTTGTGCACAGTTGTTTGTTCAATACTGTGAGTTAGTTGTAGAAAGTCTTAGCGTATTGTGAAACAAATTTTCATACTTTGTGTAGCGTGTGTGTGTGTGGGGGGGGGGGTATCGTTGCTAGTTGATATGTTGCAGTACTCGAACTTTTCGTTATAACATTATATGTTAATTCCCCCCCCCCACCCCCTGCAAAAAAAAAAAAAAATAAAAAAGGAAAAATAAAAAAAGGCAAATTTAGTAGAGCACACTACAGATTTTACACAGAAACCAGTGTCATATAAACAAAAAAATATTTTTAACTTCACTTTCAACTTTATTTATTTATATCCAAGTCAAGCCTGGTGAAATTTTACTTTAATATGGGCTAGTTATGCGCAAAATCTGGGTTCAGACTGCGCCGTATCAAGGATGGTGCGGCGGTACCCCCGCACCAGGCGCCGTCGATTAGGTTCAATTTTTACGGCGCTCACAGTTATCTTTTTTAGGTAACCCCCTTTTTCTCTCCCTTATATTTCTGTTGCTAAATTCTAAATGTGTTTAGGTCATTATTTACTGAGAAAAATACAATCGAAACTTTTTATCCTAAAAATGAAATTTGAAGTCATTTGTATTTCAGAATTTCATTTTTTAACATCACACTTTTTTGCGTTATTAAGACAAAATATTTATTATTATTATTATTTTTTTTTTCTGATGTTGACAAGTAAATGTCGTTGGTTAAGCCAACGATATTACATTAAGCCAACTTGGTTTAATGCTGATATTTTTAAAGGCTTATCATTGGAGTTTTACCAACATGTTACGATCTCATATGGCATTTTTCAAATAAGAAATTATATAAAAAAGTTTTTTTCTTTGTAATTAAAAATATATTTAAAAGGTTTTGTAATGTTATTATTTTCATTGCGTTTCTCTATATATTTAAAAATGCGTTAAATAACTTGAATAATGTATATAAAGCTTAAAACAAAATATCGCTGTGGTTAAAATATTACATTGTTAAGCTGCAATATTATTACTATATATAAAAATTAAATCTTTTATAAAAATAAATGTCTAAGACATCTATTAGAAAAGGTTAAGACTAATTTTAATTTTTTGGTTAAATTTTAATACAGAGTATTATACAATCAAATTTAAAAATATTATTGATGCGTATTTAAGGGGGGGGGGGGGATTCTGAAATTAACTATATGTTCAGCAATGGAATATTTAGTAAAAGAGAAACGTTAAAGCATCTAATTAATAATAAAATACTTTAATGATATTAGAAAATTTCTATTGCTTAATAATGTTAAAAACATAACTGAATTTTAAACTGGGAGTAAGAACATATCTGTTCTAATGGCTGTATCTTTCATTCATTTCAGTGGAATTTGTCATGTGTGGCACATTCTTTATCTCCCACTGGCCTGACCAGATGTCAGAGAGGTGGGGTGTGAAAGATATACATCCCTTTAGGGTATTAAAGATCATCTGCTAAAATTCGGTGTTTTTTTCATGCAGCGAACAATAAATGCTTGTTAAAAAATGTCTCAAATAAAGAGTTTTTTTTTTTTTTTTTTTTTTTTTTTTTTTTTTTTTTTTACGTATAAAGAATATGTTCTTTAACTTTTCTTTTAAGGGAAAAAAAAATAAAAATAGGAATCATATTCTTTTATTTGTTTTTCCAAATGCGTGTAAATTTTACTACAATTACTCAGATTAATAATAATAATAATAATAGTAATAATAATAAATAATAATACCTTATAACGTTTTCTGTTTAATTGCTAATATCAACAACTTTGCATATGTATGCAGTGATTATTTATAAATAAAGCTTAAATTTTCAGTCGCAATCACAAAATAATTTTCAAATACACTTATAAAAATTTCAGATATTTAATTCAGATTCTTTGAGAACTGGAGATATTTTTGATTATTGTTATTTATATGTACAAGAATTACCTGTTTTATAAAATTCATTAAATATCACTTAAATCAGTCGTCAAACGAGCCATCAAAAGAATATGCTAACCATCAGTTAGCTGTATAATCAAAGATATATCTAATTTATAAACGGGGGGGGGGGGACTGAATAAAAAAAAAATGTGTGAAAATACTGGAGTTTTCAAAAGTGTCGTCAAATATGCTTAAAGATGACACAAAATGAAAAATGTTAAAAAATTACCGAACTATAAAGTATATATATATTTTTTTTGTTGTTGTTGGTTTCTTAAGTTTGTATAGCACTAAAGAAGTTTTTTTTTTCTTAAGAATACCTTTACTTTTCAAACTAGTTTCGAAAGTTAAAGTATCCTATTAAAAAAGAACTGCAAACTAAATCGGAGAAGTAAAAAACGGGCTTTCTAGATATCGACCTTAGTTATCATATGTAAAAAAAGAAATCTTTTAAAAATATTGAAATGTAAACGAGATATTTTTAAAAATTTCTCTCATAAGAATAAGATTAATGAGCGTGTGTTTTCGCTTGAATTAGCCTCTTAACGCTATCAATATAGTTTAGGCAAATTAAACTGATTCACCGGGAGGGCTAGATTAAGACCTAGGTAATCGGGGTCCTGGTCAAAGTCTTCATAAACGTGAGGTCTCTCAAATCTCTATGCTTTAACCCTATCAACATAGGCTATTGAACTGGATCTGAGTGGTCAGAGGGAGAGATTAAGGCATGTTCTATAATAACATAAATTAGAGGGAGGGGAATCAAAAGACAAAATTTTAAAAAATTGGTTGTTCAGTTTCATTATTTACATAGTTTTATATCGTACAATACAAAGATAATTAACCAGTAATTACCGTTGTTATGTCTCAAGGACGCTTATGCTTATTTATGTATTAAAAAAAAAAAAAAAAAAAAAAAAAAAAAAAAAAAAAAACAGCCTTTCCCCACTACGCTGTCTCGAAAATTTTGCCACGGTGAGAACATATTTTTTATTTATAAAAAAATTGTAAATATTTCATTTTTTATAGCCCTGTAACTGATTTTATTTATATGCTACAAAGATATCTTAGTATACTAAATGTAGCTGAGATTGAAAATTAATTACTGAAATAAAAAGAAAATAAAATTTCCCGCTCATTCTCCGTAATGCTTACGAATTCTTTTGTGTAGACCTGTATATGGTCTATGGAATTTACGCAAAATTTATGCAAAAATTTAGCTAAACTTAACAACGCATATCATAACTGAGAAGACACTTTCAGCAATCATCCCTAATAGACAACACATACGCTACAGTCTCCTCTCCGAAATCTTTTATGTGTCCCTGTCAATGGAACGCAAATCATATTCAACTGAAAAACATCTTGTCGTAAACATCAGTAATGTATATATATTTCATCACATTTGAAATGGTGCAAGATAATTTACATACGCTGCGAATAGCATTTCCCCGGTCACCATTATATAATCGAACACTTTTGCGTGACCCTGTAAATGAATGATAAATGCTTTGCACTCCATATTCTAGAGAAAGCGTGTATTCGTGCACTTCATAAATTCATATCAATTTCAATATGTTTGTAACAGAGAAACATCATTAAAATGCGTTGCAAACGATTTTTCTTCATAGATCATAATATAACAAAATACTTTACAGCCCCCTAGTACACGCACTGTAATTATATAGTAACCATCTTCAAGTACGCCTCAATAATGTATATAAATTTCATTATGTTTAGCACATTTTAACACTATCAAAATACACCGCAAATGATTTTTCTCCATAGACCTTAATGTAGCGGAATATTTTTGAGTGCTCCTGTAAATGAACTATAAATGAACTATAAATGGTACGCACTTCATTTTCAATACCGAACATGCCATAGCGAGCATCAATAACGTATATCAATTACATGGCGAGTATATTTACACCAGTTAGAGCACGGACAGACAAACTCAATTCATAAACAATTTTCAACCATGTGGAAAGTGGTGGAAAACGTTAAAAAGTAAATCTTTACAAAAATAAATATTATAAGACGTTAATTAGAAAAGTTTAAGACTAATTTATTCATTTGCTTAAATTTTAATGCAGAATGTTATTAACTCAACATTTAAAACTGTTATTGATGCATATTTAAAAAATAAAGGAAACATATTCCGAAATCAATTATACGTACACTGCAATGGAATATGTGTATTTGTTATTAAAGGAAAATAATAGTTTATACCTAACAGATATGTTAATGCTTTTAACGAGTGTCGTATCTAGACTTATCATTTTGGAGGGGGCTGAGATATAAATGTTTCTAGGAGGAAATCACAAGAAACGGAGAAAATTCCGCTTTAAACAGGTTTTATTATAGCATGTAAGCATCTATTATACAATTAAACCTGCTAATATGAAATCGCATAGGAGTGTGAAAAGGTTTGTTATAGGCAGGTTTCTGTCTTTAGAAGTATAATTCTATGGTTATACCACATTTTTTAGAACGGAATGCTGAGAATTATCTATTAAAAAGTATCTCAATAAATGGTAAATAAAATCGAAGTAAACATCAAATTTAAAAATATTCAACAGCGTTTTCATTATGTCACCCCCCCCCCCCTACCTCCTTTAACACTTTCTAAGACTCATTTTGAAGCATACATGCATGGCATTTGTAATATTGAATATCGTTTTCCATTTCTCATAAATGGGATACATTTGGAATAGCAGCTCCCTGATGACAACTTTTCCTAGATTGCCACGGCTCGAAAATTGCCTTAAACTGCCAAATTTGACAATATTTTCTGAATTCTTTTTAATCGTAAATTGTTGTTGATAGGATGCTTTTTGTGTATTCGAGATTTAGAATAGCTCATTTAGATTTATGATGTATTTTTAGATGCAAATAAAGCTTATTCCTTGTCAAAAAGTTACACAACCATAGAAAAAACTTTTTTGTCAATATTTTGTAATCCTATGGAAATAAAATAACACTCATATCATTGTAACGAGCTGAATAACATGACTATAACGTAATAAGCATTTACATAAATAATTTTTTTAAAAAGGTTCAAGGCTTTGCAGTTCATTCTACGATGTCTCAATCTGGGCATTACCTTAAATCGCAGATTTTCAACTCAAAAATAGCAAGAGTAAGCCTTTTACTACTAATGTTTTAGAAACTAATTAAAATTAATAATGCACTTTTAATCACCACATGTCACGTTTTACATAATAAAACGCGTATAAAGAGAGCCTGTGTGTAACGGAAGCTTGGCTGAAATATCTATTTCGTAGTCTTTGTGAAATACCACATTTTCTAAGATGAAAACCTCTCTAAACCGGAATATTTTTCTGCTTACTTTTGAATTTTATCTTAGCATGTTTCTTTACATTTTTCAAAACATTCGTTTGGTATTTTCTACAAATTTCGGAAGGGGCTGGAGCCTCATCCTCCCTCCTCCTGAATATGCCACTGTTTTTAAGACATAATAAAATACATTAATGTTATTAAAATGTTTTTTCTTCAATCGGTTTTAAAAACTGCAGTTTAAACTAGAGTAACGATAAAACATTACAGTCATTAGCTAGTTACCATTTCCACGAAACTTCAACTCACACCTTTTATCACTTAGCCACTGACCAGATGTTGTTCATGTACAAAGGAGGGGGGGAATTCGTCAAGACCGATTAGGGATTGTCACAAATGCTTGTTAAAAAAGTTTCTGGAATGAAGAAAATGATATTCTCCCTTTTTCGTCTGTGAAGTGTGTCTTTAGAGAAGATATTCTTTTAAAGAAAGCAAAATAAAATAGAATTAATACTCTACTATAATTTTTTATAAAATGAATGTAATTTTTTTTCTATAATTATTCAAATATTAAAGTAATAACGATAAACTCCCATAACGTTTCTTTATTTAATAGTCAACATCAACAATATTCCATACGTATGCATTGAAAATTTAACTTTTACATAAAATCACTAAATAATTTATTATTATTATTTATCTGTATCATTAATTATCTATCATAAGAAATGCGTTAAATATTTCTTACATAAACAATAGGAAATATCGATATGAATAAGAATACGTTAATATACACATATGAATACACATAATGAATGCATATTATTATTGGATATTTCAAGAGTATGGGTACAAAAGCAATTTTAAACTTTTTATAGCAATTGAAAAAGTTCTTTTTTATGCAATATCAGTATGTTAATTCTTTAATTCTGTGAAACATTAGCGTGGTAAAAATGTATTTACAATCACAGTACCAAGTAAAATTTGCGATAAGATTACATTTTCATAGTAAGCAAAAAAAAAAAAAAAATCACTGCCGGCCCGGCCTGCAGGTGGAGGTAAATTTCGAAGTTAAGCATATTAATTTCACCAACAAAAACTAAATCAGGACTAGGGAAAACCCACTTAAAATTTTTTATTTGGCCGCTTTTGACGAGTTTTTACTTCCTTTTCAAAATAAGTTCTGGTTTTATCATAATCATGTTAAAGCGGTATTCAATAAAATACTTTTCCATGCTCAACAACTCGAAATTTTCTGGCACATTTTCAGATTAATTTTTAATATAAAAATTATGAAACTTGCTGGCGTGATATTTGAAGAGATTTATAAGCGACCTGTGTTTTTATTTTTCGTTCAATTAATCAAAACTTGATTTATAAACAATTATTTTCTAAGTAGGATAATATTTTTCATTTTCAACACAATCGCTTCGCGAAATTCGGTTCAAAATGCCCACTTTGACATCATTTTTTGAAATATATTCTGCCTCTATCAAAAAATCGATTATTACGGTACATTATATAGTTTCTGAATAAGAGAATCTACCAATTGGATGCCTTTGAGAGCAAAAATGAATTTAAAAATGAGTCCGAAAATACATTAAGAATTAATTATAAAAGTTTATTTAAACAGTTCATTTAGTTTTCTATACAGAATATTACCTTTAATATTTTTGAAGTGTTTAATCTAATACCGGCGCGGTATAGTTAAGCTTTAATAAAAGATCTAAACTGTCCCACCTCCTCCTCCATAGGAAGGAAAGTCGAACATACTAAATTTTTCAACCTCCTATAAATATCTACGTTAGTTCTTTTTTTTTCCTTTTTGGGGGGTGGGGCGATTAAAATTACAGCCTATTTTTTGTTGATCTCAAATCAAAACTGTTTAATTTATGACAAATTCTTGAATTCTATTTTATTTATAAAAGAGGATATTGGCAAGCATTATTATACAGAAACTATTAAATAGATTTTTTTCCCTTTTTTATAAAATGGCAGAGAATCTTTCAGAGAGTTTTACCATACATTTTGAGCTATATTTCCGGAAGTGACAGTCGCGGATAAAAGTCGCCATGATCAAACAATCGTTTATAACTCAAGGTGTTTACCGAGGTAAAAAAAAGAAGAAAAAAAAAAAAAGCTGTTCCATTCCAAATCACTTCAATAAATATACCTACCCGGGTCATGCTTTAATGTTTAAAAATAAATCTGTAAATTTGTCAAATGAGGGGGGGGTGGTATTTTTAGAACATTCTTACACCGAAAAAAACTGAAAGAGTCAGACAGACATGCACAGAAACAAATAAATAAATAAAATCGTAGAAAAGGGAAATTCTTGAGGTATTTTGTGTTTGTAGTACAGGCTTTCGGCCTTTTCAAAAATTAATGTAACTTTAAAGAATCTATAATTGTTTACACAGGAATAAAAATATATAAATAAATAAAATTAAAATCTGACAAATTTGAAAAGTATGAAACTTAAATTAGAATTCTATAAAACAGCAGTTTGTTTCGTTACGTAAAGTCTATAATTTTTTTTTTCTTTTAAATCTTCCCATAGTTTTGACATTACTAACCAGGATTTTCAATTGTTTTATAGTCGTTATCTCTAGAGTCCGGTGATAACATTCATTACAAAATACATCGTTAACAAAACAGTGTTGGAATTATAATTCGATTTTTTAACATAGCAAGGTAGGCTCAAATAAAATTGTTTTAAGTGCATGAAATTGGTGATTTTGTTCTTTAAAAAAAGGAATTTAATTTTTTTTTAATGTTTCTATTACAAGTTAAAAAAAAAAAAAGCTGCGACGAGCAAATATAAGGTGTCTCTCCGTCTACCGATTTATCAAATATCTTAAAACCTCTCAATCTTCAAATTTAACATAGCCCCTTTTCTTCAATGGCTGTATTGAAGAAAACCTTTAAGAGGCTACTTCAGTCAGGCGAAAATTCCCGTTCGCTAATGTTAATTCAATGGGAGAAATTTTTTAAGTTAAGATAATTTCGTTTGCATTTTAATATTTTTAAGTGTTTTTCCAATAGATAGATAATGGTCGATCTGTACAAAGGCCATTTTTTACTTTTTCGATTTTCTTTGCAGATTTTTTTTTATGAGGATGCTTTCACTTTCGAAGCCAGTTCCGTAAGTGAAAGGGTCCTAATTAAAAATACCTGAAAACAAAAACGAAAAAATAAAAAACGGCCGATCGATCTCAGCTATCCAATGAAAAAAAAATCATTCACAAATATTAAAATATGCAAACGAGATATATTAAAAAATATCTCCCATTGGATTAACATAGCGAACGGCTGTTTTCGTCTGACTGAAGTAGCCTCTTGCAGGACTTAATTTGCGTCGGAGCCAAACCGGAGCCAAACTCCAGCACTTCTCTGTTTTCAGTAATTTTTTAAACATTGGTCGGAATTCACAAGAGCTCATAAATACAGGGTTCCGGAGGGCATTTTTCCCCCCAGCCATGATTTAAAAATATCTCCCATTGGATTAACATAGCGAACGGCTGTTTTCGTCTGACTGAAGTAACCTCTTGCAGGGCTTAATTTGCGTCGGAGCCAAACCGGAGCCAAACTCCAGCACTTCTCTGTTTTCAGTAATTTTTTAAACCTTGGTCGGAATTCACAAGAGCTCATAAATACAGGGTTCCGGAGCGCATTTTCCCCCCCAGCCATGATTTGCCATCGCGTAATTCCGAAAAAACCGAAACCTAAATTAACCTTTCCTTTCCTTCCAAATCTCCAAGTTTTTGCATTATTTTTTATCAAAGCACTTCTGCGTGATGTTAGGAGATGGAGATAAAACGTACTCAATTTTTATATCAGTTTTTGGGCTTGAAGCTTAATCTGTCTTATATTCGAAATTTTATTTATTCATGTACGGAAGAAAAAAAATGTCCTTCAAAATTACGTATTATATTCTATTTCGGATTATTTAGATCAGAATGAAAGGAAAACAGAAATCGTGTTTTTCTATTCTGGTGATATTTGCAAGTTTATGTCGGCGACGCATTGATACGGCTCCACTCAAGAGACTGAAAAATGATTTTGCTTTCAATTCGATTTTCTTTTATGACAGTAGGATAATTTTTAATTGGTTGGGTTTTTTTCTTAATTATAATTTATTATTATTATTATTATTATTATAATTATTATTATTATTATTATTATTATTATTATTAAGATATCTAACCTGAAAAGAATATTTTCTGTTTTTACCCAACGAGCATCAGTTTTTTGTTTGTTTGAGGTTTTTTGTCTCCTATTACGTACGAGTATAAAAATTACGTTAGTGATTTTTCTATTTACTTTGTATCATGAACGCTGCTCATGCTAAGGCTCTGCGCTGCACATTTTACGAAGTCACTTTCATGTGTAAGTAGATATAATTGTTATTCTATCAGAAAGCAATCGAGCAGCGTATCCCCTTTTTCTATAAAAGCATCTAATCTTCCCTATAATTCTGTCAATTTTTTTAATTTAATCAGATTTTCAGGGACTCACCACAAAAGATTGTTATGCGGAAGTAATCGATTATAGTTTAACGTATGCACCTTTTATAGGAAATTGAAAAACATTGTTTCATTCTTCAGCATATAAATATTAATTTCTGTAAATTTCATTCATTTTTTCGTAAAAATGCATAACTACGAACTATCCCTTTTTTCATGTGTTAACACTATTTCCGAGTCATAATCCTTAACATATTTAATCGTAGAGTTAACAAAAAATCGCAATTAAAATTATAACTAGGCAAAGATTGCTATTCGGAAGGAGTGATAACTAAAAAGTGGAATAGTGGACAGCTAAAGTATATGCTGACAGATATATTTAAAATTTTTATTTTGCTAAAGAAAAAAAGAATCTTTAAATTTTGCAAATAATGTACAAAATATAAATATGCAGATTGGAATAAAATTGTTATTTTGCTAAAGAAAAAAAAATGCTTTAAATTTTGTAAATAATGTACAAAATATAAATATGCAGATTGGAGTGAGAGGGGAAGGGGAGGGAGGGGGAACGGTAGAGTTGTTAGTACCGGCACCGCAAAGTAAGGGCTCCGATACTTTTTTTGTTAGAAATTAAGCCCTGCTCTTAAGAGGCTATTTCACTCGTGCTAAAACACCCGATCGCTAAAGTTAATTCTGTGTAACAATTTTTTAAAGTATCTCATTTGCATTTCAATATTTTAAAATGTTTTTTGTGTTGGATAGCTGAGGGCGATCTTTACAAAGAACTTTTTTCCCTTTTTATATTGTGTATAGAGGTTTTTTTTTTTTTTTTTTTTTTTTTTTTTTTTTTTTTTTTTATTATTAGGATACTTTCACTTCCGAAACCGGTTCCGTAAATCCAAGTATAGTTATATTTTAACAAATAGTAAATTGACTGACTTGAATACTTCATACTTTAAAAAGTAAAATTTCTGAATGCACCTTATGCAAATTTCTCTGCATAAAACAATATAGAATTTAATCAATCTCAGTTCTATTTTTTATAGGAAAAGAAAAATATTTAGAGTTCAAAATAGATTGAAAAAAAAAGTGCGTAAATATTTCTTTTAAAAAAAGTTTCTGATTTAAGCAATGTGTTAAGGCTTTTTCTTTTCTTCTTTGAGTATTTAATTTAGTTTATTTATTGTAATGACCCATTTTATGAACCACTCAAATATCAAATAAAACGATTCATTTCTCGAAAATTATTCTCCTTATTACAGAGAGAGTGTAAATTAATGTTTGATCGTAAACAAGTCGAATTCAGGAATTCAAAAAAATTAATTTGATAATGAAAGCATACATACATAAATTGAGAAATTGAGTAATTCAACACAAAATCTACGCACATTGTTTCAATCATAATAATGCAAAATTACTTGCAACGCAATTAATTTAAATTTGGAAGTGAGATCAGGATATTAATAAAAAACAGTCATTTATCGCTTTATTTTCCGAATTTAAAATACTTTCTCATTTCTTTATTGCAAGTCTTGCGAGATAATTATAATGAAATGAAAATGTCATTGGAATAATTTTAAAAGATCATATAAGCAAGAGATGCAACATTGGGATTATTACAAATATTATTGTAAATATTTCTTTGAAGGAACCATATATTAAAAAATCTAGATAGTCTTAATTTTTAAAAGAAGAATGCTTTTAAAATCTCAAATTTTGGATTATAGAACTTCCCCCAAGTTTCCAATACGCGCATGCTCTTTCTTTAGAACCCATTTATTCTTTGCACATGTTACTTCCATGGTTTTACCAACCCGCCCTTTAACGTAATAGACAACAGATCTCTGCACGAATTGCAAGATAAGCAAACTTGTATGAAAGTTGTATATCCAGTTGATTCAACTGAAAAGGCATACTGAGTAAAACTCCTCATAATATAAGAAAGCTCCCGTTATTTTATTAAAAGAAAATTTTTCCTTTTATTTTGATCTTCACAGTCATTATAGGGGAACTGCAACAGTGAGATATTTCAAAAGCTAAAATGTAGAAATGTAAATAAAAGTAAAAAATAAAGAGTGTTAAATACCCTATTAAATTTTGAAGTTTAAATCTATTAAATTACGGTTAAACGTTGAGAAAACAATTTAGATGACAAAACAATTAGGCGAGGCAGGGGTGATTAGGATAACTTTTTTTGACAATTTGAACTTTGGCAATTAATTGCCGGAGAATGATATGTACTAATGATATGTCTAAGTATACTCAGTGCGTACTTGTCTCTTGAAATGTGTAAATAATTATTTTAATGTATCATATTACCAGGTAAAAGTGCCTTTTTCAGGTAAAAATGCCTGTTTGATCCCAATTACCCTCATGAAATGGGATAATTGGGATCAGGGACGAAACTAGCCTTTTTTGCACCCGGTGCAAAACATGAATTTTGGCGCTCCAACCCCCCCCCCCCCCCCCTCTTCCGCAAAGTATATTTACAAAAAAGAATTTTACTGATTTTCTAATAGCCGACTTATTTTAAATTTTATAATATGTAATACTGAATTACGTAATCTACAGTGGCGGATCCAAGGAGAAGGTCACGGGTGTCTTAAACCCCCTCTGAACACCAACAAAAATATTCTAAAGATCATTAAAATTAAATACACCGTAGAGTCCCAGTTATCCGAGTCCCGCTTAACCGAGTTTTCGATTTAACCGAGTTATTTTCTTCTGATGGACTGATTATTATGAAACAGCCATTATAAATGAAGTGTTAAGTGAAAGGTTAAGAGCAGCCGTAAAAAGTTAGAACTCTGATTTTCTGGTCAGAATGAGGAAAAAAATGGCCATTTTTTTCAGAAAAAAATATGCCCCCCCCCCCATTCTATGAAACAGCCATTATAATGGAAGACATCAGTCCATCAAATGAAAATGATCCCTTCCAAAGGTATAATCCTTCATTTGGCGCCACTTCGTTCTGGCGCTCGGAGCACATGCCCCCCCCCCCTTAATTTCGGCCCTGATTGGGATCCTTGTTATTTTCTCTCATGCCTTACAAGATACAGTCATGGGTATTAAATGGGATTAAAAGATCTCTGTGTGCACAGCTGTGTGCGCATCTTACAGCAAGATATTTTTGGTTTTACAACTACAACTATTCTCAGAGATACTGTTTTGGAAAGATAAAAATGCTGGAAAAAACATTTTAGAAGGGATTTTCAATATTCACATATTTTACACTCTGCCTACAAAACAAAATCGAATGCAAATTTTTCTATTGGAAATTAAACCATTCTTGTATTACTAAAGTACTAATTTTTAAAGTTAAAAAAATCATTTTTTTTTTCAAAATAACATGAAATGCAAGAGAAGGGGAAAAAGGATCAGTCAAAACTCATATGTTGCGAAGAAAGAAAAATTTATTTAGGTTGAAAGAGTTGAGTCGTAATTAGGCCTAAAATATGCAGTGAAGGCTAAAATTTGAAATAAATGCAAAATAACATTGTAAAATTAAGGTTTTGCTAACACAAAATGTGCTGTAAAGTAAACCAAATTAGGGGTATTTCAGAAAATCTGGTTGGTTGGTTGGTTGATTTTTTACGGCCAATTATTTGCACGAGGGATATAGGCCCAGGGGGGAGTGCCCTTCGTGGGGGTCTTTCTAAGGGAACCTAACCCGTATTTACGCATGGAAATCCATGGCTCGAAGAAAACCACAAAAACTCCGAACGATCAGGCCGACGGGCGCGATTGGGTTCGAACCCAGAACCTCCCGTCTACCAGCTTCGAGAGCAGAACCTCTCAGCCACTGGTGGGGCTTCAGAGGATCTGAAAACTGAAAAGTTAAAAAATGATAAATAAACACCAAAATAAAAAATGCATTGTAAAGCACAATTTAATTTAAATAGAAAATAAAATATGCAATTAAATTAACCCTTAACCTAAAAACTATATTATCCTATTTACCCCGAAAATGCTATTTCTGAGATAATTACAATTATGAAGATTTTTAAAACTGTGCTTCGTTTGTTGCAAAACGTAACTATTTTCTTTTAAAAACAACATTTTTCTAGATTTAAATCCATAGCTATATATCAATATTCCTAATTTTTTTTAACACAGAACTTTTTAAATTAAAACATTCTCTAGAGGACGGATGGCGTTTTCCTTTGTGTTCTGAGAAAACAGCGATTACTTTTACAGGAACATATATTTTCACTCCAAAAAAATTGCACATGTAGAATATTGTAATACAAAATAGCGATTCGTGCCCAAAATTTTAAAATCCCGTCCAAAAGAATATCGTGGGCGGGAGGCTCCCGTCCAAAAAAATTTCACCTTTTTCCGGAAAGTTTGCATTTTTAAACTACAATCAAATCCCGCGAATACCCAGCGAATTTCGTGGTATTTTCGTGACCGATTGCCAAATTTTGCACGTTTTTTACCGCGAAAGATCGTTAAAATTTACGATATTTTTCCCGCGACCGAGTGGCGAATTCAGAAATGATTTTGTGCCGAATTTTCCGAAAATTTAAGGCATTCGGTTCCGAAAATTATTTAATTGAATTTCAAGCCTTGCATACACATTGTATAAAAGAAAAATATTTACACAAGTTTGCAGCATTTAAGCAATTGATAAATCTTGAATACGTATGAGAGTGCAGTTAGACTTATGTCTAACTGCTACCTGTCTAACTTGTGTGCCTTTCTTTCTTTCTTTTATTACTTTAGCATCATAAAACTGAAATTAACATTTTATAAATTCAGAATTAAATAAATATATATATCCATTTTGCTTGTTTTAGTAAAGAAATGAAATAACAAACTATATAATTTTTTAAGGTTATTGTTCTTAAAAACACTTTTTTTTTTTATCAACAACTCAGAAGTTTTTAATTTCTAAAGATAAATGGACAAAACTTGACAGGTTGGACTACTGAAAAGAATTGATGTCGAATAACATTTTTCATTTTTTGAAAGATTCCCTTACTACTAATTGAATTATAAGCGGCTGCTATCTCAAGGCTATATGTACGTGCTGTTTGTTCTTTGCGAAAAATCTTATTAAAATATCCACTTTGAAAGCATTTCCTGAGCTATTCAATGTCATAGTGCGTGAATAAGAACACTAGCATTACATTAATCTGAAATTAAAAATAACTTCCTGTATGTGTCAAAAAGTAGCCATTTTGGATTTAGGCACAGAGAAATATTTCTCATAACATAAGTTTATCACATATAAAAGAAAAACAAATAAGATTTTAACATTTTTTCAGTTGATAAACCAATCCCATGTTTATGTATGTACGTGTTTGATTCTTTTTTTTTTCTTTCTTTTTTTTACACTCATAAACTTTAAAATAAAACTTTTATTTTAACGTAAGTATTTTTGTGTAAGAAAACGTATATTTTAATCATATAAGAAACTAATTTTGAGTTACATTTGAATACGCAATTAAACCTTAAATTTTAAACAAAGTATTATTGTGGTTAAAATGTTAGAATTATTTAAATCACGTTTTTTTTTATTAGAAAAGTTTGGATTTATTTTAATTTTTTGCTTGCATTTTTACACAGAATGACATAAAAACAACATTAAAAATTGTTATTAATACATATTTTTCTATAAGAAAGATATTCTGAACTTAATTATACATATTGAACTGGAACATTATGAGCCAAAAAAGTGCTAATGTATTTAGCATATAATAAAATTAATTAGCATAAATGGAAACATATTATGTTGTTTAATATTGTTATAAAAAATTGCATTTTAAATTTAAGAATTTCACTGTTCAATTTTCCACGTCAGTACATTATCTTATGTATATAACATTTATACTTAAAAATTTGCATCCATGAATATTTATATCGCTTTCCAGGAATTTTAAATTTATAAATTATCTTTTATTTTCAGATATTTTTTTAAAAATCGAAACCATAATATACTTAGTCTCTGTGAAAAAATACTTTTCATTAGTGTATTTATTTGTACCGTATATATTCACACAAGTATTAGTTACTTTTTTAAAAATCTTTGACATTGTTTTGTCAGCTTAAACTATCAACACATCGTTTTTTATAATGAGAAATAAAAGAATTATAAACACATATTAACATTTGAATTAAAATAAAATGTATTCAATGGAATATTAGTTTTTTAAATAAAAACGCATATAAATTTGTTAAAATTCAATTTCCTACAGATTTTTTTTTTCTTCTTCATTAAGCGAATAACATTTTATTTATCCATCTGAATCGTTCTAGAAATACCGGACCTACAGTTCGAAGAAATACTGCGATAAAAGAAAGAATGTATTTAAAACCCGTTTTCCACTCATTCTGTCCTTGTATGCTCGACTCGAATAGTTAGCGGAAATATAGTCTGGTCAGTAATCAGTCACCGGTCATTAACAAAAGCAACAAATATCATTTTTCCCAGAGGTCTTGCCTTGCGGCGGCGTGTTAGGGGGAAAAAGTATTTCCAAGTGATTAGAGATATAGCTTGAACTTATGAATCTTGTATTAAATGCGTTTTTAAATATGTTATAGTTAATAACAAACAAATACAGATAATAACAAGTAATTTAAATATATTATAGAAAATAATCAAATAATCATTAATAATAATAAACATTATATATATATATATGTATGTATGTATGTATGTATATATAATATATATATATATATATGTATGTATGTATGTATGTATGTATGTATGTATGTATGTATTAATTATTGGTCATTTTCATTATCCTTCAATGGTATTTTTGTACAGAAAGTTTAATATATATATATATCGCGGTTTTTTTGGTGGTCGGTATGTTTAATTAATGGTTATATTAGATTTATATTAATTTTAGATTTATCGCGCGCGCGCGTTTTCAGTAAAAGAGTTGAGAAAAAAAGATTATCTTAACGGAATATACGCATGGAAACTATTAATTCATTTACCATTTCTTATTTATGTAAGCACCAACTAGATCGGCTGTATTGTGAATTAATCGGCAATAGTTTATCCAAATAGTGCATTCAGCTTTCATTAAAGAATATTACCTTTAAGATTTTTGAAATGTTTATTCTAACGCTGGCAGAATGGAACCTAGAAAACATATCCCATTATTTTGTTTGTTATTTTTGTTTATTCATATGATAAGTTTAATGCATTTAGAAATTCTGGATAGATAACAGACATTTTTTAACTGCACAATAAACACTCTGGACTGGCATTTAACCCGGAATTTCTAGATTTTTTTTAATAGAATTAAAGTTACCCAATATTTAAGAATCATTTTAATATTCTTAAATCAAAATTGACAGCTTTATGACGCATTCCCGAATTCGTTTTCGTATGTAAACGCATGCGATTGGTAGCTGCTCTTTTTCAGAAACTAGGAAATCTAATTTTTTTTTTTCCATTTTTCGATAAAAGCAGAGGATTATTCAGAAAAGACTGTTAAAGTTGGCATTTTCAACTAAATTTTCAGACAAGGCAGCCAAATGTCGTTATGGGATAAAAAATCGTTTAATAGGCTTAAATGTTTAGAAAGCATGTTTTAGTATACTAAGGGAGCTTTACCCTCTACTGTCATCTACGAGCTACGCTCGCCAATCCCCATTGAGACAGACACCGCAAACTCTAGAAACACGGTAATTTGATTGGCTGTAAAAAGATTGCAGAAACTGAACTATAATTTAAAAAATCAGTGTCGATCTCCTTGTAAATAGATTTCCATTCACTTCTTTTTGATTGCGGAATTTTAAGGCCGGATCAGCTGCTGTTAAACAACTACTGACTGTTTTCATGTTTGATTAAATAAGATGTGTTAAACATTTGAAAAAAAAGGGGGGGGCGCTAATATAAAATGAACTATGTAAACAGAGTCTAATCCTCCTGGTATTTTTCTAACAACGATATAAGAAAGTTCTTTTAACTAAGACATTTTAAATGTATCGCTTTATATCTGGTATGATTTTCACAAAAGTTTTCTTTCTCTTTTTAATATTCACGTGAAAATATTTTTGTTGTTAGAAAGAAAATATTTGCGATTTTTTTAAAATTCACAGCAATAGTTAAAAATATTATCTCCAAATAGGAAATAAATGTCTCGTGTAAATATATTTTTAAATTTAAACAGTTTTACAATATTATTATTTTGTCATTTGAAATAGGAGATAATTTCCTCCAATTAAGATACATAACACAGATTAATGGATTTATTATCTTAAAATTTTCTTTCTCTTTTAATATTCACATGTACTAAACATAGATTTTATGACGTAATTTTCAATATTTTCCTGCTTTTAATACATAATCATTTAATTCTAATTTGAAAGTTTTTTCCCCTGTTTATAATAGTCCCATGTAAATATATTTTAGTTTTGAAGGAAATATTATTGTTTGCGCTGTTTCACAATTGGCAATAATTTAAAATTGTAACCTTTTCTAAAATATGTAAAAAATATCTCTCAAAAAACTGCAAATTTGGATTTTAATGGAAATAAGCCCTCAAAAAATTAGTCAAATAATAAAAAAAATAAATGCAGTCGGCATACCGGATACTTCTAATGTAGTATATCCTTAGAAAAAAGGATTAAATTCTTATGTATAGTTTTTGCTAATGTAAAACTTCTTTAATAGAACGATTTTGACAAACTTTAACATTAAATATCGCTTAAAATAAAATTTTGATTTAAAAACGGTCCTCTTCAGCGTATTTATCAAACATTGCTCTATAATACTACCATTTTCATATTTTTGTGTGCAGTAATTTTCTTAATACTACCAAAGTAAGACCCCTTGTCACGAAAAATTCATTTACTGCAGCGTTAGATACCTTTTTTTAGAACACAGAGAAACATGACAATAAAAGAATAGGACTGAGAAACATTAGAAAATGTAACACACGAACTTGTCTGCTATTATCTTACACATACTTTTCATTCATTCTGTTTTACACTGAGAAATGGACTTTTATTATAAAGTTTTAAAATAGTTCTTGAACATATATCTATACATCTATATATAGATATATGAAAAAAAATTACACACACATATATATATATATAATATGTAATGTTTTTTTCTGATGAGGTGGAGGGGCGAGATAAGGTGGGTGCTGTTTATGTTTTTCCTTCCGATTTTAGGTAGATTTCGTATGAAATACTACCTATTACATTCTCCCCTATGTTGGAATTTCTGAAAATTTTTTGCAGATCTACACCGATCATGACCCCTAGAGTCCAAAGCCACCCTCAGTAAAAAACTTTATCTATCTATCTATCTATCTATGTATCTATCTGTCTACATATATCACTTTCTTCTGGACTCGATAACTTCACAATTCTGCACAAATCTCTTCCAAACTGATACATAAAATCAAGGGGTATAAAATCTCAGTCAAGTTCGTTAATGTGCAAAATCGGACCAAGGGGGTGGAAATAGGTAGGGGTTTTGTGAAAACCGAAAAAACCCAATAACTTCTTAATTTTTGTACATATGAAATCAGTTTAAAGTTTTTATTACTTCTAAAAATAGAGCCAAAAATTTATGTATCACAGATTTTTGATCCACTTAAAAATGGGCTCAAGGGTCGAAAAACTTGGGTTTTTGGAAGAAAAAAAATCATAGCTTCGTCAAATCTCAAGATATCAAATTCAATTAATTTTATTATAAATCTCCTTAATATTATCTACAACTTTTATATTCGCAAGTTTTTCATAAGACCAATTCTTAACGCAAAATAAATAAATAAATAAATAAAAACGAAAACAAAAACAAAAAGGGGGGGTTGAAGAAGAAAAAAATCCATAACTCCGTCAATTCACAAGATATAAAATCCCCATGAATTTATCATATATCTTCTTAATATTGTCTACAACATTCATATAGACAAGTTTTTGATAGGACCAATTCTTACAGCAAAAACAAATTAAAAATACATAGCAGTTGAAGAAAAAAATCATGTTATTAATGGTGTATTCAAATCCAAACTGCTTATTTTCTTACTCATTTTTTAATTCATTTTTGCTCTCAAACGCATCCAATTGGTAGATTCTCTTATACAGAAACTATATAATGTACCGTAATGATCGAATTTTTTATAGAGGCAGAATATATTTCAAAAAATGATGTCAAAGTGGGCATTTTGAACAGATTTTCCCGAAGGGACTGTGTTAGAAACGAAAAATATTGTCCTACTGAGAAAATAATTGTTCATAAATCAAGTTTTAAGTAATTGAACGAAAAATAAAAACACAGGTCGCTTATAAATGTCTTCAAAAATCACGTGAGCAAGTTTCATATTTTTTCTATTAAAAATGAATCTGAAAATGTGCCAGAAAATTTCGAGTTGTTGAGCATGTAAAAGTACTTTTTTGAATACCTCCTTAACATGATTCTGATAAAACCAGCTGTTATAAAAAAATGAAATAAAAACTCGCCAAAAGCGACCAGATAAAATTGTTAAAGTGGATAAATCTCTAATCATGATTTAGTTTTTGTTGGTGAAATTCGTATACTTAACTTCGAAATCTACCTCCGCCTGTAGGCCGGGCCGGCGAGGATATTTTAACCTATCATGTATTTATCTTAATACAATAGGTTTTGCCTGTATAAATTTTTGTGTGTACGGGGAGAAGTTTTAAACCCATTAAATGCCCTTCTAAGCTTCTCTTTAAAAAATAAAGCATTAAAAAATTTTGTCACTAAAATTCGAAAACTTATTGATCCTGTTCAAAAACAATGTAAAATTATCCTTTGTTCATCGTTACTCCCCCCCCCACCCCTCTTGCTTATTTCTTTTCTTTTTTTATCACTGTAAATACTGATATTTTATCTCCCTCTCCTCAAAGTCCACTCTTAACCCCTTAAGGACGAGTGACCGGTATTCGTGCCGCGTAAGGTTCTCAGAATCAGTGATTTTTCTCAACAGAAACTTTTTTTTGTAAATTGTGCCTTATTTAATCCGAGCATTTTCCCGATTCAATGAGGCAAAAATTTGTGTTTTAAAAAACTGGTGATAAAAGATAAAAAAATTCAGTAAAAGACGCTCGTCCCTAAGGGGTTAATAAAAATAGTGGAGTTATTAAATGGAGTTTTTCTTTTGCTTACTATAACATATCTATATTTATATCTAAAACTTTCGCGCTTTTTATGGCTATAATGACTAAAAGCCTGGATTCCGCTTACTTATATTTAAAAAGGTTGTACACAAATTCTGTGTTAAATACTGTAAAGACTAATAAGGGGATAAAAATGAAGACAAATTGCTTGCTCTACCTTTTCTACGCCTATGCAATGATTCCCAAGCGATCAGTGTGAAAATTTTGTTCTTTTTCTTTGAATAAAGTCAAAATTCGACTAACTTACATTATGTTTTTTTTTTCTTTTGTTTGAAACATTTTTTTCGTGGAAACTTATCGAAACCTAGTGGTTACATTAAATCAAACAAGTTCAAATAATTTCATATTTAGAACTTCGGAGTATTTAGTTTCAATTTCTTTTAATGTTTTGGGTTCCGTACTTAAAAAGTAAAAACGGAACCATTATAAGATCACTCCTGTGTCTGTCAGTCCGTCTGTCACAGCCAATTTACTCATAAACTATGGACCATGAAAGTTCAAATTGGGGGAAGTAATAAAGACTATTGAGCCACATATTTACAGATTATAAAACATTTACAAATATTTTTAGAAAAATGTAGATGGGATAATGAAGTTGCTTGGGAAAAGACATATTTTCTTTGCATATCGTGTGGGATATCGCGTGAAAGCTTTAGTAACGCTGAACTCAAAAATATATTTCTTTTAATTTTAGGTATAATATTTGCAGAGATATCGTCGAGAATGTAGTTCAAAAATATGCCCCCCCCCCCACCCATCTATTTCCGAATCTACTGAAACTAAAATTATGAAAAAAATAGAGGTAGTAGACGTTAACTTAAACCTTGCAGGAAAATTGTAGTGATTGCCCTAGTTCACATAGTTTTTGAGAAAAGCGCATTTTTCCGTTAGACACAAATTTCGATTTGCGGGCATTCAGCAAAAGTGTTGAGAAGCGCTGGCGGTACCTATCGTACCAGAAGTATAATAGCATTGTTGATAATGATTTTAGGAAAAAAAATCGTCGGTAATTAGCCGAGATATTAACCCGTAAAGTCACGGGTGGTTTGGACATACATAATGACAGGGGCGGCGTACTCAATGTACCATCGACTTTTAAATCCTAGATAACAAATTTTAACGGTTAATTTGTGTAATGCAATGCCCAGTAGCAGTATAAAAGCAATAAACTTCAAATTGTCAAAAACAGACTAACTTAATTAGAATTAATCACATAAATACTATAAGATTCTATGGGCTAGTTCGCATTGAGTAGATCTCTCAATGCGCCTCCCGTGTATTTAAATTTAATTAAAACATATCTGGAAAAACGCTGCACGGACCAAGGTGGCGTTGCTACTTTGCGAGTTCCTTTCGAAGCGCGCTTAGCAAAATGCCAAGTTTAAACTTTGAACAAGGGTTTTGTTTTAGCTAAACTGTAAAAAGAAAATATTATTACGGCGCTAAATTTAGTTTAACCAAAAACCCATTTAATCATTACTTCATATAATCAAATGAAGTTTAAATATGCACTACTTTTTATTGTCAGTACCGAATTAAGTTCATCATAAACAGATAAGATAAGATTTAAATAAGAGTTATACACAATAGCAATGTTTGACATTATTTAGGCTTTATATCTCTTTAAATTTTTATGGTATACCCATTCATACTTTTTCTAGTATATATACAGCTATACCAAATCCTACGTTGTGCAGTTTTTTACAAAGTCTTATTTTTCCTTCAGTAACATTTTTTTTAATAATACAGTTAATAATTCATATATTTGTTGTACGGAACCCTGTGAGAGAGAGTAATAGCACTTGACAGTTTATTTCTCTTTAGTTTTTGTTAGAAACAAACCATTCTTAAATAAACATAAAAAATATTTTTCAAATTTGTACAGATACAACAATGTTTATTATTAAATTAAAAGTGCACCACATGAACCTTTCGCACTGCAATATTTAGGATTATTTGTGTAAAATGTTTTCATTAATTTTTAATCAAACAAGCGGATATAAATCGATATGTGAATGTACGATATAAAAATCCTGTTTAAACACTTCGAATGGTACCTTATTCATCGTCGCACGTTTTGTATGTGCATAAAAATGGAATGTTCGCATTCGAAATACTATATACTAGTTACTGTGTATTATTAAATTCTAAGCTTTGTGTAAGCTAATATAATCTTACACATTCTGTTCGAATATTTCGCAACTGAAACAAACTTTAAAGGAAAAATAACAATGAAAAATTTCAGTTGCAAAATACCTTTAATAATTTAAAATTTTCACAATTATTCTACCTGGATTTTTATCTTAGACTTAATGTTTTCTGTAGATTCCTGTAGTAACCAGTTTTTATTTATTTATTTATTTATGTTGAGAAAGGGGGCAGACAAACGATCTGATTAAATGGTTTTTAGATAGCCGAGAATTTTTCAGTATTTTTAGTTTCATTATCTTTTTAATAAATAAGAATTTTTTATTTCTAAAATCATTGTTTATTCAACATTTGCTTTATTAATATAATTAAGATATACTAACTATAATAAAGAAATTAACTACGACATTAAGATTTCATACAGTTATTATGTAGTCCATATTTAGTTATTTAATTTTTTGCACACTTACAATAATTCAAATTAATCTTTAAATGCTATGGAAAATGTACTTAAATGAGGAAAAAAATCGATATTGAAATACTGTATACCGAAGAAACCAATACACACAGAAGTTACCTTGATTGAAATTTAGCCGCTTTAATGAGTAACCAGTAAGAAACACTCTGAACTGTCCTACACTTCATTTTGAGTAACTAAAGTTGTTAAAGTACCAACGTACTGAATAACCAATTTCAATTTGACGAACTTTTACAAGTTACTAAATTGTATTAGGAAATCTTCACTGTGCAGCTCTGTTGAAATTATGGCTAGGGCAGTTATAACATTCCATAATAACATTTCATAATAACATAACATTAATTTAAATAATTTATTTTTGTCTTGTTAAACAATTTACTATATCTAAAAATATTTAAACTTATAATGATAATGAAAATTGTTTAAATAGAACAATAAAAAATGAAATTTACCCGGAATCACGTTTGCGTGATTGGAGTCACATACAAAAAATATATATGGTTAAAAAATGATTATTTGTGATAACTTTTTTCATTAATTTTTAATAAAAGAGGTTGATATGAAACTATATGTGAACGTGCGATATGAAAAGTGTATTTAAACCCTTCAAATGATAACTCATTCATCAATACTGTGTGCTTTGTGTTTGCATAAAAATAAAATGTCTGCATTGGAAATACTGTGTAGTGACTGTGTATTATTAAACTCTAATCATTGTGTTAACTAATATAAGTTTACAAATTCTGTTCGAATATTTCACAGCTGAAAATTTAAAAAAAAAAATAAAAATAAAAATGACAAATTAAGGCTGCAAAATACCTTTAATAAATTAAAATTTTCACATTTATCCTACCCTGATTTTTTCGGGAGACATAAAGTTTTGTGTAATTTCCTATGGTAACAAGTTTTATTTATTTATTTATTTTCTTTAAAGGAAGGGGGCTAACGAAGGTGCTGATTAAGTGATTTTTAGATAGCAGGATAAATTTTCATACATTTAGTTTCTTCTTAGTATACATATTAAATTTTTATTTCTAAAATCTTCCTTTAATAAGCCTTTGTTTTATCAACTTAATTAAGATTTACTAACTACAATAAAGTAACTAATCTAACTACAGCATTAAGACTTCATACTGCTATTACACAACCTAAATATATATACATTTTTTTTTTATACATAAAAAATTCTAAGTTAATTTTCAAATACGTGTATAGCATGTAAAGTTTTACTTTAAAAAAAAGTTTAACAAAAGGTATGGAATGCATATCCGGCAGTTTTCACAACGACTTACAAATATATAGATTTTCTTCTATTGGAAAAATACTTAAATGGTAAAAAAGAATCAATATTACAATACTGCAAACCGAAGAAACCAATACACACAGAATTTGCCTTGATTGGAACTTAGCCGCTTTAATGAGTAACCCCTAAGAAACACTCTGAACTGTCCTACCCTTCATTTTGAGTAACTAAAGTTGTTAAAGTACCAACATACTTAATAACAAATTTAAATTTGATAAATTTTACACGTTACTACATTGTGTTTGGAAATCTTCACGGTGCCGCGCTGTGCAAATTATGACAAGGGCAGTTGTAACATTTAATAATAATATAGTATTAATTTAAATTAATTTAGCTGCGACTAGTTAAATCATTTACTACATATCAAAATATTTAAACTTATAATGACAAAGAAAAACATTTAAAAGGAACAATAAAAAAATTAATTTACCCAGAATCACGTTTATGTGATTAGAGTAATACCAAAACATATGATTCAAAACGATTATTTGTGTTACGTTTTTTCATATATCTAAAAATATTTAAACTTATAATGTCAATGAAAATCGTTTAAATAGAACAATAGAAAATGAAATTAACCCGGAATCAAGTTTGCGTGATTGGAGTCACACAGAAAAAAAAATGGTTAAAAAAGGATTATTTGTGATAATTTCTTTCATTAACTTTTAATCAAAGAAGTTGATATAAAACTATATGTGAACGTGCGATATGAAAAGGGTATTTAAACCCTTCGAATGATACCTCATTCATACTGTGTGTTTTGTGTGTGCATAAAAATAGAATGTCTGCATTAGATATACTATGTAGTGACTGTGTATTATTAAACTCCATGCTTTGCGTTAACTAATATAAGTTTACAAATTCTGTTCGAATATTTCAAAGCTGAAATTTTTTTAAAAATAAAAATGAAAATGACAAATTAAGGTTGCAAAATACCTTTAATAAATTAAAATTTTCACATTTATCCTACCTGGATTTTTTCGGGAGACATAAAGTTTTGTGTAATTTCCTGTGGTAACAAGTTTTATTTATTTATTTATTTTCTTTCAAGGAAGGGGGCTAACGAAGGTGCTGATTAAGGGATTTTTAGATAAGAGGAGAAATTTTCATACATTTAGTTTCTTCTTCATATACATATTAAAATTTTATTTTTAAAATCTTCCTTTATTAAGCCTGTGTTTTATCAACTTAATTAAGATTTACTAACTACAATAAAGTAACTAATCTAACTACAGCATTAAGATTTCATACTACTATTACACAACCTAAATATATATATATATATTTGCTTACATAAAAAATATTTAAGTTAATTTTTAAATACGTGTATAGCATGTAAAGTTTTACTTAAAAATTTTTTAACAAAAGGTATGAAATGCATACCCGGCAGTTTTCACAACGACTTACAAATATATAGATTTTCCTCTATTGAAAAATTACTTAAATGGTTAAAAATAATCAATATTACAATACTGCAAACCGAAGAAACCAATACACACAGAATTTTCCTTGATTGGAACTTAACCGCTTTAATGAGTAACCAACAGGAAACTCTGAACTATCCTACCCTTCATTTTGAGTAAACAAAGTTGTTAAAGTACCAACGTACTTAATAACAAATTTAAATTTGATAAATTTTACACGTTACTACATTGTGTTAGGAAATCTTCACGGCGCAGTGCTGTGCAAATTATGACAAGGGCAGTCGTAGCATTTAATAATAATATAATATTAATTTAAATTAATTTAGCTGCGACTAGTTAAATCATTTACTACATATCAAAATATTTATACTTATAATGACAAAGAAAAACATTTAAAAAGAACAATAAAAAAAAATTATTTACCCAGAATCACGTTTATGTGATTAGAGTAATACAAAAACATATGATTCAAAAAGATTATTTGTGTTACATTTTTTCATTAACTTTTAATCAAGCAGGCTGATTATGAACGATTTGTGAATGTGCGATACGAAAAATCTGTTTAAACCCTTCGAATGATACTTCAATCATCGTTCTGTGTTTTGTTTGCGCATAAAAAAAGGAATGTTCGCTTTCGAAATACTATGACTGTGTATTATTAAATTCTAAGCTTTGTGTTAACTAAATAGAAGCTTACAGATTCTGTTCGAATACTTCGTAGCTGAAACAATTTTAAAAGAAAAAAAAATAATGATAAATTAAGGTTGCAAAATACCTTTAATAATTCAAATTTTTCTTTTTTATCCTACCTGGAATTTTTACGGTAAACAAAGTTTTCTGTCATTTCCTGTGGTAACAAGTTTTTTTTCCCCCCAGGGGATGGGGCTGACGAAGGTTCTGATAAAGTGATTTTTAGATAGCAGAGAAACTTTCATATTTTTAGTTTCATCATGTTCTTAATGCATATTAATTTTTTTAAATCATTCTTTATTCCGTCTTTGATTAATTAACTTAATTAAGATTTACTAATTACACTAAAGTAACTAACTACAGCATTAAGATTTCATGTTTTTCTTATACAATCTATATTTATTTAATTTTTTGCATACATCAAAAAATGTAAGCTACTTTTTAAACATAGTACGTAAAATTTTGCTTAAACAAATAAGCTTAACAAAGGCATGAAAAGAATATCCGGCAGTTTTCACAATGAGTTACAAATATATAAATTTTCTTCTATTGAAAATGTACTTAAATGGTGTAAAATTATCAATATTACGATACTATATACCGAAGAAACCAATACATACAGAAATGGCCTTAATTGGAATTTAGCCGTTTTAATGAGTAACCGTTAGCAAATTATCTGAACTGTCCTACACTTCATTTTGAGTAACTAATGTTGTTAAAGTACCAACGTACTGAATAACCAATTTAAATTTGAACTTTTACAAGTTACTAAATTGTTAGGAAATCTTCACGGTGCAGCGCTGTTCAAATTATGACTAGGACAGTCATAACATTTAATAATAACATAACATTAATTTAAATTAATTTATTTTTATCTAGTTAAACAATTTATTATATATAAAAATATTTAAATTTGTAATGACACTGAAAAACGGTTAAGAAGAGCAATAAAAAAATATAATTTACCCGGAATCACGTTTGCGTGATTGGAGTAACACACACACAGACAGAAAAAAACATGTGGTTCAAAAAGAACTACTTGTGATACTTTCTTTCATTAAATTCTTTTAATTAAAGAGATATGAAACGATATGTGAATGTATATGAAAAATGTGCATAAACTTTTCGAGTGATACCTGATCCATCATTGTTCGGTTTGTATGCGCATAAAGAAATAATCTCAGCATTCGAAATACTATATAGTGACTGTGTATTATTAATATCTTATCTCTGTTTTAACTAATATATGTTTACAGATTTTATTCGAATATTTCGCACTTGAAACAAACTTTAAAAGAAAAATAATAATGATAAATTAAGATTGCAAAATACCTTTAATAATTAAAAATTTTCACATTTATCGTACCTGGATTTTTGTTTTAGAAATAAAGTTTTCTGTAATTTGATGTGGTAACCAGTTTTTTTTTTTTTTTTTTTTTTTTTTTTTTTTTTTTTTCAGGGAAGAGGGCTAACAAAAGTTCTGATTACGGGATTTTTAGATAGCCGAGAAATTTTCATATTTTTAGAGATTTGCTATCTACGTTAAAGTAACTAACTACAGCATTAAGTTTTCATATTGTTATTATACAATCTTTATTAATTTTTCTCAGATATAAAAAAATTAAGTTAATTTTTAAATACGTGTATAGTATTTAAAGTTTTACTTACAAGAAAAATAAATTTAACAAAGGTATGAAATGCACATTCGGCAGTTTTCACAACGAATTGCAAATATATAGTTTTTCTTCTATTGAAAATGTACTTAAATGGATAAAAAGAATCAATATTACAGTAACTGTATACCGAAGAAACCAATACACACAGAAATTGCCTTGATTGGAATTTAGCCGCTTTAATGAGTAACCACTAAGAAACACTCTGAACTGTCCTACCCTTCATTTTGAGTAACTAAAGTTGTTATAGTACCAACGTACTGAATAACCACTTTAAATTTGATGAACCTTTACAGATTTCTAAACTGAATTAGGAAAACTTCACTGTGCAGCACTGCGCAAATTATGACTAGCCTAGTCGTAACATTTAATAATATACTATTAATTTAAATTAATTTAACTGTAATTATTTAAATCATTAACTATATATCAAAATATTGAAACCTGTAATGAAAATGAAAGATGATAAAAACAACAATAAAATATTAAAAATACCTGGAATCATGTTTGTGTGATTAGAGTAATACAAAAAAAGTTATATGATTCGAAAAGGATTATTTGTGATAGTTTCTTTCATTAATTTTTAATTAAACGGGCTGATACGAAGCGATTTGTGAATTACGATATGAAAAATCTGTTTAAACCCTTCGAATGATACCTCATTCATCTTTGCGTTTTGTATGTACATAGAAATGGAATGTTCTCTTTCGAAATTAATGAAAAAAAATATATCATTTAAAAACAATGTGCGACTACTGTTTAATTGTCTACATAAGTTTAAATAATCCTTTTTTTTCCATTTCCTTAGCCATATATCTAAAAACGCCAAAAAGTAAATATTATATATATTTATATTAATTCAGCATGAAATTCCAGTTATCTATGAAACATAAATCACAGTGGTATTTTTTAACAGTCAGAGCCTGGACTAATTTTTAAGATAGGCGGTGAATACTTAAAAAAAAGGTGATTTTTAAAAGAAGGAATTGAACTCTGATTGATTTAATAATCATCTACATAAAATGTATGACATGTTTGAAAGAATGACTATTTTTAAAACTGAGGACATTGTTTTCTGCTAAATTAAAATACCAAAATTTCGTCCTATCGAGAAAATTGAGGAAAGTTACAGAAAACTGAGATTGGTAAGCAGCCAAAGACATTTAAAAAAAAATCTCATAAATTATGTAATCGGTATAACGGAATCAGGCAAGGAAAAAAGCATATCAAAAATAATAATTTTAATAAATTAATGTGTCTCTACCCTCATAGCATGCATGGTCACAGTTACGTCATTGTGACGTCACTGTAAGTCACTGTGGTCACGTCACATCTGTGACCAAAATGCCACCACTCAGTGATGTCACATTGTGACTGAGATGTGTACTTCTTAGGAAACTTAAAAAAATTACAAAAATTATTAAATCATGTTATTTACTGTAAAAAATATTTTTCTGCCGGATTTAAAATTTTTTTAAACCGTGGTCCAAGTTGCCTCTGTGCCTCTAACCAAAACTTTTTATTTTCATATAACATAAAATGTAATTAATTCATCAGCGACACAAAAATATTTCCTAATTATGCGAATTTCATATTATTAAAAAAATGGTTTAGGTAAACAGACCCCGACTTATATTTTATAAAGATTTTTGTAAATGATCATCTGTTATAGTAGAAGTTTCTCAAAGAGTAGTCGAAACATTTCTGTGGTTTCAAACTAAAAACTTTCTATTACAGTTAAGTCTGCAGCTTTTAATGAGCACGCAGAAAGCGTCTTCAAAGTTTAGTCATATATGCATTTCTTGCTTTATAATTTACATTCAAGTCATTTTTTTTTTCCTCTTAGTGTTTCACTATTTTAAGTAACTTTTTTTTTTAATTCTACTTCTTTCAGACGTTTAAAATAAAATTGACATTTTCCGAATATAAAATTAATGTACAAAATTTAGGCAAAGCCCATGAGATAATTAATTATTCATATTTTATTTTTTGTTTTCAAAATATATCTTTAAAAATTATTTTACAAGATATTTTATTCTACAGAAAATTAATATTAAGATAATGACAGATTGGCAAAGAAAAACTCATCTCTTCTCGATAATCTTGTTGTATTTTTTAAGAAGATATTTTGTTTATATTACCTGTGATATAAATTTTACTTTTAAAAAAAGGAGGGGGTCATCATTATTACCATTAAATTAATTTATACACATTTTGAAAAATTAAGCAATATTTTATCTAGTAAACTCTAATTATGGATAATATTATTATTATAATTTACGTAAATGAAAGTTTACAATTCAATAAAACTGATAAAAAATAAAAGGTGAAATACAATAAAACATTTTCAAACAGGAAATTGAATTAGAGACAATTTGATAAAATTATTACGCATTTAATTTCCTTCCGAAACTGTTGTATAGAAAAACAAATAAAACCGAAAAAACATCTGCTTCGAACTTCGAAACTTAAAAATCGTCTGCATCTGCACTATTTCAGTTGTTAAGACTCACCGCAGAATAACGGATAAAAGTAACAGTGAAGCTTTTTAGAATAAACGCGGGAAATTATGTGGACACTGGACAGCATAGACGTGTTGACACGGATTTAAAAAGTGAAACAAGAACGTTCTCAGGATCCAAGTTAGTTCAGCGAACAAAATATAAACCCGAGAAAATTACGGTAGCTTTGACTTGTTGAAGATGATTCAAGTCATTGCTATGGTACTTATTATCGGATTTAATTGGTTCCCCAAAATCAAATTTTCACGTACAACGTCAATGAAATTAGGTAAGTAAAAATATTATTTTCCCTGTTTGCTTTTTTTAACCGCAACAATTTTAGTTAGCTTCTCATAAACATGCTGTAGAACATAAATATTTCACTACATTTATTTTTTATTTTGTTGAAATATCAAAAATATTATTTTCCCTGTTTGCTTTTTTTTTTAATTACAATGATTTTAGTTATCTTCTAATAAATATGTTATAGAACACAAATATTTCATTACATTTATTTTTTATTTTGTTAAAATATCTAACTTCCTTTTCAACAGCTTTGATCAGATTATTAAAATTAGTGATTTAAATTGCATTTTAATCTTGTTTATATTCTTATTTAAATATTTGGTTAAAACCACATAGTGTCCTAAATATGAAAGTATATGGATAAGTATTATAATCAGTCATTAATATAATTAATAAACATTTAAAGATAATTAAGTTATTTAAAAAAAAGTCTTTTTATGGAATAAAATTATTGGCAAACATAATTTTTTAATTTTGTATTAAGTGATGGTCTTAAACAATTTGAATTGCATGTTTTTATTTTTTTAAAATTGCATCTGCTCAGAAGAGGAATTTATAAAAAATAAGACACAACGGAAACGTATACTATTAAAAGAGATCGTAGATATGTAATGTTAAGAAAAAAAAATGATTATTTAATGTATTATTCAACCTGAGAAATGTTTTAAAATCTATAAAGAAATAGTCATAGCGGGTGAAAGCTTTTCAGTTGTTAAACATTCTTACTGAAATGTTTTCAAAGTGAACTAGAAGTCTGTTGGCAAATGAAAATATAGAAGTTACGCAATCAGTAAGTGTTTAAATATGATTTTACTTTAAAAATAACGCAAATACTTGAACGGTATGAATCTAAAATGTAATAATCATCTTTTATTATTTACTTTTTTTTCTGGATAATTTTATCATTTTATCTCCTGAATGATTTTATCGAGATAAATTTCAAAGTATCGATATTATACACTCTTTATAAACAGCGTTATTAAAATGGATTTCTTATTTATAATTACCATAATCTTGTAAATAAAATATTAATAATAATAATGAACCTATGCGTGGCTCTATTTTGTGTTTATGGGCTCAATTTTTATACTTTATTTACATTAAAAAGTAGTTAACCATTTGATACTGAGTTCATTATTTTGTTTTATTGTGTCATATAGAAATAAATATGATTATTTGTAATTCTAATACAATATATACAGTAGAACGCCGATTGTCCGAACAAGTCGGGACCGACCCTAGTTCGGATAAACAAAAGTTCGGATAAATGGGCAAACAGTTTAAGGGATGTTCCTGACTATTCTAAAACCTTCACACTTTATCTAGGTTTAGGACTGACAGCACCAGTTAGTACTGGAGTGCTTAAAAATTGTTTTCTTTTTTTTAATTGTTTTTTGTTTACTTATTATTTAATTTTTTTTTTCTTTTATCATTTTCTAAACTTCAGAGATTATAATTTAAGCAAAAAATAAATTGGAAGTTAGGTGGTTTTTTTTTCTTTTTTAGAGAGACAAATATTTGGATAATTGAAAATTCGGTTAAAAAGAATTCTTTGAGAGAAATATGCTGTTCGGATAATTGGAAGTTCGGTTAATTGGAGTTCCAATAATCGGCGTTCTACTGTATTTATAAAACTTTCACCAGACTTTATTCTAAAAATTTCGTTGTAGATTCTAATCTGTTTGTACTATTTATGACACTATCAGAGTTATAGATGCCATGGCAACATATATCCAGCCAGATAGATCTTTGGCAAAACATAAAAACTTTCACATTAGACGCAAAATAGAGTAGCTGCGGTGCTGTGTTTTATAAACAATAAGGTATTATTGTTTTAAAAAATCATAGATAGTAAGAGTTATTTTTATAATATATAATTTCATAAATAAAAATGTAATTTTGGCAATCAATTATTAAAGTTATTTTTTAATAATCAAAAAGTTGTTTTATATATGGATTTTACTCCAAGCAAACCCTGATGTAAAATAAATTAACCCTTTGTATCACCGTTCTATGCATACCTAAAAGTTTTATTTACTTTTACAGTGAGCATAAAAATACGATTTTATTTATTGCTGCTATCTTCCAACATAACGATTATTGCCGAAATTGTTCTTAGAATTCTCAACATAATGATACTGATGATACTCAGTTAATTTTCTATACCAAAGCTGTATTTTTCATTTGAGTAGTTTCAAATGGTTATTGCTAAAATGTACTTCGGAAATTTTGTAATGCATGTATGGGGCATAAAAGACGTAAACAATACATATATAATGGCTATATGGCACATGATGAGCGTTTCGAGTGTGTATATATATATATATATATATAACGCATGCATAAACTTCACAATGATCTTAGCAATGTCGTTACTGCAATTTTTGCATAATCAAATTTATAGGGGCCTCTATAACAAAGAAGTTTCCTATTTTCTCAGCCCCAACTTGTTTGAATTACAATCATATATATATATATATTTTATGGTAATCAATATCATAAAACATATAAAATTTAATTACTTAATATCGGTATTTCTTTTTATCTTTCATTTTTTTTTATTATAAATGTTGTGTAATCGAAAAAAATTCAACCTCACCGGTGACTTCGAGTTTGTAATGCGTATTAAAAGAAACAAATTAATTTCATTCAGTATTTTCTATAGTTTAAAGAATATAAAAAGTACTGTATATATTATAAAATATTATATTTTCAACACAAATTTTATTTTGATAAAGATTTGAAAATTTAAACAAATTGTTTCTTTGGTAATTTTAATGCTTTTAACAAATAGCTAATTTTGAAAAAAAAAATGTGATAGATCGATCATTCAGTTGTCTTCAATATTCTCATTTATTGCAATAGGAAAGAAAGGTGCAACAAAAATTGAAGTCTGCGGGGCATTGCATTTTGATTCAATAAAATTCTTTTGGTATACTCTTGTTATATCGGCCCCCAAGTTTTAATTGCGATGTATCGCCGAAGTATATTAACGTTATAGATGTAAATGATTTTACAACATGCATAATTATGACTATGTGTGACATGCATACGTGTTTACAACTGTACAAGTATGTCATAGTGTGACTTCACAACATTGCCGCTAGTCACATATTCGTCACAACGTTAATGACAAAATTGTCATAAATCACACAATTTTCACAAAATTGTCACAATGTGATTTCAAAGCAGTGTCGCAGTCGTCACAGAATCATCACAGTGTTAAAGACAATTTCGTCAAAAATGACACATATTTCACAAATTGATCTCAATGTGACTTTAAAGCATTGTCACATTCGTCACAAATTCGTCACAAAGTTAATACCAAAATAGTCACAAATGACGCACTCTTCACAAATTTGTCACACCGTGACTTCACAAAGTCGTCACAATGTGACGTCACAAAAGAGCTCTAAAACGGCCATAACGACCTCACATTCTAGTCACAGTGACTTCACATCGACGTCACGTGACGTCACATCGACGGTCACAATGTCACAGCGTGACGTCACAACGACGTCGACGTGACGTCACCATGCCTTACGGGTATATAGAATATTTATGTATTTATAAGTCTATATATATATAGTTTTTTATTATTATATTATATTAGCTAAATTGCTGTTAATAACGTGGTTTTTCTAAATTCTGTTGATCATGCATGGCTTTAGAAGGGAGTTCTTAAGCATTATCGTTATAGGCCTGACTAGTGACCGGGCGTGCTGAGCAACTATCCGGGGCTCACCATTTGAGGAATGCACCATGGCAGAAATCAGGATTTTCATTAAGAGGATGCTAAATGTTTAAAATTTGCCAAAAGTTATCAATATTCTTTTTCACAAAAAACACTTTAAAAGATTTAGGAAGGGAGTTTACTCTCTTTCCCCGCCCCCTTGGTTCCTGTAGCCCCTACCCATTCCCCACACAAAAAAAAGAATGAGCTACGTCATCAGAAAACTAATGATTAAAATTGTGTTATAAGAATATAGTAGTCAATAATTTTCAAGTGAAATTATTTATTCGGATTTTCCTCTTTAAAGGGGCATGTTAAAACAATTTATGATAACCAATGGAGGAGGGTTGGTTGTCTTTAACCCATCTTATGACTTACACAGATAAGGAAAGGGAAAGTTCGCAAACATTTATATATAAAATAATCCATCATTTTTTCTACAGTTATCTACTTATTTTCGTACTAATATTTTTCTTAAACTTGTGGCGTCTTGTGATGATACCCTGTATACAGATGTGAGTATTTCCTGGAATAAAATTTATATGTATATACTAAAAAAGAAAAATGTTTAATCTAGTCACTTAAGCATACTATTCACGAACATTTTCTATGGATAGACAGAATATTGGATCTTCAAAATGATATTTGCCCTGGGCACTACATAGTCTAATCCCGGCTATGGATTTGCTACAATTTACAAGTCTTTTTAGCTTAGTCGAAAAATAAGAATATATATATATATATAAATTTTCCTTTTTAAATATATAGTATTATATAAATATTTCAACGGACGCACCCAATATAAAATTATATTGGGTGCGTTCGTTAATTAAGAAAATTGGTTAAATCGTTTCAAAATAACGACCTTTTGAAAATCTGAATAACAAGCATTAAGGTCACTGAGGGTATACGTTTAGTTCATTACAAATATGTGATGGATTTCATAGATTAAATTAATATCATTTGCAGTTGTTTACTTTGGTGTCAGATACACTAAAATAATTTCATTGGTATTCATTGAATGGTTTGGGTTCGAATCTCACTTGTGTATCATAAATGAATGATGCCTTAGCATCATCATACTTTACATTCTTGTGTCGTCACAACAATACCCCCCCCCGCCCCGAAAAAAAAAAATTAGAACGAAATTTGGGTATTTAGATTCGAAAATAATGGCCATTTGAAAATTTAAATAATACTACAGTTAATGGAGCTATATTTTCAAACCATCATTTATATTATTATATATGACCATCGAATTATATTATTTTAAAATTATTTGATTTCAATAAAAGTCTTTTTCATTGTTAGGCGAGACCTTAAATTTTTTTTATCTCCTTGAACATAGGAAATACATTATAGCCCGTGGGCATTTTTTAATCTATGATTTCAATATTTTTTAACAATTTTGTTTTAAAAAAAAGGTAACCTATTTTTCTGACTGCGAAGTAGACATCTGCACGGGCCTATTCTGGAACGGCAGATTAAAGACAATTTTTAACGGGCAGGGCCGAATTAAAAATTATGGGCCTGGCCCGTTCATATCGGACCTATAAAATGATTAAATGGGCCGACTAACCAGATATAGAAAGTTAAAAGTATCAAACTAAGCCGATAAAGTACTAACAATTATAAATGGACGTGATCGGTGTGAGGATAAGTATAAATGTGCTGCACAATTCGATGCTAGATTGCAATTTCGGTTTCGGTTTCTGCCGAAAATGTAAGCTTTGCCCAAAATTCTTTTTCAGCAAAAATGTTGCCAAAAATGCGGCTGGACCGACACTCTACCAAAACAATCTGTATTCCGAAAATATAATTTTTTTCTTCGGAAGTTTGCGACATTACACATTGATCTGTATCGACTCAAAGGAGACATTCTTTATTTATTTATTACTATGAACTTCACTGTTTATAATTAACAGTCATTTCTGACTCAAAAGGTGAGTGCAAATTATAAAGCAAGCAATGCATATATGACGCTTTTCCCGTGCTCATTAGGAAGCTGCAGACTTAATAGTAATAGAAATTTTTTTGTTTGAAATCGTAGAAGTGTTTCGAGTACACTTTGAGAAAGTTCTATTAACAGATGATCATTTACAAAAATCATTATAAAAGATAAATCGAAGCATGTAACCAAAAACGTTTTTTAATTAGATGAAATTCGTATAATTGGAATATTATTCTATGTCGTAGATGAATTAATTACATCTTATTTTATATTAAAATAAAAAGTTTTGGATAGATGAGCAGAGAGCCAATTTGAACCACACATATAATTAATTACACGTATTATTAATAAATATTTCTGTATATTTATGTGTACAGAAAACATGTTCAGCGTAGAGATCGATATCGGACAGTTACATCATGTCTGAAACTGGGTTTAATTTTTTCTGTAGGATCGAGTCAGGCCAGTATCACGCTTACATTTTCTTCTACATACTACGTCTGCGAAGATGGCCGGTAACAAAATTAAGAGGCTACTTCAGTCATGTGAAAACATCCGTTCTTTAATAATAATCCAATTGGAGAAACATCGTAAGGTATCTCGTTTGCATTTCAGTATTTTTAAATGTTTTTTTTTTTTTTTTTTTTTTTTTTTTTGCATTGGATAGCTAAATGTTCGATCTCTACAAAGGCTGTTCTGCACTTTTTCGATTTTGTTTACAGTAATTTTTAAGTAGAACAACTTCATTTTCGGAACCGGCTTCGAAAGTGAAAGCATCCCCATAAAAAGCTTGAAAACGAAATAGAAAACGTAAGAAACGGCCTTTGTAGAGATCGACCTCAGCTATCCAATTAAAGAAAATCATATCATGTAAAAGTATTTAAATACTAACGAAATATCTTAAAACATTTCTCCTTTGGATTAACCATAGCGAGTGGGTCATATCGCGTGACTAAAGTAGCCTCATCGGACAAGCAATTTGTTTTCTAAAAAGAATAGTAGTAATAATCAACTTTTGATAACGGAAATTCGGAAATATACCTTAATAAGTTAGAGAAAAATATTTTTTTAAATCTCCTTTTTTTTACCATTTTTTTTTTAAGCTTCAAAATATAGCATGCTTTTAACAATTTTTTTCTTTCAATTTGAACATATTAATGTTTTTAATGAATCTTTATTCGAATTTAGAGACTAATGTGTCTAAGAGATAATTAATTTTGCTATTCTGTATGCTCTGGTTTCCGAACGTATAATAGTCTAAAATGTACACTATTAAATTTTTCCATAAACATATATTCAGTATACTAGAAAAGAATCTTGATTGTATGTTAAGAAAAATCGGATCTTTTTTTTTAATCAAAATTCAGTCTGGTTTGATTTCTTTGATTTTTTTTTTTTTTTTTTTTTTTTTTTTTTGTCCGGGCCGGACCTAATTATTTCTCTTTCTGGTCTGGCTGGGCTCGGGCCAGGATATCCCGGCCCGTACAGACCTCTACTGGAAAGAAAAGTGATGTTTGAAACTAACAATTTGCTCAATTAATAATAGGGCTAAACACATTTTTTTTTCTTGCATTCACTGAATTTTTCAATTTATGTCAGAACTTTATTCCGCGAGAAGCTTACACTGTAAAGCTATGTTAACTAAAATCGTGAATTTAATATTTAAATTTTTATCATATTTAAAAAACTACACAGACAGATATTGTTCTACCAAAAAAAGTAGTTAAATAGCGAGGAAAAACTTACATAGCAAACCTGAATAACAGGCGGAACAAAACACACATGGGTTACCAGCATTGGAATATTGTCGCTTTAGCGAGTAACCGCTAAATAGAGAGGAAAATCTTATATAGCAAACCTGTATTACCGAAGAAACCAAACACACAAGGGTTGCCATTATTGGACTATTACCGTTTTACCGAGTAATCGTTAGGAAACTCCCTGGGCTTGAGGCTGCATTTTTACACACCGCCACATGGCGTTATACAGATTTTAGATTTTACATAACACACGGTGTGTATGAATGACTGTGGAATAACGCTTTTCTGAGTAACTTCGAAAAAAGTGGTGCAATGCATAGAAAAATGCCTCAGGAACGTCATGGTATGCTTAAACAATCCGAGTACCCGGCAAAAGTTACTCGAATTGAAATTGGTTACTCCTTACGTTGGTGTTTAAACCACTTTAGGTACTCAAAAGGGAGGATAGGAGAGTGCACGCACACACACACACACACACACATATATATATATATATATATATATATGATTGCTGCCATACTGTAAGTCTCGTATTTTTGAACCGATTTGGATAAAATTTCGTGTGTATATAATCCATACCAATGTCTCGACCGAGTTCAACCGCGTTGGCAAGCTTCAACCGCCATCTACTTTTTTATGGTTTACCCAAATATTAAGCGAACCTTAAGAGATAAATAAACTTTATATTTAAAATTTCAAGTTGGATTCCTTCGTTATCGGCTGTCTTGATACTAGAGTGTTTAAATAAGAATTTTAATTTTAACTGGGATATTAAAATATATATATTCCATTTACTTTAATTAATACTTAAGTTAATTCCATTCTTGCTGTAAATATTAATTATTTAAAAAATAATTTTTCAAGAACGCTCTAAAAAAGATTTCACTAATTAGTTTTTTTTTTCGTTCACTGTTTTCTTAATGAGAATAATTAACATCCGTGTTAGAAAATAATTAAAATAACTTTGCCTCATAATTTTCTTTTAGTTCAATAAAATTAATTATCAACAACTGTTAAAAATATGCTTCAATATAAAGTTATAGCTAAGAGAAATGATTTTATTCTTTTTTTAATTTTATCAGTTAAGTTAAATTTAATTATTAAAAGATTTTTTTATAACATGAAGGGTTTTTTTTAAGAATGTTTCTCCCAAATCTGAAATAAATTTCATGACTATAACAATAAATTAATGTTAAACCTCTGAAAAATAATTACGTACTAAGAATTCATTAGGTATTTAATTTTAACAGATGACTTGTTCGTATTGTTTTAATTTTGAGCATTTATATTGGCTACAGCTGCTAAAAATAAATATTCGGAAAAATGCTGTTAACTTCATGAACATTATTTATTTTTTTTTTTTTTACGTTAAGTGCATTGAAATATTTTCCAAAAATGCTTTTAATATTTTTAAAGAAATTTCAACGTTTCATTATTTTTATTGAAGACAGAATTTTAATTATTTATTCAGAATTTGCTATTTCATATTGGTGTATAGAATTTTAGTCCTTTTTTATAGATTTTTTGGTCATTTTATTAACACTTTTTAACTTAGTTGAAAAGGATTTACGAGTTCGGTTCTCTGTCCGTGTGTCTAACTAGCGTAATAATACACTCATTCCTATGTAAGTGATATGCTTTATAACTGTTCACTATGGCATTTTCCATATTGAAAATAAAGTGTATACCACTCATAGTGCATTTATAGGGGCACTCAAAAGTGTTCTCTTACATTATGGTCTATGAGGAAAATATTTTTTGGTGTATTTTAATAGTTTTACAATATTAAAAAAAAAAAAAATTCTATATATTATAGCGATGCACTAGAACATGGTTAGTGTAGAATATCTTAGGTGTGGCAGTTACAGTAGGCGTACAAGGGAACTCCAAAATATTCCGTAATATTATGTTCTAGGAAGCAAAATCGTTTGCGACGTATTTTATTGATGTCACATTATTACAAACATAATGAAATGTATATGAATTTCTGATATGCACTAATACATGCTTTCTGGAGAATATGGGGAGGGGAAAAAGCATTCATAAATCATTTAGAGGGTCAGGCAAATGAGTAAGATTATATTATGGTCTACGAGGAAAAACTGTTATCAGCGTATTTCAATTATGTTGTACTATTTCAAACATGATGGAATTGATATACAATACTGAGGTTTACTACAAGATGCTTGCAGTAGAATACGATGTGCGTTGTATTTATCGTTCATTTACAGTGACAAGCAACATATTTCTTATACAACACTGCATCCGAATCGTTGTCTATTAGAAATGATTGCTAAAAGTGCGTGCTCAGTTGCGTTTTTTTTTTTAATTAAATAAATTTTTGCATAATACATAGTGTGCATAAATTCCATAGAACATATACAGGGTCACATAAAAGAATTCGTAAGCATTAGTGGGAATAAGCTTGAATTGCATGAAGATGTTTTTATATTTCATTAATCAAACTTCAAATTGATTTTCAAACTCAAATACTATAATACTAAGTGATTATTCAGCATGTAAATAAATTGATATATAGGGCTGTGCAAAGAACTGGATCCATGGACGCCTATGGATAGTAATTCCTGGAGGTGCGATCTCAGTAGTTTTAAGCTTGTTTTACCTGAATTAAATTTCATCATAATATGTGGCGTGTTTAAAAATCTATATGTAATATACAGGGCTGTACAAAAGAATTAAATTACTTTTCTAGCTATTGGTAGAAATTTCTAAAGTTGAATTTTCAAATGCATTTTCTTACTAAACTAAATTTTATCATACTATGTAGAATCTGCATAAATCTATGCATGATATACAGAGCTGCATAAAAGAATTGGAGACTTTTTAAGGCTTAAAGCGGTAATTGTTGAAATCTCTTTTTTACATGCGTTATACGTTTTCTCCAATGCTTACTTGGGTATCTTCTTTACCTTATAAGAAGGCAAATTTTTGTTAAAGAATTCTGACGTGTTGGAAAATATTTCATAATGTATGCTTGGCGCATGGTGTTTCTTTCTTGTTTATTGCAATTTTTTTATTCATTTTGGTAACACTCTCCAACATATTTGAAAAGTGTTTATGAATTCGCTTTGTCTGTCTGTGATCTAGCTCGCGTAAGTATAAGCAGAGTGACATGTAATCGATATATGGGGCAATCTCACAATCTTTTGACTTTTGATTCCCTGAATTATAATTTTTATTTTAATACATTTTTTCGTGTTTTTTTATTTTATATACTGGGGAACATCCCATTGCATATTTGCTTAACAATATTAACGAGATAAATAAGTTTTGGACGACGTTGGGGGGTCCAAAGACGAGGAAAACTCCTATACTATCCCGTGTCCCTGATGCTGATTTTTAAGTTTGGAGCTGTCTGTATAAAATTGTTTCAATAAAAGTAATTCGGTGGATTTTTTTTTTCAAAACTGCGACAATTGTTTTATATAAATATGTAGAAAAAAATTAACCTGCTAACATTTTTACGGTTGATATGATTTTTTGAACTCTGTCTCTGGGTTTTTCATCCTTACCGTCCCTCTTGATTGCTTATAAAGAAAATCGCTTCAGATGCAGCCACAGAATCTTTTTCAAGTTTTTTCTCATGCAGAAGTATGAGAAAGTATAGAAGTATTTTAGAGAAAGTATATCTAAAATTCTTTGACAGGAAATTTACTGCAGAATTTAAATCAGCATTTAAATATCAATTTCAAGATCGTGGCTTTATTCGTAGTCTTACCGTCCCCAAGGTTTATTCCTGCACTTTTTGAGGTAAATTTAAAAAAAAAAAAAAATTAATCCAATGTTAACAACTGTTTCTAAAAATCTATGAACATTGTGGCAATCACTTAGTCTTAACATGATTTTCCAAAAAATAGGTGGTAATTTTCCTTACCGTTCCATTTTTACCGTCCATTTTTATCCCATTTCGTCCCTTTTTTCTTATACCGCCCCCTTTTTTTATCTTACCGCCCCTTCTTTAACACCCTTTAAGACAATGTTATACAAAAATTCTGTTAAAAGTACTACATTTTTATTATTTCTTATTTGGATATCCTGTGGGTACTATGCAAATTCAATATAAGTAAACCTTTAGAAGAAAATAAAAAGTTATTGGTAAAATGGTAAATAAAATTAAAGTAGCAAGTTTAACTTAAACCTCAGTTAAACAAAAAAAATTCCGCTGCTGACCATCTTTTCTTTATTTTGAATCATTAAGACATTCGTCTATCAGATTAAAATGTTATTTTAGCAAGTTTAATTTCACCAGATTTTTATTCTCGAAAGTGAAAAGTTGTGAGAATGCCCCATATGATATTGGGTCATACAAGGGTATATGAGATGTAAATTTCCTGCTGGGCGAAAAATGTCTGGACCAGGGTTCGAGCCAGGGATCTGTTGGTTGAACCCGCCAATGTTTTACAATCTAAGCTATCTAAGACGAATATACATCTGCTGGCCATTAAAACTGCAACACCACGAAAGATTGAAAATACAAAAAAGATATTTATTGTACGTAAACAGTATGGCATGAAAACAAAATTATTAAATTTGTAAACAGTTTGCGGTTTAGAGGGGTGCGAAATTTGTAGACACAGCTTAACAGCTTGTAGACACTTCCGGCAGCTAAAATGGCCCTTACCCGGTTTGGCATGAAGTCGAACTGGGCTTGGAGGGCAGAAACGGGAAACTCATTCCATGCTGCTTCAACTTTATGCCTCACTTCATCAACCGTATTAGCTGGAGAATGGTGGCGGGCCAGTCTCTAAGCTTTTCATGACCAGATGTTTTCAGTGGGTGACAGATCTGGAGACCGTAGAGGCCAGGGAAGCAATCGAATACCCTGTGTATCGAGGAAGGTCAGAACACGACGTGCAACATGTGGTCTTGCGTTATCTTGCTGTAAGATGGCGTTTGGCAGGCTTCGAAGACTGGGCACAACCACTGGGCGTAAGATGTCAAAAATGTACCGATCTGCGTTCAAATTACCGTCGATCCGAACTGGAGATGTGCACGTCGTGTATCCAATAACTGCCCAAACCATGACACCAGATGCAGGGCCCCTAGGCCGATATCGAATGCAAGCAGGCGACAGGCGTTCTCCTCGGAGCCTTCGGACACATATACGGTAATCAGAATACTGCACGCAGAGCTGGGACTCGTCTGAAAAGACGACATTGTGCCAGTCCTGTATCCAGCTTTTTCGTTCGGCGCACCAGTCGTCGATTCTCTCTATGCTGCATTGTCAAGGAACGCCGCAGTATTGGTTGCCGTGCTGACAGTCCACACTGCTGCAAGCGTCGTCGCACCGTACGAGCGGATACTGGGCGCGCTACAAACATGCCCATTTCCTCACTAATGGTCCGTGATGTGGTTATACGGTTTTGCAGGTCCGACCTCACAATATGTCTGTGCTCTCGGGCGTTAGTTATGGGAGGGCGTCGAGATCCTGCATGCTGTTCAGTATGAACCTCAGCAATCCATTGATTTCATATTTATTTGCATGACAGTGGTTGGATTTCGACCAGTGCAACGGGCGATATCACGTAACGATAATCCACACTCTTGATAGGCAACGATCCTGCCTCTATCGAATTCCGACACTTGGTGGTAAGCATTTCTTCTTATTATTCGAAGCATAACACGATACTCTGAGCAACCGCCGACCTTACAAAGCGCTTTCTGAATGAGAAATCCATTACTCAACTTTTCTTTTATTCGGTGCTTCAGATGTCGTTTCAGCCGCCTGTCACATCTAAGTGCGCTGAAATACTAATCATTTCCATATTCCAACCTCTTCTTCCTTTCATGTGATTTTGACGTTTGTCAGATCATTCCTTCTTGGTGTTGCAATTTTAATGGCCAGCTGTGTAGTTGATCTAATTCACTCAGCTAACCTTATTGATTATACGAGCATTACTTGTAGCATCTGGTCTGATATCCCAGTCATCTAACAGAATAAATAGCACGTAATGGAAATCCAGAAAATGCTGGATACGTAATTACACAAGATTAATTTTAAAACAATTATTCTAAATGGTAGTTAAACATTTCTTATCTTCCAATTTGAGAAAATGGATTAATACCTTATAAAACCTACTCAAAAACGTGTCCGAAGTACAGTTGCAGCAAAAGAAACATTGCTTTTAAAGGGATTCTTTAAATATAATATATATATATTGGGCCCTAAGGTTTTTGAAGATAAGGAAAGCTTTTCGGAATCGTGGGGAACTCGGAGGAGGCTATTGAATACTTTTATACAGGAACGGTCAGTTTTTACAGTGCACGCTAATTAAAAAATTCATGCAAGTTAAAGCAGAGCGTTATTGGCTGAAATGTTAACTAATTTTAAAACTATTGTATGCTAATTTTTAATCTTATAAGCATGTCACTTATATCAACTTTGTATCAAATCTAGTTAATGAAGAATTGAGTTTTCTATATCCGGAGTCCTTTAAGAGTCATTCCCTGTAAAGATTTGAAATTTTCGAAAAGAGTTACATCAAAATAAAATCGTTCGGTGGAAAATAATGCTAAACAACTTAATAATCATTCAAGTCCAAGATTAAAGCGCATTACTTAGAATAACACGATAGTTATTAAAATCAAGTTAAATACTATTTACTGAAACATTATAACACAAGTGGGAAATTCCATTTCATTATTAGTCTATCTATACTAATCTACCTATACTAATATTATAAAGAAGTAAAGTTTGTTCATTTGTAGGAGGTAAGCTCTAGAACTATCAAACCGATTCCAAAAGTAATGGTATTAAAATGATGTTATTAGTCCAACTTAGAACATAGGCTATATCTTATGTACATGCCACTGGCAAAAAGGTGGTGCAAGAGCAAAAAACTTTCTAAAAATGGGATTTTTGTGTTACTGAAGGGCCTAACATGAAATTTGGAATGGTAGTTGCTTATAAGATACTAATGATCTCTAAAGACATTTCTTTAAAAAATCGAATTTAAAAAGCGGTGAAAATGCGCGAAAAGCGTTCTAATAAACGTTCTAAATGGCGATTTTTACGCAATTTCAGGAAGTACCAAACCGATTTCAAAAATAATTGTGTCCATATGATGGTGACAACCCTTGCTCCAATATAGACTATATTTTATGTTGGTGCCATTACACCTAAAGGGTGTGCAGGAGCAAACAAAACGTACGAAATTGCGAATTTTGTGTTACTGAAGGCCCAGATACATGGATTTTGGCATGGTAGTTACTTATTAGATATAAATGATCTCTAAGAACATTTCTTAAAAATTTTGAAATTTAAAAGCGGTGAATGCGCAAAAAGCGTTCTAAAAAACGTTGTAATTGGCGATTTTAACGCAATCTCAAGAAGTACCAAACCGATTTCAAAGATAATGGTGTCAAAATGATGGAGACAGCCCTTGCTCCAACATGGGCTATACTTTATGTCAGTGCCACTACCTCAAAGGGAGTGCAGGAGCAAAGAAACTTTCGAAAATGCAATTTTGTGTCACTGAAGGGCCTAGAAACATGAAATTTGGCATGGTAGTTACTTACAAAATATAAATGATCTCTAAGAACATTTCCTAAATAATCCAAAATTTAACAGGGGTGAAAATGGACGAAAAACGTTCTAAAAAACTTTCTAAATTGCGATTTCTACGGAATCTCAGAAAGTACCCACCCGATTTCAAAAGTAATGGTTGGAAATTGATGATGACAGTCCTTGATCCAATATAGGATCTATTTTATATCGACGTCACTACCACATTGCTGTTATATTTAAAAAAAACTTTTAAATTGTGATTTTTGTGATACTGAAGGGCTAACGACTTGAAATTGGCTTGGTAATTACTTATGAGATGTAAATGCTCTCTGAAAAGAGTTTCTTAGGAATTTGAAATTTAAAAGGGGTAAAAACGAATGAAAAGCATTCTAAAAACGTTCTAAATAGCGATTTCTACGCTGAGGAAATATAAACCGTTTTCAGATGTAAAGGTTTGAAATTGTTGGTGACAGTCCCCGCTCCAACATAGCCTATATTTTGCGTTGTTGTCACTACCACCTGAGGGTTACAGAAGCAAAATATGTTCTAAATTGCATTTTTTGTGTTACTGAGGGGGGTCTACATTTAAAATTTGGAATGGTAATTACTTTAAAGATGCAAATGCTTTCTAAAAATTGTCGAAAGAAAATTCCAAATTTTAAAGGATGAAATGAGCGAAAAGCGTTATATAAGCGTTCTAAATTACGATTTTTATGCAATCGTATGAAATACGAAACGATTTCAAGCATAATGGTTCCAAACTGATGGTGATAGAACCTGCTCAAACAAAAGTTATATTTTGTGTCGGTGCCGCAAACCCTAGACTGTTGCAGGAGCAAAAAACTTTCTAAATTGCGATTTTTGCGTTACTAAAAAGGTTAGAAACTTTAACTATAGCACGGTAGTTACTTATAAAATATAAATGTCCTCTAAGAACACTCAAAAATAAATTTGAAATTAAAAAGAGGTGAAGCGAAGTGAAGGAACGAAGAGCATTCTAAAAGAGACCTAAATTACGATTTCTATGAAATCTCAAGAAATAATAAACCGGTTACAGATGTAAATAAGTGCGAATAGTAAGTCAAAAATTGCGTCTACTACTAACCATATCACAATATTAAAATATTTATTTGCGTAAAAGACGTTATAAAAACACATTAACAGTAAATTAAAAATCAATATTTACATGTTTCAACTCTTTTACTGAGTCGTCATCAGAATGTATAACAAAAAATTACAAATGCATTTGAAAAAGGAAAAGAAATCATCAAATATAAACAAGTAATTATATGTAGGTGCGTTATATGGTTACTTGTTTATATTCGATGATTATTTTCCATTTTTCATATGCATTTGTAATTTTCTGTTATACATTTTGATAACGAGTCAGTAAAAGAGTTGAAACGTGTAAATATTGATTTTTACATTAGTTTTAATGTGTTTTTATAATGTCTTTTAAGCAAATAAATATTTTAATATATTGACACGATTACAGTTCTTATTGGTTGCGAATCAAGAGTGATAGTCGGTGTCACTACCACCTGGTTGGCAGGAACAACAAGAAAGCCTTTAAAAAAACATCTAAATTTCGTTTTCTATATAATATTAGGAAATGCCGACCGATTTCAATGTTAATGTTGGCAAATTAATGGTGACAGTCTCTGTTTCAACTTTTTTTGAGACGTTCAATTTCAACTCTGTTTTGGTATTTTATGTTGGTGCCACTAACACCAGAGAGGTGGTAGACTGTTAGACAAGATGCATATACTTTGACATGATGGTTTATTTTAAGATGGAAATGTGTTAAGATGGTTTCTAAAAAAATCGAAACTTCAAATGAATACTGAAATGAGCATATAAAGTCTCAAAATGTTTTCTAAAATAACATTTATTTGGAATTATTTTTAGTTCTTCTTATCAATTAAAATCTCATTTCTGTCTATTGCACTTTTATAATGAAGTTTATTCAAACTGTTGCTTAATTTGTAATTTTTGAATAATTCCAAAAAGTGTTCTAATAAAAAATAGTCATGCAAATATCACTTGGCATATTTCAACTATTACTCGAGCAAAGCCGCAGGGTTTGCTAGTATTATATATGATTCTATATTATCCTGTATTATATATGTATCTAAAGATGAACGCTATGATGATCCTCCAGTGATAAATCATTCAAATTTATTATTTTAAAATGAGTGTTAGTTTCTGTTTTATAACGACTGGTCTATTTCAACTTGAATTGGAAGATTGAACTGCAATTCTCGTATTATATTTCATTTAATGGCAGTTTTATGAAACATCAATTACAGTATTTCAAAATATTACAAGGGAACCACTTTTGGTGTTTCTCGCATTTAGCATTGAGACCTGGTGCATTTTAAAGCCCTATATTATGAAGTTTGAGAATCGATAAAATTTTTCAGTTAAAATAATATTTCTTGATTATACAGCAGCATAACTTTCTGAAAATGAAATTTTCGAGACCACTTATCGGACTATTAACATTGAATTATTTTAAAGAAATGCATTTAAAAATAAAAATTAGTTAATAACAAGTATAAAATATTGAAATGTTTAAAAATACTTTCAAGAACCCACGAATTTGAATTTAAAAATTGCAACATTATATTCACATTTTTAGCGGGGAAACAGTTGGCGTTTTCTTTTTTTCAAAAGTAGAGCTTACCGGCAGGCCTAGCCAAATGTCATAGCCATTTGTCTTATGTGAGGAGTGGTTTGGACTTCAGTACAAATTGTAATGTCCGATCTAATTAGTCACAGTAATTTTGCTAAATTGTGTAAAAATATTAATTTACTTAATAATTACTTTTACCAAAGGTCCATTTAATGCAGCAACATTTCATTTTAAACATTCGAAGCTTTATTCCATTCGATATCAAAAGAAAATAGTTTGCTTATTTTGTATTTAACTAAAAATAGTTTTCAGTGATCTTGGAAGCTTTTATAGAATTATATTTACTATTTGTATATTTATCTTCTACATAGAAACAAAAAGAAAATGCTAATACATGTTTCTTATGCTATCAATTATTAAAAAAAATCGCATTCTGATATAATTCTAGTAATATGCACTATACATTTACTCTTAGGATAAAGCGGTTGGGAAAAGTGTAGCGCCCTGTTTGTCGTCTTAACTCACTTTTAGAGTGAAATCTATTATATATATATAATCCAAACGGAAATTTCGTTCCGAACGCCGAGATTTCGAGTTCTACCGCATGGATTTTGACGGAACTTATACCGTTAGATAGGTATCGTTCCAGGGAAGGTTTTAAGCTATAACACATCATTCTACCTAGATCAGTTATAGAATTATTACGGAAAATTCTTTTATATTGAACTTTGTAACTTCATATTTCCTTAAATATCTGGGCTCCTATTGGTCGTAGAGCTTAGATCTCGCGCCAAAAGTAGCTCCGAAGCACCCAAGCAAACTTTTCCCCGCGATTATTTTGCCGTCTTCCGATTTCCTCTAACTCTATTAGGGGCCCGCGTAGGGCCCCTTTAACATATTTTTCGTAGTAATTTCAGCACTTATCTTACATTATTCGTTAAGACCGCCACCTTCCCGATTCATGTATCTACGGAAAGGTTGCACGAAGGAGTTTCGTTCGGATACGCTTTCGTTAAGAATAGAGTGCGCTCCCTGGTGGTGGAATGTGGAACTAACATAACGCGATATTGTTAAAATTGGGAAATCTAACAATGCGATCTGTTTTAAACTTTGAGATAGTTCATAACACATAATCTATTATCTATTCTATTATATACATATATAAAATCTATTATCTTCTATTATATATATAAAATCCAAACGGAAATTTCGTTCCGAACGCCTAGATTTCGAGTTCTACTGCATGGATTTTTACGGAACTTATACCGTTAGATAGGTATTGTTTCAGGGAAGGTTTTAAGCTATAACACATTATTCTACCTATATTAGTTTTAGAATTATGACGGAAAATTCTGTTATTTTGGGCGATAAGGTTACCATTTTATTTCTTGGCGAAATTCATCGTTGATAAAAAAAAATTGAAACGGCTATTAAACCTCGAAAAATAAAAGAAAAACTGTTACTAATTTTATTTAAATGAAAAAAAAGAAAAAAAGAAAAAGAAAATCCGTTTCAATGAGTGATAATATTAAAAAACGGAAACATTTAATCAAAACCTGAAATAAATATTTGTAATGCTTAAAAATTAATTTAATAAGAAATATTACACTTGATACGCAATATTTGGCTCTTTATCGCTTGCGTTAGATATGAAAACGAATCTGAAAATTTGATTAGATGAAATTTTTACGACATTTTCTTTCTGTTCTGTTCTTTTCTTTTTTTTTTATATCTAATTGTCCCATCACGTGACTTATAGAAGAAACAAGCAGATGTAATTGTGAGTCACATGTGTAATTACTATTTGTTTCTTTAAAATTTTTTATTTTTCTTTTGTCGCCAAACAATGTGATTTTAAGACAAAAATGCATAAGCGTGACATTAGCTTGAGGATGTTCTCACAAATGGTGTTTTTTTTAGGTGAAAGAGATCATTTTTTGAGTACATTTTCATATTCAATTGTAACTTATATAGATATCAGTTAATATTTTAAAAATGGAATCGAATACTTAAATTTCAGTGTGAATTTCTGCCACACATACATATTGTAAAATAATTTCATACTTTTTAAAATGTTTTTCGCCGTAATTCCGAAAGCACGTGATATTTATAAACTCGAACTCAGATCAACGAATATTACCCATTTTATTTAAGCAAATATTATCTATTTTCTCAAGTCATATCGCCAATTTCATTTATAGGAAAATTCACAGATTCGAAATCTAGGAAATAAAGATAATTTTTAAGGAAATTTATGTTTTAATACGTTATTACTATGGAAAAATTCAACATTTTGAAAAAAAAATTACAAGTCTTTTGTAATTCGTCATTTCTTCTTCGTCTTTCTTCGTACTTTCTCCTCTGTTATATAATATTTCAAATGATATTGGACTAATTTTCGATCATCGATTCACCGCAAAATCGCATATCTAATATAGTATATAAAATAAAGTCTGGATTAGGGGACTAATTAACGCACAGCGCAAACTACTGAACCTAAAATCTTGAAAATCGTGGTAAAAATACTTCTTATGAAATAAACTTCTGCTAAGAAAGGATTTTCTAAAGTGTCACCCCTAATGGTTTTTGCACGGGGAGGGGAAAAAAATCGAATATCAAAATTATGCGTCAAATGATAGCATATTTTAATGTAGTTTTGTATGCTGAATCGAATGCTACCAAATAAATTTTTATAAGTCCAACAGTTCATGACACATTTCATATTTTTCTAATTTGGCGGTGTCTTTGGCATCTAAACCTCAAAATATTTATCATTACATCCGTTACTCTAGCAACGGAAACAATTCAAATCAACCCTTTTGGCTAAAAAATAAAAACGGCTCTATGAGTTTGAAATAAAAATGCAAGCATCTTAATTTTTTAAAAAAATAGTGATTTTATGTAAAATAAAAGGGAAAAAATTACTGAGAATTTAGCGTTATAAAACAAAAATGGAAAAGGTACTACTTAGATATTCCGTCGACCAAAAATCTATCGTCAAACTATAAGATTAAATGCCAATAATGGTTGATCGTAAATATCAAATTCACTTGAATTTAAACAAACTACACGTGTTTACGTCATCAAGTGATTTTAATTTCGACGTTTTATTTGTATTTTTATTAATGTTATACTAATTTATTTGTTATTTCGTTATTTAAAATAAAGATTATGTCAATTTATATAATTTGGCGAATGGTTTGGCGATTTATATAATTTGGCGAAATTGGTCGACGGGATAACAAGTAGTACCAATGAAAATATTTAAGTATGAAAGCAATGTTTGTAACGACTTAAAAATTATTTTCATATATATAAACTCGGTTTATGGCGTCAGATGCGTTCATCCGAAGAATCTACAAGAGTCTTTTTTCATTTTTTCCGGTCATAGGTTCCTCAATGAAAGAAATTGGAATTGGAATAATATTGTGCGATTTATAAATTGCTCCTGGATAAGAAGGAAAAATGGGTACATTTATAACAACCGTGCGCACATCTCGCTGATAGCATTTTTAAAATTCCCAGTAGCAGTAGTTACATTTTGCGTATGTAAATTAAAAATATTTTTTTGCTTTTAATTGCGGCATTATTTCCTGTTATTGTTTATCTTTTCAGTTTTTTAAATGAAATTAATATAAGGCATGCATTTTAAATTAAATGAGTGAAAGGTTTGTGATTTAAATGAAAATAATAAAATAAGAATATGCTATGAAAACAATCTTTATTGATTTATTACCTGCGCCCGGCTGACATAAAAGTTACACAAAAGCCACATATTCACTTTTCTTTGAGTAGTTGCTCATGAGAATTCAAGTTAACCTTCAGTAATCGGATACTTCACATATTGGTGTATTAGCTTTAATGTTGAAAGAATCGTTTTTGTTTGAAGCGAAAACTTTACTATGAATTCTATTGCACAAAATCGCATCATCATCATCTACTATATATTTACAACGGAAATTTGTATTTCATTCCGATAGTTTATAATACTTTCGTAGGATATACCACAATTAGTTAGGTAATAATTTTGGAAAGGTTTTAGTGTATACATATTGTTCAAGGGTACTTAGTTATAGAGCAACAGTAAAAGTTCAAAAATTAAGTGAACCTGATTATGAAAGTTTAGCCTTTTTAAAAAAATCTACAGAACATATTTTGTTACAAGTGGCCCTGTTGCATGACTTTTAGGAATGGTGTTAGTATATACGATTTCATTATATGTTGATTAGTTACAGAGGTATTAATTCCTGTTGTCATAACGGTCTCATTACCCGACCATAAGTGCGCTGTTTATAATCAACTAAAACAATTACTTCTTAATTGCTAAATTTTGTCCAACGCTTAAGATAACATTATATGGCAATGGCGTTCGCATCGTTTTCAGTAATGTGCAAGGTCAAGCTGAAGATCCATATTGTTTAAAATACAAGTTCAAATTCACCATTTAGTTTAATCCAAGGTTCATTTGGAAATATTGACCAGCGCAGCGGGCATAGCCTGCTAGTAAACAAATAAAAATGTAATAATAAAAAAATAAAAGTATAAAAAAGTACATAAAATATGATTATAACAGAGAAATTTTATTGGTTCTCTAACTTTTATGTATAGGGCTATAAAAGGCACCAGGTCTCGTTGCTTTGTGCGAGCAACACAAAAAGTGGTTCCATTGTTAGTACATTCATACTATAGAGGTAATAAATGATGATAATTTCATGGGAAATACACATATTATCTCTATTATGATCTATCGCTAACAATTGGTGAATTTAAAATTAAATCTAAGGATTTACAAAACAAAGTTTGCAATTTTTTTAATGACTAACATTTATTTTATTACTGTTTAAATCTTCCATAATCTGCATTGACCAGTAGAAGGGAGGTTTTATTCTTGAAGTGAGTAGAAGTGAGGATTTATTCAAACTGTACTATGAATAGAATTTCAGAATAAAACCATAACCATTAACTATTTTATACAAGCTGATTTTCTAATTTGTGATAGATTCGAAACTTACTTAATCATTTGAACTAACTTGATGAATCACGAGAATAATCGTCTGCTATCGCGACAGCGGTGGATACGGCCTTATGAAAGAAATTCTTTTAGCCAAAGTGAAATAAATGGCAATGTTGTTCACCGCTAGCCGTGATAATATTATTCAATCTTTTTGTAATCGAGTAATTTTTCTAAAACCGAGAAATTACTGTTTTTTCATAGCATGCCATGTTTTGACCGTATTTCGCAAGCGCAACTCCTCGGAAAGAGGGGGATGGGGTGGGGTGCCCACTTGCAATTAATGAAATTCTCGACTTTTTTCTTTAGTTTTATGAACTACATTTGTGAACTCGACTCTTTTCCTCATGAAAGGTAATACATTAGAATTTGTTTCTAATGTTTAAGTACTTTTTTATAGAACAATATTTTAAATATAAAACGGCACTAAGAAATGGAAGCTGTTTTCCTTATAAAATAAATGCTATTTTTATTTGCCTGCGGAAATGTTTATGAAGACAGCGTGGCCGAAAAAAGCAAAATTCAAAAGTATGTATCTGAGACACTTTACACCAATTTTTTTTAAAAGCTTTATATATTATTAATCTTTAATGTCATTAAATGTCATTTTGCATTAATATATCTTTTTCGTAATAAAATTAATATTTTAGGGCACTAAACATTTTATTTCCAGATATATTAACCTAAAATTATTAACCCTTGATTTCACGAAAATGCGTTTTTGAGGTAGGTTACTTATGATAGCATTATATGTGTACAAGTATAAAAACAATAAAAATGTATAAATGTACAATATAAGGTTTACAACATCAAGTGATTTACAAAAAATGCATTAAACCAAATAAAAAATTATGTTTTAAGTTTTATTCTGTATACATATATGCTGCATACTCTCGTTAATTCTCATTTTTCAATGATGGAGAAATTATACAGTGTTTCCCAAAAGTCCTTGATACAGCTTAGTACAAAACTAGCTAGTTAACCCGATCTACGTACGGAAGAGAATAAGAATTCTCCTGTTAAAGTGTTGAGTTGTTCAATAACTATTCTATTTATAAAAATATTTTTCTACTAATGTGCATTTGTTTAATGAAATTTAATTTATCATGTTGCTATGGCAGCAGACGATAAATCGAAAACTTTGGAATAAGGGAATAAATGGAATTACAATAGAATAACAAGTTTTGTTGATGTTTGTGATAAAATGTTTTATTTATTTTTTTAAAAAGGTAATAATTAAGAGCAATTAAATTATCTCTAATTATCTGCATGCGAGGTAAAAGAATTATCGTAATACCCACTCAGCTTCTTAGTATTGCAGCTTGGCGTACGTAATGTGTATAAATATTTGCATGCGAGGTAAAAAAATTATCGTAATACCCGCTACAATTTCTTAGTATTGCAGCTTGGCGTACGTAATATATCTCACATTGCAATAAACATTTACAAATTGTTAGAAATCGCGCGATTAGGGGTTGAACGTAAAAAAGACAGAAATTTCTCATAAAGTTAAAAAAAAAAATCTATTTAAAATTTTCGAATTTTTTGCCCCAATCGTTCCAGGCCCCAATACCAGTAACACTTGTGCCAAATTTCGTAGCCCTACGCTCTGTAGTTTCCAAGATTTTGAGGTTACATAAATATGCGCACCAATTTTAATAAGGTAGTTCAAGTAATTGTCTCAGAGGAGCGCGGAAGGGACTAAAAGGCTTCTCATGGACAAAGTTTTCTTCAAATGAATAAAAAAAATGAGTTCCCAACTTGGATCATAGATGGAGCCATTTGTCCGTATATTTGATTTCAAACATGCGTATTATCTGATTTTCAGATTAGATTGGACACTGTGACACAGAAGTGAAGACTACTAGCGAAAAAAGCTAATTACATAGGTTAGTACTTCGAAACCAAATCAATTATTACCGTTTAATACTAGAACCGTCGGAAATTTTACTAAAGTGTTATAAAAATATTTTACACCGGCATTTTTATTTGGAACTATATAACTTATTTATTTAAGTTATTTCTCCGTGGTTCATTTTAAACTTATTTAAGAAAGTAATTTCTGGTGATAATCGAAATATTTTTATTTGGTGCCTGTCAAAATGATCGCTACGGCGGTTCTAATGTTAAAGGAATTTTCGTGACAAGTACAAAAAAAAAAAAAAAAAAAAAAAAAAAAAACCTCCATGTCAAAACAGCATTTTAAACTGGCATAGTAAATTTTTGTGGCTCGCGCTAAAAAGGGTGTACACATTGAACTATGCAAATGAATTGCACAAATTATTACTCTGTAACTGATTTTACAAAATACAATTATGTGTAACTGATTGTCTTGAGTTTTTGGTCCTTTTTTCTGATAATTTAAATTACAGCGCTATCTATGGGCGAAGTTTGGAACTATTTTTTATTCGCTTGTAGAAAACTTTTCATCGTGAGACACATTTTAGTCCAAACCTTCGCACTCCAGTACGAAAATTACTTTATTTTGTATTGAAGTTTAAAATGTGCCAGGGAATTTTTGGTCACTCTGTCTTATTTTTCTTGAGTTTTTATATCACTTTTCTTGGGTATAATTTTCTTGCGTATTTATATTACGTTTCTCAAATAGTTTAAAGGATGAATAATAAAAAAAAAACATTATCAAGATATTTATTAAAGCACTAGTTGATCTACTCAATGTTGTCCGATCCGTAAATAATAACTTGAATTATACCTAACACAGATATTAAATTTTTTTTAAACTAAAATTTTTGCAAAACTAATTCATGTTAGGGGGGGGGTAATGTTGGAATGCAAGGAAAACGTGAAATACGCATTTATAAAATATTTTCGTGAGAAGATGAATTTTAAAATTTTTGAAACAAAGAAATGCACCTCTTAAAAAGAAAATGTACCAGCAATAAATCGGAATGTTTTGTTTTTCCATATTTCTTTCTGAAAAGCGAGTGCTGAATTTAAAAAATGCCAAAAAAGAGTTACATATAATTCCCCGCTTCTTCTTTTCTGTTAGACATATTAGCTAACGTTACGTGCGTAATGGGCCATGGGGATAGGTCGCCAAAACTGTTTGTCAAACGTCAATTTTGTTTATCGTTGCCACTCGCCAATCGTGTTCAAAACGATAATTAATGTACATTTAATAAATACATAAAATCATTAAAAATGTTAGTATAAAAAAAAAACCTCACAATAGCAATTTAATATACTTTTACTAAATATGATATATCAAATTGACGTCTTCCAGCAATAAATTATATTAACGATGTTAATTTCATTTCAAGTGGTTCGTTATGCCCACCAGAATGAGTGTAATATATCATATCTATATATATGTTGTATCAGAATATATAGTTATACGTATATAAATAATTCTGTCACTGCCTTTAATATGGCAACAGGTAGATTTTCCTAGCTATCGCAGTTTGCGGGACGGACATACTCATGGATAAACATCATCTTTCATTTTATTTGTACAATTAAATAAATCAATTATTTTATTGATACAATTAAAAATATATAAAAATTTACAGAGATACAATTGCTGTATTTTCCTGGAAATTAAATTAGATTTCGAAAGATAATATAAAATTGATAGCATATTCAAAGCAATTGTAGAAAAAAAAAAGCTTTAAAAAGCAATTTTGACAAATTCGCTGGTTTCTTTTCTTTTGTTCTGCTAGTTAGCTAATATTACAATCTTTAAATCACGCTATATTAGTTGAATAAATAATATATTTCACAAAAGTTCTTTAATTATCCATTCATGCACTTTAAAACTAACTTCATTTTAATTATACTGAAATGGTAAAGTCATAAAAAGAAGTGAACATTTTTTATGACACCTGAACTGTAAACACAAAGAACGAAAAATTCTTTGACAATCAAATAAAATGTCACGATCTCTTATTCACTTTTGTTTTCACATACTTATTCAATCTTTTTCTTTTCAACTTTATACTTTTCATTAAGTTTTGTCTAAAAATAAATTAATTAATTGAGTATCTTTAATGGTAGTTTTAAATAAAAATATATTTGAAAGCAATCCATTTTAATTAAATTTAGTCGTTCAATGTATGCTTAAATTTCATCGCCATAATAGTTATATTGAAAATGAAAGAACATAAAGAGAATTAAGCATTTTTAAGGCTCTGAAAGGAAACACAATGAAGTACAAAGATAAAGAAATTGGGAAGTGTTTCCATAACCTGTTCCGGTTTTTATGATGAGCTTTTTGTTTCGATGCGGTTGCTCCAGCACTTGGATTTGCTTTTTTTATTACTTGAATGCTACCGGTAGAAAAGTATTAATTTAGAATATTTTTGTATAATTAATTTATTTTAATAATTTATTTATTTTTTTTATTTTTTATTTTTTAAGGATATTTTTCTGTAGATGTAATATTATAAAATATATATTTTTTTTTGTATTTTTTATAGGTTTTAAGATGTATATAAATATAACATTTATAAATTATTTAAAAACAACGTTTAAACACGCAATAAAATAAGTTGATTTGATCAGACGTATACGTTTCGTGAGTACTAGGACTCACATCCTCAGTGTAAAAAAACTTTAAAAACATTATCCCCCCAACTACATGCACGGTGAAAACCCAAATGTCAAAACAAAATACCAAAAGACCATCAAGTTCCAACAGCCAATGAAATTAATGCGAAAGTGAAGTGTCGTCACACAGAAAATCCACACAGAAAGTTGAGATATATGGTGTACTAGATAAATCATTAACCAAGGAGTCTTTAAATTTATATATATGAACAGCCTCGAAAAAGTCTAAATCCAGAGAAGTAATGCATTTCTTGATAATGGTAGCTGAGTCAAAATTAAAATTATGTCCCTCCCCCCAGCAATGAGAGGCGATAGAGGATTTCTGTAATTCTTTTTTCTTTACATAGTTTCTGTGTTCATTGACTCTGTAACGGAGTTTTCGTTTAGTTTGTCCAATGTAGGACAAACCACATTGGCATTGAATGTTGTAGTCTCCCCAATAATTATGAGGAGGAATTTGATCCTTAAATTGCGAAAAAGTTAATTTATTAACTGGTTTAAAAAACACACTAAAATCATAATGTCTTAAGATATTAGCCAATTTAAAGCTAATGCTATTATAAAATGGTAAAATTATAAGGTTAGAAATGGAAACCGCAGTAACAGGAGAATCAAGATTATTAACACATTTATTAAGACTATGAGAAATTAAATTATTCATATAAGATAAACTAAAACCTCGATCTATAGCCACAGATCTAATGTAATTTAATTCTGTAATAAGTGAATTAATATCTGAACAAATTAAGCGAGCTTTTTTAATTAAATAAAAAAAATCCGAAGCTTTTTAGGAAGGGGGTGACATGAATTTAAATGGTGGGGGGGGGGGGGGGGGTGACAGCAATAGGTTTACGGTAAACGCAAGTGTCAAAGGTGTTAAGCTGACGTGTAACCAACACATCCGGAAATGGCAATCTATTATCTATTTCAACATCATAAGTAAATTGAATGACTGAATCTATTGAGTTTAAAATCGTTAATATATTGTCAACAGAAAATAGAGAAAGGTCTAAGAGTGCAAAAGAATCATCTACATATCTGCAGTAATATGGGAAGTTGATAAGCTTAAACATTTTAACCTCAAAGTAATGGACATATAAATCTGCTAAAAAAGGACTAAGGGGATTACCCATTGCTAAACCAACTGTCATAGAATAATATTGATTAGAAATTTGAAATGAATTTTGTTTTAAACAAGTACTGAATAACTCAATAATGTGGTTGATTTCATAATCTGTGTAATGAAATTCTTTTAATCTAGCAGTGAGACTTTGTAGTGCACTTTGAACTGGAACATGGGTGAACAGAGAAGTAACATCAAATGAAACCATGCGTAAAGAGGGGGAGGGGGTGAAGTTTTTAATCTGATTTACAAAAGACTTGAATTTTTAATAGTATAAGTATTAGAACTTGAAAGGAATGAAAAGTGTTTCACTAAATATTTAGCAAGAGGGTATGAAGCAGAACCGATATTGGATACTATAGGCCGGAGGGGAATCCCAATTTTATGAACTTTAGGAAGCGCGTAAAAGCGACTACTGTTAGCAATAGACGGAATTAATGACATTTTAATACTGTCATTAATACAGGGAGAGGTTTTTATAAGTTTTCTGGTACTCATTAGATCACTGTCAGAAGGATCCCGACTTAATTTAATGTATGGGCCGGATTGTAAAAGATTTTGCACTCTATCGAAATAAGCTCCTCTGGATTTAGACTTTTTCGAGGCTGTTCATATCCATAAATTTAAAGACTCCATGGTTAATGATTTATTTAGTACACCATACATCTCAACTTTCTGGGTCGATTTGCTGTGTCACGACACTTCACTTCCGCATTAATTTCATTGGCTGTTGGAACTTGATGGTCTTTTGGTATTTTGTCTTAACATTTGTGTTTTCACCGTGCATGTAGCTGGGTGGATATTGTTTTTAAAGTTTTTTACACTGAGGATGTGAGTCCTAGTACTCACGAAACGTATACGTCTGATCAAATCAACTTATTTTATTGTGTGTTTAAACGTTGTTTTAAATAATTTATATTTCCACACAAGTTCTGTACTTACTATATTTGGTTGCAACGGACCTATTTGGGGTTTTTATCATGTCTGATCTTAATCGTTTTTACAAACTTAGATTAAGACGTGAAAAAATTTTAAATCATTTGAACTTTTTATGTAGTTGTAAACGTCGTGGTGTTGTTTCTGGTTTTATTCGCTTGGGTTTTAAACTTCAATTAACTAAACGTCTTTCGAAATCTTTACACACTTGTAAGTTAGTGTTACTTCGCGCCATTATTCAGGATACTCGTAGTACGCTCGCCTTTATTGAAAGAGAACTTTTTCATTTACATCTTTCTCTTGGAAACTCAGTGTCAAATTTTGACACACTTGATCGGTTATCATGGTACCGGTCTGTCAACTTCTCTGCTTTTCATAAACTTTCGTTAGAAAAAAACGTTCAAATTTACTCACTCTTACTGCTACACCCCCTCCTTGGCTTCCAAGTGAATAAAAATGCTATTTTAAACATTTCAACTTCACAACTGTCACCTACACAGGACAAAGCTCTCAAACTTAATTATAATTTTTCTTTTAGCAAACGTCCAGACTTACCTAATCGTATTGCTCCAGTTGAAAGAAGTTTCAAATTTAGCAAACTATCTAGTTCTCAAAAGGATTCCATTAGGGTTCTCTTTTAAAACGCAGCTGATCACAATTCTATGAATTTCAAACCAAACATAACGAAGGATCTTAAAGAAGCTTTATCCTCTGTAAAATCTAATGATGACATTGTTATCTCTAAAGCTGATAAGGGAGGTGAAATAGTGGTACAAGATAAAACAGCTTATTTGGATAAAGTGCAAAATCTTTTACAATCCGGTCCATACATTAAATTAAATCGGGATCCTTCTGACAGTGATCTAATGAGTACCAGAAAACTTATAAAAACCTCTCCCTGTATTAATGACAGTATTAAAATGTCATTAATTCCGTCTATTGTTAACTATAGTCGCTTTTACGCTCTGCCTAAAGTTCATAAAATTGGGGTTCCCCTGCGGCCTATCGTATTCAATATCGGTTCTGCTCCATACCCTCTTGCTAAATATTTAGTGAAACACTTTTCATTCCTTTCAAGCTCTAATATTTATAATATTAAAAATTCTAGTTCTTTTGTAAATCATATTAAAAACTTCACCCCCTCCCCCTCTTTACGCATGGTTTCATTTGATGTTTCTTCTCTGTTCACCCATGTTCCAGTTCAAGGTGCACTACAAAGTCTCACTGCTAGATTCAAAGAATTTCATTACGCAGATTTTGAAATCAACCACATTATTCAGTTATTCAGTACTTGTTTAAAACAAAATTCATTTAAAATTTCTAATCAATATTATTCTATGACAGTTGGTTTAGCAATGGGTAATCCCCTTAGTCCTTTTTTAGCAGATTTATATATGCATTACTTTGAGGTTAAAATGTTTAACCTTATCAACTTCCCATTTTACTGTAGATATGTAGATGATTCTTTTGCACTCTTAGACCTTTCTCTATTTTCTGTTGACAATATATTAACGATTTTAAACTGAATAGATTCAGTCATTCAATTTACTTATGAAGTTGAAATAGATAATAGATTGCCATTTCTGGATGTGTTGGTCACACGTCAGCTTAACACCTTTGATACTTGCGTTTACCGTAAACCTTTTGCTGTCACCCCCCCCCCCCCCCCATTTAAATTCATGTCATCCCCCTTCCCAAAAAGCTTCGGCTTTTCTTTATTTAATTAATGGAGCTCGCCTAATTTGTTCAGATAATAATTCACTTATTACAGAATTAAATTGCATTAGATCTGTGGCTATTGATCGAGGTTTTAGTTTATCTTATATCAATAATTTAATTTCTCATCGTCTTAATAAATGTGTTAATAATCTTGATTCTCCTGTTACTGCGGTTTCCATTTCTAACCTTATAATTTTACCATTTTATAATAGCATTAGCTTCAAGATGGCTAATATCTTAAGACATTATGATTTTAGTGTGGTTTTTAAACCAGTTAATAAATTAACTTTTTCGCAACTTAAGGATCAAATTCCTCCTCATAATTATTGGGGAGACTACAACATTCAATGCCAATGTGGTTTGTCCTACATTGGACAAACTAAACGAAAACTCCGTTACAGAGTCAATGAACACAGAAACTATGTAAAGAAAAAAGAATTACAGAAATCCTCTATCGCCTCTCATTGCTGGGGGCAGGGACATAATTTTAATTTTGACTCAGCTACCATTATCAAGAAATGCATTACATCTCTGGATTTAGACTTTTTCGAGGCTGTTCATATCCATAAATTTAAAGACTGCTTGGTTAATGATTTATCTAGTACACCATACATCTCAACTTTCTAGGAGTAATTGCTGTGTCACGACACTTCACTTCCGCATTAATTTCATTGGCTGTTGGAACTTGATGGTCTTTTGGTATTTTGTTTTGACATTTGGGTTTTCACCGTGCATGTAGTTGGGGGGATATTGCTTTTAAATTTTTCACATTGAGGATGTGAGTCCTAGTACTCACGAAACGTATACGTCTGATAAAATTAACTTATTTTATTGTGTGCTTAAACTTTTTTTTTAAATAATTTATTTTTCCACACAAGTTCTGTACTTACTATAACATTTATAATATAATGTTATGTTGTAATTTCATCTGCATAATAAATATATAAGATATGAAACATATAAAATAAAAAAATATTTATATTACTATATAGTATTTATTTATTTCTGTAAATAATATGTATTTTTATATGTGTATCTATAAAAATTTAGATATGCAATGCACATAAAACTAATACATATATATGAAGTTTATAATGTAAAAATCTACGCTTATAAATATTTAAAAACCATGTTTTCCTGCAATCTTGAAAAAAAAATTGCTGAAATGCTAAAACGGTCTATTGACTCCATTTTGCATTCCTTCGCCAATCGCGACAACCGGAACAGGATACGGAACTCTTCCGGATAAATCTTCTAAAGGGAAAATCATATACTAATTTCAATTGCTAAGAGATGTAAATTAAAAAATTAAACCAGTAGAAATGCGTTTATTTCGATTGTTTACATGTTTCGACTTTACCCGAGTCATTTTCAAAGAAAATAAATAAAAATATTCTAAAATTGCTTTTTTTATGATAATAGTGATAGTGTCTATTTCAATATTTAAAGAAATAATATAAATATGATTGAAAGAAAAATTATGTATGGAAGAAGTTCGTGTATTATTGAATAGGCCGACATTATGGAATGCTTAAATATCTGGCGCATACTATGTTGAAAACAAGTGTAATACGGCCATAGAAATTCCTATTACTCCCATGAGCAACTGTGCTCAGTTCTATTTAGATACTTCTTGTTAGAGTGACGCAGTGAAATAAAATCTTATTTTCAATTTTTGCAGTTTTTTGCAAGTAAATTTTATAAAATTCATGTTAATAATAAAATCTCATTGTAAGTGAGGTTAAGAAAGTTTAGTTTAAAGTTGAATAGTTACATTTATCACGGTATTAGTCTGAGTTCCTAGATGCTATCTTGTTGACAAGTGAAGATGTTATGTTTTTCAAAGTGGTGTTTCGGTTAATATGAATTATCAGGTACATAAGGTTTTCAAGATGTGTCTTGACAGACGAACAATTATTCTACTCCGACGTATCGTTTGATATGAGTTTTTACCTGGTTGTTCATCAGATGAGGAAGATCCAGAGTGCCTGTTTTACAATGGAAAATTTTCAGCGGATAGAAGAGGAAAGCAGTGAATACTAGAGAACAGGAATTCTGCTTTTTCAGAATTTAGTGTCGCCCCTGAAATTTCCATTACTTCATTTTCTTCTGGTGGACTGGTGGCTTCTATTATTATGAAACAGCCATTATTAATGAAGCGTTTAGGTGAGGATGAAAGAGCAGCCGTAAAAAGATAGAACTCTGATTTTCTGGTTAGAATGGAAAAAAATGGTCATATTTTTTTTTTTTTTTTTTTTTTTTTTTGATTTTCTGGTCAGAATGGAGGCCATTTTTTTTTCATTCTGACCAGAAAATCATATAAAAATAGCAAATAAAAAAAACAGCTGTTTGCTGCTTTTCATATATTATTTGTGCATTTTAAACGTTGGTTCTTCTGCTTTTTTAACAGAAAATCATAGTTCTAACTTTTTACGGCTGCTCTTTAATCTTCACCTAACGCTTTGTTTATAATGGCTGTTTCATAATAATTGGAGCCACCAGTCCACCAGAAGAAAATAACTCGGTTAAGCGGGACTTGGATAATTGGGAATCTACTGTAGTGCAAAACATATTTCAATTTTAAGACTTAAAGCACACGTTTTTATTTTATGTAAAATAATGTCATTTACATTAATATAGATACTTAAAATTAAATACAGTTTATAATAGCTCCATGTTTTATCAAAAATCATTCATTTATATTTTTCTGAAAATAGCACGTATTTCAATTAATTTTTTTTTTCAATTTTTATGAGAAAATGGCAACAAAAATATATAATTGCTATTTTTCAACTATTTTTTTCTTTACTTTCTACAGAAATGGAGTACTTGAGTTGCCAAAATGAAACAAATGTCGCTAAAATCTAAAAAAAAGATCAATATTTAAAAAATAAATGGGGATGCAGTTTTCAAACAAATTGTATTAAAAAGTACTTTTTTCCCCCAATACAACGGTATAAAAATCGAAAATGTGCGATGGTTAGATGTTTTAAAAAATGCTGTAGAGTATTTAATTGCACAATGAAACATAGGCTTTTGTTTTACGGCTGGCTTATACAAGGTAATGTTATTTATTAGATACAAAATAAGCTGGGAGAAAGAAATAGCATACCGGGGGCTAATAATTCCTGATGTGAGCTCATGTGCACGTGGTGGGACGGAACAATAGAGTACGTTTGTGTTTTTTTAAGAATTTAAGCCATTTGCCAAAGAATCTGAAGATTTATCCTCCTGAGACCCAAGCAAAATATAATGCATACATATATATTTTTTTTTAATATGAGTTTTTTTCAACAAATAGACATAAAAATTATGTTTCTAAAGAAATCAATAAATTTCGATTTTTTAATTTTGTTTTACAGCACATCCATCTAAATGGATGTTCAGGCCATAACTCGCTTTTAAATAATTTAAAAAATGTTTAAAGTATGGGAAAGAATTAAATTTGTTATAAAGAACATATGGCAAGTATTAACATCTGCTATTAAAATGGCATAAAAAAAATGTTTAAACAAATTAAAATAATATAAAAACGAAACTTTTCAGCAGAACGTAGAATTCCAACTTGACTCATTTATTACGCCATTTTATAAACAAAATCGTTCCCGTTGCCAAAATCCAAAAGCTGAATGTTGATTTTGGATTCATACATTACCATGCCAAACTGGTTTTAGATTGCTACAATGAAATTTAACGCATTAGAAGGGGGAAGCAAAACATCCATTTAAATGGATGCCAGTTCTCAGGAGGATATAGATGATGTACTAATGTTTACTTATTAAATAATTTTGTTTATTCGTGTAAATCGTGGTTTTTCTTGGAATTTTAATATTCCTTACAACCCTAGTCCCCTTTGCCTGTTGTTAACCAAAATGCTGTTGTCAATCTTTCTAGTGTTCCATTAAGTAACAATCAGCTCGATGCTCTCAAATTGAATAACAATTTTTCTGTCTCTGCTATTCCTTCTTTACCTAATCTTATTGCTCCTATTGAAAGAGCCTTTAAGCAGAGCGGTCTATCTTCTTCTCAAAAAGAGTCTATTAGGCATCTCATTGCCAATACTGTTGATTTCAATTCTAATGTTTATAAACCCAATCTTAAACATCCTGTTAAACAATGTCTGAAAAATTTGCGTTCTGATCCAAACTTAATTATTACTAAGGCCGACAAAGGTGGTCAGATTGTTCTTTTCGACAAATCTACGTATTTGGAAAAAACACATAAATTAATTAATGATGGTCCGTATGTGGATATCCGCAAAGACCCTTCCACTAGTGAAATTAACTCTATTAAGTGTGCCATTAAGTCTTCTTCCATTATTCCTGCTAACTTTAAGAAGTCCCTTATTCCGTCTATTGCGCATTGTGCCAGGTTTTATGCTTTACCTAAGGTCCATAAACCTGACATTCCTTTTAGACCTATTGTCTCTAGTATCGGTACAGCTTCTTATAAGCTTGCCAAATATTTAGTTTCTGTTTTTTCCCCACTTTTGAGCAGTAACTGTTTCACTGTTAAGAATTCTTTTGATTTTGTTAAAAAACTTCATAATTTTAAGCCGCAGGGTCACATGATGGTTTCTTTTGATGTTAAATCATTATTTACAAACGTTCCGGTTGAGGGGGCTTTAGATTGCCTCAAGAAAAGGCTTTGTGAATTCCATTTCTCTTATTTTGAAATCGAGGAACTTATACTTCTCACTCGCGCTTGCTTGTCGCAAAATACTTTTGTTTTCAATGGTAATTTCTTCCGTATGATTGACGGTTTGGCTATGGGTAATCCTCTTAGTCCAATTTTATGCGATATTTATATGCACTATTTTGAGGTCAAGCTTTTTGAAATCTTAAAATTTCCGTTCTATGTTCGCTATGTTGATGATGTTTATGTCCTGATTGAAATGAATTCGGATATTAATCATATTCTGTCTATTATGAATTCCATTGATCCCTGCATTCAATTTACCTCTGAAATTGAGACCAATAACTGTCTTTCTTTCCTGGATGTCCTTGTTATTCGTTGTGATAATGGCTTTCAGACTACCGTCTTTCGTAAACCTTTTGCTGTCAGTCTCCCACCTCACAGGTATTCTTCTTATCCCCCTAACCAGAAATTTGCTGCTTTCAATACTTTTGTTTTTCGGGCTACTAATATTTGTTCCACTCCTCAGTTACTTAGTGCTGAACTTAATTACCTCAAAGCTATTGCTGTCGATCGTGGTTATTCCTCTAATATTATCGATTCTATTTATAAGAAATTGACGAAATCAGACCATTCTGAAAAGCATTCTAATTCCAACTCTAATACTTCAGTTGTATTACCATTTTTTCCTAAAATCAGTCAGCAAGTTGCTAAAATCCTAAGAAGGTTTGATTTTAAAGTTATTTTTTCTCCTGTTAATAAAATCCCTTTTTCAAATCTCAAACACCCCGTTGATCGCCTAGATAATTGGGGCATTTACCAGATCTCTTGTCAGTGTGGTCTTTCTTATATTGGTCAGACTAAACGTGCTCTTAGATTTCGTTTAAAAGAGCATGAAGGTTATGTTAAAAATCAGGAGCTCAAACGTTCTTCTATTGCTCAACATTCTTGGTCTTCTCAACATAGGTTCGATTTTTCCTCAGCCACCATTATCCAAAAATGTTCTTCTAACCTTGATCCTGATTTTTGGGAAGCTTACCATATCATTAAAAATTCTCACTCTTTAGTCAATGACTTATCTAGTACTCCATATTTTCCAAGTATTTGGAAAGCTTTAATTTAATTCCCCCTTTTTTGGTTTCTTTTCTCTATTTCTCCGGTAGATGTCGCTACTTGTCCACCCAGTCGTTTCCACTGCTTCTCTCTCATTGGTTGTTTCGGCGGCTTCGCCACCCGCATAGGGTATAAAAGCCAGCGCGTCTCTGTCTATGTTTTTGCTCAGCCTTGCTTTTTCTAGCACGCTGTTCCTTTTGCACTGAAGAAGAATCTCCCTAGTAGATTCGAAACAGCTGTTTGCTGCTTTTCATATATTACTTGTGCATTTTAAACGTTGGTTTTTCTGCTTTTAACCCTAGTCCTTATTACGCGACCAGCTGCTATTACGTGAAAAGTGTAATTTTTTTTTTAAATAGTAAACATTAATATGTAATTTTTCTTCCGCTTTAAACGCATTAAAAATGTTTTCAGAAATAGTCAAAGTTTGTCCGTTACTAATTTTAAATGTATCTAAGTTTTGTTATTTTGATTTTAAAAGTAAAAATGTAAATGGAATTCCAAAATACCCGAACTTTCTCTGTGACAATTGACAACACGTATAAATATACATAAATAGATCTAAGTATTTTAGCTATTAACTATTAAATTAAAATATATAAATAGTATTTTTAGTTGTAGTATTTGTAAAAGTATTCTATAATATTAATAGTGATTTAATGCATTATAATTAATAACAATTATTTATGGATAAAATTAATTTAACATTAAATTTTATATAATTTGAATAATCATGTATAAATGTTTATAAATATTATGAATATATTTCAAAGAAATGCTTCTTAAATTTAATTTCATTTCTAATCCTTATGTGATCTTCATATATTAATTTATGATAAAGATGGAAGAACGTAAAAAGTACAAAATATTATAAATATATTTCAAAGAAATGCTTCTTAAATTTAATTTCATTTCTATTCCATATGTATTCTTGATATATTGATTTATGATAAAGATGGAAGAATGTAAAAAGTACTAAATACTTTTTGTGACAACTGAGTTGAAAATGCGAGGAACAAGACGCCTATTGAAGGAAAAAATAACATAGATGTTTGTTAATTCCACCATTTATTAACTTTTGTTTTTAACTTCCAATTCATTCTCTTTCGTTTTAATTTTTAATCGTTCATCGTTATTTTTAATCGTACAGTTTTTGTAATCATAAATTTAACTTTAGTGCACATTTCAATGCCGCTTTCTAAATTCAAAATATATTTAATGTAGTATTTTTCTTTCAAATTCGTGGCTTTTAATGTAACCTCACATTAACTGGAGATACTTCAAATAAGCTTGAGAGGATTCAAACCTCGACCTTAGGTGACGAAATTTAGTACCCTGCACAATCTGGCCTTATCCCACAACTTGATTATAAATGAAGACGCAAATGCGAAAATTTAATAGGAATTTTTCCGTTTGCTCTCAACTAAAAGGAACATTTCCGTCTGTCTGCCCATGTTCTGATATTTCAGTTTTTAAATTTCAACCAGAAAAGATAAAAAAAAAATTTCTGTTCATTCTTCAAAAATTTACGATTTCCTCTCCAAATTGAAAGTTTCCGACAAAAGTTAGAAATTTCACATGAAATCACCAGTACTCACACTGCAAATAAAGGCGTCTTAAATTAAGATACATATGTGACTGAAAAAGAATTTCAGACACTTAAGTGTCTGAATCTGAAAATTCAGTCACAATAGATGTCTTAATTTAAAACACCTAAGTGTCTTACTATGATCATAGTGTACACGAACTGATAAAAGTGTCTAAAAAATCTGCAAGTGTCTAATTTTAAGACACTTTGTAACTCCGCTCCGCATTCACCAGGGGGGACTCTCAGTTGCGCATGCGTCTTCCTTTCGAACTCGATGTTCGTTTGTAATTCAAACTGAATGCTTGTTTTTATGTACGCGTACATTTTAACTAATAATTTATTTTGACTTGATTGTGTTTTGCGGAATGTGAAGTTCCGGGATTTAATTTCTATCGACATAGTGGTACTCCGTATTAATATTTATCTATAAAACTAATACAGTGTTCTTCATCTCGTCAAATTTGTAAAGAGAACTGTTGTCTGGCGGGCTATGTTTTCAGGATGGAAATTTTCCATCCTTTTAACAGAGCTAGCCGGATGTGCAAGGGGATTTTATTTTTTAAATATCCAAGTCTGCCTAACTAACGGATACTAACGTAGCCTCCAATCAGGACGTCCTCTGGGCGAATGTGCTTTTGGAATAATCAGACCTTTTCCCAGGTAAGTGGGGTCTTAACTATGTATTTAAAATTCTCTGTGATTGTTTTCTCTTTAAATGAAGACCTCACACGAGTCTATAGCTTTATTAGTTCCTGAGTTATGCCAAAATATGTTCAAAGCATTTTGCCTATGGTATTTCCATGTTAAAATTTTATTTTGCTAATATTTAAATTTCTACTCTTCAAATCATCTGCAATCTTATTTCTGTATTATTTTCTATCCAATGTTATCTTTAAAATAAATTTTGGTGTCTCTGCATGGTGTATATTAGCGGTTACTGAATTTATTAATTTTACACCTTCCTAAGCCTTTTCTTATGTAGCCATTACTTTAAAAATTGCAGTGACATCGCCTGTTGATTGGCTCATACTTCTTAATTACCATCAAGACTACCTTAATAGTATTTTTTGGTGTAATTATTACTCTGAAGTACCCTTTTTAATTATTTATTTACGTATACAATATTTTTATAAGCATTTAATGCGGCAGCATTTGTAATGTTTACATCGATTTTTACATTTCTGATAGATTTATTATGTGTTATGTACTGGAATTCAAAAGCATTTATAGTAAACATTCCTGTTAATAGCTGCTTTTATTTATTATTTATGCTTTTCTTGTCTAATGAAGTTTTCTTCTGCCTCATAGTGTGTACATCATAAATTTTAAAAAAGAATATAGTTCGAACATCCTTCCATTCATTCATTCCCCATATATTTAATACAGCGAATTACTTGTGTTCATTTATTCATTTTAAAATGTTTTGACTGATAAAACTCATTAAATCCGGTCATTCTAATTAAAAGATTTCCCTTTGCTATAATTTTAGTGTTTCCGAGTATTTTAGAAATATCCCATTTGCCATACTGAAAATAGTCAACATGTAATCTTTTTATGATTCAAAAGTCAAAACCACAGCTTCACGATTTGATTGTTTGAACGGAAATTGACGTCACTAATGTAGACGTTGAATCAGAAAAAAATTTGTTGATGTCAACAAAGATTTAGAAAAAGGATCTCGCGTTATCTGTAGTCACTTTGTTAAATTTTAATGATTATTTTTAGATTCTTAAATTCATGTAATCATGTACCGTTAACTTAATTGTAAGAATGCGGTAAAAATATACAGATATATTTCATTTGAAATAATTATATAATATTGATTTTTTTGATTACTTTTAGTTAAAAAGTAATTTGAAATTAAAAATGAATACAAACTAAAGAGGTAGATTTTTATAAAATATTTATTTGCATATAGCTAGATTTTGCACTTAAAACTGACACGTACATTTATCGAATCATAATACAGGGTTGGACTTTTTCCAGAAGGAGGGCCTGATTAAAGCATGGGCAGACCCCCCCCCCCCCACGATTTTACGTGCTCCAAATTCGATATGGATTTTTTTTTAAGCTTATATTTTAAATGTGTTTCAATATTCTATTGATTATAATCAGCATTTTGAACTTTAAAAGTAGAATTAGATTAAAAACTAAATAAAAAAATAAATACAGTAAAAACTCTCAATCGCGGCCACCTCGCGAATTGAACGCGTTTTAGAACGTTGAATTTGCCTGCTATTCGATTGTGTTCGCTTTTATGAGGTAAAAAAAAAATGTATTTATCTTGAAAAAGGTCAGTGTTCGCTGAAGAAAATTGTCCTATGAAAGTTTTGTTGTAAAATCTCCATAACGGACACTCCTACATAGAGGACACAACTATTTAAGAAGCACATTTTTTATTATTAACATGCACATATTTTATATTTTTTACCTCAGAAAAACAGACACTTCCGAATGGCGAACAAATTCCACGGTTCTAAGGTGCCTACTATTGAGAGGTTTTACTGTATTGTGACAAATATTTTAATTTTTAATCTTATTCTACTCTATAAATTCAAAATATTGATTATAATCAGTACAAAGTCGAAAAAGATTTCAATTATCAGCTTTATAAAAATTGCATACCATATTTTGGAGCCCCTAAAATTAGGCTGTGTGTGTGTGGGGAGGGGGAGAGTAGGGCAGAATAATGGCCATATACTTTTCCAGGATCAACGTGGTCAAACATGGCTACGTATAATGCTTTAAAAAAATGTTTGCATATAGCTGCGATTCAGACGTTTGAAGTGTCTAAAATTCAGACGCAAAAAGTGTCTGAAAAAATTCAGACATTTTAAAATGTCTGAAAACTGAACACTCCGTTTCAGACACTTAAGTGTCTGAATTTAAGACATTTCGATTTAGAGTGCAGATTGTTCAGATATTCATACAAAAAACTCTAGCGGATTGTTAGCAGAAATCAAGAGGAACAAAAATTGCAATGGAACATGGCGTCGAAAACCACCTATTTAATCAAAAATACAGGGTGTTATGTATGTCGTGGAAGGGATATTGCCGTTTTTAATTTTCAACCAATAAAGATGAAAAGAAATTTTTCTGTTCATTTTGCGAAAATTTACGATTTCCTCTAAAAATTCAAAGTTTCCGACAAAAGTTAGAAATTCCACATGAAATCACCAGTACACAGGTTGTTCAGATATTCATCCAAAAAACTCAGATGGTTGTTAGCAGAAATCAAAAGGAACTAAAAGTTGAAATAGAACATGGTGTCGCAAACCAACTATTTAATAAAAATACAGGGAGATCTACCTTAATTGAACTTGGGTTGACAGTAATAACTTTCAGAAATTTTTTGTATACTGAAATGAATCATCTAACCCTTTATCTACAGACGGTACTTATAAGTACCATTAACCCCTTGGCATACGAAGACGTCTGTGAGACGTTATTTGTTTCTTATGTTAAAACAATAATTGACGTATCTCATATGTCTTCAATATTCCGTTGCGAGTTGTTGTTTACAGTTCAATCAAAGATCATTTCTATATCAAGAAATTAATAAGTCCGCGCAGTTTAGAGTTTTTAACTTTAAAAATAATCGAACGGTATGTCGGAAACGAATTTATTTTTCGAAAGTACGGATGAAGATGCGGTCAGTAGTTTGATCGAAATTTCTTAAGAAAGTAGTTTATTCCAAAATGTTCGTAAACGAGTAAGACCTTTCTCCAGCAGTGATGAATCAGATTCATCAGAAAGTATAGAAGAATGCAAATTGGAAGATAAAGAAAATATTCCAAACATTATAACATTTACTGAACACTGCACATTCCGAACTGCTTTGAAAAATTTCATACATTAGAAAATTTTATTTAATAATTTGCATCTAATATAATAGTTATAAAATATACTATTTATTTTTTTGTTGTAACACTAAGTTTGACGTTTTTGTTATTCAAATAAAGTATTTTGAACAAAGCTACATTTGAATGCCATAACAACCGATAAAAAAATAGTATTTCTAGACACATTACCTTTGTGTTTAATGATATGGAAAGGGATTAAAATAACTTGTTATAAAATTCATTTAATACATCAATTAGTTGCAATACAATTTATAATCAGTTATAGATAAATTACTGTATTTTGTTCCAAGAGCATTATTGGTTGCACAAAACAAAAATATTTTTAAAAGGTTGATTTCTTTTGCTTTGCATCATTTCAACTTTCTTGGCGTCGGGGGGGGGGGGGGGGGCGGATTTTTCAATATGTAAATATTTCTATATTTCTATTGTAAGAACATTATATTTGTACATTTCATAATTCCAGAAAATACTAAGAAAATATTTAAAATAAAAGATTCGATTGGAGATTATAACTATTGCAAAAATCCCTAAAAATTAAAATTTAATTAATCCTTCTAAATCCTACAATCCTCCTAAAATCCTTCTAAAATTTATTAAATGATTATGTAAATCTTCTACTGTAATTCAAACAATTTAAATGCTTTAGAAAATAAAATTTTCATGAATCCTTGTATCAGTACATAAAAGGGTTAATAGAAAACTCACCTTTGCTGTAAATTTCATAACATAAAAATATTGTTTCTCATTATACCCGCCAGCAGTATGCATTTAACGCTCCAAATTTTGAAATAAGATTACGAGTGCATGCGTTCTCAAACATAAATTTTAAGGGAGACCAAACTTGTCGCCAAGGGCGGCTAGTAAAAAGAAATTTTTCCTTTTATTCTGGGAAAATTTACGACAACGGTTAGAAATTTCACATGAAATCACCAGTACACAGGTTGTTCAGATATTCACCCAACAAACTCAGAGGTTTGTTAAGAGAAATCATGATGAAGAAAAATTGCAATGGAACATGGTGTTGAAACCAACTATTTAACACTTTATGTACTGAATTATGAATTCATGAAAATCTTATCTTCTACTGCATTTTTCGTGGATTGTTTAAAATAAATTAGAAGATTTATTTAATCATTTAATAAAGTTTAGAAGGATTTTAGAAGGATTGAAGTATTAATTAAATCTGAATTTATAGGGATTTTGTGCAATATTTATAACCCCATTCAAATCATTTATTTTAAATATTTTTCTTAGTATATTGAAGAATTAGGAAATGTACAAATATAATATTCTTACAACAGAAATATAAAAATATTTCCGAATTGAACCCTCCCCCCACACCACCGCCAAAAAAACTGAAAAGATGCTAAGGCAAAAGAAATCATCTTTTTAAAAATAGCTTTGTTTTGAGTAACCAATAATGCTTTTGGAACAAGATAAATTAATGCATCTATAACTCTTACTAAACTGTATTACAACTAATCGACGTATAAAATGAATTTTATAACAAGTTACTTTAATGGTACTTATAAGTACCGTCAGTAGATAAAGGGTTAATCAAAAATACAGGGTGATCTACTTTAACTAAACTTGGGTTGGCGGTAATAACTTTCAGAAATGTCAAGTATATCGAAACGAATCATTTAATAGAATGCTCACCTTTATTATAAATTTCATAACATAAAAAAAAATTGGTTTCCATTATACCCGCCAGGAGTATACATTTAACGCTCCAAATTTTCAAATGTGATTACCGATTGCGTGAGCACTAGGGTGTTCCAAAAAAAAATTGAAAAGTGACATGCATAGGGGCTTAAATTGTGAGAAATGATGAGATAAACACATTGTAAAATTTGAAGTTTTTATTTTAATAACAACTGACCTCTCAAGAAGCTTAAAGATTTCATAATTGTATTTTTTAAGCTTGTCATTATACCATGGAAATAATTGCAATAACGCATTAATTTTCCTCATAATTTCCTCTATCTATTACACCACACAGTACGTAATGGAAATATAGTTTATTAAAATCTTTATTATAAATCGCATAAAGTAAAGTGAAGAATAAAAAGTGCAAAAATGGAAGTGAAGTGAGGTATCTAGTATTTCCTTAGAATAAGCGTTATTTTAATGACGTTGCAATTGCACATAGTAGAAATATACAGTTTATTAAAACCTTTATTATAAATCACTTAAAGTGAAAAGAAGAAGAAAAATTTCAAAAACGCAGTAAAGAGAAATGTCTAGTATTTTTAGAGAAAGGAGCTTATTTCGTGTTGGTTGGTTACATGTTCTGAAATCTGAATTATGATGTTCCAGTTCAATTTTTAATACTTTCTTTATAACATGTTTCCTCACAATTACTGTGAAAATTGATGAAATTGTTGTATCAAATACAAATTTAAGCAATTTGTTTTGTCAAAGAAGACGAGTGACATATCTCCAGTAGAAAAACGAAAAGTAATAATGTGGTCTTCACATCTAATTTCCATTTTTCATAAAGAACTTTATAACCAATTATTACCAACTACTGGTCAAACATTACATCGTTTGTACATGATGTTAAATCCAAGCTTCAACATACTTTAAAAATTATTTTGTTTATTGCTTTAGAAAAAATGCACACCAATTTGTAGATTTTAGAAATGAATGCCAAGTTTTTAAATGTTTGACAGGTTTGAGAAGTTACTTAACTTTTTCCTAGTTTCTAGAATTTTACAAATACGCTTATATCATTAAACCTCATAAAAAAAGAGGGTATGCAATATCAAAATAAAACATCTTCATGACCAACTAGAAGTGCAGAAAATGATTAAGTTTCACGAGGATGAAATGTTTGTACAGCGCGAACATAAGAAGCACCATAACCTTATAATCATAGCTTCTGCTGTATTTGACTTATTTTCACTTCACCAGGAATCAGGACCTCAAATCGCTATTTTGAGTAGAATTAAAGATTACTGCCCGTAAGGCATGGTGACGTCACGGCGACGTCGTTGTGAAGTCACACTGTGATTTTGTGACCGTCGATGTGACGTCACGTGACGTCGATGTGACGTCACAGTGACTAGAATGCGAGGTCGTTATGGCCGTTTTAGAGGACGTTTGTGACGTCACATTGTGACCACTCTGTGAAGTCACGGTGTGACAAATTTGTGAAAAGTGTGTCATTTGTGACTATTTTGGCATTAACTTTGTGACGAACCTGTGACGAAAGCGACAATTCTTTGAAGTCACATTGTGACCAATTTGTGAAATATGTGTCATTTGTGACGAACTTGTCATAAACACTGTGATTTCAAATGAAAATCAAATTTCAAATTAATTGCTTAAAAGACGCAAATAGTGAAAAAGATTCCATGCTGGGACTCAAATCCGGGCCATCAGTACAGCACACTGACATTCTACCGACTAAATCACATGGAACGATACCCAGGCTGGAAAATTTCTCACTATTACATGTTGGCAAGGCTACAAACGCAGCAAAAGATGGAATATTGAGCGTGAACCACCCACATGATGCAAACACGAAACTTAATTAAATCCAGCATTGATTGAAATTATATTAATACTTGGAAATTTTTCCAGAGAGAACCATTCGCCTTGCATACAATATTTCAAATGAAAGTCAAATTTCAAATTAATTGCTTAAAAGGCAATTTTAATTTGAAATGTTGTATGCAGGGCGAATGTTTCTCCCTGGAAAAATTTCCAATTATTAATATAGTTTCAATCGATGCTGGATTTAATTAAGTTTCGTGTTTACCCCATGTCGGTGGCTCACGATAAATATTCCATCTTATGCTGCGTTTGTAGCCTTGCGAACATGTAATAGTGAAAAATTTTACGGGCTGGGCGTCGTTCCATGTGGTTTAGTCGGTAGAATGTCAGTGTGCTGCACTGATGGCCCGGGTTCGAGTCCCGGCATGGAATCTTTTTCACAATGTTGGCCTTTGCGCCTTTTAAGCAATTAATTTGACATTTGATTTTCATTTGAAATATTGTATATAAGGCGAATGATTCTCTCTGGAAAAATTTCTAAGTATTAATACAGCGATGAATTTTAAAATGAAATTTTGCTGTAAATATAAAATCTTATCTTTTTACCGTACTTTTTAGCAAAATATCGCTACTTTGGAGTCCTATTCTTCTAAAACATTTTACATTTTTCCACTTAAAAAACAATGCTTATCAACTGACATATTTTTTTATTAAGTTCTATGCTTGATATTTAGAATGTGTAAGTTTTTTAATTTGTTTTGATTTGTCATTGCTTTATTAAATACGAACATGGAAACTAACGGATATTAATACAACTATTATTTATAGAGCGGCATGATAAGCGATATTTATTTAAATTTTTTATTCCCGTGTATATTGTACTTTGTGAATATGAGCTAAATAGATTTGGTATGTTTTATAGGAAAAGACTGATCTGGGAAATAGAAAAAAAAAAAAAAAACGAGTAAGGAAAATTATGCGTTAAGCATAGATTAAAATATACTTTCCAACACTTTCTGAATGCTTTAACAAGACATCGTAATTTAGGGAAATGACGTAAATAAGATAACTAAGTAAACATTTTAGAAAACGCATAAAACATTTGAAAAACTGATTTCAGCAGTTACCGTCCATAGCCAAATATGTTTTCCAATTCTTTTAAACAGCCCTTATTTGATCTGTAGGTTGATACACTGAAAAAAATGAAGTACTCAAAAATGAGCAAACCGACGTACTCATATTGAATTGAATATTTTTGGATCAAAAATGAACCTATGCTTTCTCTATTTTGAAGCATCACATGTTATCAAACCCAAACAAACAAATAGTTTTGTACCCTGTAATGGTTCATTTCATTTATGGCGGCATAAATGATGTTTATTAATGTAAATATTAAATTATGCACAGCCTTTTAAGAATAATTGCTTGGAAATAATGTTCTTGTCATAAAAATTTTCGATTTGAGTATCTTGTTAAGAATTTTGCTATTTTTCTTGATAAATAATCAATTAAACATTTCTTGTTAAGAACTTTGGACGGGAAATAAATGTCAGTACATTTTTACTTTACATTATAGGTTTTTTTTTTTTTTTTGGGGGGGGCAGTACATAACGATTCATATTTGATCACAGCCATGGAATAAAAAATGAGTACATGTGTTTCTCAACTTTAAGTACATTTGGATCGGAGCTATTTTGTGCATGTGACGCATTTAAAATTGAGTACTTTTTATTCAATTTTGAGTACCCATTTTTTTAAGTGTATATATACTATATAATGGGAAAATTTAGTTTAGCAAGAAAACGCCTAACAGGTTGAAATTCATTTTCAGCAATTTATGCTAATGTATGGAAACATACTTGAATACCTTTGTACAACCTTGTAGTTTACCTAAAATCTTTATTACACGCCACTATTTAGTTAAAATTTAATTCAAACTAAGACACTCTTAAAACTGCTAAAATCACATTTCCAGAAATTATAATATATAGACGGCCATGTATCCAATTCTTTACGTGACCCTGTATATCATTTTATCTATATTCTACAAATATTTCTTGGTAAATTAAATGCAGTTCAGCGAAAAAAAGCATAACTCATTTAAAAACCACCTTTAAGCAATTTGCGCCCATACCCAGTAATCCTTACGAATACTTTTGTGTAGCCTTGCATAGAAATTATAGCATTTATATACACCATACACTATGGATAAATATAGTTAATCATAAAAGTGCATATCATAATTAAAAATATATTTCCAGCAATCATCGCTAATGAACAGTACTTCGGATACAATATGGTATCTGAAAGATTTTGTGTGTCCCTGTAAATGCTATATACGTATTATTCTTATTATACATGAAATAATTTATAGTATGTAAACCTCAGCGACATACATCAATTTCATTATATATGAAATAGATTAACATAATTAAAGTATGCCGCAAACAATTCCCTCCACCACTATATCATTATGTATTTGAATTCCTTTTTTAGTCCTGTAAATGAACAATAACTATTCTTTGCATCGCATAGTCAACAGAATGCATATTTTAGTGCACTTCATAAATGCATATAAATTTTATTCTGTTTGAAAGCGTGCGTAAAATCATAAAAAATCATTTGAAACGACTTTTTCCCATAGGCCGTAATGTAACGGAAAACTTTTGGCTGTCCCTGTAAATGAACAAAGCATGCTACAAACTTCATTACAAATAGGTACCGTGCGATGGTAAACGTCGATACCATCCAAAAATTTCAGGGCAATCCGAGTGTATTTTCGAGAGTTAGAGTGCGCACAGACTGCTAGACGGACAGACGGAGAGACAAACCGAAGTCATAAGCACTTTTCAACTTGTGTCGTACATTATGTATCCTGTATTATATGAACTTTAAAAAAATAAATACTAAAGCAGTTTAATCTATAACTTCCTATCAGGTATGAAAAATACTTTATTTCAATGCTTAAATATCATATTTTACTTTTTAGTGCCAATAATTACCCGAATCATACGCGTAGAAAATTAATTTACAATAGAAAAAAATTTAATAACCCATTCAGAATGTCTATAATTAAATGTTTGATTAAAATCACAAACAGAAAAAATACTTACATACAATTAAAAAAAATAAATATACCAATTTGAAAAACACTAAAAATAATAATTAATATTTATAATTGTACTGTTAAACAACAGCAAACTACAATAGATAAATTAAATGCATTATTAGATTTAACAATATCTCAAAAATATTTCCATATGGTATAAGGAATTCCTATTATTTTATAATTTTGGCAAATGTTAAATCTGAAAACATTGGTTTGAAGATTTAGGATTTTAAAAGATAATTTAAAATATTATTAGCACTAAAAGAAAATTCTTTCAAATGTTTCACTACTGTAATATGTTAAAAATACATTTCCCCAGTATAATGTTAATTTCTAATCTGAAACAGTTTCGTAATCTGATGATAATCGAACATCATATTTAACCCCAAAATAATAATAACTATAAATGTTAGTAATCAAAAAATAGTAAGAAGCCGATAAAATAATTCCAAATCATTGTCGTTCCATACATTTTTAATCTCAATTAAGAGTAAATTAATGTTTATATTAATTCCAGTATGAATGTAGGCATAAATGTCTCTGCGCAGTTTTTTTTTTTTTTTTTTTTTTTTTTTTTCAAGCGATGGCAGATTAAAATATTTTTCTTCACAGTTATCAAATTGGAAAATAACGCTTCTGACAGTTAAAGATCAGTCTCTTACAAATATAACTATTTAACTCATAATATACAACCAGGAATAAAATATTTAAATTAAATAAAACTTACATGCACGTTCCATTAATATCCGTGTATCCTAAAATGGTCATTTCCTTATCTTAAAGTGTTGTAGACGTGTTGTTCTAAAACAAGTGAACTATTTCCCGCGTATTCTCATATATATCTTTCTGTGGGCAGACGATTTTCGAGCAGATGGTTTGTTACAGATTGTTTGTTTTTGTATACAAGAAATATGGAATTTGAACGCGCAGAAATTTTCTGAAAGTATCATTCATTAAAATTTTGTATTTGAAGAAATGTCCAATGTAGTATTTAATCTTTTCTTTTTATCCGTACCAAATAATTCAAATTAAAATGTATTGTAAAGTTCCTTTTTTCTAAATAATTATAATAATAATATTCATAATTAGAGTTTATTAGATAAAACATTGTTTAAATTTTTAAAAGGTGTAAAAATAAATTTAATGTATTAACGACCCCCCCCCCCTTTTTTTTCTATTTTTTTAAAGTAAAGTTTGTTTTCCTTTATTTTCGGAAAATGCTAATTTTATTTTAAAAGTCTGAAAGAAGTAGAATTTATGACTTGAATACAAATTATAAAAATATTCTAAAGCAAGAAATGCATAGATGACTAAACTCTGAAGACTCTTTCTACATGCTCATTAAAAGGTGCAGATTTAACTGTAATAGAAAATTTTTAGTTTGAAACCACAGAAGTGTTTCGAATAATTCTGGTCGGTAAAAAAAGAAAGAAAGAGTGAAATTTCCTCCCAGCAAACTAAATATGTAAAGTGTATAAATTTAATATTCGTAATTGTAAATATATTATCCAAATGCTAGATAAAATTGAAATCATGAAAAAGTATACATTCACTGTCTTAGATATCAAATTGATAAAATATAGCCTAAAAATTTAGTTTATTAATGCTTGTATCGTGCACTTTATTTATTATGCCCCCCCCCCTCCCCTTTAGTGACGGAATTTACCATTTGCTATCCACTAATATATTTTCATTCCTTATGCCGCTGTAACTCGTGGCTGTTTAAAATATTTCTCTTCATTTTCAAAGATTTTTGAAGTTCATATTTTTTGTCACACTGTGACTTACAATATGCTGGTTTTTTTTTTGTCACATATGTGACGTGGCGTACGTTACATAGCAGTGACATAACAGAGACGTCACAATTTTTTTTAATTGCCAGAAAAATATAATTTTACAAAAAGTAACATGTTTTGAAGAATTTTCGTAAGTTTTTAAAGTTTTCTAAGAAGTTCACATTTCAGTCACAATGTGACATCACTGAGTGGTGGCATTTCGGTCACAGATGTGACGTGACCACAGTGACTTGCAGTAACGTCACAGTGACGTCACCGTGACCATGCATGCTATGAGGGTGGCCATGATAAATATTGCCAGCTATGCAGCAATTGATAAGGATACTGATGGTTGTGTTTTAACTGAAGATGAAAAACACTAGCTACAACTAAACAGAAGTGTCATTGTATCCTTCCTTTACAAACAGTCACAGAAACATTTAAACTTGTGATGATTATCTGAAGTTCATAAAACTAACCCGGGATGGCCACCCAGGGAAACCCAGCAAATGCTTTAGAATTTTAGCGCAGTCCCTGTGCAGTCCCTTACTACTTTGTGTGAAATCACATCACAATTTCTTAAAGTCAAAAGCAAAGCTACATTCAGCCCTTCTGGTGCATACCATCGTACGCGGTGGATAACAAAAAGAATTTCTTCCATTAAAAAATTTCGCTTTCGTGAGCAATTCAACTTCATGAAATATGAGGTATGTGTATTAAAACGCACCTGTTTATATTAACGCACAATTTATATAAAAGCGTGGTCCTCTGTACTTTTAAGCTATAGTGCACCTTAGAATGATTTGATTCTCTTAAATCTCTGGAATTATTTTTAAAAAATAGACAATGAACTGGCAAAAAAGTTCTTGATAAAACATAAAAGAAAACTATGGTACCTAAGTGAGAACATAATTGGGTTATCACTCTTTTCAGATCCTATATTAATTGAAGAGAAAAAGGCAATTGTTTCAGTTTCAGAAAACCTAAGAAAAAGCTTGGTTAAATGCTACGAGATTTTGCAGCCAAGCAATCAATCTTTCTACAGTCCTAAAATTTGTCAGTTCATTTCTAAAAATCGATGTTGATTCATTTGTAGATAGACGATTATAATATTGTCAAAAAAAAAAAAAAAAAATTCTTTATTAGTGGTAAATGATTGTGCCAAATGTGCTGTGCCAGTATGCGCGCGTTATTAGACACTGAATTCAATAATGTACTCCTGTAAGATGAGGATCAAGGTCAGCTCCTCTATCCCACAGTAGAATATCATCAGCAATTCATTACTTGGCCATTGAAGAAACACTGAAAAAAAACTTACCTTAAGTGATCAAGAATATTAAATTCAAACTTCAACCTACTGTAAAAATTGTTTTGTTTATTGCTTTTGAAAAAATGGACGTCAATTTGGAGTTTTTTGAAAAAATGCCAATTTTTTAAAAGTTCGACGGCTTTGAGAGGTCACTTAACTTTTTCCTAGTTTCTAGAAATTTTACAAATAAGCTTATATCATCAAACCTCATAAAATAAAAGGGTATGCTATATCAAAATGAAAAAAAAAATCGGACCCATTACTTTTGCAACACCCTAGTGAGCACCCCTGCTTTTCCAGAACTTTTCATGATGCTATCATATTTATTACAAAGCAAGGAACAAACCACTACATAGTCATTACAATACTTTTATTTTTATTAAAATGTTTGCCACCAACGCGAGATGAGTTAGGGTGAAACATGCTGTATTTGTGAGTAAATAAGTATTTTGCAACCCCAATTCCCATTACTGTTGTTGTTACGCTTGCATAGCTGCCAAACTTCCACTAATCTTCCCTAATATCTAGATTAATTAGACCCAGGTTAACCACTTTCGAACCAGAAAATTTATTTCATGAATCTTTATTCATTTAATTCAAGATTTCTACGTGGAACATATGAATACCGGAACACCCTGTATATACAGAAAAGTTTTACAGTATATTGTGAGATATTTTGATGGAATTATACATATATATATATATTAAATATCTGGGACATGAATTGAAAACTTCTAAAAAGAAAAATGCCTTTTGCGTGCGCATTTATTATATAACCTTGGCAGCTTTGTATTTTTATTTTAGCAAAAAATCATGCTTGTTTATTTTCCTTTTCATATTTCTTATCTCTGTAGGAAATAAAGTGCTGTGACGGAGATTCCTTGAATTATTCATAAAATCTTTTTGAAATCATAAATTCTTTTCTTTTTTATATCGCCAAACGCTGTCAATTCTGTTTATGAGTTTTCATATACTGACAACATGCAATAAAGCATTTATGAAATAAACAGTATTTGATTCTTCTGTTGTCTTCTATAAACATTTTAACTGATTGAAGTCGTAAGAAAAATCCTCGATAGCCGTTAAAGGTATTTTTTATGAAATATATTAAAACACGCAAAAATTTCCTTTTATTGAGACAAAATTCTATAAATTCAGTTGCGTTAAATTTTTATATTAATTGTATTAATTTGATTTATTTATCATAAAGTATTGCTGTGTTATATCCGTAGTCATAGCATGTATACATTAAATTGAAAGAGTCATATAAAACAACAATTAAAAATGTATAAAAGTCGATATCGTAGTCATAAAAAAAAAATCAAAAAAACATATAAAGCAATAATAAAAAATGTATAAATGTCAATAATCCATTATCAGATATTGCAAACATTCATGTTCCAGCAGCATAAACAAAATGAAGTATATCCAAGTAACCATAATCGTTTTTATATTAATGATTAAATTTTGTTAATAATGGTTATATTTTGCATATTAATTATTATATGTATAATTTTTTTTGTATGTTTGCTATGTTTCAGTGAAGATAAAAATTGTACTAATGTGTGAAATATAAAAAAATGTTATTATAATATCTCTATACATCTTTAATTAATTTTTCGACTACTTTTCAGCAGTGAAATTACGCTTGAAATTATTGAATATTAAAGACGTGAATTATCACATTGCTAACAAGGCGTAAACCAACTTAGTGAAAAATGTCCAAGCCGGGAATTGAACCAGGGCCCTATCTATCCCTCTATTCCAGAGGCCCGGGTTCGATTCCCGGCTTGGACATTTTTCACTAAGTTGGTTTACACCTTGTTAGCAATGTGATAATTCACGTCTTTAATATTCAATAATTTCAAGCGTAATTTCACTGCTGAAAATTAGTTGAAAAATTAATTAAAATTGTATATTCACCGATGCTGGGTTCATTTGCCTCTCATGTTACGCCGCTAGATTGTGTGCTCGTGAAGACTTTTCCATCTAGTGCTGCGGTAGTAGCCTTACCGACTTATATAAGTGAGAGATGCCAAGCTGGGCATCGTCCTTGTGGTTTAGTGGTAGAGCACTGGAGAATCTATTCCAGGGGCCCGGGTTCGATTCCCGGCTTGGAAATTTTTCACTAAGTTGGTTTACGCCTTGTTAGCAATGTGATAATGCACGTCTTTAATATTTCTATACAAATTTCTAATATACAAAAATTAAATATTCAAAACCCAAATAATCACACCTTTCTGACAAATAACTAAACTGCTATTATTTATCACACTATCGCAATAAATGTTTTTAAATTCTTTACTTTTTTCATTTAATGCAAATAAAATGCGCCTCTTTGATAGTTTCATCATTATTATTTCACTTAATTACCGTAATTTAAGGTTTATTAGGTTTTGATTTTTTCTATTTGATGTCAGTTATTATTTTCCTTCTTAACGGCTCTGGTTTTCTTTCCAATTGAATAATGCATATCCAAAACACATTCAGAGATCTAATAGAACTGATAACTTGTTCCGTTGTAAATTACAACAGAACTTTAATTAGATAACTATTTTGCCCAGAATAATCCAAATCGTGGAAATTCGGTTGTAGTTACTGAATATGTGAATATCCCACTTGAAACGTAAAATGATTGAAAGAGAATAGAAGTGCTATTATGCATCAGTGTTATAACAATAAACTGTTGAGAGATTGGAATATATCTGTTAACTTTTAAATGCATTTGTTTCTCTGTGGTTCAGTTTTCATTGCATTCATGCAGGTACTTTGTTTTGTTTTTGACGTAGTTTCCAATGCATACAACACATTTTTCTATTTAAGTTTATGGCGCTTTTATTATATCATTTTATGCTGATTTCGCGGAAAATGCTCAAAACATTCAATAAAGTACAGTTTAAAAATAAATTGAATATTTCTGACTTGTTACTTTGCAGCATAAGTGCCAAACTACTCTCTTATAAAGTTAGTCTAGGGTCAAATAGAATTTTGGTTTTTGTGTGTGATCGTATTGTCCGGTTTCTAACGTTTATTTATTAACGAACCCTCTATGCTGTTGTCCGTTTAGTTGTCGCAAAGTGTGCCTGAATCTCCGTGAACCTGGTTTTCATGGTTATTTTAAGCAATACTATGATAATCATATAACCAATTTAATAACTATAATTGTCCAGTTGTTATAAATACGCTGAAAGAAATTAGTTCTTGCGGATTTCTCATCCATTGTGGAAATTTAAAAGAGATTGGACCCTATTCCAATCTCCCTAGTGTTGTGCTTTCAGTGAACTGGTTTTTCGAGTAGAATTTTCATTTGAGAGTAAGCCAGCCAGGTAAGGCATTACCATTTGGCATTTTCAGAACAAACGAATATTGGAATCCATGAGAGGTGTTTTTCCATAGTACTATTGCTGTGTTTTGAAATTAGCATTCTGTAGTGATGTTTGTAGATTCTCTGAATGCATTGTATTTAATGCCATTACATTGTTCCTAGTGTCATTTTTGTAGTGAGATTGAATGATATATCTAAACTCTAGCATGCACACAGAGTAACGATTTTAAATTAGAGCTACTGTTAGGATTTACTGAATTTCTTGAGTCTTCCTTTTCTCCTTTTTTAGTGCTCTAGCATATAATATGATCATAGATAGCATCTAATGTGATCATACAAGCGAGAAATCTTAAAACGTATCTCTCATAGATTTGACATTAGCGTTCGACTTTCTACACATGACCAGTGTAGGCTCTTATACTCGAAGCGGTTGCGGTCGTCCAAAGTCTCCCTACCCTTCCCGCTGACATCGAAGACTTTTTCTGGAGGACCCTGTGACATATTTCACATATCCCCGTATCTGAGTAGAAACGTGAAATTAGCAGAACATGGAGTGGGAGTCTCTTAATAGTTATAAATATGAAAAAGTCGGGTGTGGAAAGAAAAATTAAAGCTCTTGAGCTCATATAAAAATATAAAGAATTTTTTTAAATAAAAATTGCAATTTAAAATAAAAAAATGAAGCATTAAAAATATTTAAGGATAAAATTTAAAAACCGGTGTCCAGTATTCTCCATGAGAAAAAGCTCCCCAGTGTGAGCTCGGGTAGCGCATCCTTCTAAAAGTCTCTTTGCTGCACCATAAGCGGTCTACACGGATGAAAAAAAGAATACTTCGGCGGTGGCAAAAATATGGAAAAAAGAAACTCTTTTAAAGAATAAAAATACAATGGAAAATTTAAATCTCGCTCAAAAAAATTGAAAAAATCTGAGCGGCACCCGCCAGCCGCAGACCAAAGGAATAGCGCGTACCGTACGTCACAGTCGCTGAAAATAACTCTCTGCTATCCAGGACGGCCACGGAAAGATATGTGCTAGACTTCAGTCACTGGAAAATTGGGCTGAACATTTGAAAATCTGCCTATTAAATAAGCTGCAGATAGAATGGGAGAGGTCAGAGGTGGAGATAGAGCAATACCGTATATACTCGCGTATAAGTCGATGAATTTCTGACACTTTTCGGTAAGCAAATTTGGGGGGTCGACTTATACGCGAGTCAGTTAAAAAAACAAAAACAAAAATTTCGAATACTGCAAAATTATGGTTTTTTATGTGGATGAATAAATATATATATATATAAAACATACAAATAATAATAAATTATCATTTGAAAAATTTTCAAAGATTTGTTTTTGTTTACTTTCTACCTTTTTGCACTGGCAAGTGAAATCTTTTGTTTGATTTTGCGCAAAATTGAAGTAAAAAGTTAGGGAGTCGAATTATACGCGGGTTTTTGATTTTTTGCAGAATTTGTATTAGAAAGTTATTGGGTCGACTTATACGCGAGTCGACTTATACGCGAGTATATACGGTATATCTTTTCGATGTCTCTAATTTAATAAATCCAGCTTTCAAATTTTTTTGGTGTGCCGGTCAGTGTTTTTTACAATAATTATAATAATAGCAATTATGTAGTATAACAATAATACTAACAGTCAAGTGTAAGCAAGGGTACAGGGATCTCTGACGGTTGTGTGCCGCCTTTCCCCGAATTCGCGGCGCTAAAATGTACAGTCGTAGAAAAAAAAAGTAAACACCCCCTTCTAACTCCTCAACAAATTATCGTAGAAGAAAGTTACTGGTACCGAACGATTGGAAATAAAGTCTACTTTTAAATGACGTATATAAAATTGGCTTAGGGGGCAATATACATATTAAAACGAACCATAACTTTATTTTTTTCAATAGCAGTACCCAATTCTGACAGCATAAATGAACTCTACACCCTTCAATTAGCCTAAAGACGAATTTTTATGCAATTCGTTCCATAAGTTTCCGAGAAATTAATTATTTTAAAACGAGCGTATTTTAAGGGCTGTATCCAAATTGAAGTTCCGTACTGGATTGTTAACCGAGAGAGCCGCCTTCTTGATCAAGGCACGTTTAAGCGTCAATGAAACCTGTTTGATTACAGTACAGCAGAATAAATTTCAAAATGTCTACTCACTTCCATCATAGACGGCCCCTTAAACCATCATTTTGCCGTTTTTTAAGCATAATTTGAAAACTACTTGGAACAAAAATGTGAAATTTTTGAATTTCCATAAAGCAAGACTTAATAAATCTAAACCCATCAAAAAATTGTAGGTTGCAATTCATAATTTTTTCGAATATTAATTTCATAATTCATAATTCATATCATAAAATTATAAAAATTGCAAATTCAGCTTATTTATGTTTGGGTATATTAGTATTATTACTACAAACAAAATTAGCACATTATCAGCATAATTTCTGGAGATATAAATAAAAATATGAAAATGTAATTTAAAATTAGAAGCACTAAATTTTGAAGGTTTATAAGTCAAAAACTTATCATTCAAATGACTTGAAATTTGGTGTCTAGGCATAGTTTGAACCGAAGATTTGAAATATCTCGTTAAAATTGGGTATTGCCATTGAAAAATTTAAGTTTGGATTCATTTTAATATATAGATGACCCCCTAAGAAAATTTTATATACATCATTTAAAAGTTGATTTTATTTCCAATCGTTCGGTACCAGTAACTTTCTTCTACGATGATTTGTTGAGGAGTTAGTAGGGGGTGTTTACTTTTTTTTTCCACGACTGTACAATGTAAATATTTCAAAGTAAGTTAAACTCTTAGCAAATTTGACAAGGTGTGAGTAATATTTCAACATTTCAAATAAAATTAAGTATAGATTTAAAAAATATTTTGGCAACTAAAAAAAACAGAAACATCACATCATTTAATATAAGTACTAAGAAAAAAGAAGTTATAAATTAAGAATGCTTTCCACGGTCATAGGTTTAATATTACGGATGGAAATTTGAGATTTGACTGACAAATATCCTTAAAACACGTTTTAAAAATATATTGTGTGTTTTAAAAGTAAACATGTTAATAATAGACACGCTTTCAAATATTAGGTTTATGAGATTAATTATATACCACGTCCAATATTTATATTAAATTTTTCCACATTAAAAATAACGACATCAGAATAATTACTAAAATAAAATATCAAATTTACAGCTGCATTTCTGAATGATATTAAAATTTTAATTTTAATATTTCGTTAATATTGTCTGAAATTATACTTTTAAAAGTACAGAAAATGCTTATTGAATTTATATATATATATATATATATATATATATATATATATATATATATATATATTTAAAGATAAAGTGAGAAAAATGGTAATAATATCATTAAAGATATTCTGGGTATGAAATCTATCTATAAAAATTCTAATAAAAAATAATTTATAGGAAGCTTACATTACTTTACGAATATCAACTTGAAAACGAAGTATTTGATAGTTACAATAAGAAAAGTGACAAATAAAATGTTTAGAACGCTGTTTCTGGTATTATAAAATTTTCGTATTCTATGATAATAAAATCTAGCATTTTCTTTCAGAAAGAAAAAGGATAGACTTCAGAATAAAATTGAGCTTTTTATATCATCAATATTATAAATGTGTGAAAAACTTATTGTATCACTAGAACTATTATGTACTTCGAAAAATAAGAAAAATGGCATGAATAAAAAAAAAAAAAAATGTTTGGCAAAATTTGAAGCACTAGTAGTGCATTAGTAGCACATTATTTTTAATGAATTTATATTTAGTGCCTTACACAGCATTAAAATTTTAAGAATATTAAACGCTTGAATTAATTTTCATATAACGTTCAGCATATTTCAAAAATATTTATTCATAATTTTTCTGTTCTTAGTTGTTGTTTTTTTTTCCTCAAAAGACAAAAGAGTTCTACAACTCAAGTACCTCCACTCATATACGATTTTTAGGTTTCCTTCATTAATACAGTCGAACCTGATTAAGACGCTTTTCAAGGAACGGGACAAAAGTCGCGTATAAAGCGGGAGCGGGTACTGAACATGACTTGCATAATGTTGCAGGAACTGTGTTTACTTTTACATTTAAACATCTAAATGAACTTTGCAGGTTTCGTTTATATGTTTAACATGAAAACATTGCGTGTTTTACGCATATTTAGAATAAAACTTAAATGTAATACAGTTTAACACATTATTTTTTTTTTACTGAACATACTGGAATAATTACCGAAAATAAAAACGGAATCAAATATTACTTCATTTGTATATTAATAAGTTGCAGACGAAAGTAAAATAAGCATCAGATGAATGTAACGATGAAATAGAATTTAAAACGAAGAGTTTCCCTTTCTTTTAGAAATATATTCTGTGTCAAAATTACTCGGAATATATTATTTAAAAAACGCGCGGAAAGATATCACGAAAATTTCTCGTTCTGTAATTTGGGACCTCTGTACCGAGTTAAAACGTGGAGTTTGTGTACTATCTGTGACTTAGTGTGCTTACAGCAAGTGTTTTTTTAAGACCTACTTTAGAGTCCTCCTTAAGTTTTACAATGGGAAAATTAGTTGAACAAGTAGCTTGCCTTAAATTTTGTCTTTCACTTAAACTTTCTTGAGCCGAATCACCGAAAATGTTGTAAACGACCTACGGCAAATCGTGCGCATCCAAAACACAGGCAAATAAATCGTATAAGGAATTCACAGAGGACCGAGAAGTGGAGGTGGATTTGTCTCGTTCTTGTCCGTATTCGTTCTAGTCCGCATTCAACGTCTACGGACGAATCAAATATAAATAATTAAAAAGCTTTCGCTTGAAAATAATCGTATGAGTCTTAGCTCGATAGCTCAAGACATCTCACATATATTTTCGTTAAGTCCGTTCATAACGTTATGACTAATATTTTGGGTATGAAATACATCGCCACATGACTGGTTTCGAAAGTTCTGCAACAGTTTTTAGCCCAAAATGAAAATATTATGATCGATCAAGGGCCATATTTGCCTGGTATTTCTCAAGTGACTTTTTTAATATTCACGAAGCTAAAATTACTACTTGGAAGAAAATGTTTTGAATCAATAGAGGCCATAAAAGAAAATTCGCAGTAAGAGCTAATGGTCATACCGCAATCTGGTAGTCCCTAGTGGACTGTACTTAGGTAGGTAGATTAACTACCTAAAAATTATGGAAGATTGGGCCCTGCGCTGGTATAGTTGTATTAAAATTTGATGGGGTCTACTTTAAAGGTAGCAAAATAAATTTCGATGAATTTTTTTTTTCTGCGTTTTATTAAACAATTCCGTGTACTTACACAGAATGCACCTTTAAAAGCATACAGTACTGAGGTCACATTATTTTCTATACTGTATGAAAAGGTGAAAAAAATAAATTGACAAAATACACCGCGAAAAATAGCAAATATAAGTGAATAAAAGAGGCAAAAATTCATTTATCTTCTCTCTATTTCAGTCAAAAAAATACTCGACGCAAGAGACAAAGGATATTAAGATGTGGAATCAAAGAAGAGTTCCAGTGTTTCTAATTTAGCCGGATTTTTTATTCAAATATCTACCACTGTTTCCGATTAGTAGAATTCGCCTTAATTAATAAATAATTTAATAAGACCAATATTACTACTCATAAATAGTAGTGCATATCTAAATAAATAAAAAAATCCCTGCCTGCTCGGCCTACAGGCGGAGGTAGATTTCAAAGTTAAGCACTAAATTCACCAACAAAACTTAAAGCAAGGTTAGAGATAAACCCAGTTTGTTCACTAAGAATGAGCTCTAGGGAGCTAAACGTTTTGTGAAAATTATAATATACACGAATACACACACGCATGTATATGGAATAGGTTTAAAAATGGATTAAAAAAATCAGAGAACCTTAAAGTGTAAAATATGTTAATATTTCCATAGTCGGATTTTTATCATGTTTTAATACATTTCTTCAAACTCACATGACGTTACATATTCACCTGCTGAGATACATCATATTTCCAATATGACGCAATATACATATTTTTTAATTCGTCAAACTATTTATTTTATTTTGAGTTTTCATGCGAAAATCTTGCTCTAGAAGACTTATGGCGTAATATTCAATTTGTTTTCAATTCATCAAACTATTTATTAAATTAAAGGTATATAAAAATATTATACAGACATACATACAATAAATACAATAAACCCAACTGGAGTGAAAAATTAGCCAAAGCCAGGAATCGAACCCGGGACCACAGTATACAAGACTGCTGCTCTAACCACTGAGCAGCAGGCGTTATTTATGTGTGTATGTGTGTTTTAATATATATCGTAGTATGAATGTTTTATTATATTTATTATATTTTTCACGTGAAAATCTTGCAACAGAAAAGCAATTGTTGTGGTGATAGTTTTATTGTTTTTTTTTTTTTTTAGTTGTTGGCAACTGCTATAACGAAAAATATTTATTTATTCCTGTCATTGTTCTGTAAGAGCTGTTTTTATCAGAATCATGTTAAGACAGTATTCAAATTTGTGAACCTTACCCATTTCCACCCCCTTGATCCGATTTCGCCCATTTTCAATCCCCGCCGAGACATTAGCTATATCAAGGTTGTTGGCGAGTTTGAAGACGATCATTGCATAATTGCGACTTTTATCGTGCGGACAAAATTTAGCACATACATACATATATATATATATTTATATATCATATAATGAAAAGTTATGAAGAAATTTTTCAAAAGTCGCACCATGGTAACAACTGCAATAGGTAGTATTTCTTACGAAATCTAAATAAAATCCAGCTAAATTGTGGAGAAAAGAGGAGAAATCCACATCTGGATTGAAGAATTCGCGTATTAAGCGAGATTTTTTGCCTTAAGGGACCAAAACAATATCGCGTATAAAGAGGGATCGCTTAATAGCCGTTTGCGTATCAAATGTGACATTTTTGTATTAGTCTTTTGAGTGATGGGTACTTGACTGGAAAAAATCTCCATAAAATAAGCGGCATCGCGTATTAACCGTTTTTATTACCGCGTATTAAGCGGCGTATTAACCGTGAGCGTCTTAAACGTGTTGTACTGTATGTGCTGCCAAAATACTGGCTATTATTTCCGTTTTATTGCTCAGTTAGTGCAGACCATGGAACTATTAATAAAGAGGAACTGACATATCCTTAAATTGTGAAGCTTCAACTGTAACCGCTTTCGCAGGATCTGATTACCGCCGGCGGAATCTTCCACCAGTAAATTTATATAAAAATTTTCTCCTTATTTAAACGCCTTATTAATGCAAAATTCAGTCATAAATAAGGACAGAAACAGATTTTCCTTTTTATTGGTAGACATTTACTTTGACGGAAGTCAGGCCCTGCGGTTTCACCATATTATGACATCCAGTGAAACAGATTGACTGCTTTACCTAGAAACTGACACCAGTAAAAGGAAATAGAAAATTTTACCATATTTGTGAGAAAGTATTTACATGAATAACAAGTTTAAATAAGACGAAATATTCTATTCAATTTTACTGGTGGGAAATTTGCTCCGATGGTAATTAGAAACTGTAGATCCGATTTAAAAAAAGCAGCCGCCATCTTGTGACAACCTTCTCAGTTACTTCACTCGCAACTGGTACAAAGTATACTATATGTCTTCTACTCTTTATTCATAACTCCATTGTGCAGACAAGGCAGTATATCCCATATTTACCCAGTAATAATTTCAGCAATAACAATATAAATGTCATACAATTATCGTTTGTATATTATAAAGCAAAAATATGAGTACGGTGAAAAGAAAAACGACATTTTTACAGTACAAAGTACTGTTCATGTCGCGCACAAACTCAATCACAGTGAATGTGCTGTATTTTTCTTTGGTTTCCTGACTATATTAACATGGAAAATACAGCACAATGTGCTGGCAATTTGGACGCCAGCAATTTGTGCTGTAAAAAAATGCATCCAAATTGCCAGCACATTGTGCTGTTAATTTTACGCAACTATTGTATTTTCCGTGTTAATATAGTCAGGAAACCAAAGATAGATACAGCATATTCACTGTGATTGAGTTTGTTCTGGCAAATTTACAGTGTTTTTTTACAGTGTAACGCTTAAGTGGTAATGTAACCCTGGAAATAATATTTTTTAAATTTAAGCATTGCATAATTTAATTTTTACACCAGAAGTTGCGCCAGATACGTTTAGTTTAACGTACCAAAGAGTCAACGATTTATTTGAATGAATTTTTTTAGCCAGAGTCGTCAAGTATAGCGTAGTTGAACAGCAAAATGAACTTTTTCACTCAGTTTGAGTTAAGAAACAATTATTTCACAATATTTCATCGATTTACGATGGAGACAAAAATAATTTCATAATTACATACCCGTGGGTTAATGAAGTTCCTTAGCTTCATGTTTTGACTCTCGGGCTGCATTGATATTGCTGCGTCATATTGAATGTTTTGCCAGTAGGTTATTTTAATGAATTATGTCCACCAGAGTCATTATCGGTTCTCTAAGTTAGAACATCGTTATCATGGGAATCTAAAAGTGCAAGATTCGTCTCCTAAACGTTTTTTTTCTCATTTGAAATAAAGAACTCTCTCTTAAGGCTGTTCTCAAATCCAAAAGGGCATCTCTATGACATAAGTTTTAATTTATTTTTGTTCGGAAATGCTGGGAACTTGCAGGTGTTTTTGTTCATAAACTATGTAATAAAACTGCTTCTTCCGATTTCTTTTTAAACGCAATAGATCTTTCCAAAAATCTTGTCAAAGTGAACGTTTTAAACCGAGTTTTCTCGCGAAAGAAGAATAACCACTCAAAAAAACACGGCCCCCTGAATACACGGCCAAATCGCTAAACTAACTTCAGCAGGTCACGTGACCAGTTGAAGGCGACCAATTGAAACGAAAGAAACACAGTAACAGGTGCCAACCCGACTGTTCTTCAACGTTCGTTTGTTATTATTAATCCTCAATTATCGTTTAAACTTGTACGTGATTTAAATATTGTTTATTAAGATATTTTTTAAAGAAAGACAATGTCTTTTAAATGTTCCGTTGCTGTGTATAATTCTTATTACAACCTATCTTATTTTCACGTTTTCGTTTTCCGCATGATGAGGAAAGAAAGAAATTATGGCTCTCAAGAATTCACATATATGAGTTTCATTTTACGGAAAATGCTAAAATACAGGCATTTTGATAACCGCGTGATTTTATTTAAAGAAGAATGGAAGGATAAAAATGGTATGAGTGATATGACATATCAAGGAAAAATCCGTTGACGACTGATGATGCATTCCTCTGCATAATTAATAAAATGATACCTAATCTAAATGTACAGGTTCCCTCAAAAAAGAAAAACACGAAAATAAGAAGAAGAGTATGAAATTCAAGAGATTATAGTTCGAAGTATTTCTACGTACGAAGTTGAAAAAATAAATTCAAAACTTCAAAATAGTAATCAGTTAAAGGAATATCTGGAAAAATATTTTAAGAACTTTCCTGATTGTCTTTTATAATTTTTAATGAGCAACTAATTATTAAATTGTGTTCAAAGGATAAACCTAGGATTAACATATCTCTCAAGGTAAGTTCTGATTTATGATTTCAAATTTATTAATTCTTTTTATTTTATTAAATTTATTTATTTACAATCTTTGGTGCTCTTTAACTAACTTACAATAGACTGCATTGTTTAACAACATTTTGCTCTAAAGGTTTTAAGTATTAGTTATGCATTAATCTGGAAATTTTAAACGCAGATCGCTTAAAAGAAAGATTTAGTCTTTACACGCAGGTATTGGGGCAGTAATTATTGTATCTCACCAGAGCAGTTGTTTGAAAGTGAAAAAAATATAATAAGAATTCAAAATTTACACTTTAATACTAAACAAAAATATTCATTTAAAGAGTTAGATTATAAATGTAATTCGTCAAAAATTTTAGACTCGTTTGAAGATCTTGAAATATAGATATTAAAACCACTTGATAAAAAAAAACGGTGCCAATCATGCGTTCCATTACAGTATACAGAATATGCTGCAATTCAGATTTATAAAAACAACCACTTGTAATTATTGTATAGAAATTTTAATTAGTAAAGATGATTATCATACGAATTTTCAGACGAGAATAAATTAAAAAATAACATAAATAGAGGTTCTTTAAAAGACCTACTGGATTTACATTTAAAATTGTTCTACATGCATCATAATATTAAAATATATATATATTCGGATGATTTTTATAATGCTTTCCTCACTCATGAAAATCAGTTGAATTTGTTGTTAAAAATATAGTGAGGGACATAGATCATTATTTATGTAAATATTGTACTCGTGATAGCTTTATTTATTTTTAAAATGTAATACAAGTTGTATATTAAATCCTGCTAAATAATTAATCAAAAATAGCTTCTGAACATTTTAATAAAGAAAAGTAAGACAAGAGCATTTGTTTGTAGCATTCAATCTTTGAATATCTAAAATTCTAAATAATACTTAAATACTTTTTTATGTCATATATTTTTCATAATTTAATTATAAATTTATCCTTTTATTTATTTTTTAATTTGTGTAAATGCATTTAAGCAAGGTGTTATTCTTCTTAAAGCTGTGGTGGTTTACTTATAAATCTTGATCATGATGCTAAACAAAAATATTAAAATTTTTTCCTTTGCTGACAAATGTGTAATATATGCATAATAATTTTGATAAATATTTTTTACTGATGGAATTCTAAGTTTCCTGTCAAAAGAAATTTTTAGTATCAAATCGTACATTCCATGTATACCATGTTCAAAAATTTCTATGTGAGTTCTTTTGAATATAGAATATTGCCTTCACACATTGGTATAATACATTAATTTGATAGTGAGTTAATAGCATACCTACTCTTATATTTTAAAATATATATTTTTTTAAGTAACATTTCATAAAAAGCACAAATTCTTGTGAATGATAAGCATAAAATTTCCCCCATTATGATGGTTTTATATTAAATCACTAATGTAATTTTTAATGCCCAAAAATGTCTTGCTGCAGATTCCTTTATGGTCTCAAAAAGTTTAAAGTATGCGGTCGCGGATTTTTTGAAAATCTTCTTGGAAAATCTGGAAAGAAGAAAAATTGTTTTGAGTATGAACTCTGTTATCAAATCAATAAATTAATTGATTAAACTTTTTGTAATATCATGTAGTAAATTAAAATTAGTTGAAAAACCAGGAACTAACTTCTCGCCTGGCAATAAGGGGAAAAAAGAGAGCATGGGCAGGGCCTAGGGGGTGAGGGTTCCCTAGGCGCTCAACCATGATATAATTTTATTAATTGAAATAAAAATCAGCCTTCGACAGCCGCCATTTTGAATCAGCGAGAAAAACGTTTTTGTCACATGATCAAAATCGCTTATAACTCAATAGGTAATTTATTTATAAAAAATGAAAAACACAGTTTGATTCCAAATCACTTCCACAGTCAGGCCTTCCAATTTTATAACTTTCCGTTAAAAATGAATTTGTAAATGGGTCAAAACGTTTTGCCCGTGTTCAGCAGAGCGGTTGAGCCTTAAGTCTTCTGTACTTCAAAACTTGTCATGTGTTTATTGTATTTCTTATCTATGAAACTAACTTCTTGAACTTAGCTTTTATTTAACCTTCAGTTTCTTTTTAACATAAATTTAAATGAAAATAAACTATTTTATTATCCAAAGTGCTTGCAATATATTCAAAAGATTTAATTTAAAATTTATCTATCCTAAAATGAATGGTTAGAAAAATTAAATTGCTGATCTACTTTTCAATCATCGCTGTAACATCCTCTCTTGAAAATGAAACAGGGATAATTAAATCATGACACAAATAATTAATTAACAGCGTTGAAAGTGACTTAAAGACTTTAAAGTTTAAGCATATGCGCATAAAATCTTAAAGCATTAGTAGCATATTATTGTTTAGTTAGGGTATGCATATTTTAATTACCGAATTAATATTTTTCTTGAAATTAGTTTAATTATTCAACAATACATAAATATACGATACGCTATGTAAAATTTTATAAGTTTTGGGGGGCTGCATAACATATTTTATATTTTTAAAAAAAATTACACTTTTCTCAAATTATTAAAATAAACATTTAATTCACGATAACGTGCATATTACACTGGACTGAAATAAAAAATAATGCATCATATGTGTTTTAAAAATTCATGTGTTGATTCCGCCCCGAAGATTTCACAAAATTCTCCATCGCAGCGCCCCTTTCCGGATTAAAATCCGCATTTCAACTGCAACCTAACATCTACAGTCATAAACATCTATATATATATATATATTATGCTATCGTATGTGACACAGAAATCGAGATTATTTGTTAATTGTTTAATGACAACGCCTGAATGAAACGCATCTCATTGGTAATTGAACAGCATTTAATGCATCTCAGTACCTATGAGGAGGTTACCATGGGGGGTTACCCTGTACTGCCGCCAAATGCCGCCAAGTTTGTCGCCAACTTGGCGACCAAAATGAGTCGCCAAAATGACGACAACTTGGCGATATCTCTAATATTCAGCCAAATTCCCATAGACTTCCATTGTATAGCAATGGCGTTCCCTTGCTTACAGAAAATCAGCAAATTTAAGTATTGTAATGCAACAAAAACTAATATTAATTTACATTAATTATATTTAATTACATTAATTATATTTAAGGCTTCACAAGTAAATTAAATTATGAATTAAAGTACCATGATATAATGCTTAGCATGCTTTCCTAAACGTAAATTTTAAGGTAGAAGAAACTGGTCGCCAAGGGCGGCTAGTATATAGGACGTTTGGTTCAATTTTATGCGTTCCTTCGTGCACGTTTCGACAATACGGCACAAAAATTGCTGTTTCAGCGCCACCTTTCTGCAGAATATCTCCATTCAACTGAGATCTGCTGGCTATTGCCAAAAACATATATATAAATTTTGGGTGCAATTTTATGTATGCCTTCATACACATTTCGATGATATCATAATGAAAATGACACAAAATCGTTATTACAACGCACCTTCCGGGGAAATACTCCCAAATTGAACAGGCCAAAACTAAAATCATATGTATAAAATTTGGTTCAATTATATGCATAACTTTATACACATTTCGCCCGGATTAGATCTTGAGTCATTGGCATAGCGCACCAGTGCGCTTCCAACTGAGCAACTTGGACGGTAACCAGTCGGCATCCCTCTTTGTTATATGCTGGCAAGTCTGCATGTGCAGCAGAAGATGAAATATGTTCATGAGCAACAGCATTGCTGCAAACAGGATACGAAATTAATCCCAGCATCGGTAAAATGATATATTGATATAAGTTTGTAGTTATGTAGTTATTTGTAGTGCGTCGTGAATATTGAATTTTTTGTTTAATTGCATGAGTTCTTACACTGCTACTTAGGTGTAAAAGCTACAGGGTGGAAAAGTGTCCCACCCGGGACTCGAACTTGGATGATTGGTATAGCACAACAATTGTCTGAGCCAACTGAGCTACTCGAACGATATCTAGTCTGGCTCCCATCACTCATATATGTTGCCAAAGCTGCATCTGCAGCATAAGATGGAATATCTTCAAGAGTCACAACCTTGTGGCAAATCTGATCCAAAACGATATCTATACATTATTTCAGTGATGCTGGTATTATTTCCTTCTATTGTTTGCCACAAATTTCTAGCTCATGAAGATATTCGATCTTGTGCTGTAGATGCAACATTTGCAACAAATAAAAGTGATTAATGCCAATTGGGTATCGTCCGAGTAGCTCAATTTGTAGAGTAATGGTGCACTGCGGCAATGACCGGTGTTCGTGTCCAGACTTGGACACTTTTTCACTCTGTTGGTTTTACGCCTAGTTAGCAATACAGAAATTTATGCAATAGAAAACTATCGATATTTCGGGTGCAATTATTAACTCCAAAGCAAAATATATGATATTTATTTAATTTATGTAATATAATGAGTGTAAAATATCTAATTTTGGTCACTGAGTATTTAAAATTTTCCTTTCGATTTTTTTATAAAGCATATTTTATACTTGGAAATAATATTCTTTTAAGTACTGGGATGTTATAATATAATGCAAGGGTCATTAATTAGTTGCGCATAAAATATTTCTCCGGTTATAAGTATTTATATGTGAAAAGTTTTACAAGCGCATTTTAATGCATTGAAAATACTTAATAGCTAATAAAACTCACCAACTCTTCAACATTACTTATCTATAGAATATATTCTCTCCTACCTATAGTAATTAAAATTTACTCAATATATCATCCATTAAATGAACGGCTAAGGAAATAGTTTTAAAATTGATCACTTAATAGTTAATTTAACAGAATGATACTCAGAACAGATAAACTCATTACGGTGTCAATAATATTTTACGTTGCGAATTTGCTTTAATTAGGTTTGTAAATATATGTGTTTAAGGCACGTAGATGAGATATTTTGCGGGCGTTGTTTTAATCAGAAATTATATGTCTTTTATTTTGCTTCAATGCATTACCCAATTAATTTTTTATAAAATGATTTTTTTTTCCGTTACTGAATTTAACAAACTATTTTTTTTATTTATTTTTTATTATTTTGGTGAAACACACTGTACTTTTATTAAATGCATTGGAGTTTTTAATTTCCTAAATGCAGGTGTATATGTATATGTAACTTATAATATTTAATCATATGGAAATATAAACTTTTGCTCAGTGAGTATTTAATAGTTCCATTTTAATAGGTATGCAGAGTACAATTTTTGACATAGCGAATAATTGCTTTTTTTAACTTCTTAGGTGATGAAATTTAAAATAAGTTATTTGACGATTACGTATGAAATCCAATTTAAATTTTAAGTATTTTATGTGAAATGAACAATATTCAGAGTCGCATTTTATTTTATTAGCAATACTTAATGTACTATGTAGTGGAAGTTCGGGTATTGTGGAATACAATTTTATTTTCAGTATAAAATTCAATATAAAGAATTTCAGATACATTAAATGTCAGTAAAAAATAAGACTTTCATTGTACTTTTTAACATTTTTAATTATTTTAATGTGGAACAAAAAAAATTGCTTTTTTAAAAAGTTACACATTTCGGGTAATGACAACCAGTCGGGTAATATGGAATGCCACTTTATTTTCAGTATAAAATTCAATATATAAAATTTCAGATACATTAAAAGTCAGTAAAGAATAAGACCTTCATTATATTTTTCACATTTTTAATTCGTTTAATGTGGAACAAAAAAAAATAGCTTTTAAAAAAGTTACACTTTTCGGTAATGACAACCAGTCGGGTAATATGGAATAGCGTCATAAGGAATGTTAAAATCACAAGACAAACCACGATTTAAAAGAATAACCAAAATTACTTAATGAATTAACAGTAGTACATTATCTAAAAATAATCAGATTCCTTGGAAAAACTGCTTAAGTTTTCAGACGCGTCTTGAAACAGTTGTCTAACTGACATTCCGACACATCCACCTTGAAAAACATACCCCCTTCACACGTCAGTAAGTTAGAATAGAGGAAAACTGACTAACACAGCTATAAATAAAACTGTTCACCTTTATAATTAATGAAAGATAATATCACTGACAATGAGATTTTAGAATTAATGGGAATTTTATAAAATTTACCAGCCAAAATCTACAAAAATTGTGAATAAGAGTATGTTTCACCGTGTCGCTCCAACAATAGGTATCCAAACGGCACTGAACACAGTATCTCACGCGTGCAATAGGAAGTCGAATGGTATATTTACGCTTAGCTGTAACACCGTGGGCGCCATATATTGTTCTCCTACCAATCCATAACAACCAAACTTCCTCTATAATATGTAATAAATTCACTTTTTATTCAGAACGCTTATAACTCAGGTTCTTTTAAACGGATTTTGACAAAATTGAGTTGTAATTTTTGATCGGATGCCTTTGTGCATAGGACATCACTCTACGATATCTACCCTATATATATAAAATCCTAATGAAACGATTGAATTGAAACGAATTTATGTAACGATTCTATGAAACGACTGATTAAACTACTGATTACGTTTCACGGCGATTTCTCCTAAAATATGGAATACTTTGCGATGAAATTAACACCAAAAATCCGTATTGATCCACAGATCTCAAAACTGGTATTAGAATTTAAAAATTAGAATTAGTTTTCGAAATATTAATTTTTTTCCAATTTAAATACTTTTTTCTAATGATGGCAACTCAAATTTTAATCATAACAGATATTTTTTTTTCATATTTTAGAAAAGGGTATTTTAAATTAATTTGGCGACGAGTTTGGCCTCCCTTAAATGTATGCTAAGAAATGCATCATGTTACTTTTATTCATAATCCAATTTGTATTTCATTATCATTTTATTTAATAAAAAACTTTCACTTAAAATTGAAACCTTTAAAATAAATGGCTTTCACTTCATTCTTTTTTTAAACGAATAGAAAAGAAAAATATCAGGCACAGATGTCATATACGGAACGGGGTACCTGATTGGTGCAAAAATGGCGTTATTTTGCGTCACATGGTAACCCGGCTATTGTTGCTTATTTATTAATAAATGTTTATTTGAATTTATTTTCTTTTTATTTACAAAAAAATATTATAAATTGTTTCTTCTATAGTTATTAATTAAATTTTTTGTTGTTTCATTTTAAAAATAACAGAAAATAATTAAAAAATACAAATGTAACCGGTATTTGAAAACGAGGTTTTTGCCAAATTGTCGTAAAAAAGTCACGCCAAACCCGGTGCGTGTAATTGACAATGCAACAAATCATGAGATTTAATTTCCACTTCAAAGCAACGTTTTAATGTTATTACTTCTCCCGTCGACCAATTCGCCAAATTATATAGGTAGCCAAATTATACAAATTGACATTTTTTTAAATTTTAAATAACAAAAGAACAAATACATTAGTATAACATTAATAAAAATACAAATAAAACATCGAAATAAAAATAACTTGATGGCGTGAACATGTGTAACTTCCTTAAAGTCAAGTGAATGTGGCATTTACGATCAACCATTATTGGCATTTAATCTTATAGTTTGGCGACAGATTTTTGGTCGATGGGATAACCAAGTAGCACCGTTTTAATTTACCACTTGAAAAAAAAAATGCTATCTGGCGAGTTAAAAAAAAACTGTTGGCGAGATTTTCACCTGGCTAACATAAAAGTACCAGGAATTCTTTGCGATCATGGCAACTTTTATGTAGTTTTAATCGAAAAAATAATTTTGATTTTTTTTATCAAAATGGAAACCTTTCTTATGAAAAGCGAAAGAATCAACCCGTTGTTTATGGCAGTTACATGACTTGGACTATTATAATATAAACGAAATAATGACGATAGAATAATATTCGGCGACTTATCACACCTGTGTCTGGCTAACATTAAAGTGCCAAAATGGCCGCCTGGAATATAAAAAGCGAAGGGATCCGCCAGGAGATGTTGATGATAGTCACATGACTTAGGCTATTATTATAGAGATTGTTTTCAATTCTAAAACCAGCTCAAAGAATAATATTTCCTAACGATTAAAAATTTATTTTCACGTGACTATTAAAAACAAAAACAAAAAAAAACTTTAAAATTACTATTAAATGAGTACGTGTTAAAAGCAGGAAAATATTGAAAATTATGTCCATAAAATTGTATTTACACGTGAATATTAAAAGGGAAAGGAAACTTTAAAATAATAAATTCATTAATATGCGTTTAATCCTTTCACGGACAAGGCACTTCTATTCGCAAAATCTTGAAATCAGTGAATTGCACCAGAATTTACAAACAAATTTCGAAATACAAAAATGCTTTTGTTCACTTACTTAATAAAAGGGAAATTTTCATCCCAATAATCTGGTGCTAATGTGGCATTTAAAAATTAAAATTAAGTGGTCTAAAAATGAACCACCGCCCTTGAAGGGGTTAAAGCAGCAAATTTTAGTAATTGTAGTAAATTGTATTATGTAACTCGTTTTATAACTCTGTTAAAAATACCGAGAGACAAAGACTCTGTTTACTTAATTCATTTTATTTTAGCTTCTTTTCAAATGTTTAATTGATCTTCTTTAACCAAACACGAAAACGACCATTGGATGTCTTAACAGCAACTGATTCTACCTTAATTTTTTGCAATCAAAGGGGATTGAATAGAAACCCGTTTACAGGGAGATCGCTACAGGTTTTTACAGTATAAATCAATCTTCTCTAATCTTTTTAAAACCGATCACATTAGCGTGCTTTTAGATTCTGCAGTGTCTGAACGGGCGAGCGTAGCTTGCAGGAAGCAGATCCCCCTAGTTTAGTTATAAAGCTATAGAAAAAAGTTCTATTATTAGATGAAACTGATTGTACAAGGTTAACTTTTTTAAAATCTACTTTCACTATATATATAAAATGCGAATTTTAGTTTTTTTCCGAAGATTTATAACTCAGCTTCTGCCAAACGGATTTAAGATAATCAAAATTGACTTAATTTTACAAGCATTAATTGATTATGTATCGAAATAGTTTTGAAATTACCACATTGCATTAAATTTAACATAATGTGGCAATAAATAAATGTGGCGCATCTTAAAAGCCGTTTCTTGAATAGCTTTACGTAACACATTACATGCTTTGAAGAAGAAATAAAATTCCCTTTTAAATAGTAGGATGACACAAATTTGTGTTATTCTTTTAACTCTGAGTCGGACTCAGAAGGTCTGTCAGGTCCGCTGCCAAGACTTAGTGGAAGCCGCCTCGAAAGTTACTTAGTGTATTACTTGCTTTGAGGTTAATAAATCAGATTTTTCTAAACAAATTTCGAATATTCTCATTTTGTACTTCATAATGAAGTTCACTTATCAATTTAAGTCCGTTTAAACTAAGTTAATTGAGCATAAATGACGATTTTAAAACATACTCCTATCCGGCATGCTGCTCCCGAAATCGGAATTTTGGAGGTGTGCCTAAGGGAGATTTAATAATATTTACATATGTATTCTGACAGGCAGGTATGCAAGTTTTTTTGCTAGTTAAAAGTATCTTTACTTTGCTTTAATCCCCCTGCATATAGCTCGTCTCGAGCTACGGGCAAAATCTTTTGCATCCACGCATTGCCGTTTTTTCCCCCTGATTTAGTCAGTCACTTCGTATTCTACGGGGTTTTCGCGAACGGCTGCATTCAGAGAGTTTTTCTTCTGATATTGTTATTTCCAGAATCTTGTTTTATGCAATTGTTTTGGGGCTTCCGTGGCCGAGTGGTTAAGGCACCACGCCGCTAATCGTTTGAGAGCTTAGGAGGTCTGCGGGTTCAACTACCGCTGTCTCCATTGTACACTCTTTGTGGAGCTCCAAGTTGTGTTTCTATGGTGTTGTAAATTCTCTTGTGACTATCTTGTCATTGTATGTAATAGAAAAAAGGAAAATAATAATTGTGGTTTGTGTCTGTGTATAATAAGGCTCATTCGAGGCGAACAGACATCGTTACTATAGGCTAAAAAGCAATCTCCACTACGGTGGACTTCAATGCCAATGTATACAATGTTTTCAGAAAACTTTTGGCGTGACATAATGGATTAACTTAATGTATATATACTCGTCATAGAGTAAATAGAGAGAAGGTGATGCCAAAAATGTAACCCAAAAATCCGCTACGTTCTGCCCTAGCACAATCACGTGCTTTCGCAAAAAAAAATAAGAAAACTTACAGTAATGCAGTTTTTAATTCATAATACAATGAAATGCTACTTTAGAATGCTTAAATATAACAGATCATTTTCATATAGAGAAACAAATGTATTTAGTTATCTTGATTTTAAAATTAAACTATTTTTCTAAGTTTCGAAATTAAAAGAGCTGATGTCATTTTTGTGATTTTAAATAAGACTAAGGAAGCTCAAAATGTCTTCATCTTTAAACATGTGGTAATGACTTTTCACACTGCTTTTTACTCTGCTCTGGTCTGAGTTTAAGTTACTTAACTTAGTCGACTCTTCAAGATTTCACTTCATATGAACTGAAACGCCTTCATAAGTGCATTTGAATGAATTAAAAATAGTTCCTAGTTAATAAAATTTGTACATTCTTCAAATTATATATTGAGTACCGCCACTCTCTTCTAACTCATAATAAAAATCTACTCAATTTATAAATCTTTAATTGAGTACATAAGAAAATTATTTTAATTTAACACTTGTTACGTAATTTATGTGAATGAGGCTTTCATAAGCACCATTACAGATTTAATGAAATTTTATCTGATGAAGTAGCTTTAATTAGGTATGTAAATTTAGATGTATAAACGAAGCTGGAAGATGATACATTTTTCATACATTGTACTTATGAGAAGTTATCTGCTTTGATTTAATAATCTTTCTCTAGTTGATGTTTGACAAGATGAAAACACTTACTGGAATAACAAAAAGGAAAATAGGAACCTTATTAAATAGGTAAAAGCATGCTGATTTATTTATTTTTTAGCATTGCAATTGCTTAGGGCATTTACAAAGGAAGTTTTATGTTTTAATGAACAATAAAATATTATATTTTTAAATGATATGATTATAAAATTCCTGTTAGAATATTTTATAAATAGCTGCATATGAAATGTCCTTCTATCTTTAAATGGTACGTATAAAATGAAACGATTTCATAAACGAAGTTGTTTTATATTGTGTGCTAACTAAAAAAAAATTAATGAACTCATAAGCATTGGGGATATTTTGCATACGGCGACTACTACCGCCTATGATCAATAATTACTTAATTTATCAAGCATTAATTGGGTAGGTAAGAATATAGTTTTTAAATTGATAATTTAAAAGTTAATATAATAGAATGATGCTCATAAAATACTGACTCTCTACAAAATAAATGACGAGCGAATTTGCTTTAATTCAATTTTTAAATTCCTGTGTTGAAAGGAAGCGTGTAGATAAATGATTTTTCATTCTCTATATTTAACAAAAAATGTTAGTCATAAATATCTCTTCAATATGTATTATCAATTGATTTATGAAACAAGAAAGCTTTTCTGTTACTGAAAATATCACGCGTTAAATGTCTCTTTTTTTTGTGTGTGTGTGTGTGCGTGTGTAAAATAAACACACTGATTTATATATTTAATTTTCTCCTATCCATTGCGGTTTTTTATTGCTTATTCACATACGTGTATGAAGCGTATTTAGTTTACATTATCCTGTGAAAGTAAAACACATAATTTCAATCAGTATGTGGTTATATAAAATATAATTTCGATATCATTATACCACATTTTATGTTTTAAAAGGAACTCAATACGTTCTTGTAAATACATGCAAGATGAAAAATTTTGCAATTTTTTGCTGTACGTTGTTCATCTAAAAGTAAAAAAAAATCTTTTGGACATTTTAATACATCAGAATTCCTTAGTTAATAAAATAAATTAACTTTTTATCATGAATAATATTTATTACACAAATTCATAATTATTCATGGCCAAAATGCACTCAATATATCATGCATTAATATTGTATATAACGAAGTCGTTTAAAATTTACCAGTTAATAGTTAGTTTACAAGATGAGGCTTGTAAAATATAAGCTTATTTTATAATCGATGAAATTTCATTTAAGCTCTTTCTCTAATTATATATGAAATCTCTTTCAAGCAGTAACTAGCTCATGAGAAATGAGCACATTTAATGCGTTTAACTTATTTAACTAATAAAATAAATTCCCTATGGCATGAGCGCTATTTTTAGCACATCTCCTAGTTTAAAGTATGAAGAAATAATTGAACAACTCTTTTCAAAATTGAGGAAATTTAATGTAAGCTCTTTTTTTAATTACGGGTGAAATCCTCTTTAAGTTGTAAATAGTTCATGGAAAATGAAACGCTTTAGTAAGCATATTTTAATGCGTTGGAAGTACTTAGCTAATACTATACATCAACTCATTAAAATGAGTGTTATTTTTAGCCAATCACTGGTAAAAATCTAAAAATAAAATATACTCAATTTATCAACCAATAATTCAGTTGAAGAAGAATTAGTTTAAAAATTAACCGGTTAATTGCCGGTTAATTGCTCTATGATCAGAATGAGGTCTGTGAAATATAATCTCATTTCAGAGAGGGTAAAAATTTCCCTTGTCAATTTGCATTCTTCATGTTTGTAAACTTCGGTGTTTAAAGAATGTTGATGGAAGAATTATATAAAATTTTATGTAACATAAATCATCTGTACTAAATTTTCTTCACTGTACATTATCCCTTTCCTTTATGATGAATGAAAACTTTTCTATTACTAAAATTAACAAACCATAAAAAACCTTGTTATGTAGGTCGAACACGCTGAAATTTGTTGTTATTATTAAACCCATTTCTGTTTTAAATGTTTACTTATATAAATATATGTTGGATATTTATATTATATTACTTAAAAATAGAGAAATACAGAATTTAAATCAGAATGGGGTTATATCGATAGCTGAATAATAGTACATTTAGGGCATTGAAAAAACAATAAAATGTTAAGTTGTTTGTTTATAAATATTTATATAACTGTGTATTAATATTAATAACATATGAAATGCCATACAAGATGTAAATAGTTTATAAGAAATTAAATGCTTTTATGAACCAATTTAATGTATTGGAATCAGTACTAGTTAGTTAAATAATTTACTTCTATAGGACTAAATGATTAGTAGGGGAGACCGGAGCTACTTGGCTACAGGGAAAAGTAGGCGCAGTCCTCATAAATCGCCTGTTTGTGGATATATTGCGCAATCAGTCACGGAGTACCATTCTTCTTGCTTTTTACAATCCTCATTATAGTTTTGCAACGTTACCTACGTGCAGTAGAAACTTATTACGATTTTTTTGGTTTTTGCACTCATAAGTAATTTTTTGTTGCTTCATTCTTTTTCTAATTTCTAATACTTATCTTAATAATTGCGATTTAACTTGTGTAGTTTTTCTTAGTGTATGATTAACTGTACCTACCCCATATGTGATTTACTTGGATTATTTATGCTTAGATGGTTACGTGTTTCTTTTGTTAAGAAATTTATTATGGGGCTAGTAGGCGCACTAAACATGGGGCAAGTTGGCTCGGTGCCTGGTGTATGCTGGTAGCTTGAGAAACAGCAAACACCGAGAAAAGTGGTTGCAATGCAAGATTTTGGGTACACGAGACTTGCTCAAACAGAGACACTCGATTTTTTATTTGCGGCAACTGTAACTCTGATGATGTATCGAATAGGATAGAAGTTACTCAATGTTAATGTTTTATTCATTATTTTTATGTCTGTATAATTTAGAATTTACATTGTACGGTGATAACGCCTTTGTTTAAACTTACTGGTAATAATGAAATTGATTTCTCTCAACTATGTGTCTTATTTGGGTTTCATTTAAATTTTTATAAAGCGTGTGCCAACTTACCCCATAGGTATAGGCAACTTGCCCCGGGGTAGGTTGGCGCACAATTTTCCTTTTAATTTAGGCTTCTGCTAAACATAAACTACAAAAGCTACAAACTTAAATCTCCGGGTATTTATAGCCCAATGCCTATTCTTTAAAAGTACAGTTAAAGTTCATAAAAAACTTAAACAAAAAATTAATAAAAATCAATAACTAAAAACTGCGCATACTAGCTCCGGTCTCCCCTTTATAATATCGTTAATGCTGTAGCATTAACGATATTATGGGTACAACCTTTCCTATTAATCTACAGTAAAAAATTTCACAATTTATCAAGAATTAATAGAAGAGGTACGGTAATAGTTTTGAAATATATCACTTAATGGTTAATTTAACAGAAAGAGTTTTATAAAATGCGATCTCATTAAAGAATCAGTGAAATTTTAGCTAGCGAATATGCTTTAAATTCCCATGAAGTATGTTTATCAATTTCAGTATGTAAATGAAGCGTGCAGATGAGAGATTTTTTATACGATTGTACGTATCATAAATTATCTGTACTAAGTATTGTTTCAATATGCATTATTTACTATATTTATGTTAAGTGTAAGATTTTATGTTACTGAAATTAGAAAACGACAGAAACATATTTATGTGAAAGAAACACAATTATTTATGTATTTACTAATAAAACATCAGTATGCTTTTTTCAGGGATGAGAACTTCCCGTCCCGAATTGTTCGTTTTCACCACTAAATTTTAATAGTTTTCCTTTCTTTATTAAATCTCAGAATTTCTGTCATTAAATAAGGCGTGAAATACCGTTAAAATTTAGTGGTAGCAAGTAGTCATGTGGGACGGAGAATTTTCATCCCTGATTTCTGTTTATTTGCATGTATCTAGGGTGAAATTTTATTTTATATCACTTATTGGTAATAAAATAATGAATTCTTATAACTAAGTGGTTAATTTATAGACTTCAGGTTTTGTAGTAGCAGAAAGCTTTATGTAGCTCTTTTCTTTGATTGAACAAATAATATGTTCTTATAAGCTGTAGGATTAACAATTTCAAATAAATTCACTCAAAAATCATGCATAAAGTTTCTTCAAGTTGTAAATAGTTCATATGAAATAAAAATGTTTTTGAAAATTATTTTAATGTATTGGAAGTATCTACCTAATAAAATTTATTTGATCATAACATTTAAAAATATTTTACTAAAAATATACAGCCATTCCCATAAATCCATATTCAATATAAATTTAAGCATTTTATCAACTATTAATTAAGGAAATTGTTTTAAAATTAATCACTTATTAGCTAGTTAACACAATGTTCCTTATTAAATATTAAGTCATTACTGAATCGATGAAATTTTACCGAGTCAATTTGGCAATTTAGATTTGAAAAGATCGATTTTTTAACGGAGCATACATATAAACGACTTTTCATGCATTTTATTTATCAGAAATCATCTGTATCGCTGGACAACAGTGGTTTTGTCCTAGAACTAAAAATGGAGTCTAGATCAGTGTTTGTCGCTGATTTTGAATATGCTTTCCATTTCTCTCTAGGTGGTCAAGGTTTTGAGAAATTTGCATATTTAAATTTATGCAAATTTAAGCTTTTATGTGCTATTTTATGCAAATTTAGGATACAATATATGTCACATCTAATTACGTTTTCTAAATAATGACTACTTGGATATTTGCTTCAGATAAATGTCACGATTCGCATATTCTTAAGATTTATTTATCACTTATTAAGCCTAATATGCATATTTTTCAATGGTGTAATGTTTACATCACTCTCAACTTTAAAATAGTTGCCACAGAATTGACGTAATGTTTTTCTAGACTAGATTTTTATGCTTATTTCAAATCTGCAGCCTGTTTTCTTATGTCATGTCTAGTTTTTGAGTAAGATGAATTTCTGCTTTTGCACGGCATTAACACAGGTTTGATATAAGATAGTTTTTAGGGGTGTGTAATTCATTGACAAGAAAGTGAACAGGGTCAGATTCATATCAGAGACATAAAAAAAATTATATAATCGAAAAAAATATAAGTAGTAGAATCTATCCTAAATAGTTGAAGTTTATGATACAAAGTATCATAAAAAGCTATTTCTGGCTTTTTTCATCAAAAAATAAAACGTCACTTTTTTCAAAAACTAGACGTGATAGAAGAAAACAGATACAAGATTTAAAATCAGCTCAAAAAACTGGTTTAGAAACATATTAGAGTACTCGTGCGGCAGACATATTTGAACGTCAAGAAACATTATTAGAAAAACATGGAAAATATGCAAATTAAGTACAATATTTCACAGTCACATGTCAGTATAATCTCAGAAACAACGTTTTTGTGAAGTAAATTAGGTAGTAATCATAACATAAAACAAAAAACCCTGTCTGATATTGCTTTATACCTTCCATTTGCAAATAATTGTATAAAATTCACTAAATTTGCATAAATTGAAATATGCAAATATCTCTCAAACTTGACGTGCTAGAGTAAATCTAAAACTAGATTCGGAATCAGCACAAAAAAACCGCATAAAAAACAACTAATTTCTGTTTTAGGACAGAGCAAAAGTTCAAATTTGTTGACCAGTGTATTTAACTGTACTTACACATACATAATTTAATTAATTTATTAATAATAAAAATTTTAATTTTTTGTAATTAATTAAATGTAAACAACTTATTTTATGGATTCCTAGTGAAGCATTATTTATGTTTTATTGTTTATTTTTCGCACAGTTTAATATATGGCTTGTTCTGAAATTAAGTGGAACTTTCAGTGTAGCAATTAAAGAAAAAATAAATATTCAAATCGCTGTGTTTAAAATATATTTCCAATATTTCATTTAATTTTTAAAGATAAAAAAAATCATGATTCGAGGTCAAAGGTTTTTATTTAAAATTACGCTTTCAATTTTTCACATAAACCTGTAGTTGACAAACTATACTGTATATGATTATTATATACCAAATATGATTTTTAATAGAAAATTTTCTAAAATACAAATATTGCTTCTATAATTAAAAAATAATGCTTTCAGCACTCTAAGCATGCTGTTTACATCAGTAAATATCATATCCATGGATATGCGTCACCTTTAATGCTACAACAGTGCCTACATACCAGAAATTAGGCCTAATACTTTCTAATCTATGCACATACACAACATTCACATGTACTGCTTGATATAAAATTAAAGATAGCTATTTAAAGCTGTATCAACAGAGTTTGTTATTTTTTAAACTGACGTATCTAATGATGCTATGGAGTTGACATCCTATAAAAGTGCACTATAGTAATTGGAATTTTTTTATTTAAACCACATGAAATAACAACTCACCATACTTCAGAAATGTTCCACCCTATAAGTGGTATTTAATTTTTACTCCAAGTTCAAGATTATATTGCTATATATTAGATATTTTATATAACTGTAACTGATCATATTCCATGGAAGTGACTATATATGGAGTGACTATGTATGGAAGTATATAGTTTTATATAACTGTAACTGATATTACATGGATGTGACTGTGTATGTAGTGACTATCTATTGAAGTGACTATGTATAATGATGCTATGGAGTTGACATCCTATAAAAGTGCATTGTAGTTATTGAAAGTTTTAATTCAAAACCACATGAAATAACAAATTATCATGCTTCCGAAATGTTCCACCCTATAAGTGGCTAACTGTATTTAATTTGAATTCCGTGTTATAGATTATATTGCTGTATAGTAGATATTTTATATAGCTGTAACTAATATTACATTAAAATGACTATGTATGGAAGGATATAGTTTTATATAACTGTAACTGATATTCCATGGATGTGACTATGTATGGAGTGACTATCTATGGAAATGACTATGCATAATGATGATATGGAGTTGACATCCTATAAAAGTGCATTTATATTAAGTGAAAGTTTTAATTTAAAACCACATGAAATAACAAATTACCATTCTTCAGAAACGTTCCACCCTATAAGTGGCTTAATGTATGTAATTTGCATTCCAAGTTCTAGATTATATTGCTATATAGTAGATATTTTATATAACTGTAACGGATATTCCATGGAAGTGACTAAAACTCTAAGTACTGAAATAGCTGGAGATGTAATTTTTTTAATGTACATTTTTAAAGGTTTATTTAAAAAAATAAATAAAGTACATCCATTTTTTTTAACTTCATATATTTCATACTATTTCTTTCTTTAATCTCATGGGAAATAGCTATGTTGTAAAATAAATGCAGGCATAGAGATGGCATTTAGTAAATTTTTAATTTAATTAAAATAATTTTAAATAAAAAAAATCTTCTAATTTTTTTTAAATATAGTGTTTAGACCTGCTTTCATAGATAATCTACTTAATCAAACAAATACGAGTGTGAGACGGAAAATAAGTTTCCCTAGGAGACTGTGGGCAGAGTTGTGTATCAAAGACAAAAAATATAATGAAACACTAAAGATAAGACGCAACTTTATTTTTCTACATAAGTGCCAAATAAGTTGAGACATTTGTCATACCCCTTTATAAGCTTTAAGAAGCGCTTTTTGAAAAGATCAGGGCTCTGCATCATTCTGCTGCCAGTAGATATGGAGAGAAAGTGCGTTTTGAATTCGTGTTCAAAGGAGAAAGTGAGAGCGGTTGTCTTCTATGCTTGGGCACGTGGAGTATCGGGAGCAGAAATCCATAAACGCCACGTGGGGGTCTGTGGGCCAGATGTGATTTCGAAACAAATAGTGCGGAGATGGTGCAGCAAATTCAGTGAAGGCCGTCAGCAAGTGCTAGACAGACCGAGACCTGGGCGGACGTGCACGGCCACTACAGTACAGACGACAGCAATACTTGACTGCTGCTTTGGAAGCAATGCTGAAGTCACACAAACCTTTCAACTCTTGTTTTCGTATGCAGAGCCCTGTTTATTTCCTGGAGAGCTTTATGAAGCTTATAAAGGGTTATGACAAATGTCTCAACTCACTTGGCACTTATGTAGAAAAATAAAGTTACGTCTTACATTTAATGTTTCATTATATTTTTTGTCTTTCATACACACCTCAGCCAACAGTCACCAGGGGAAACTTATTTTCCGACTCACCCTCGTATTTGCTTAACAGAAATACGAATTGATTGGGACTCAAATTTTCATTTAATTTCAGAAAAAGCAAGAATTCAAGAATTTCTAAGGCGCAACAAATTTAAAGTAATGTACGGAAATTGCGCAGGGCAATAACATATACATCCTGTAATATGTTAGGAAATGTGATATGTATGAGACTATTTAATTAAAAAACTGCTTTTTAAAAGGGCTGCCAATTGTGTATGCTTCTTTGCTTTACAAGCGGCATGGGAAGCGCTTGAAGTCGTTACATGTAGATCTAATTTGGTGTGCAAGGTTTGGAATCTGAAAACATCTAACTACCAATGACAATTTCTTGAATTTGTTCATTGTAAACTGTTACTTTAGAACGTGATATTCAATTTTACAACCTGCTCTACATCTGCATTAGAGTGTTTCAATAAATATTATTTGGGCGTCAGCTTGCTAAATACAGACATCGTGTAGGCAGGGACAAGTGAGTGAGTAGCCAATTCGAGTGGCATGCGCAATGTTGTCTGTAACGTACTCACTGATTTTAAAAAGTGCAGCATGTAGCTGCGTATAGTATGCACTTTCCTCAACCTAAAATTGTCGAACTTCGTTTATTTTTACTGCTTGGATTTGCAGGAGATTTTTTTTTAATTACTTGTAATGTCAATAATAATAAATAACTTTGCTAAAACAGCTCAACAACACGGAAAATTTTGTCCTTACATACAGTACACTTCCTTCAATCTAAGTGCATGAAATCTATAAATAGTGCATGGGAACTTGCAAACAAGGTTTGATTTTGTTAACGTATCTGACAACATGTAGCTACTAATCACAATTTCTCGAGTTTGTACATAGTAAATGGATGTTTTAGAATTTTTATATTGAAAAAGAAATTAGTTATCCCTTTAACCATTTGTATTTAGGCTTATGGTACCCTCTATATATGCGTGATTACCCAGTAAGAGGATATTTGAGTTGAAAAAAAATTATTAAGCTATTCCTTTTTAATGCTATAAGAAAAGTTATATCTGCATATCTGTCATGAATATCAATAACTGAACAAACAAGATTTTAGAAACAATTAACAATAGCATTTTATTAAGAAAGAAAAGAAGGAAGTTGTGGATTGTGGCTTTGAGAAGAGGCCAATGATTAACAAATTTAAGGAGTACAGTAAATGTCGTGGAAATTTGGTTGAAAATGCCCTTGACACTTAAACTTTAATCTTCAATATGTAATCAATTTAATTGCAGCTCTGTAGATTTCAAATAATAGCTTTTTTGAATTATAGCAAAGATTTCAAGTTTCCCAACAGATATCCTCTACTAACTAAATATACCTATTTTATTTAACCAAGACAATATATCTAATTCATTCCACTAAAAATGATCCACAATGGCGGATATGATCACACGAGTAATTGAGAAAGCCATGCTAAGAAACCGCTCGATCAGCGAAAACACCCGTGTACCAAAACTACGAAATATTACGCCGATTTCGCCGAGTCCACTCACACGAAGGAATGTTGAGAATCCTAAAATATAGGTTATCTCCTTCACATACATTATTTAAAAAAACAAATCTGTCTTCATCTGTATAAATATAACCTCGAACGAAAATATACAATAACGCTTTCCATCTTACACACGAATCAAAAAAGCTTTTGCTTCCAATGATTTTATGAAACATTTCCGGATGGATTTTACTGTGTACAAGCTGGTCCTCCAGGCATTGCCCGGGCCCGTGATAATATTCTTAAATGAACATTAAATTTGTATGATTTTATGTCTTTAACTCTATTTTGTCTGAATTATGTGCCTGCGGACTATGTGAAAAGCCGGTTTTATAAAAAGGAAAACCTAATATTCACCGGTAAAAATGCGCGAGAGTACTGCCACTTGAAATGAAGTGTGTGCGTGTATGTGTGTGTGTGTGTGGGGGGGGGGGGGGCTATGTCCGACGTCTACGTAAGTTTTGTGCGAAAATTTTGATAATTAACTTTACAAATCTCTGACGTAACCCTTTTGTTTCCCACATGGAAATCCTAAGGGATTTTTTTTCCTTTACAAACTATTATTTCTCCCGAACAACGCCGGGTGGGTCAGCTACATAAAAGAAATAAAAATAGGTGAATTTAAACATGCATTGATGACAATCTTCAATGGGTCTTTCCGGCGTCTACGTAAGTTTTGGGCGAAAATTTTGATAATTAACTTTATAAATCTCTGACGTAACCCTTTTCTTTCCCACATTGAAATCCTAAAAGATTTTTTTCATTTACAAACTAGTTATTTCCCCCGAACGACGCCGGGTGGGTCAGAGATAAAAGAAATAAAAATATGTGAATTTAAACATGTATTGATGAGAATATTACATGGGTCGGCAGATTTCCTCTTATAATTTCGTCGAAACCCATTTCTACCTATCTAGAAACCTCTCCCGAGTACAAAGCATCAAAAATTTTTCAAAAAGTTAATTTTCGTATATTTAAAATGTTTTGCACCGTTTCAAAGATAATCGAAAGTATATTCTTTTTAGTATTTTCCTTTCTGTGTAATTTCGTTTTTGGAGTCTATGCATAATTTTGAAATATGCCCGAAAAAGGAAGGAGGGAAAGGTTTCTTCCGGTATTTTAAATGCTTAAATAACTGTCGTTATCATCCAAACACTTTGAATTTTTTAGGAGTTAAAAACACAATGTTTTCGTAGCCTGGGAGAAAAAATATTACTATTTAAGGAGAAATGGGTAGTAAGATTTTTTTTTTTTTTTATCGTGAGGAAACACTCAGGTGTTTACTGATTTCGTCGAAATTTTCGCATATTTTAATCTGCAAATATTATTTCTATTCATCCGAACGTTTCGAAGTTTCTGTAGGTGATGTAAATCTTATCTACTGAGATGCTGTAAAAAGATTGTATTAAAATGCAGACGTTTAGTTACTTTTAGCGTAGAAAATATGTCGTCTGCGTGAAGTGCGAAGTCACCTGCGCTTGCCGGTGTATTTAAAAGGGTTAAGATTTATAATTTAAAAATAATCGACCACGTTGCACCATTGAATAGAAGATTTTAGCTATAAGAGCACATATTTCGTTTGTCGCACCTCTAAAATTGAGAGGGGCGTTGCCACGTTCAAGGGGAAAAACTATTTAGGAAAAACAACCTTTTTGAGTTTTTTTAGAAGGTTTAACAGCGAATTTTTTTCGAATTGATTGCGGCATTTCAGACGTAAATGTACGACCTTTCAGAATATGTCTTTCAATTTTAACTGCACCGAGTTATTTGGATTAAAACAAATTTATCAAAAAAAAAAACAAATAAAATCGAAAAACGATTCTTCACTAGCTTACGATGCCTAAATGGGTTTATGAGCGTGCGCAAGTACTTTCACTGACTGGGAATGAAATCGATATTTTTTATGAGAATGAGTTGAGATTTTTAATTAATAAATAAACTAATTATTAGAAATTTAAAATTCTGATTCGGAGGTGCATCTGGAGACACTCTACGGTAAACCCACACAAATTTTCAGTCTAGTACGTCCCGTAGATTTTGCTAGCCATCGTGAAAAGACAAATAGGCACACACACACAAAGCGAAACTTTTAGGCAGTTTTCATTACAAAAAGCTACCTATTGCAGCCGTTCGGAGGAAAATGATTCCGAAAAATGTTGGTACATTTTCACCGATCATGACCCCCAGATCCCGAAACCACCCTCCGTTCAAATGTGATATATATATATATATATATATATATATATATCACATTGTCATACTGTAACTCTGATCATTGTCCTACTGTAAGTCTCGTATTTAGAAATCGATTTGGATATAGTTTGGTGTGTACATAGTACGTACCAATATCTCGACCGAGTTTGTTGACCAGCTTCATCCGTCATTTTCTTTCAAAATGGCGGTCATTTAAAAAAATTTTAAAAATGTATAATTATGATAATGTATAAAAGTGAAATAAGGCACACAAAAATTAGACATTGTAAAAGATTTTTTTCTTATGTGTTTGAGCTTGGTACAAAGATTTCGGAACATTTTTTGTTTCGTCTACACCTTAAAAAATGGCTGAGTTATAGCACTTTTAATTTCTAGCATGGATGACATTTTTAACGATCTGATTTTTGTCACGCGATAATACGCGTATTTATGAACCGAATTGGATGTGACAAGGCATGTGCATAGTACATAACAATGTCTCGACCGAGTTCGTTGCCCAATTTCATACGCCATCTTGTTTCAAAATGGCGCCATTTAAAAAGTTTAAAAAAATGTAAAATTTAAAATGAGGTACAAAAAAATTAGAAAATTAAAAAGATTTTGTCTTATGTGTTTGAGCTTGATACAAAGATTCCGGAGCATTTTTTATTTTGTCTATATCTTAAAAAACGGTTGAGTTATAGCACTTTGAAATTCTAGTGTGGCTGACATTATGAAACGATCTGATTTTTCTCACGCGATAACAGGCGTATTTTTGAACGGATTTGGATATAACTTGATGTGTACATAGTACATACCAATGTCTCCACCGGGTACGGTGGCAAACTTCATCCGCCATACACTAATAGCCCAGAATAGCTAATACACCAATTAGTAAAGATGTAAGGTATAATCCTTAAAAGGTATAAGGTAAAGTGCCCATATTTCGTCCCGTCTCCTAATTTCGTCCCCTTTAACTTCTTCGCTTCTGCGAAAGTGGTGTCACTTATGATGCAAGGCACAGTGGACGGAAGGTAAAAGGAGTCAGTGTTGAAAGTTTCGTTCGCTAAGACGCATACATAAATTAAAGACGGTGAGTTTCCTATTTTTAGAAGACCTAAGTACTTATTACTTCGTTTATAGAACGTTATTTACAGCACTGTAAGTATATATTTCTTATTCATTGCATGTATTTTACATTGGTAAGATGCTGACAGTGGCATACAGTGTGTTTTAGGACGCTCAGTTCATCTTACGGGAACTGAAGATCCCTAATATTGGGAAGTAGCGTTGTCCCAATTTCGTCCCCCTTGCAGTTCTTATTTTCGTCCCGGGGACGAAATTAGGAATGCTTTTTCATGACATTTTTCTTAATTTTCCCCTCTTGTTTCTATGGCTAAGGCATAATTGCCAATCTCCCGATTTTTTGGGTACCAGTAAAATCTTATAAAAATGTTTTCTTTATTTAATTTCGTTAAAACTGCGATTGTATAAAGCAGTATTTCTGCATAAAAATATTGGTATGAAAAAAATCGGCAGGTTCGGAAGCTATGCTAATGTTTCCTTATGTTATTATTCCACTGATAACTAGTGCATTTCTTTGTGCCTTACTTTAATGTAAATTAAATTACTTGCTCATTTAGAAATAAATTTTGATTTAGTTATAAGTTACGCCTCGGCGCATTGGATTTTGTGGGAGACGAAATTGGGACCATTTTTTTCCTTTGCATTTTTTAGATACTTTTGAAAACACAATTTTTTGCATTGTTAAAAAAAATTTGTACAATATTTACCTACGTTTCTATGTGCATGGGTAGTTAGTCTATGTAAAATCCAAATTTGGTGGATTTTCACTGAAAACTACAACTTCAAGGGCCTAAAAGTGACTGGGGGACGATAATAGGGCACCTTACCTTAATCAATATTAAAAATAAAATCAGTGAAAAAAAGTAAATTTTCTGAATTTTGCACACGTATATATTTTCCTTAGTTTTCCATTCGATTTTCAAATTTTTAATTTGAAAAAATTTTTAATTTCCCTTTACAGTTCACTTTCAAACCACAAAAATTACAACCTCATGTTTTAATTTTTTAATATTATCTTTCACAATGATTCAAAAGTATCTTCCTCAAATTTCTATTTTCTAATTATAGATAATGTCGTTAATGATACGAATATGAATAATTAATTTTTATTTAGTAAATAAACATACCCAATTAAAACTTATGCAACCATTCGATATACGGAAATTAATGAAAATGTTTTAATGAAATATCGAAATGTATTCTTTTATAAAAATGCACTTTTATAAGCCATCGCGAATATTTCTGAATTAAATAAATGTAATTTTAATTACATCGGTAATCATTTTAGCATGTATTTAATAGCTGATTAGATACAACCTTGCGATCTAAACTTAAATGAGATTAATTTGATAAACTGAAGTTACACGAAAACTATTTTTATCACGTAAGTCTTATGTATTTCTGATGATAAATCACAATTAATTTCCGATTAAGATACATATTTGCACTGTGTGTGATAATCGTTTGAATATACCAGACGTTCATTTGTTTAATGAAACGGAGAATTAATACTGTGCGGTTGTTTTTTAAATATAAAGTAAAAAGCTTCATTTGAACTTATCTAATTTCACATTGCACTTTTAATTTTGGTTAGCATCTGACTAAAAAAACGTTCCAGATGGAAATAATATGGCACTTTTTTGTCAACACCAAGAGATTGCTCGATAATTTAAATAATGCAATATTTTTTCTAAAAAATACAGATTACAATTTCTGAAGGAAAAATATACGTATATTTTCAAGATTTTATATTAAAAAACACTTGCTTTTATATAAATACTGAGCCGAAATTTTCGAAAACACAATCCTCTGTCTAACCTATTTTCATTCTCAGCAAGTTAGCAAGTCTGAGTTTTGTCTTCCATCAATGATTCTGCAAGATGCCATATGAATCCTCAGGAGTTGCTCAGGATTTTTGCAGCCGCATGATACCCATCAGGACTGTTTTATAATGATATTAAGACAAGTTACAGGAGACATATGAGCTGCTTCAATGTGATAAACCTCATGGACTTTATGTAGTACATGATTGCTTATTTAACATTTAATAAATATCAACAAACATTTTGAATACAGACTGAAAACATGTGAATACATGTGTGTGAAAGCATGTGAAATGTGAAATACAACAAAAGTATAGTAATTAATAAATGGGAGTGATATTTAAAGTTTCAGGCTAATTCATATTATTTCTTACCAAAAACTAATCGAACGAATAAATTAATTTAAAAAATCTTTGTAAAGTTCATAAAAAAATTAAAAAGGAAAAAAAATTAAACAAATTGTGGCGAAATGTACATTATTTTCAAGCAACCAATAAGTTTTTATGAATTGGAAGTACGCGATTTCTGCGGCTAAAACTCGCTGAAATTTTTAGATATTCAGTACCACTGTTTCCAAACAATAATCTTCGTGTTAGATGCTTATTGCATCTGCAAAAGAAATAAAGCATGAAGATTATCGTTTAGAAATATTGCTAGCAAATGTATAAAAAGTAAAGGAATCTGCGATCCCTTCTATATGTATAGAATGCCATCACTTTTGCTGACGTAAATATTTCTACAAACAGGTTTTAAAGCTGTAAAGGGATCTAATGAAATGTCTGTAAAAATAATACCTTTTCGTTGCAGTAAAATATGGATAATTTTCACAGATAAACAAATTCATAATTGATTTAAGGAACCGTTCAGACCAGAATCAAATTAATCAGCTTCCCGTCAGTAAACCGTTAAGATAAATTGTTGATTGGATATCTGATGGAGAATTAAAAAAATAATTAAAAATAATTAATTTATTGAATTCATTACAAGCAACAAGTGTGAAGATTAGTTAAAGAAAATCATAAGCAGTAATAATGAAATCCCTAACATTTATTCATTCATATACATTTATTGAAAATGTGGCTAAAATATCCCCAACCTTAACTTTGCTAAAGCTTAACCCAAAGCTTAAACTTGTTTTGCTTCGAAAATAATTAAATTTTTAAAAGTTTTTAATCAATTTAATTAGTTTTTATTCAATCATTGTCAAGAAACATTGTGCAAGATTCTGAAAGTTTTTGAAATGTGTATTCCACATTAAAAAGAAAAAAAACCTCTGCCAAATCACATGGTAAAAAGTTCATACTCATGTATAGTTAAGTATATATATATGTATGTTTGTGTGTGTGTGTTACAATATTAGATCTATCTCCGCAATTTCCCTGTACACTACTACTAAATTACTACTAAATTACTACTCTTCCTTATTCTAAATACTTTTATATTTACTAAATACTTATTCTTAAATAATCTCTATCATTAATTCTGTTAAATTCACTTTAATTTAACGTCTCACTTGTCTAATTCACTTAATTATTACGCTTTTAGTATTCTTAAATTAAATGTTCCATTTCTGATCTTTCGTGTTTTAGAATGTTCTTTGGTAACCATATTTATTTTTATTCCAGCAGAGATTTACTTTCCCGCGCTTAATTCCGGGATTTCCTTTTTGCTTTATTATTACTCCGCTGCTCTGTACCCTCTCTTTTCATGGCATGATATCTTTACATCTTAATTGGTTTAGAGCGCGTACTACGTCAAAATTGTATTCCTACGCTTAGGAAGTAAAAAGCAGTTACGCACGATTCTCCATTAGATTTTGCTGAGTCTTTGAAATATAAACTGCCCCCTGGCTGTGTGTCAGTCAAAATGTCGTTCGTTCTAAAGATTTTAACTTTTTATCTAATCAGATGATTTCTATTTATTATTCTTGTGCCCTACATCGAAGTTATTGAGGGCACTGCATCGTGATTTTGTGAGAACTGCCGCCCGATCTTAATAACTAAAACCCTGCGATCAGAAATGCTTTCGTTACTTCTCTCCTGGAGAAATTCCAATCTTCATCTCCATTGATTTTTCCATTAGCCACTCGACTGCCAACCATCTTTAATGAGAAATGATGATCGTATACAAAGATTAAGCTGCTCAATTAAATAGGTGAAGCAGTTGATCTATTTTCACTTACTACATATTCTTTCATCTATGCTCCAACTCAATGCTACACCATATAATGTAACGAAAGATTACATCTATAACGGCTAAATCAGTTATGTAAGAGAAATAGTTACATACAAACACAATAAGATTATGCTACATTCATCTTCTTCATCTACATCGCTACTAGATCGACGAATTTGTTTTCCAGTAACCCGATATCTTCACAAATATATCTAATAATTCTGTCGAAAACTATCGTATGAAAACATATGGGTATGAATTGACTGAAAATAACGTCTGAAATTAAAAAACTATGTGCATATTATTGTTCGAAGGAATGGTACATAATAGAATCGCTCCAACTTTGTTTTTCGAAATGGTAATAATACTTATAACGTCCAGTCGGAAATTGTACGTTAAACGTGACAAATGTGGTGCGTTTGTATTATAACTACTTTTATAAATATTCAGATGGTGGTACAATAGCTGTTGCAATAATGCATGCTGTTGTATGCAAAAATGCATGAATAAAAAATTTATTCAGATTTTATATATTAAATTCAGTAATATGAAAACAAAAGAACTCCATCTTAAATGGACACCATGGCATCCTGGAATCATTACCTATCATGGAATATCAATGAATTAATGACGTATGAAAGGATTTATTAGAATTAAGAAAATTATATTAATATCTTTTTAAGTTTTTATTCGATTTTCTTAAAATTTGTAATAATTTTATGAAATTCTGCATTGATTCTATATATTAAATTTCATACCATTCGGTTGGGTAGTATTTGTGCAGACAGACAAACAGACGGACGAGCCATATGACGATTACTGGTGCTACGTATATATGTAATTACGAACGCACCTACAATATACTACTATTTCTTAAACTATGAAAATATATCATAAGCACGAACATGAATATATACAACGACCTCTTCCGAGATACCCAGTATTACGACAAGCGTTCTTTATTTATAAAATTTTCAGAAACCAATGTATTTTATGCTCTTACTTTATCATGTGTATCTGTAAAACATGTTTGTTGAACATGAAAATGTTTACTTAAGCATTGATAGTATTCAAAACACCTATATTCGGATTGATAAACTTGATAGGATCGCTATAAAAACTATTCGGGATCATTTTCGAAAATCAGTAACAGAAGTAACTACGTCCCCAGACAGCACAAACATGTCCTAAAAACATCCAAATGATGTCATATTCAGGACAAGCTGATATCCTGAGGATCGATGAAATGGTCCTGTCGAAGGTTACAGGACAACCCCTCTGGGTTTCGAAATGTCACACCTGTGAACATTCCGTTGTTGACTTTTTATGATGATCATGGGACCACTACAGACACCTTCTAGATGGCTTAACGATTACTTCCTTCAATTTGTGTTTTTTGAAATTCATGTGACATACATATGGAAATACATGGATGAATTGTCACTGAAAATATTTTTTAATAAATTGTGTAGTCTACGATACCTTTATTTATTAGATTTATATATTTTTTAAATAAAGGTTTAATGAATAATCTTTCTTTTTAAAAAATATTCCATCTAACAAATTTATGTTTTATCATAGGCTATATAATTTATTAAATAAAAAATACTTTTAGTGACATTATATCTATGCACATAAAAATTTCAAAAATGCAAATTGAAGACAGTAATATATCTTTATATTCTGGATAAAAATAGCCAAGGAATTAAACCGCGCATGCACATCCGTTTTGAGATATCCACGGGTCATTTTGGGGATAATACAACTGGGACCGGGGGGGGGGGGCAGTCCGTTCTTCAGTATTCTCCGGATGTTCACTGGATAGTTTTATAGGATATGACAACTACAGGATCTTTAAGATCCTTGTAGAGAGTCCGGAGGATGATTGTGGTTGTCTGGGATACGTCAGCGTAAATCATGAAAGCACCATATATTTAGTTACAACATACATGTTTTATAAAATTCTATGCCCAAATGAAATAAAATTGCATAAGTACATAGTGAGTACGGACGTTACTTGTATGACTACCTCAGAGGATATTAGTTTGTAATTAGGGAACGTTAATAGTGTAAATACAATTTATTGAATTTTTACATGAGAAATCTTAATTAAACCAAAGTGCATTTGAAAATAGGACATAAAAAAATATTAATCAATAAGCAGTTAATTGAATGCATTGCTGTCAATAAATTAAGGAACAAACACAAAATGCTAAATTTCATAATAAAACAAATATTTTAAGTCATGAACAGCAGCTGACATAAATGGTAGATGCTGCAATTAGGGATTGCCTTAATAGCACAATCAGTAGATGTGACGTTAGACTGACGTCACAAAAACTCACAAGTGTCAGAATTACTATGGCAAAGAAAATATCATATAACTTATTCGTCTTATTAGAACTCCGACCTGACCGTTATCTGATGACTTCAAGGTGGATTCACAGTGAACTTTGATTTGCGACGAATAATCACGTGACTTTGCAATGAAATCTCCTGGTCACTGCAAATGTTTGTGATTTGGCGATTTTACTGTAAATTTACAATTACCGTTGATTTGGGACAAATCAATAAGTGATATCTTGAAGACGTCACTAAGTGACTCGTCTCTCAGCAACGGTCATGGTGACGTCACTGTACTGTACAGCCTCAAAATAAAAGATACTTCAGTCACGAAGTGATTTTATTGTTAAGTCACCTAGTGATTCGTCCAAAATAAGCGTTCACTGTATCTTCATATAGGATCTCGGTCATCTGCGAGTTATAACGAGAAATTATCAAATTCAGTAAGAATGATGAAGTTTAATGATTTTATTTTGAGGAAATTGAAAAGTACATTTCATGCATTTTTATGAATTGTACCCTTTCTACATAATGTAAAATATATTTTATCTTTAATATTGCATTGTTTTTTATAGTATATTTATACCAAAACAATGCTTTATCCCATTTTATTTTCCTTGTGTGACATATTACAATGCAAAAACTTTCAGAATACAAATTTTCAAATGAAAATAAGTTACAAGATTCGCTTACATTATAAGATACGGTATTCCTTTATTTTTTTATTTATAATAAACAAAAAAAATGAAACTGCAGATTAATGATTCAGGTTAAACATAGTTATTTTTAAAATAAATTGAACAAAACAAAGCTAGAAGGAATTTTCACCTGGCAGAATATTTTTTCACCATTTCGAAGTTTGCTTTCTTACAAATGTATTTCATTTTATTTTATAACATTACGTTATATTTTACATAAATAATAAGAATTTTTTGAAATTCCTCCTTAAACAAAATATGTACACTTAAAATTATTGTTTTAACTTTAATTGTAAATTACTTGTTAAGTTAATTTGCTTCGTAAACCTCACAGTATTTGGATATCAGCATATTTCTTTTTAATAAATATTTGTCCTATGCATTAAAAAAAAATGTGAGTTTAAATATCAGGAACATTACTTACGGAAAAAAACTGGTATTCAAATCAGCTGTCGCGTAGATAACCTGGTTAACGTTTTAAAAATTTTGTTTGATTCCTTTTTTCTGCTATTGTCAAATTAAGCTAATGATATCTACTTACAGTCTAAAAATACTTGAATCTAAAAAAAAAGGATATACGAACATATAGTAAAAGTCTATCGAGCTACCCACGATCCCGAAAAGTATTACTTTATCTTCAGTGACATAAAAAGTAAAATCGATTTCCTATATTTAGAGGAGCATTTCTAAAACAACAGTCTCTTTCCCTGCAGGGAATTTTCAGAAAGTTTACAAACATATTTCTAAAATATAGTAATTAGTTTACTCAACTTATACTGCAGGAACTTCTACTCGGTACAAAATATGAAATTTTGGATACACAAATAATATGAAATTTTGGATACATAAATAAATTCACAAATAAACATTTTCATATTTAACAAATGTGTTAGACAGAGAATCTTGCTGAATTAATAACACAACATAGACACTATGTTTTTTACTTGCACAGTCGTGGAAAAAGTAAACACCCCCTACTAACTCCTCAGCAAATTATCGTAGAAGAAAGTTACTGGTACCGAACGATTGGAAATAAAGTCTACTTTTAAGTGATGTATATAATATTTGCTTTGGGGCCATATACATATTAAAGCGAACCATAACTTAGTTTTTATCAATAGCAGTACACAATTCTGACAGCATAAATGAACTCTATCCACTTCAATTAGTCTAAAAACAAATTTTTATGCAATTCGTACCATAAGTTTCCGAGAAATTAATTATTTTAAAACGAGCGTATTTTAAGAGCTGTATCCAAATTGAAGTTCGGTACTCGATTTTTAACTGAGAGAGCTCCCTACTTGATCAAGTCACCTTAAGCAGTCAATTAAGCCTATTAGATTACAGGATAGCATAAGAAATTTCAAAATATTTAGTCACATCTATCATAGACGATATTACTTAAACCATTTTACTTAAACCATCATTTTGCCGTTTTTTAAATATAATTTGAAAACTACTTGGAAGAAAATTGTGAAATTTCGGATTTCCATAAAGCAGGATGTAATAAATCTGAATCCATCAAAAAAAATTGAAGGTTGCAATTCATAATTTTTTCGAATATTAATTTCGTAATTCATAATTCCTATCATAAAATTATAAAAATTGCAAATTCAACGTATTTATGTTTGGGTACATTAGTATTATTGCTACACAAAAAATTAGCACATTAGGAGTATAATTTCAGGAGCTATAAATAAAAATATGAAAATGTGATTTAACATTAGACGCACTAAATTTTGAATGTTTACAATTCAAAAACTTATCATTCAAATGATTTGAAATTTGGTATCTAGGCATAATTTGAAGAGAAGATTTCAAATATCTTTTTAAAATTGGGTATTGCCTTTGAAAAAAATGAAGTTTGGGTTAGTTTTAATAAGTAGATGGCCCCATAAGTAAATTTTATATACATCATTTAAAAGTAGACTTTATTTCCAGTGGTTCGGTACCAGAAACGTTTTTTAACAATAATTTGTTGAGGAGTTAGTAGGGTGTGTCTACTTTTTTTTCCACGACTGTACATTAGTGTGGGTCGAAAAAACCGAAATATTTGTAATCGAAACGTAATACTGCGGAAAAGTGTCCTTTTGTAAAAAATATAAAATACGTAAAATATTCACCGATTGGTTAATATCTTTTACCGCCGCAAGGGGTCCAAATTTCGAAAAAATCGCAAAAAACATACTTTTAGCAATTTTTTTTTAAATTATCCAAACATACTTATTTAATTTCTAATAGAACGGAATAGCCACGCCAAGATATTAGTAATGTAACATTAACATTTCATTTTTGTGACATCGTTGCTTTTACCGCCACAACAGGGCCAAAATTTCTAAAAAATGTTAAAAATTAAAGAGTTCATTTTTTCAATTTTCATAACTTTTGTAATGTTTTCAGATTTTTTACATTTCTAATAGGCTGGGAAAGGCATTTTATGTTGTTAATTTCATGCACATTGTTAACCATGATCACTGTAATTCTATAAAAAAAATTGCTCAATGATAGAAACACCTGCAGTTGCCTGCACGTAAAATTAATTTCTCGCTGCTAGAGGGCCACGTTTCATTTTGTTCGTTTTTTTTTGTAATGTACTCATTTTACTCTATACTTTGAAGGCCCTAAAGATAGAAATATCTGCCAGGTTAAAGAGGTGTCAAAGTTTCATCTTTGCGAAGTCAAGGAGGAACATATCTCTTTGTACTAGAACCAGGTCTGAATTATTTTCGTCATTTGACCCCATCGTCTGGCAAGGCGACTTCTATATGCAATGACATTATACATTTTTTGAAGAAAAATGAAATCCCGACTGGAATAATAATTGCAGTTGAATTTCGCGGAACTGTCTTCAAAACAGGATGCAAAGGTGGTGTTATAGTAGGATTAGTTGAGAACAACTTTTAAAAAACCACTTTATTGGCTTCCTTGACCTCACTTCAATGAGCTTCCACTGAGACATCTTTTCAAACATCTTGATGACAAAAAACAGGTTCTCTATCATATTGTGGCCCAATTGGTTGATCTCTTGCGATTTGCGAATTATTACCAATTGCAAGATTTAAGCCAATTTAATCTGATCACCTAGCTGTTGATAAAGATGATTTGTCAACTGACCAAAAGTATATGTCTGAAATATTGCATGCTCTTTCAACACGCGTGTATACAATTGACCTTTTTTGCTGAGTCCCTGGACAAATATTTCACGCAAGGTGGATCATTACTGCTATTCGAATTTTAAGACTCTACGTTGGAACAAAGAAACCCTCTTCTTAATTTGTCATATTCTTTGAGTACATCCTGAAAATGTACTGCATCAGTTGGTTCACAATTAAAATGAATCACGACTCTTTTCCAGAATCTGTGCACTATAGTTAGTAACTTACGTTACTTGGCAGATAATGTACGAAAGATTATAGTTCCTGTATTTTCACGAAATGACTATTTCGCAAATCATACAAATAGCCTCTTTGGAATGATAGCATGTGAATAGGAGAACATCAGGGCCCCAGCCATGAAGAAAATTGCAAAAGCACGAAGTTCTGTGGACTAGAATAGTGTCATCCGTCACTTTATCATATCAGACTTCAACAGTGAAGCTTAAAACTGTATGGCTTTAGTCTACTGACAAAAATTGAAAACTAACGGAACCACTTGTTATGGTTTCTTTATCGAATAAAAACGCTGGTGAGTTTAAAATGTTCGATTAAAGATACCAGCTATTATAACTTTCCTTGTCCCACTCAATCACTAGAAAGATGCATGAAATTATTCATTGAAGCACTTATAAAGTTTGTTTACTAGAACAGAGGGAGGATCACATCTGATCAGTTTTGGCCTCTCGAGAAATAATGGCTTTATCTGAAAGCAAGTTATATTATAAAATTAATCTACATTAAATTCTTCTTCATTTTAATTTTATTTAACCCGTTTCGGTTAAACATCTCTATATTTTAATTAATAAAATACTAAAACATTTTGCTCATTTTATATAATTTTTGTGGCATGAATTGGCTGCTATGAAGTAAAGCATCAGTAGATGAAGCGATCGTCAAGAAAAATGAATGATTAACTTTATTTTCAAGTCTATTACAAATAGTTATAAAAAATGTGATATATTAATAGATATAAAGTAAAATTATTTATTTCTAGACATATTATAGAAATTATAAAAAATTAGAAAAAAAAATGCAAAATTGAAATTTTTGAAATGTTTACAAAAAATATGGTCTGTTTGCGGGAAATTAAGATATGATTTCATCATAATTTCATCATTAATCACATCATTTCATCACCCGGTAAATTTCATCATTTACCGGGACATTTCTCATATCTTCATGTAGCCATTGTGTGCTATTAAAAATTGTATTGTTATGTTTGGATAATTTAAAAAAAATGATAAAAAAACATGTTTTTGTGCGATTTTTTGAAACTTTGGCCACCTTGGGCGGTAAAAGATATTAACCGATCGATGTAATATTTCAGAAATTTATTCTGTATTACAAAAGGTAACTTTTCCGCGCTATTACATTTCGATTATAAAAATTTCGGTTTTTTTCGACCCACCCTACTGTACATATATAAATTCTTTTAACGGAACTGGGAATGTTATCGTGAAAATAGATAGCACCCAAAAGTAATAAAAGATATTTCGTGTTGATACCAAGTGGAAAAAATTATTAATACTTTGTAAAGTTTCCGAAACTTACGTAATGATGAAATTATTTATAAGAGTGAGTTGTTTTCTGAAATGCTTTCTTTAAATCTAGGAAATCTACTTGTTCTTGAAGTTTTGATGATAAAAGGTACTTTACAAAGGAAATGTAAGGGATGTAATCTAAAATGGAGTTAACTTTAATTAAAAAAATATCTTTCTTGCATTCAGTGACATGAAAATTGAAAGTTATGACATTTAGACAAAGCAAACGAAGACGACAGCACATGGCGGGACATTCACTGTAATTTCGGTACTTGGTGGTATGGCTCAGACACATTTGTAATCTACGTGGTCATATTTAATCTTTTATATTTTCAGTAAAAAATGTTAGAAAATACAGATTACAGTTGTATCCTATATGAAACAGAAAGATATATAAGATGTGTCAATATTATAAATACAAATATTTAGGAACCATATTACACTTGAAGACAAACGAACTTTTTTTGTAAGAAAAGAGGGTCGCAATCCATTTTTAATGCTTTCCACCATTGATTGTAAAAAGCGTTTATGAATTTGCTATGCCCATGTTATAACTCGCGTAAATATACTCGGATTGTCATACAAATGATATAAGTATGTTATCGAGGTTTAATTTTTGGTACGCGATATTAAAAATGATGTATGTAGAATATTTAGTTCGTTTACTCAAAATAATTCCATTATATTACGGTCTATGGGGAAACTAGTTTGCAGTGAATCGCAAGGATGTTACACTATTTAAAACATACAGTCGAACCCGGTTAAGACGCGTTTCAAGGGAGTGGACCTAAGTCGCGTATTAAGCGGGATCGCGTATTAAACGTGATTTGTATAATGTTGCAGGAACTGGGCTTATTTACACATCTAATCGTCTAAATGAACTTTAGAGCTTTCATTGATATGTTTATGGTCGAAAATTGTGTCTTATACATATATTTAGATTTAAATTTAATTGTATTCAACTTTACTCAGTCTATCTTTTTACATGATAGATTGGAATAATAACTGAAAATAAATATGGATTCAAACATGCGGCTTTATTGACGATAATACGTTACAACCAAAGATAAAACAACAAAAATAATTTTTCTGCTAGACAAATTTTTTTTTTAACAGAAAGAATAAAAATATTAAATTTTTGAAGCATAATCAAGTTTAAAATCATATTTAGTACTTGTGATAATGAGTACCAATATAATCTGTCCTTTTTAATGTAAGAAAAAAACTACCCTTACTAATATTTCTGAAAAGTATTATTAGCATAGCAAAAACTAACGAAAACATAGAAAACACAAAAGAATTATACAACAGCAGTCGTATTTGTTTAACCACTTCACTCCCAGGCTTAAGTTCGCTGGTGAATGGCTATACGTCAGGCTGTGCGGTGTAATATGTTTGCCTCATAAATCATTTAATAATCCGTGATATAATAGTAAGGAATTTAAAGTCGTTAAAGGATTTAAACAATTATCATTATACGTATAAAATAAAATATAAAACTTGCACATTATATACATATACTGATACACATACATACAGTATATACATTGATCAATTGAATATGATATTGATCAAAATGACTTCTACTGCGCAGTCCTGGAAAATCTTAACAACCAGAACACATTAGCCTAACATGTTTAGTTGCACAAATATGGCATCGCTTTTGGAGACGTTTCTTTTGACCTGCGCTTGGAATCTGAACTTGTTTATGGAGAAATTTAGTTTCGTCTCCTTTGCCGCTACGAGCAGAAAACATTTCTTTATAACTGTCACTGCACTCTATAAGTATTTCTTCGGAATATTTTATAATAAAATCTTTGAGCCTAACATATATTGGTGTACGTAATAGTCGCTGATTACTGAAATGAGAAGACGTACGCAGTGTACATCCTGGGAGTGAAGAAGTTAATCTATGCGAGTTTCTTTTTCTTTTCCTTTTTTTTTTGTATATAACGTGCATTATAAAACATAGTAGTAACATAACATACATTTAAAAACTCACTAACAACAGGTATAATCAATTAATCATCTTTAATCATAATTTTATGACGTATCTGAGTATCCTGAATTCTTCTATGTATCTCTCTCTACTACAATAAAAAATACACTAAACGAGAGACAAAGAATGTTAGAACACGGGATCAAAGAAGAATTGCAGCGTTGCTAATTTAGAGGGGTTTTTTTTTAATTCAAATATCTATCATTAATTTCGAAATGTTCCTTTCATTGATATGTTACTAAATAAAGTAAATATTAGTATACAGAAACAGTGCTTTTTATATGAATAAAAAAATCCGCTAAAATGGAAACACTGGAAAAGAAAGAAGGAATTCCCATCTTCACAAATGAATTCGCGTCTTAAACGTGATTTTTTACCACAAAGGACCGAAAAAGTTTTGCGTATTTAGCGGGATCGCGTAATAACCGTTCGTGTCTTAAACGTGATATTTTTGTATTAGTCTTACGGGCGATGTTCAAGAGAGCGAAAAAAATCCGCGTATTAAGCGGGATCGCGTATTAACCGTGAACGTCTTAATTGGGTTCCACTGTATTTAAATTTATACACATATATCACTGAAGTACACTACAAAATGATTATTCTTGAATAGGGTGTGCATAGAACTCATTGTTCATTTCCTGTGGTGCACAAAGGATTCTACAATATTACAGTACTGTCTACAAAAATAATTGCTAGAAGTACGTTTTAAGTTGTAATCCGCCTTTTATTATTTTTTTATATTGCTTTTTGTGTATAAATTATATTAATCATATGCAGTGTTGCACTAAAGATATCGAGCGCATTTCCGTTTATAGGCAGAAATTGTTAGAGGAAATTTTACAGTGCTATGCATTTAACCCTATAATACTAGACGCTCGTAATTATCACGACTATATCTATGTCACGACTATGAAATCTAAACTATGTCTAGTATTTTAGAGTCAATAAGTAAACTAAATTTTAACTTATATGTACAAATCTATACGATAATTACATTGCTGAATAAACCAATTCGGATATTTTAGGTCTACAGATGATAATTGCAAAAATTGGTTTTTGAAATGTGTTGTGTGTTTTCCAAATTGTTTACTCGAGGTTCAGCCGGACATATTTTTTATAAACATATATGCAAAATGAGAAGAACATTCTGTATTTTTTCAGAATTTTCTGAGTATTCGTGTATGTTGACATTCTTTACAAATTCAATTTAATTTTTTAGGGGAAAAGTATTATCTTAACTTTTGTATAAAATCAGTTTTTCTAAAACCCGAACGATTTTTCTCTAATTTTAAGTATTCAGAGTTAAGTCATTATGTTTTTTTTATAATTTCAGATAATATTTGATAGAGTTACATTGATCACCGTAGATGATTGCCAGATGGCCACACCTTGGGGCCATCTTTTGAGCACACAGAACATCATTCGTCAATATAAAAATCATTTTTTTTATTAAAGTGTAATAAACAAGATACCTTTATGAAATATTTTGTTTCATTTTCCGTCATGAAATTCCCCCAAAAGCAACGTCTTTTTTTTTTTTTTTTACCTTGACAGTAATTTAAGACCTTAATTTAATTATACCACCTAAATAAATATACAAAGTTCCTCAATTCTTTAGAACTGTCCTATGTATTAAAACTTTAATGTACGCAACTCTGCTAATTTCTGTGTTGTTCTCAGTTTAATCGGTTGTGATTGTGACTCAACATATCCGATCTGAAAAAAATATATTTATATATTAGAATCTATCTTTACCTTTAAAAAATAAAGAAAATAAAATTTAAAACATTGAAATGCAAAATTATTGATTCAAAGATACTTTTTCACATCTGCAATAAACATAAAATGACGTATTTCTCATAAAACTATTTTATACAAAATCGTAAATTATACGAACTTACCTTTGTAAAAAATCATTTTTTTGTGATCTTCAGTCTTTTTCATTCTACAAAATTTGCGTTCATTCTAGAAACAACGTTGCAAAACTACAAAAATGATCAATAAATCTCTTGTGTAAAAAACTAACTCAGTATCTCAGAAAATTAACTCAGTAATAAAAACCCTGGGAACAATTTATATTAACTGCCGTGTTGAGAGTTAGTAGCAATAAATAAACCGTCATTTGAAGCCAACAGTATATGTAACATTGACTTCTGGCAAATATGCAAAGGGGCGATACAAAATGCTTATCTAGGAAGGCTTGTTTTGGTGTCTCGGAGGAAATCCTTAGTAGATGTTGGCAACTCTGTGTATTTTATTCAAAGCTGAATACTGTGTTTTGTTCACAACTGCAGCAGTAATGAACATATTTGAGAGGAGTTATTAACAGACAAACTGTTATAAAGATTTTTAAATTCCGCTAGGTGAAATAAGTAAGTAAAATACACATATTTCAGGATTATGTAGACTGATTTTTGTTTCGTTAGTTCAGCTATACAATAAATATTCACCTAAAGTGTTTCTCTACAAATTAAAAAATTCATAGCATTAAGTTTCAAATATTGTGGGAGGAATATTTGATTAAAAAAAAATATATATTGAATAAAATCCATTACAAGAGCTTCAAAAATTTCCATTTTATGAAAACCAAATAAAATTCATTATAAAAGCTTCAAAATTTTCATTTTAATAAATATAATATAAAGAATATTTCTTGATGTGTGAATAAAATTATTGTTTTCCCCCACTGAAACCATAAGATCTAAAAACGTGTAAATTACTTTAAAAAACCATTTATGATGTTAGAAACATTTTTTTTTTGTTTTATAAAAGAAACCAGGTTTAAAAAATATGCATTAAAAAAGATTTTTTAAATAAAAAATGCGAATTATATAAAACATGCTTTCCCTATGTCTAATTTTTTTACTAATCTAATATTCTTCCTAGGTCTGTAGAAATAAAAATACTAATAGTTAAATATCACAGTATTGAAAATTGAATATATGTATTCAGGGTTGTTCAAAAGGTCATGTCCAAACGGCAAGTGCCGATGTGCCAGGTTTTGAGGAGCAAGAATTATAGGAACTAAGGGTCGGGGACTCGATCGTGACGGTGCAATTGCGTCGTGACCGTGACGCAAAGAAAATATAACAAACAGTGTAAAAAAGACTTTTATAAAAAAAAAAAACTTATTCGAAGTACAAAATACAAATGAAAAATGTTACAACTCATAACAAGTGCTTAAAATGTGCCTCATTAGCTGCGATGCATGCTTCACATCGGCATCGCATGAAATCGTGAACACGTTCCAAATGTCTAGGAGTAGAGTCCTGCAACGGGTCGTGTTACCGCTTTTATCCGAACCCGATCCGATCCGCGGTTAGGATCAGGTCGGGTTGGTACTATATTTCCCCGTTGCGGGTAGGGTTGACTTTGTTTTTTTTTTGTTGCGGGTCGGGCTCTAGTCGGGTTGGATTTTTTACTCTTGCGGGTTGGGTTCGGGTTGACCCGACTTTTAAAAATATTTGGAAAATATTTTTTCACGTTAAAAGCCTTTATAAACCGCAGATGAAAATTTCACAAAAGCAAAATGTGTGCCTGTCTGTTTTGTCTTTAACCACCCTGTCACCAGTCTTCGAAATATCAAACTGCATTATATTTTTATCATATTTTGAAAATACAATACGCAGCAAAACGCTAAATGGTCCTTCCTGTCTAATGTATTAAATGAATAATTTAATTGTGATGATACACGATGCAATCTGTTAGACGGAAAAATTTTCAAAATGATAACTGCCGATAAACTAAAGGCAGATGGTCAATTTTGTAAAACAAGGTGTATCGTTATATGTGGAACATATGGAACCGCAACTAATTTTAATGCATATTTAAAGATTAGAATTTTAGTTTTATACCATTTAGAGTCCAGCATCGGGTCGGGTTACACGCACCCGGTTCTAGAATTTTTTATTGTGAGTCCCAGTTTTTGGCCCGGTAAAGGCCCGCCCCGCCCCGTCCCGAATAAAACTTAAAAGTTCGGACCTAGCACGGCAAGGTCCGTTTATAATTTTATCGGCTTTGTCTAAATATTGATATCGGGCCTGTAGACCCCTTAATTGCAGCTATCGGCCAGACATGGAATGCCGTTCAATTTTCTTGCCGGTCCAGCCCGTTTATTTTGTTTATCGACCCGCCTCGTTGAAAAAAACTGTCCTAATTCTTCGGCCTGGCTCATTTGAAATTTTGCCGCCGCGGCGCGGAAGGTGGGTCGGCTGGGACAAACCTCTATTAAAGATACAGTTGTAGATTATTTTTCATAATTGTATTAAAACATGATTTGCTTTCCTTACATTGCGGGTTCGGGTCGGTTTGCGGGTTGAAATATTGCGGGTTTGGGTCGGGTTGTGGGTTGCTGAAAAATTTTTTTGAGGGTTCAGGTCGGGTTGCTGGTTGACTTAAAATGGAATTTGCGGGTTTAGGTCGAGTAGAGTCCGACCTGCGCAGGTCTCTAGCCAAGAGTGTCCTGAACACTTGCCGCCGCTTCAGCGATCCGTCAGTTCCATGGTCAATGGAACGGATGACTCGTACATCAGAAACTTAAGATATCCATAGAGGTAGAAATCCAGGGGGGTTAGTTTCGAGGATTGTGGTGGCCAGGGTACAAGGTCAATGCAATTGCACCGTCACGATCTAGTTTCCGACCCCCGGTTCTTATGTACTTCTTGCTCCTTATGACCTGATACACCCTCTCGTGCCGTTTGGACATGACCTTTTGAACCACCCTGTATATTTTTTGAGTACCTATGGCATTATTTTTCAATGTAAAAAGTTTTATAATATTTTAAAAATTTTCCATATACTAATTGAAAGAACGTTAGTTGCCCACCTGAGAGAAAGTTATTCATTATATGAATAATAATACAAAAGAAAAACAAAGCGGTTAAATATTTTTTTAGGATATAAAACTCAAATAATTACCTTTTCATAACAAGACTTAAAGAGAACTAAATACAGTGTTGTTTTAAAACTTTTTATCTATAAACAAATAGAATAAAGAGCACAACACCTGTTTTATTATTCTCCAGGTAATTATTTTATATTTAAATACTAACAGTTAAAGAAAAAAGAATATGAATAGAGATGTTTATAACAATTCAGTACAGCTATCAACTTGTAATACAATCTGAGTGCAGAAAATTGGCGGTAACTATGGCGGTGCGGACCACTGCTGCGTGCGAATCGACCGTAGCTAAATGCCATGTTAGGCTTAATGAAAAACATATCTTAACATATGACAGCTAAATGATAATTTTTTCTACTTGAAATCCTGTCTGTTCAGCATATTTCAACTAAAACATGTATATCATATTCAATTATAATATATTAAGTTCCAAATTAAAAATAAGCTTTTATAAACATCAAATTACTAGATATAAACAAAAGAACACTGTTGCCATTCTCAATTTCCAAATATTGAAACAAATGAATGACTCTTTGAACGCTTCATTAAAAAAATACAGGTTAATTATCTGACTTTGTTCTTAAAATATTTATAGAAGCATATTAAAGTCTTTAAATATTTTAATTTTGTTTAAAACAATCAAAAGCTATTTTTTGCAGCCATCTATGGTCAATTAATATAAACAATCGAAGTTTGTTAAAAGTACAAGTTAATATTTGCATTATAATTGGCATATTAAAATTTAATGTGACGTTTTCAGAAATTACATTTTACTTTGCTAATCATTATTATAATTGTTGCAAAAAAATGTGGTGAGTCATTCACGTTTGAGAATCATTCATTAAAATTATCTAAACGCTGTTTTGATGTTTTGAACACGCAGTGGATTTGTATCTAATCTGTTTTTATTGTTGTTTTCTATAGTTTAAGGATGTTTTTAGCGATGCCTGATGAAAATGATAAAACACCGATTGAACGTAGACGGAGATTAGTTAGAGAAAGAAAGTTGAGGTGACTTGCTCGACAATCACTAGCAACATTGGACCGTATGAGGGAAGAAAATCGCCAACGTCTTCAAATTCAACGAGCTGAGATCAGAGCCAGTCAACAAATCAAATTAGACCGTATAAGAGAAGAAAATTGCCAACGTCTTCAAAGCTAAAGAGCTGAGATCAGAGCCAGTCAACAAATCGAATTAGACCATATAAAAGAAGAAAATTGCCAACGTCTTCAAAATCAACGAGCTGAGATCAGAGCCAGTCAACAAATCGAATTAGACCGTATAAGAGAAGAAAATTGCCAACGTCTTCAAAGTCAACGAGCTGAGATCAGAGCCAGTCAACAAATCGAAAATGAAGCAATTCAAATAGACCACGGACCAGATCAGAGAGCACTGACCGTTTCTGAACCTGAAGGTTATATTGAAAGTCACAGTTGTGATTCTTTGGAATCTATCTGCCAATATTGTCAGGCACTTCATTTTCCGTTTGACCTTACACCAAGTGATACAAATCTTCCATTTAAACTTATTCGGAGGCGGTTTCCTATTATCATTGCTTTTGCAATGACTATCAATAAATCACAGGGACAAACATTCAACAGTGTTGGTCTACATTTAGAGGAGCCAATGATACGTGGCGTTACAGAAAGTTTACTCTATGAAATATCGAATAAAAGGCATTAAAAAAGCTTTAAAACTTTGAATAAATGTAATTTAGCTTTTAATGAATTGATATAAAGAATATTTTTGGTTTTCTCAATAAGTGGGTATTTTAGTATCAGTGAAATGACAATTTTATAAAAAGAAAAGGTATAACAATTTTATATTTTACTGTAGTAAAAATACCTATATTAATTAAAATACTTATTTCCTTTTACAGAAGAATAAAAGTATAAAAAATATACTTTTAAATATATTCATTTTCATTATGGAAAAGGTAAAACATACAACATAAGCTTTTACGTTTACATATTGTCTTTTGTATAATATATATTACATTAATCCAATTCTTTAACTTTTTTCAAAAACTTCCAAGAAATAAATAAAACGAAAAAAGTATATTTAAATATTACGCTTGTACTTGTACCCCTGTTAATTTTCTAACGTAAACAAATGCTATGAATTCTTGAAACGCTTCTCCCTTCTATTTGAAAAGGGACCCATTTGGAAAAATTCAAATTGTACATTATAGAATTTATAATACAAATCAGAACAAAAGCCGTTTTTATGATATTTTAAAACAAAAATTACCTGTGGGAAAGAAAACACAAATCTTGTCTTGCAATACTCAAAGGAAATTAAATACAACGGTTTTTTCGAAAGTATTTAGTCATAAAAGCTAAGTCATGATGTCTATACCTGTAAAAAAAGAAAAAAAAGCTGGTTTTATTTTTTTAAATAGTTTTTTTTTTATACGTAAGTACTAAGTATTGAAATAAAGGAGAAGGTTAAAGCAAAATTTTAAGTGCTTGGATTATAACTCACATGCTATCTATCCTGATAAACAGACAAGTTTACTGGTGTGTAAACTTAGTGTTAAACGATGTTCATCAGTCCATATCGCAAGAATGGGACTTTGCACAAACAGGAAATTAATATTACGTTAATGATATCTATTAATTGTATGTAATAGTTACAATTGTATATAATTGATGAATATTAAGTACAGTCGTGGAAAAAAAAAAGTAAACACCCCCTACTAAATCCTGAACAAATTATTGTAGACGAAAGTTACTGGTACCAAACGATTGGAAATAAAGTCTACTTCTAAATGATCTATAAAAAATTGCTTAGGGGGCCATCTAAATATTAAAAGGAATCCAAAATTAATTTTTTTAATGACAATACCCAATTTTAACGAGATATTTCAAATCTTCAGTTCAAACTATGACAAAACACCAAATTTCAAGTCATTTGAATGATACGTTTTTGAATTATAAACATTCAAAATTTAGTGCTTCTAATGTTAAATTACATTTTCATACTTTTATTTATAACTCCTGAAATTATGTTCCTATTGTGCTAATTTTTTGTGTAGCAATAATACTAATGTACCCAAACATAAATACGTTGAATTTGCAATTTTTATAATTTTATGATATGAATTATGAATTATGAAATTAATATTCGAAAAAATTATGAATTGCAACCTACAATTTTGTTGATGGATTTATATTTATTAAGTCCTGCTTTATGGAAATCCCAAATTTCACATTTGTCTTCCAAGTAGTTTTCAAATTATGCTTAAAAAACGGCAAATGATGGTTTAAGGGGTCGTCTATGATAGAAGTGACTAGATATTTTGAAATTTCTTCTGCTATCCTGTAATCTATCTGTTTTTAATGACTGCTTGAGTGTCGTTTAAGATGCCTTGATCAAGAAGAGAGCTCTCTCGGTCAACAATCGAGTACCGAACTGCAATTTGGATACAGCCCTTAAAATACGATAGTTTTAAAATACAGTAAACCCACGATTTAACGGACTAATTGGGACTAAGATGTGTCCGTGAAATCGAAAGTCCGTTAAATCGCAAAGTACTATTTATAAAATTATTTTGTTATAATTATAGTACATAAATATATTATTACGTACTTGTAATTACATATATTATTACAGTGGAAATTACACACATATATATATAATATATATATACAATATATACAGTGTATATACATGTATTGTATATATACAATATATGTATATACATAAATATATATTGTATATACATATATACTACTGTACATATATATAAATAAAAACACAATACATTACTTTTAATAATACAATATTGGTAATGAAACACAAACGAATTAACACATATGCAACTTTTATGGGAATGAAACACTTTTTACACAGAAATAATAATTAATATACAATCAATAAACAAATGGAAAAAAATTACAATGCCCCCAAAACAACAGACATCATTTTATGTTATTTACAGCACATTAAGGTTGCTCCATACTGCTGGATTGTAAAAAGGCGTCTAGTTTTAGTTGTTTCCCACTTGAATGCTGTTTTTTTTATTATAAGAGCTCGAAATTGTCTAAAGTGTTCATAATACGCAAACACTTCGGGATCTGAAGATGCCCCTAAGTAAGTAATGACGTCATCCATATGCTCTCGTACTGTAGATCATTTCGTTCGAAATTCGCATAATTCTTCTTTCTTGTCGTCCTCGACCTCATCTTCATTATCATCATGCAGAATACTTTCTGCGATCTCCTCCTCATTTAGAATCTGGTAGCCTGCATCTGCTTCGTCATTCTCGAGCCACTGTTCTATATCTTTCTCAGGGATATCATCACCAGCCTCCATTATTGTACTCCTAAAATCCGAAATCTCAAACCTTGCAGCGTTCTGGCTCTTCTCAAATCTTCTACTGCATCATTTTCATTTTCCAACACTACCATTACTTCTTCAAGGAATTTCTTCTTATAAATCCTCTTGCAGGCAACAATGACTCCTTGGTCCATCGGCTGAATTAATGAAGGTGTGTTTGGAGGAAGGAAATCACATTTTATTCGTCCATCCCTACTAACTAACTTTTCCGCGTTAGGGTGGAGGGAGCATTATCAAGGATTAATAAAGCTTTTACTTCGTGCGAAGGTATTTTCATAACTTATTCTTGATAGTGACGCACGGGAGGAACAAACTGATTAAAAAACCAATAAAAAAAATATCGTCTGTGAACCAAGCATTCTTTGAACTAGAATAGATGACTGGCAGCTGTTGCATACTAATATTTTTTAGAGCACGCGGTTTCCTGGCCTTTCCAACTACCATTGGTTTAAGAAGATGACTACCGTCAGCATTAGCACAAAGGGCTGCTAAAATACGCTCCTTGTTTAGCTTGCGTCTGGGCATCATGTTTGTACGCCAAGGTATTTTCCGGCACAGAACGAAAATAAAGTCCTGTCTCGTCAGCATTGTATAACTGACACAAAAGTAGGCCCTCGGATTCTATCAGTTTCTTTATCTTTTTTCGAAAACTTTCCACCTGTTCAATGTCGGTGCTTAAAGATTCACCGCATGTTTTCCTGTTAGTGAAACCATGGCGTTCACGAAAGCGCCAAAGCGAACCATCACTTGCACGAAATGTCACTAAACCCATTTGTTTCGCCAATTTTTCTGCCGCTGCCCGCAACTCAACACTACGGACGACGACGCCACTTGACCGCTATTGTACAAACCATTTGTATACTGCCTCCACCAGGTGTAAATTTTGAGCCACTTTTACATGTTTCCTATCCGCCACTGAGAAACCGCTTTTTGAATCACCCACGTAGTATTTAAGGTTAAAATGGACTAGTTTTTCCTTATTCTTCCGAATGTCTGAAACGGTTTGTTTTTAATTCCGTACAGTTCACAAACACGTGCGACCGACACACCACTCTCCAACTTCTCTATCAACTCAAGTTTCTGTTTTATAGATAAATTAACGCGTTTACGTTTAATATTACAAGCCATTTCAAAAAAGCACTAGTAGCAAAATACACTTGTGAATTGAAACAGAAATGGATCGTGGGCACGCTAGCGCATGCATAGAACGGAAAGCATATCACATGGTCGGATAGGTCGCCAGCATCATTGTGCATGCTTAGAACAAAAACCACGCTGTAGTGAGAATCAAAGCGCGCGCTTTCGGCGTTTCGTGTTCTTTCCCTTTTTTTAAGGTTTCGTTCATTTGATCACGAGACATTGTGTCGCCACAGATATAATAAATATTTTTAGGTAGATTTCGTAAGAAATACTACCTATTGCAGTCGTTACCATGGTGCGACTTTTGAAAAATACCTTCATAACTTTTCATTATAGGACACCAGGAACCCAAAATCACCCCCACCTGAAAAGTTTATATATATATATATATATATATATATATATATATATGTATGTATGTATGTATGTACTAACTTTCGTCCGCACGATAAAAGTCGCAATTATGGACGGATCGTCTTCAAACTCGCCAACAACTTTGAGATGGCTAATATCTCGGCGGGGATTGAAAATGGGCAAAATCGGCCCAAGAGGAGGGAAATGGGGGAGGGTTCAAAATTTTTAATACCGTCTTAACACGATTCTGATAAAACCAGCTCTTACACAACAATGACAGGAAAAAATAAATATTTTTCGTTATAGCAGTTGCCAACAATTAAAAAAAAGCAATAAAATTCTCCCCACAACAATTTATTTTCTGTTGAAAGATTTTTCACGTGAAACATTAAATTAAATAAATAGTTTGACGAATTGAAAACAGATTGAATATTACGTCATAAGTTTTCTAGAGCAAGATATCCGCATGAAAACTCAAAATGAAATAAATAGTTTGACGAATTAAAAATAAATAAATAATATTACGTCATATTGGAAATAAAATGGACCTCAGCAGGTGAATATGTAACGTCATGTGAGTTTGAAGAAAAGTATTAAAACATGATAAAAACCCGACTATGGAAATATTAACTTATTTTAACACTTTGAAGTTCTCTGAATTTGCTTTAACTATTTTTTAAACCTATTCCATATACATGCGCGATTGTATCAGTGTATATTAGAATTTTCACAAAATGTTTAGCTCCCTAGAGCTCATTCTTAGTGAAGGAACTGGGTTTATCTCTAATCTTGATTTAAGTTTTGTTGGTGAATTTAGTACTTAACTTCGAAATCTACCTCCCGCCTGTAGGCCCGAGCCGGCAGGGATTTTTTTTTTTATTTTACCGAGAAATCGCTTTTTAAAAATAGTAAAAAGAAATGCTTTGTCGTTGTTCATTGCTTGATTTTTTACATATAAAAGCTTAAAAGATGGTTGCGTGTTGATTCTCAAGTAAGGGAGGGGGAGGGGGCAGTAATACTTTTTTTTTTCGAACGTTTTTCATCGTTTTAGAAGCTGTTTTATCATGGAGGCTTCCAGTAAATAATAGTGATAAATAAATATTTGACATTTGTCAAATATAAAAATTTGAAATACGGGCGTTGAATTTCAGTTTAGGGAGAGGGGAATAAATTTAAATTAACGATTTTAATTTGTTAATTTAAGGATAAAGTGTTTTAAAACGGATATTAAACGAAACCCTCTGTGCGATCTGCGATCACACTTACCCACTTGTTTTACTTTAATTTTTGTTTAATTTTTAATTTTTTTTTAATTAGTCCTTTGAATTCGAAGTCCGTTGAACCGAGGTCCGTTAAATCGAGGGTTTACTGTAATTAATTTCGTGGAAACTTATGGTACGAATTGCATAGAAATTTGTTTTTAGGCTAATCGAAGGGTGAAAGTTCATCTTTACTGTCAGAATTGTGTACTGCTATTGGAGAAAACGAAGTTATGGTTCGTTTTAATAAGTAAATGGCCCCCTAAGCAAATTTTGTGTACATCATTTAAAAGTAGACTTCATTTCCAATCGATCGGCACCAGTAACTTTCTTCTACGATAATTTGTTGAGGAGTTAGTAGGGGGTGTTTACTTTTTTTTTTCCACGACTGTTCATTTTAATATTTGTTTTTGTATTCCCTAGTGAGACACATTGTTAATATATATCTCGGTAAAAATATTTTATCTGAACGTAATATATTTTCTTAGATTTCTTTTTTATTTCCGACAGAATAGAAACTAATTAATTAGGCAATTTCATTTTTCTTCCTTTTCTTTATAAGTTGCAACTTTGTCTTCACAATCTTTTTATTAAGTTATATGTTAAAATGTAATGGCAAATTAAAAATATACTGTGTATATCTTTTAAAGGTAATATATATAAAGGAAAATAAAATTGAAAAATAACTATAAAAATTTAATTAAATATATAATGAAACGTTAAATATAGTGGATGTAAACTAATCCTCAAGAAAAAAAAAAAAAAAAAAAAAAAAAAAAAAAATATGTTATGTATCTATGTTGACTGTTTAACAAGAAAAAAAAAATATTTTATTTCATGTCTATTAGTGTGTGCGATTTAAAAATATCCCACAAAATTAATATTTTGATTATGTTTATCTAAAGTTGATACAAAACAATTTTGAATTATTTTTGCATAAGTTTATAAATGTCATATAACTGTATTTTTTTATGTAAAACATTATGTCAGAGTTCAAACATTTGAATTTGCTTAGATTATTTGGTGAATACGTTTTAGTCAAATGTACTTTTTGCATCACTGTAGCTATTTGGTTGCTCTAATGATATGGTAAGAAAATTTACACACGGATCTAATGCTGTGGGAAAGTGAAAACTATAATACACATCATGATGTTCTGAAATTACTGACAAAAGTATCCTAATTTACTGCTGAATAGTGCCATGAATTTTAGGGATATGCTGAATTCCTTTTCACTTATTCTCAATTGTGACAACAGCTGGGTAATTTAGCAATATCTAAAATCAGCTGAATGTTTACTTAAAATTTACAGATTTTTATGTACTTTTTATGCACTCTTAGTCATTGACTTTCCTAAAAAGATGTTGTATTAGAGGTCCTGAATGTATTTCATTAAACCTGGACATTCGATATTTTTTATTAGAGAGGAGGATAAGGATTCCTGCCTGAAAACTCTCATCATAGCTTTTATGCTAAAAAGACATTTTAGTACTGCTTAAACTCAGCATAAAACGATCTTTCGAAATTAATATAACAAGATTAAGACATATTCAAGTTTGGAGTAGCACAGTTGAAGTTTATTTTAACAGAGCGAAAAATGTCCAGACCAGGAATCGAACCTGGATACTTGGCGTGCCGTGCCAATGCCTTACCTGTTAGGCTATCCGGACGATAACTGGCTGACATAATTCATTCTTATTTGTTGGACTTATGACTCATTATGACTCATGTTGGACTCATTATGACCTAATTACATGGTATACAGGAGTTTCCGTGTTAAAGCACTTTCATCAGGTAAATGCTATACTTATAGCTCGGATGAATGAAACTAGCGGTGCAGTTCGCAGCCAAGTCCAACAAATAAGAGTGAATTATGTCAGCCAGTTATCGTCCAGATAGCCTAACAGGTAAGGCATTGGCACGGCACGCCAAGTATCCAGGTTCGATTCCTGGTCTGGACATTTTTCGCTCTGTTGGAATAAACTTCAACTGTGCTACTCCAAACTTGAATATGATTTAATCCAGATAAAGTTAAAAAATGCTATAAAAAGTGATAGAAAATCTTTACTAGGTTTATTGTTTTAAAATATTTTGCGAAAGTATTTTCTATCATAAATGATTTTGAAAATGTCGCCGTTGGTGCGACGAAACGATCGTCAATCTTAATAAAGATTTTCTATCACTTTTTATAGCATTTTTTAACTTTATCTGTTTATAAGTGATTATTATACATGTGTTTATATGATTTAATCCAGTTGGAAAAAATATTTGTTCTCTTCATTATGACAAGATTAAGACTTTGCAGAAACAAAAAAAAATTAATATTACACTAATGTACGCTGTTAACTGTATATAATATATAACTTATGCAAGTTGAGCAAATTAGTAAATATTAAGTATGTCTTGATATTTGTTTTTCTCTTTCCCATAAATACAGAGTATAAATAAATTTGTGTAAATATATTTATTCAGCCTGGGCTCTGACGAGACTGCAAATAATTTTATATGAAGAATGAAACTGAAAGGTTTACGAGGGCTCGGGTTCAATCTTTCTGATATTGACAATTTTATTTATTCTCTTGTAGAAAAAATAAAAATGATTTTTTTTTCTTAAAAATTACTTATTCCATTTTAAGTTATTTTAATGCTATTTTGATCAGAATAAAGCGAGGGCAGAAATAACGTTTTTTATTCTTCACTTTTCAACTGCTATAAAAAAAAATGTGATATTTGCAGATTTATGTCTGGCATTGATGGAGACGACCTGTTGATATAGCGCCAATCGAAATATGGCGACATCAGGATATTTTTTAATTGGAACGTTTAGTTACTATAATTTTATTTTTTTTAATTTAACGCAGAATGAATACTTCCGTTTTGTTTTAGTCAACCAGCATTAGCTTAATGTTTGCACATTTTTAGTTTTCTATTGTGTGCGAGTCATAATAGCACTTTATGTATATAAAATTTTAGTAATTCCGCCCACTTCTCATCATGAACTCTGGTCATACTGCGGCTCTACTCTTCACAATCACGAAGTCACTATCATTCGTAAGTAGATATAACTGCATGTATTGTTATTCCGACAGATAGCAGTCGAGGAGTGTTTCCACTTTTCCTATAAAAGCTTCAGACAAAAGCTTCAGACCTGTCAGATAATGGTGTCAAATTTTTAATTAAAACTGATTTTAAAGGACACAAGAATTACGAATGATTTTTGAGGGAGGAATCGATTCTAGTTTAAGATGTACACATTTTATCAGAAATAGAAATACGTTGTTCATTTCTTTGTATATACATAGTAATTTCTGCAAATTTCATTCACTTATTCATAAAACGTGCTTCGTTTATGTGTCCTTTTGCTTGTTGTGGAAGAAAAATAGGAGAATCTTTTTATGGAGGTATATTTTTATTTTATACTAAACTTCTCTTTGGAAAATATTCAATGAAAATTTCATAAAATTAATTATGTGCTGAGGATTAACAGTTATTTCCATGTAAGAAGTTGATAAAAAGTGAGCTGTTACATTAAAAAAAACTTTTACATATTATGATTTTTTTGTATTGCAAACTAGCGAACACGGGCGTTCTCGGGGTCTGATGTCACAAAATGTTTCTGGCTCAGGCAGGGTGTCTCTGATGAAACAAATGAGGATGGTTCTCGGGCGAGCTCGGATTTAGAATCTTTATGATAGGGCTTTCTTGGGCTTCTAAAAGAGGGCCCGATCTCATCTGTAGTAGATATAGGATGGGTCAGAGTTTATACAGAGGGATTCCAAGCTCATGGTATAAACTCCGAGGGTTGATAGAGAAGTCTGTAACAATAATTTATTGAATAGGAATGTATAGCCGCAAGTGACGCTTTGACGCACAACAGCAGGAAAGATACATGAATAGAATATTTATTGACAGCGTTATTGACAAGTGTTATGTTTACAATAAGTGTTCAAAATTTCACCAACCATCGGTAATACACACCTGGAATCATCTATGGAGCATACAAATTTTACGATGTCAAGTACTTCTACATAACGTGCAGCAGCAACGGAGATTCGAGCGACGAGATCTTCCTGAAGTTGCTGAAACCGACGCCCCCAATTCATCGCGGTCCAAAATTCGCATCTAGGTAATTGCTCACCATAGAGCTGAAATGGGGTAGTACCCCAAAATGCTGAAACCTCAGATGCTTAAGAATGGTGAACGGAAATTCTTGAAGTAGTTCTGGTAAAACATCCTCTAGACGAATGCAACAACAACTGCTTGTCTTTGCCAGGAGCTGTATATTAACCCACCCGATATATCCACCCTCTTTTTGTTCGTATCGGGACATCTAAAGAGTCTTCTTTATTCGACTCCATGGACTTTGATGACAATCTCGTCGCTTGAACGAAACTTCGCCTGGTCGAAATAAAAATTCAAATGATTTTCATTTAGGGTTACCTCAAACCATTGCTCCTAATACGGTTGGTTGTGTTTATGACGGCCAATTATCAACACGAGGGATATATGCCCGAAGGGGTTTCGGAGTGCCCTCCGTGAGGGTCTTTCTAAGGGAACCTAACCCGTATTTACGCTTGGAAATCCAAGGTTCAAAGAAAACCACGAAGACTCTAAACGATTAGGTCGACAGGCGCGATTGGGTTCGAATCCAGCACCTCCCGTCTACCAGCTTAAGATCCTGATACGAAAACATCGAATTATTATAATGAAATAAAACATGTCTACGCTTCGCACCACTCCCACCTACCAAATAAAAAATCTCCAAATGCACACGAATATGGAATTTAAAAAATAAAATATATAATATTCTAATGGAAATTACTATTATTAAAAGTACAACACAACATAATAAAAAATTCAAATTATGAATTTAAAAAATACGTTGATGAACATACAGGAATGTCCATACACATACGGGCATTACTTATAAAACAAATGAAGATACAATACATTTTTCTTTCATATTATAATTATTTGTTGTCCGAAAGAAAAAATAAATATTTGCGACTCTATAGCAATTCTCAAAGGAAATTAGCTGAATGCTAAAGAATTTTTTTATATTCTGTGCAAATATCTTTTTTTTTAATCGGACAAAACTTGTATATATATAGTAATACTCACGGGATACCTTTTTCTACAGCGAAAAACAACGAGAACGCAATATTAAAGAAAATAATCACGGTTGGCTTTTAACAAAACTTGAAAGAATAGAAACTGTAGAAATATCATTTTTGCATAATTAAACTATGTTATAAAACAAAACCATGTCCGTGAAAATCGCTGTCGTCATACTGATGGTCACAACAACTAATTAATTTCAATGTATTTCATGTTTTTCTTTTTTTTAAATACCGAGCAATTTTATTTTTTTCCATCATCAAATCGCAAAACTGTGCTTTCACTGGCAATTTATTTAAAATTTGCATTTTAAATTACATATTTATAAATATAAATATATATATATATATATATATATATATATATATATATATATATATATATATATATATATATGTAGATATCTTTCAAGCATGATTTATTTTAAATCTATCTCTAAAGGGAGAAGTGCGATTACGAAAGATTAAGAAGTCTGAATTTAGAATAATGTAAGAAGTTCAGCATTTGTTTCCAGCTAATATTCCAAAATGAAATTAAAACTTCATGGATAAATAAAAAAATAATACAATAACATAAATAAAACACAAATTTAACATACATGTAATCAAACTATATGCTTAAACGAGTGGGATTATCAGAATCAAAAAGCCTGCTGGCAGTAACGTAATCCTTGACGATTTCTTCGTCTATTAACACCTGGCATGCGGCAAATAAAAAAGTATCGCTTTTAATACATTTCAAAACTTCATTTGAATACTTATTTGGTATTTTTCAAATGAAATGTTTTTTGAGATGTTAGAGGATAATCTAAATAAATGTATTAAATGTAAAAAAAAATCTATTAGAGTTTAAAAGAAAAAAGGTTTTCACCTTTGTTCTGTGACATGGAAAGCCCGGGTTAGATCCCTAATATTTATAAACTGAAAATAAAATCTTATAAACAAATTTGCCTAAGATATGAAACTCAGAATTTGAATTTTTAAAAGTTGTATGACGGTCTTAAATATTTAATTTTAGAGAACTAACAGAGCAGCATAAAAATTATAAAATAAACCCAGCATATTTATGTTGAAACATAGAAATCAAGTAAATCAGCATGTAACCCCTCCCCCCCCCACACACACACCACCTCCACCAGGTTTGTAGGCAAACACAGAGTGAAGATATTGATTGTAATCGAGACATTGCCATTTCTCAATTGTCAAATAAATAATAAATTTGTAAACCCTTGTTTAAATTTGCTGTTGATCATAAATATGTTTTATAAAACATCTTTTTTAACATTAATAATGAATCTAAACGTTAATAATGTCACTTGTATGGATTTTTATTCACAGTTGCTCTTTAAAAACGTTTGCACTTCTGGACAGGACTTTTCTGAAAAGTTTACTGTTTTCCTTAATAGTTAAAAAACTTTTAACACTATATTCTCACCAGCTTTAAAAATCCTTTTCATTCAATCATATAGAATTTATACATTATTTTGGTTTTTAAGTAATTTTAATACATAAATAATTTTTATTTACTAACGTATTCGCGTGTATTTAATTTTATTTTATTATTACACCTATTATTATTATTATATTTACTTTATTTTATTTATTATTTTTAGTCATTTGTTTCATTTCATTATTTCTTATTATATACCAATAGGATTATAATTTAGGCTCCAACATTTGTTTTAATTTTCACGTATGTGATCAAATTAACTAACTCTCTAGTATTTATCATTGTCTATGATTTGAACACATGATATATAAAAGAAAAATTCACGAATCTCGAGAAGAATTACTTTAGACTTTGAAAATTAGAAAAGAGCCAATCTTTTATTTTTCCATTATTCATAAAACATTAGCACAGAATATTTCATTAAGGCAATTGATTCTATTAGACCTAATTAAAATGTTCTGAAGATATTACATACGAGCTCTGGCTGATAAGTATAACAATTTTATTTTACCCGCGCTCAATAGTGATTCTAAGCAGCGCTACTGTGCACATTAGAAGGAGACAGTTTAATGCGCATGCTTCAATTTCTCCATCGAAAACCAGTGTGCCAGTCGTTGCCTGCTGGCCGCCGAGTGAAGTCTTGTCACACGTGTTCGTCTGATTTTGAATTCTTTGAAGATGACAGAACGAGTGAACAAAGGTACTGCATCAAATTTTGTCAAAGTATGGTGATCCTCAAAGCAAAACAATTCGTAAAATTCATCAGATGTCGTAACATTCATCAATTTTTCAGTTCATTCATCGCACCTGAATTAGACTTTTGGGGGGAAAACATGTAATTCCGTTCGTTCTCCAAATCCCCTACTCTTCAGACATAGCTCCTTGCAACTTCTGATGTTTTCTGAAATTGAAGGTGAAATTGAAAGCATCTCGTTTTGAGAGTAGAGATGAAATATGCAGAATGCGACGGCGGGGTTGATCACAATTCCAAAAAAAGTCTTCCAGAAGTTTTTTTTTTTTTTTTCGCAATGGACCGAACGGTGGGCTAAGTGTAAAGGCGTAAGGGACCTACCTTTAAGGGGCTTTGAGTACCAATACCGTCAGGTAACTTATATATTTTTCTTCGTACAAAGGTCGGATTCTTTTCAGACAGGCCACGTATAATAAAGATGTAAAGTGTTAATACTGGTATGCTTGAAATAGCTAGTTATAACGCACTGTAAAATTAAATATCTTCAAATAATTAAATTTAAGTCCGTATGAATTCACCATTCAGTTATTGTTTGAATATTTCAATAAATTAACTATTTGCACATCGCCTTACTACATGTATTTTATAATATTTCTTTTTACTTTTCTGATTCTGTTTTCTTTTTTTTTTTAATTATTCAATTTGCTGCATATTTTTCTTTCTGCTCTGTCTTCTTCTGATTGGCTATTGCTATGTGTGAATCTTCTGCTTTCCTTTTGGCTTTTTAGGTGCGCTCGTAATTATATAAATACGTTTCACCTGTAGCCATTGTCTGGTGCATCAATCAATCCGCTTATAACAGCGCAACTGAATGGTTTGAAATATATATAATCGTTGCAGAATTTTCTCGAGTGGTTTCAAATTTTATGAAAATTGAATCAAACTTAAAAAGACATTAATAACAGTTTTTTCTATTCTATTATATCCTATCATAAGCAATTAATTCAATGATATCTCATGATAGATAATGATTCCAGGTTGTCACGATGATGGCGTCCTGTTTAAGATGGAGTCATATTATTCCCGTATTACTGATTTAAACTTATATAATCGTAATAAATTTTGTATTCAGGCTGTTTGGATAAGAGTGCAACAGCTATTGCACCAAGATTTAAATATCTATATATCTAGTTATAATACGAACGCAACTCATTTGCTACATTTACCGAACAATTTCCGTCTTTTTTGTCAAAGTTTTAACTTTCTCTTCCACTATCTTTGAGCAGTGGTCATACTTTTTTAGGGAATGTACGTGCTTTTTGTATCTGATCAAGAAAGTCAAGGTTCTTTCGAAATTCCTTGTGCATTTCTTGTTTTTGTGTGTTATTAAATAGTTTTTCTTTTGCCTTTATTGTTTTCATGTGTGTATGTTAAGTAAAAAAATAATTGCGCAAATGACTTTTAGCAAAATATAAATATCTCCGACATCTGCAGAATATATATATTTTATCCTAAAAAAGTTCATGCTTTTAATCTTCATTTATAATACTTTTTTAGGTTATGCTTTTGAAAGCTTTCTGGTTTCATAAATTTACTTAAATTTTGAATTAATAAAATCTTTTTTAAAATATGTATTGCTTAGTAGTTTTATCAAAGTCAGAAAAATTAAAAAGGTCTTGAATATTGAAGAATTTTTTCATCTGTAAATTCTATATTTATATAATTTAGATGCTTACTTTCACACACAATATGTAAATATTTCCTGTTTGGGAAATTTCCTTAAAAGATGACGTTAAAAAAATCTTTTAAAAAATATATATTACACGCCTTATCAAAATTTGAAAATTTAAAAAGGTCCTATGAAATTAAGCCTAAGAAATGAAGTGCTTTTTTTACTCTAAAATCCATAGTTAGGTAATTTCAATGGTTTTTTTTTTTTTCACTTACATTATGTAAATATTTTGGATATTGTCATTAGGTGTTACATTTTATGAAGTTTATGTTATATATTTCTATGTGTATTCTTCGAAAAATTGTAGGAATTACATTTTATATGATTTATATATTATATATATATATATGATTTTCTTCATTTGTTAATGTGTTTATATTCTTTCTAAAGCATTTTATGTATAAAAGAAACATCTAAAAATTCTAGGAGTTATATTTCATTTTGTTCATTTTTAGGGTTCAGTACTTAAAAAGTAAAAACGGAATGATTATAAGATCACTCTTGTGAGCGTCTGTCTGTCACAGCCATTTTACTCGTAAACTATGGAAGGTGGAAAGTTCAAATTGGGGGAAGTAATAAAGACTGTTGAACCACGTATCTTCGGATTATTAAATATTAATAAATATATTTAGAAAATAGTATAGGGGCAAATTAATTTGTTTGAAAAAAATCTATTCTTTGTATATCGTGTGGGGTATCGTGTGAAAGCTTTTGTGATGCTGAATTCAAAGATACATTTCTTTTAATTTCAGGTATTACATTTTCAAAGATTTTTTCGAAAATGTAGCGCAAAAATATGTCCCCCCCCCCCCATCTAATTCCGAATCTACTCAAACTAAAATTATGAAAAAAATAGAGGTAGTAGACGTTACTTTAAACCTTTCAGGAAAATTATAGTGATTACACTAGGTTACATTGTTTATGAGAAAATCGCATGTTTCCGTTGCACACAGATTTCGATTTACAGACATTCAGCAAAATGTTGAGAAACGCTGGAGATACTCATCATAGCAGTAGTATACAAGCATTGTTGATCACGAATTTCGAAAAAAATCGTCAGTAATTAGTCGAGATATTACCCCTTAAAGATATGGACGGTTTGGACATACATAATGACAAGGGCGGCGTACTTTATGTGGAATCAGTTTTTAAAGCCTACATAAAAAACTTTTAATGATACATGTGGTTAATGCAATAGCCAGTAAGAGTATAAAAGCAATAAACGTCAAATTGTTAAAAACAGACTAATTAAAGGAGTCTCAGGACTCTTAAAACTTCAAAAAAATTTTAATTTTAATTATTTTAGATGTCAATCTTCCATCTTTTCTGAACATTTTAATATAATTGTTTCCTTCAAATTCTCATTAGAAAAGAAGTTAATGGCTTTTAGAATTATACCCGCTCAATAGCTTAAGCGGCATTTTCGAACCTTTTAAGTCATTTTTCTCCAAATGACTTTTTTGGGGCATAACGCGCACAATATCTCAAAAACATTTGGATATTTTTTCATGAAATTTTCAAAACATAAATTTCATGTTAATCTGTATAAACTGAACCTGAAATTTCCGTTTTATTGTTCAAAAAATTATTATTTTTTTTAAAGTGATTATGTTGTTGAAACTTTCAAAATTTTCTATTAGCTAAATACAACTTTGTATTAAAAATATAAAAATGCTTTAAATACAAATTTATTTAGGTTCAGGGTAATTATTATAATCTGAAGTATAAGTTAGCACCAACATTTTTATTCTAGTTGCAATATTTATTTTCTAATTGTGCGCGTAAGCTGTTATACCAATTTTCTACTTGTCAAATGTCTGAGTGTTTGGAGCAACTGTAAAGGCTAATTCTGCATCTTGCAATTTTTTAAATATATAAAATGAAAGAACCTACTTATATCTTTCATCTCAATAAAAATTTTGTTTTAAAATCATGTACATTTTAAGATATTAAATGTTGAAAATTGTCTCTTTTTTCATTTTTTTCCAATTTTTGAGATCCCTGAGATTCCTTTATTAGAATGAATTACATAAATACTATGGGATTCGCAACTATTTTGCAGTGAACGGCTTTTTCAATACGCCTCGAGTGCTTTAAAATTAATTAAAAACCTATCTGGAAAAACGCGGCAAGGACCAAGGTGGCATTGCAATTTTGTGACCTCCTTTCGAAGCGCGCTTAGCAAAATGCCAAATGTAAAATTTGAACGAATCTTTTGTTTTAGCTGCACTCTTGAAAGGAAGGTTATAACTATGCCGAATTTAGTTTTATGAAATGCCAAATGAATTATAAATATGTACTTCTTTTATTGTCAGTACCGAATTAAGTTCATTATAAAGAGATTAAGATAATATTAAACTAATCAGATGTGTCAATCCCAAAACTTTCTTCTAGCTGATACATGTCAATACTTCCTGATAAATGCAGCACAGCAGCGCCACCGGTTAGGTGATTTGTAATTATACCAAAATCTAATCAGGGACAACTTTCGTCAACTTCTAATTGAATTTGAAGTTTTATGAAAATCCATCCGTGAATTAGAAAATCCATCCGTGAATAGAGCTATTGCGGAAATCGTGAGAAGTTCCGAATTGCAGTGGCACCTTTTGGGCAATTTACACCAAACACTTATCAGGACCAGTTTATATCAGGAACTAACTGAATCTAAAGTTTGATGAAAATTCGTGCATTAGTTCCTGAGATAGAGCTATTGAGATAATCATGAATAATGCAGCATAACAGCGCCACCTATTGGGCGGTTTACACCAAAAGTTTATCAGCACCGCAATATGTCAAGGACTAATTGAATCTGAAGCTTTCTGAAAATCCGTACTTTAGTTCTTGAGATATAGCTATTGTGGAAATCATGAATAATGCAGCATAACAGCGCCAGCAGTTGGGCGATTTACACCAAAATGTAATCAGCACCAATTTATATCAGGGACTAACTGAATCTCAAGTTTTATGAAATTCCGTTCAATAGTTCTTAAGGTAGAACTCCCACAAAATGTGTGTCACACACACATAGACAAGACTCACAGACCGACATTTTGTAAAAACATGATTTTCATTACCTCTGTACCCCAAAAAGTATAAATCCGTCGAAAACCGGGATTCTAAAATTTTCACGAATCCAATACTTTGTTCTTGTAAAGATAGAAGAAAGTAAAAATGAGTTCTACAGAATAGCTATATTTGATATATTTTAGGTTCCATATCTCTTTCAACTTTCATGGTATATCCATTTACATTTTTCTAGTATATACTGTTATACCCAACCTTAAGTTGTATAGTTTTTTACAAAGTGTTAGTATTATTTTAGCAACAGATTTTTTTTAAATAATGCAATTACTAATTCATATATTTATTGTGCTGAACCCTCTGTGCGTGAGTAATGCTCGCACTTGACCGTTTATTTTTTAATGTATTTCTCTTTCTAAAGCTTTTTACCTATAAAAGAAAGAATTTTCAACTAATACTGAAATGCCTTAGAATAAAACGAGTGATCAAAGATTTCCAGTTGTATTAGAAAATGTAACGATTCAAAAGTAGCGAAATTGCACAATTTAGGAAAGTACGCTGATAGGCTGCAATCTACGCTGATAGGCTGATATCTCTTTTAACCTTTAACTGATGTGACTCAAATTTGTCACACAACTCATGTGATCCGGTCTCTCAGCCCCTCGAATAAAATGAATAAAAAAAAACAACTCAAATGGTTGAATTTACTTAAATTTTGTCCTAACAATATCGTTGTACTTCTCTTAGGAGCATGTGAATTAAATTGCATGAAAAAAGTATTTTATTCATATTATTTAACTTCAGAACAGAAAAGTAAAAATCTGTAAAAGTGTTTACAGCTGGGAGTCGCGGGGTCTGGGAGACCGCGTGACATCAGTTAAAGGTTAATCAGCGTCAACCATCCAAGTCCATACGAAATGACAAAAGGCTTGAAACGAACGCTTTGACAAAAGCTTGGAAAGCTGCCTTCTCATAAGTGAGTAGCGAGACACTGCCATAATTCAAGTTTTCGTACTTGCAGTTTTCCTTTTTTCCCCTTTTTCCTTCTTGTTTCAGACATTTATAAAATGATCTCTATTTAATCTAATAAATAAATAAATAAAAATTTTAACAGTACAATTAGTTCATTCAAATCCAAAGTGTCAACATTCTGACATAAGTTTTAATTCATTTTTATTCGGAAAAGCCTGAAACTACTTGTAGAAGGTGTTGTTATTCAGAAACTATGTCATCGAACAGTTTTTCCCGTTTTCTTGTAAACGCAATAGATGTTTCAGAAAATACTGTCAAAGTTGGCATTTTGGACCGAGCTTCCGAACGAAAGAAGAAAATTCAGTCAATAAGGGGAGAAAAATGCCGTGTCACGTGATCCAAATCGCTTAGAACTCAATAGCTAATTTATTGATTAAAAAATGGAAAAAAACAGATGAATTCCAAATAGCTTCCAAGATCAGACTTTCCAATTTTATATCTTTTCGTTAAAAAATGAATTTGTAAATGTGTCAAAACGTTTTGCGCTTGTTGAGTAGAGCATCTGAGAACAGTCTTAATCTTTAATTATGTTCTCTTGCAAAACAGCAATACAAAATGCTATATTGGAAGACAAGGATGAAGATTCAGATTTGTTTTAAATTCAAAATTTATGAGAATTTTCAATCAGACTGATACTCGAAAAAATAAAAGTCTACAAAAAGGAAATGACAATTTAAATGTCTAATAGGTTTGTTGAAAATAACAGATGCCTTACACTAATATGGAAAAGTATTTTTTTTTATGTATAATCAGTTTAATGTACACATTCCCATATATTTTACGTTTTAATATCTTCATAATTTTTATTAACCAAATGATTTATTATAAGCTGGTTAAACTAAAAACCTAAATATCTCCAAAGACAAATATTTTCCTTTCAGTAATTGAACAAACAAAAAGAGAAGGGAAAGTGATGAACATATTTTCTAATCTGTTTTTCGCTCAATTTTGCTTTTAGGAAACGATACATTTACGAATTTAAGTAAAAACAATATTCCATCTCTCAAAGGAAATTAACACTTAGAAACAACAACAACAACAAAAAGAGCTAGCGAAGTGTAATTCATATTAATGTAAATAATGGATTAAGGGAAAATAGTAAAGCAGTGGAATTTTAGCTAGGAAAAAACTATGTATGGTTTATTTTCAGAAATATATAAATGAATGCCATGAAAAATATTGAAATGTAGAAATTCAAATTCAAAACATGTAATAATAGGAATGTGATGCATATAGTCTTAAAAAAACATTGAATTAATTGAATGCTGATAGAAAATATTTTTTGTCATAAACGTATCGTCCGCAGAACCATTAAGAATGATGTCTGTGGATTATTATCGCCCTATTTTTTGCTACATTATTTAGTCTCTAAAATTAGCTTTTTTAATGATATGTTATTTAAAATTCCTAAAAAAGCACAAATAAATGTACTGAAATTACTTGCAGGTGCATACTTATAATATAAATTTATTTAAAATACATTTCAAATATCTTAAAAATACATTAAAAAACTTTTAAAATTTCAAAACGTTTCAGCCATCACACGGCCGTCTTCAGTGGTTATTTTAAAGCTGCTATTTTAATTTTCGCTTATTCGAGAATCGTCTAGAAGAGATCATTGTAATTTAAGGATGGTACGGCAGAGAAGATGCTAGATAAAGGTGCTGCCAACGGATGCTGCTTTGGTCAGTCCCATAAAAAAGTTTTTATTCTTTCTATTGAAGAAACAATACAAGATAATTTGGAGTTTTTGTCCTTGAAAAATATTTTTTACCCTACTATAGGGTATTTGAATAGTTTGGTGGTAATTTAAATTTTTTTAGTGCCAACACTGGATGTGTTTGTAAACAACTGTCTTCGTGTGTAAATTTTAATTCTCCAAACTTTCTATAGTGAAACAATCTGAATAAGAGCTACAAATAACCTAAGTGTCAAAATGTTACTTTCAGTAATCTATAACCCATGTGTGATCATAGTTTTTACTTTAACTTTTTATTTTAACAGAAAATGTTTACGTTTTCATAAAGATGACATGAGAACTAGTATTTCGGGTCTACTTTGCGCCAGGTCTTTTTTGGTCCGAAAATAGCTCCAATTACTGAGAAATGCCTTTATGCAACCAAATCTCTTAAAACATGTTTTAAGTAACTTTTTTTTTCAGTATTACTGTAGAAAAATGTTACATTAATTGTTTTTGTTCCAGTTGTTCAGGATAACTCGACGAAAACTGTTTCTCGTTTCTTTGATATGAACAATTTGATTATTGTGTTTACATGTTTAAAAAAAAAAAAAGAATTCTTTATCGAGTTTTCAGAGTTAATTTATTAGCAAATGCTATTGCAAGGAGTTTTCCATAAAAATGTATTCATTTACGTATGAAATGTATTCATTTAATATGAAACTAAGTGAATGGATCAAAGAAGCAACCATCAAGGGCGTTTTTGTTCCAAAACTTTAAAAATAGTTTAAAAATAAAAAAAATCCTGTTTAATGCCATGCAGTTTGCTTCATAGTTTCATGTTAATTGTTTACAAACCCCTATTTCGACGCTCAAAAATCATATATAATATTTTTTAATAATGCAAATGTGAGTGGAACCAGGAAAAAGTGGAGGAAATTAGCCCCTGTTGACGGTATTTAATTTCTTAACAAAACAAGCTTTCATCTACTATGTGCAATTCTTTCCCAACTCTATGGATATCGTATGATAGTGCATCGTTACAAGCTATATCTTTATTAACAATTATTTCCAAAGGTTCTCTTACAATGGCTTCCTGGTAATTGTTTGCACGAAATATGAACTTGGATTTATTTAAATCCACTTCTACGAAGGTTGCTATGTAATATATCTCTCCTCGGCAACAGGAAGTGCTACTAGGCGGCCGCAGACGATTTCAATTGAAAGTTTGACATTTTTAACCATAAATTCTTCAGAAGGATTTGCCATTTTATCTTCATTTGTGTTATTTACAGTAAATTGAAAAATTCGTCTTGTGCAAAAAATGGAATTGACCGGTGAACTTTTTCGTGCGATTATTTTTTATAACTTTCGACGTTGATTATAAACACAAGAGTGCTTCCATGAACTTAATTCTTTATACAGCGATAATGCATCATACTATAGCGCTGTAAAAAACTGGTATAACATATTCAATCGTTGTCGATGTTCACTCCAGCACTCATTTCGTGAAGGTCGCCCAAATTCGGCTGTTGTGCCAGAAAATATCGATGATGTGCGTGAACAGGTAAACCAAGATCGTCATGTGACATACCGTGGGATCTTTGGACACAAGTATGACAAACATCAATAAGATATTACATGAACATTTGGGAGTTAAAAAAATTGCTCGCGTTGGATCCGCATAATCTGACAAACGCTCAAAAGAAGGCTCGTGTCGTTTGTGCCAGGTTCTTCAAATGCTCTGTATAACATCTACACAGGTTACGAATCACGGATTTATGCATATGAGCCAAACAAAACAGCAAATATGATACAAAACAGCAATCGACTGTATGGGTCTTCCAAGATGAGCCAAATCCAGCAAAAGCTGTTCGAGGAAGAATCAGATCGAAGCAAATGGTTTCCTGTTTCTACAGCATTACCGGTCACGTGGAGACAGTAGCGTTAGAGCAACGCAGGACAGTCAATTTGGAGTGGTGCACGACCATTTGTTGGAGAAATTTAAAAAAAAACAGAAGAACTAGCGAATAATTCTTCATCATGACAATGCGAGCTCTCACACATCGGTTCAAACAATGGAATTTCTGTAAGGCCAAAATATCGAATTGATGGGTCATCCGCCGTACCACCCTGATTTGACAAACAATCTCCAATAACTTTTTTTTATTACGCACATCAAAAATAAATTACGTGGACATCGATTTTCGACACCTGAAGAAGCGGTTGACGCATTCAAAATGCGTGTTTTGGAGTTACCTCCATCGGAGTGGAAACAGTGCTTCGAAAATTGTTTCAAACGCATGGAAAAGTATATTGATCTTCATGGAGAATACTTTTAAAAACAATAAATCCAATATCGATTACAAATATTGGTTTTTTTTTTCATTATTAGGCCGGGAATATAAATAATAAACGTCATATAGGTTGAATTTGAACTAATCTTGATAACGAAGTTTAGGGTCTAATTAAGCATAGGGGATCTTCTTCTTTAATTCTATTTGGAAATTTTCTCATCATCATACCTACACTGTTAAAAATTTTGCAGCATTCTGGCAGGTCATTCGACCGTTTTTTGAAAAAAAAACGGTTTCATAACCATAATTTAACTATATTCTGACCATAAAATGGCCAATAATATGGTCAGAATAGTGTTAAATTCACGGTTGTGTAACCGTTTCCGGAAAAAACGGTCAAATGACCTGGCAGAATGCTGCAAATTTTTAACAGTGTATATAAAGAAAATACTTATTATCTTTTTTGAAAGGTATAATATATACTCCTCTATCGAATGCTTGGTCAAGATCCATTTTAGTATTTAATAGATCTTTGGCGGAGGGGCTGCATTTAATTTGACATAATATTTAAAAAAGGTATGCCTCATACATTCACAAAATCTTGAAACATAATCAACTTTACATTTTTGTATTTTTTATGATTTTTTGCTATTTACTCAAGTTGAATTTAGCACTAGAATTTTAAATTTCATTTATTTATACATTATTTATTTTCAATTCATTCCAGTTTAAAAATGGTTTCCATTATAGTTAATTAAACGATAAATGCTAAAAGTATATTTAAAAAAATAAGATATTATAATAATACGGTTATTATTTATATAATATACAGGGGTTGGACAAAAATATGAAAATACCTCGTGAAATGCATGCTTGAACGTAAATGTTGATTCTACCCAATCCTGTGAGTGGAGTTGTTGTATTTTCCCACTAACGCCACCTGTAGGAGAGAGTTGTACAAAACCGGGTAGCACTGGTTCCTCCTTAATTTCAACTTTAATCTGTTGGACAACACCAGGAATTGCTTGTAGAAAGTCATTACGGCATTTGTAGCTGAACGAAAAAATATTGTTTGCGATTATTTTTGTGTGAAGGATTGCGTTTGAATTTCTCTTAAAAAATTATTTTGTTTGTTTTACGCATATATTAACTTTTTGCCAGAATATTAAATATTGGTAAGTACTGTATTCAATTATTTGCTTTCATGGAAGTATTTTAACAGTTTTACTGATCTTTTACTATAGGACTGAGCGTAGTGACGTCATGTTTAAAAATCTGTGTCATGTTGGGGTTAAACTCAGTACTTAAGAGTGGGTCAAAACCGGATATACCCATTTTTGTCCCACACTCATGGAATGATTTTTTTTAGGATACTTAATACTTTAGCATGGAGTTTTAAATTGCAGTTTAATGCTGTTAAGTACTGTTAATCCATTGATGTGTTATTCATAGCACCTCTAAACTGATACTACAAACAAGAGGTGAGGAAGTGGTTACTTCCAAAACTGGGCGATCTGTAACAATTTACTAGGTTAGAAAATCATTCAAAGCTGCATTTTTAGAGCAGTAGTTATAAATACTCCAATACGACGGTTCGAGAAAAAAGGGATTTTTCCTTACAACAACGATATTTTTCCTGGATCTGTTTGCTCTTTCGGAAATGACAGAGAAACCCATGAAAGTCAATGATAAATCTCCTAACTCTAAGCCGCCATAGGTTGGCATAGCTGCAGCAATAAATATTTCTGAAATATAACAGGATAATGAAGCTCATCCTTCCACATTTAAAAGAGTCGACATCACACATCCGGTAGTTGACAACATCCAGCCTCTTCTATCGAGATGTGATATTGTGTAGCCAGCAATCTGCATTTCCAGTTTCATTTAAAATGTTATTACCCATCCCCTGCAAAGCTTTAAGATTGAGAAAAGAGCTGGGGAAAGAAGTGGAAACTGTTATTTTAACTATTTCACCCTATAAATTAGAGCTCGAAGCAGATATTAAAGAGAAAGAAGCCAAACAGTCTGCAAAAAGGAAAAGGAAGATTCTTAAAAAGAAAATAAGAATGAACAGGAAAAGAAACCAAAAAAGTTTCATGAGGCATCCTCAGAAGATGAAGAATATAATGAAACCTGGATGTTTTGCAATGAGCTTTACTCCAATTCTAAATCCAATGAGTTGGATACAATTTGTAAAATGTCAAGGACAAGCATGTAGTATGAAGGAGAATATGATAATAATTTTTTTGTGATTTTTGCAGTTAAAATAACTCTAAGACTTCCATAATAAAATAAGTAGGCATATACAATGTAGATAATTTGCTACAGATTTATCTTTGATACATGGAAGAACACATGTGCAATTTCGTTTTGTTAAATATAATGAAAATGTATTTATACTATATTAAACAAGATTTTTTAAAAAGAAAATGAGTTTTCGACGAGTTTTAAAGGGGTACTCGGTTTTACCCCACTGGTTGGGTAAAACCGGATTTTTGCATATGTCTGAAAAAAAGCTATTTTTTTACATAATCGATTACATTTTTTACAGAAAAAACGTATGTTATAATATAACGAAAGACTCATTTAAAATGAAAAATGGTGTTCAGAGTTTGTATTCCCATTTGATTGCATTTGAGAACAACAAACATTTATGGTACCCGATTTTGCCCCACCTTCCCCTACAATGCCCTCAATACGTTGCAAGTTTCAGTCGCTGTTAGAACAGTGTTCTGTGTAGTCGTGAGTGCTTTGCGTCTGAGCTAAGGGAATTCGAACTTGGAAAAATTGTTGGTGCTCGTATGGTGGGTGCTTCCGTTACCAAGATAGCCGAAGTTTTTCATGTTTCAAGAGGCACCGTATCGAAAATTTATACCGCATACAGGAAAATCGAAAAACATCATCCGTTAAGTCACAATGCAGACAAAAGAGTGTGTTGGGTGATTTTGACAGACGGTCATTAAACTTGTGACTAAAAATAAGAAGACGACAGCTGCAAAAGTCACTGCTGAACTAAATATCGAGCTCATAAAGCCAGTCAGCACGAAAACAATAAGAAGCATCTCCGAAAGAAGGGATTTTCAGGGTATGATAATATGTTTTTTTTAAGTGTTTCCATATTTTTGTCCAACCCCTGTATATGAAGTAACCTACGGAAACGCTTTCATATATACATATTTAGGAGGTTAGAAAAAAGTTTTGCTGAAAAAGATTTTTTTCCGACCTATCTACTAAATAGGTGTGAATTCGGATTTTGACAAATCTTCACAGAGTTAACTTTTAGTAAAAGATGCTTTTCAGTAAAATAAATAAATAAATAACACAAAAATGCATCCACATGAAATACAATTAAAAATTAATTTCTTAGAATTTAGCGATAAGTTATATTATGTTTAAAAATTGAAACAAAGCTTTTAGTAAGGTACACTAATTTTTAAAAAAATCTGTACTCTCTTATTAAAAATTAGCCCTGCTGAAATTTGTATCTCAGATGCGCATTTTTAGTTTTGTAGATTGCCAAAATTTATAGCGGAAATTTGCTTTTGGCAAATTGAGAATTTAAGAATTCCCCTTTATGTTTGAATGTCACATAAAAAATATCTAAGAAGCTGGGAAGTATAAATATCAAAACTTAATACAATATTGCTGAATACTATCACATCCCGGAATATTACAGACACATCTTTTGATAGTGTACACTAGTTGTTTAAAAAAAAATTCTATACTCTTATTAAAAATTAGCCCTGCTGAAATTTTTATATCTGATGCACATATTTAGTTTTGTAGATTGTCAAACGTTTTAGTGAAAATTTGCTCCTGACAAGTTAAAAATTCTAGGATCTGATTTACTGTCACCCCTCCCCCTCCACTGTAAAATGGACTAGCCTGGTTGTCCAGCGAAAGATGAAAGTACGATTAAGACGTGTCAGTTTACGCAAAGCGGCCCTGAAGATGATCAGAGTTTTGATTGAAAGCGCTCGGCGCGAATATTGTGAACACTTTTTAAGTTTATAACATATTAAATAACTATAATATGTAATAACATCTTGCATATTGTGACATCTTTTATATAAAATGCACCTTTTAAGCAAATTTTTTTTGATTTTGTTTCGCTATTTTTCAAGATGAATGTGACATTTCCAACGATATATGTTTATCCATATATATACTTTGTGTCATGTTTTGAATGTCACATAGAAAATATTTTTGAAGCAGTGAAGTTTAAATATCAAAACTCTGTTTAACATAGTTGAATATTAATTATCACACCCGTTTTTTTCCGCATTGACATCTTCCTGATTAAACTTCTCTACTTGCCATTAGGATTTAAATGCTTAGTCCCTACACTGGCAGAAAAATTCGCCTTTATCCCCTATTTGAAAACACCACAAAAAAGTAGCTGTTTTTTTTTTTATTACATAAATTGAATAATTATAACATTTCAAAATAAACTATGCAATTAGTTTCTTTCTTTTTCTTTCTTTCTTTTCTTTTTTTTTTTAAGGCGAAAAATAAAGATGTTATAGAACAAATCCACATTTGTAGAAAAGCCATCATGCGAGAATTCTGTGTCTTAATGTTTGTTTTACACCACACAAATTATTCGAATAAGACCTTTATTTTTCACATCTTAGATCTTTATTTATCCTCACCACACAAATTTTTACAAATAATATTTGAAATAATATATATACATTAAATTTTGATTACTAATAATTTTTTTCAGTGTTATATATTTAGAAACATGCAATACAATTCGCAGCATTACAATCAGTGCCAAAAGCCGGACTCAAGCGGGAATATTCAAATACTTCACACGGAAATGACAGTTAAATTTTTCTGGTTTCAGAAGTTTTTAAAGCAATTAAATCTCCAGCCCGGAAATAGGACGGGTACGATAAATAACGAACGACACCTCAGCCCGTGGTATTGACGGGAGCGAGAATTAAGTGGTTATACACAAAATCATTCGTAATTTTTAAACAAATGATTTCTGTACTGCTAGAAAACATATTTTTTCCGTTAATTCTTTCTGGAAGTCTGAAATAGAGGGGGAAATTCCGTTTATTCATTGCACGCTCGCGTATTGGCCGTATTAATACCAAAGTTCGAATTTAATTTTAAAATGAGAAACTGAAAATTAAAAAAAAAAAATTAAAATTTGTAATTTATTATTTAAAAACAAACAAACAAAAGTAATACTTTTAAATTTAATAAAATAGTAATTTATCATTCTCTTATAATTATTCGCAATTTATTTTCTAGAGCATATAAAAAAAATTAGCATGTTAAATAAATTTTAAACGAACACATTTAAAAAATATATAGTAGTTAAATCAAGTTTAAAAAAATACCTACCAATACCTCCACCGATTCTATTTCATTCTGGTGTTTATGAAATACCTTTTAAACTCAATACTTGTTTGTTAACTTCATATACTGGAATAACAAAACGATGCCTGTTTGAAAGAATTAAAGAACATAAAAGAGATTTAAAATTCAATAGAAAGTCTACAGCTCTATCTAGATTAGCATTTAAAGGCAGTGTCAAGGCAGTTCTTTTTGATGATGTAAAAATTATTGCTAAATATTTCAACCCTCTTAAAGCCCTTATACGAGAATCCATAGAAATTAGTCTGAGAAAAAGCGAAGTGTGTAATGACAGTATCTCAGTTCAGATTTCTAACATTTGGTTAAATATTTTTAAAAAAAGTACATTTGTAATGTTAATTTCGGTTTTTCCTGGTTTCTGAGAATAGTGCTGTAGCCTACCAACAGATAGCGCCATATCCGATGCAATATTGATTTTGATGTTTAATGATCAGTTACTGAAATGCTTTCAGTTTGATGTTGTGAAAGTGACTGTGCTGTACGTAACTTTGCTTCGTGGAGGTCAAGAACCCACTAAGCTATTGCTGTAGCCTACCAACAGATAGCGCCATATCCGATGCAATATTGATTTTGATGTTTAACATCAGTTGCTGAAATGTTTTCAGTTTGATGTTGTGAAAGTGACTGTGCTGTACGTAACTTTGCTTCGTGGAGGTCAAGAATCCTCCTCCACTGATGATGGCTCATTAGAAAGAGCATGAAACGTTAGGATTAGTTATAATGTGTTTTTAGTATAGTTTTTATTTATGTTGTACGCCGATGAGTATCATAAGAGTTTTTAATCAATAAAAAATCGATTTTATTTTTAAAAAGCAAACATTTCTTCTTGAATTTAATACAAAATGTAATATTCATATTTTGCATCTAAAAATCAAATTATGTCTTATTAAAAATATGTCTAATATTTAACAATTTTTATCCTCTATTATTCTATAAGCTTTAAAACACCAACCATTATTTCACAACGACGAAATATCTCTGCAAATAAGTTTAAATTTCCGAGCTTTCTGAACAAGAAATTTAACAAGCTTTAACAATCCCATTTGAAGAAAACCCCTATCTTCATTTTAAACTCGTCATCTACCAAGTGCTCGCTGGCCGAGTGCTTATGATGTTCGATTCGAAACGCGCGGTCCCAGGATTAAAATAAAGTGATCCCACGGAAGAACTAGAGACTCATTTTTTGAAAAACTCTCTTTGTCAAATTACTGAAATTGTCTTTCCTAGAACAAAGAAAAAGAACAGAAATGTCTTCAATTCTCGGATATATACTGGCAGAAGTGCTGCCAGGAATATTTCCAAAAATTGAAGAAAATATTTCTGAGAGTGTGCACCAACTGGAAACATTCAACGATTATAGGTGAAAACATCAATTACGAAAATTTAAAGACGATTCACTAAGCTATTTTTTTTAACATAAATTTAAAGAAGACATAATTGCCAGTCAAGTAGCAATTTTGGGTTTTTACTGGAACAATTCGGTGATAAACATGTGTGGGGTGTTGTCTTTTTTTAATTGCGAAATTTTAAAGACGATTCCCCAACATTATTCTTTTAAACATAAATTTAAAGAAGATATAATTACCTGTCAAATAGCAATTTTTCGTTTTAACTGGTACAATTCGGTGATAAAAATGTGTGGGCTGTTGTCTTTTATTTAATTAAGAAATTTTAAAGACGATTCCCTAACCTTATTAAAAAAAAATAAGTTTAAAAAAAAGACAAAATTGCCAGTCAAATAATAATTTTTGGTTTCTACTGGAACAATTCGTGTGTGGGGGTGTTGTCTATTTTTAATTACGAAAATTTAAAGACGATTTCCTAAGCTTATTTTTATTAACATAAATTTAAAGCATACATAATTGAAAACGAAATAGCAATTTTTGATTTTTACTGGTACAATTTGTATTACAGTTATTTTTATTAATAAAACCAATTATTCTTATAAATATTTTGCAAAAAGAGCTAAAACAACCGTTTTGATAAATCACCCTTAATCATAAAACTTTTTGAGTTCAAACTTCTAAATTTCATCATATTATTCTATGACTTTTCTAATATTTCTTCCGACATTAAAAGAGATAACTCTTGAGGCGGTGGTTTATCAAGATTTATAATTTGGGTATACAGTTCTCTGATAATCGACGAAGGGAAACTTTACTTTTTTTAAAAAATCTTGAAATGTATATTTTTATGGAATTCTTTTTTTTCAAATGCAAATTTTTTAAAGTAAATATTTCAAAATTTAGTAATACATAAATTTAATACAGTTTTTGAAAAAAAAAAAAAAAACTCTTTTTTTCAAATTTCTTATTCTTAATTTCAGTAAAAGATAAAAATTATTTTTTTTGGGAGGCTTTATAAAAATAGTTATTTTAAAGCAATGACAACTTTTTAAAGAAAAAAAATGTATTTTGCATGAGTGCTTTCTGCTATGAGGATCGTTTTTTGAGAATTTTCCACGGAAAATTTAACTCCGAACACAATTTTTGAAATATGTAACTGAAAACAACTATGTTGTAATTTTATCTTCCATAGAAAAAAGGACATGTTAGTCTAAATATAAAAAAACTTTATTAGGGTAAATATATAAGAATAATGTTTTTAACATTCATTTTCGAAATTTTATTCTAAAAGCTCTAGATTATATTTTAAGCTTTTAAAAGGGAAAAATATATTGTATTTTTAGAAATTTGTGTCTTGGATCATCTGGAAGTTTGTTAAAAAATCCCAAATTTTAATTTTTAACATACACTATAAAAAAAAACGACATTTTTACAGTACAAAGTACTGTTCATCTCGCGCACAAACTCGATCACAGTGAATGTGCTGTATCTTTCTTTGGTTTCCTGACTATATTAACATGAAAATACAGTAGTTTGGTAAAATTAACAGCACAATGTGCTGGCAATTTGGACGACAGCAGTTTGCGCTGCAAGAAAATGCGTCCAAATTGCCAACACATTGTGCTGTTAATTTTACGCAACTACTGTATTTTCCATTTTTATATAGTCAGGAAACCAAAAAAAGATACAGCACATTCACTGTGATCGAGTTTGTTCTGGCAAATTTACAGTGTTTTTTTTTTTTTTTTTTTTTTTTTTTTTTTTTTTTTTTTTTTTTTTTACAGTGTAGATAATTAGACGAACTCTTATGGTTGTTTTATTACGATCTCAAAATATTCCGTGAATTCTAGGAATTTCTCCGTTGATTGTATTTCGTAAAAACAAGAAATTTTTATCTTTGATCAACCTATTTCCCCCGTAAAATGCAGGACATTCCTCAATCGAACATTAAATTCACATGAAATACACTAATCTAATGCTTCATATCGTTCAATCATGGCTGTTTACTTTTGTATTTTTACTATTAGAGACGGAATTTTTAGACACGTCCTTTTAAATCTTTTTGTCAACCTGAACTGAAAATTTCCTAAAATTCTCCAACCAAAAGACAGAAATTACTTCAAATCTTTTTCTTCCAATCACTGGGATTTTCCAACAACTTGGTGACGATATATTTTACTTTTTTATTTAATTAATTTTTTTTGAGGAGTGTAACGTGATTAATTTCGGATCACTGGAAAGACAATTTATTAAAACTAGGGGGCTCTGCCCCCTACGAGCTATGGTCGTCAACCCCCGTTCAGACACCGCAGACTCTAACAGCACGATAATTTGATCGGCATTAAAAAGATTTCGGAAGATTGAATTATAATTTGAATCTGAGAATTATAATCTGACGTAATTTTCACCAAACTTTTCTTTTTCTTTTTAATATTCACGTAAAAATACCTTTGTTAGAAATGAAATATTATGATCATCTTAAAATACCAAATAAATGTCTCGAGCAATTTTTTAATTTAAACTGTTTTGCAATATTATTTTTGTTCATTTTATATAATATGTGTAATGTGACGTAAATGTGACGTAAATTCTTCTATTTAAGACTTCTAACGCATGTTTATGAATTTATTATTTTACAATGTTCTGTCTCTTTTAAAATTCAAGTGCAATTATAATTTTTATGACGTAATTTTCAAAGAGTTCCTGCTTTTTATATTTTCTGTTTATAACAGTCAAGTGTAAAATAAATTTTTAATTTGAAGTAAACACATTATTGTTTGCGCTGTTTATACAACTGGCAACAGTTTAAATTAGTAACATTTTCTAAAATTTGTAAAAAATATCTCTCGAAATGCTGAAAATTTGAATTTAAAATTGAAATAAAACCTCAAAAATTGAGTCAAATATGAAAAATAAAAACAATCTGCACACCGGGAACTTATAACGTATAAAATGATCTAAAAATGATTAAATTTTCATGTATAGTTTTTGCTCCAATAAAACTTTTTTAATGGATATTTTAGCATTAAATATCTCTTAAAATAATTCTTCGATTTGAAAATCGTCTGCATCAGCGTGTTTATCAAACATTTCTCTATAATACCACCGATTTTCATATTTTTGTATGCAACAGTTTTTTTAATATTAACGACGAAAAGCCATGCTTAAGCATTCACATTGGATGTGGATCTACCAGGAATATCTACGCAGATTTTCATTGGTCCATTTCCAAATAAAAACTTTTTTTTATATACAGAAGAATAATTTCTATAAACATTGTATGTACACATTACTTTGCCAGAAATACAATGAATTTAAAATCATTGTTCTTTTTTTGTAGACAAGAGAGGTTATAAAATAGGCTTTTATCGTTTCTTAATGTTTTACTTTAATCCTCTATTCTAATATAAACGAACAGATAGAAATTACAAACTAATAATACTTAAATATTAAATATGTGAATTAAAAATTTAATATTTGATATTTAATAATTTGGTGTGTAATTTAGCTGCTGTAAATAAATAAAAAAAATTATTAAGAATTATACATTTTATAATGCTAATTTAAACAGATAATTTATTCTTATAAACATAATTTTGTTTCTTCTAAAAAAACTACTGAGAGAACTTTAAATGTTTCCATTTACAAAACGAAAGAATTTAAAAACAGAAGACGATGATCTCTTATCACTAAAAAAATGTTATACCGCAAAAATTATGAAACAAAATTTAATGAAAAATATTTTTAAAAGAATTATAAGGTAAATATTTATTTTTTGAAAAACAAAATCCCACAATTTTGCACATCCCTAGCAATATAGAATAAATTTAATAATATTTTTAACAGAGAAAACTGAAAAATAAACAATGGAAAGTTATACATACTTTAAAAAATGTGTAATATTACAAAGAGTAAGTAAAACAACTTTTTTAAATAAAGAAAACAATATAGAGAGACTGGGAAGGCTTGACGCACCCTTAATTTTTCGTATTTAAAAGAATATCAGAGTTATATCAATAAGGGGAAACCAAAGCTTCTGGAATTCATAAACAATAGTCTTTCTTTCACGCAGATTACTGAAGCAAGTGTGAAAAAAATCAATTGTGAAAAGTTTTTTATTTAAAAAGTGTGTTTATTAGAGATATTTTGTAAGATTTTCTCGGATGAAATATATCATAGAAATTTACGAAAGTAGGTTTTAAATAATGCAGAAGTATTGAGCTTTTATTCCAGGCATAAAGTTTGTGCAGTAAATTAGGCTTAACAAAACCATGTGCTATTCTTTACAAAATGATTAGGTGGGGAGGCTTGACCCAATCAATATGAGGTAGGGTTGATCAGTCGGTCAAGGCTCTCTTAATTAAAAGTCTTTTAAAATTAATGAATGGTTAATTGTTATATTTGTAAAAGTAAGTAAACATATTCTGTAAAGCTACAGTAAGATGGGATGGTAGAAAGTGAAATCTTTGAAATTGATGAAGATGTGGAAAATTGCTATAGCAACAAAAAATAATTTAAGGAAATATAAATGTGAAAGTTGATAGCAGCCCAGTGGTTAGGGGGTTGAATTCGGAATTAATTAGGGGAAAGCTGGAAATGGCTTTAATCCCTTCAGTTTAGGTCTAGAATGAATATGCTATGTCTTCCCCCTTGTACTAGGTGAGCGTTAGGAAATATGTAGAGATTTATAGTCAAAAAACACGTTTTTTTACATACCATAACAGTATCTCCCAACAGCTAACTCTGTCAAAAATATTGCCAGTACAAATGCTGTAGAGCATAAAAGTCTGAGTAAAATGAGTACCTACAGTCGATACTTATGTTGAATATTAAGGTCACAATTCTACTTCAATGTTTTAGACCCATCATCAGGGGGATGACCTCAGAATTAATTAGGAGAAAACTGGAAATTGTTTTAATCCCTTCAGTTATGTCTAAAATGAACGTACTATGTTTTCTTTCTTGTACTTGGGTGAATGTTAGAAAATATGTACGTATTTATTTTCGAAAAGCACGTTTTTTATAGTTTCCTTAACAATATCTCAAAACAGGTAACTCTATAAAAAGCATTGTCAATACAAATGTTGTAAAGCTTAAAATTCTGAATAAAATGAGTGCCATCATTAATATTTTTGTTCAACATTAAGGTCACAATTATGTTTCAAATTTTTTCAAATCAAGAGCTTGAAGCCAGGAGAGACCAAGTTAACTTAACAATATCTCAAATTGCGGCCTTAATAATGAAGAAAAGTATTAAGTGTAGGTACTAATTTTACTCAGAATTTTAGGCTCTATAACTTTTGTACTAACAATGTTTTCGACAAAGTTAGCTATTTTGGGATATTGTTAAGTTAACTTGGTCTCTCCTGGCTCCAAGCTATTGATTAGCGATTAAGGCAAAATTTTGAAATAGAATTGTGACCTTAATGCTGAACAAAAATATTAATGATGGCACTCATTTTATTCAGAATTTTAAGCTCTACAACATTTGTGCTGACAATGTTTTTTATAGAGTTAGCTGTTTTGAGATATTGTTAAGGAAATTAAAAAAAAAAAAAACCATGTTTTTCGAAAATAAATATGTACATATTTTCTAACATTCACCCAAGTACGAGGAAGAAAACATAGTACGTTCATTTTAGACCTAAACTGAAGGGGTTAAAACAATTTCCAGTTTTCTCCTAATTAATTCTGAGGTCATCCTCCTGATGATGGGTCTAAAACTTTGAAGTAGAATTGTGACCTTAATATTCAACATAAGTATTGCGTATAGGTACTCATTTTACTCAGAATTTGTTTCTCAGACAATGTTTTTGACAGAGTTAGCTATTTTGAGATATTGTTATGGAATTAAAAAAAACGTGTTTTCGGACTATAATTCTATACATATTTCCTAACGCTCACCTAGTACGAGGGGTAAAACATAGCATATTCATTCTAGACCTAAACAGAAGGGATTAAAACAATTTCCAGTTTTCCCGTAATTAATTCCGAATTCGCCCTTTTTTTGCTCCCCTACCAGCTGGCTATATGTATTTTTAGTTCATTTAAATATTAATTAGATTAGATAAATATAAAGACTAGAAAGAATGAAAGCAACAGTCTTAAGAGATGTTAATGATAATTTAGATGTCCATGCAACTTCAAAAGAACAAAACATTAAAAAAAACAAAAAAAAAAAACTTTAGGAATGTATGTAGACAATTTTCACCGAAATGAACACAGTAAGATGAAGCCAAACACATGAATATCAGTTCGAGTATCACAAAATGTGGTTGTTTAAAACAGAATGTTACCTGGGCCTTGCGATTTCGTCTATTGGTTACACATCATGTTTTTCCAAATAATTTTTAATAAAAATTAAACGATGTATCCTAAATTTATTCTGTTTTTTTTTTTAACTGATGTTATTTTTCTTAACAAATATTTCAATACAAAATAAAGTGGGTTAAGACTCCGATATATGGGGAGCCTTGAACCATTATTTACTCAAGATTCAAATCAATTCTTTTTTTAAGTAACTTATATATTACACTTATTTCGCAATTTTATTTTGATAACCGATTGTATACGGTTATGAAACGTTATGTGAAACGTTATTCTAGTATTGATATTTAAAAAATAAAAATCACTTTAAAAAAAGGTCAACCCAGGCTCCCCTTCATTACTTGTAAATAAAAATCGTAGACATAAAATTACTTTGTTTTTTTAAAAAATTTAATCCAACTAAATATTAGCAACTACATCAACTTTTTATTTGCTTACTTTTTTAAACATTTAAATATATTCTTATTCAAAGGTGGAGTAGCACAGTTGAACTTCAACTGTGCTACTCCACCTTTGAATATGATTTAATCCAGTTGGAAAAAATATTCGTTCCCTTCATTTAAATATATTTAAATGCTCCTTTCTCTTTGCATAATACATTATTTTGAAACAAATCAGTGGAAACATTCAAACGTATAAAAACTCAAAAACATTGTAAATTTGCATACATATTGCTTCTTTTATACACATGGTATTAATTTAATACAGAAACGCTATAGTCCAGATATTTTTACAGATTCATACCTGAAAAAAAGGTAAATGTCAGACGCCAGAAAAATATTTATTCCTGCAGAATTCCTTTTTCTTTCAGTTTTTGAAAACCAAATTTTATGAAACAATTTATGAAAATTGACGTGCAACATGATACAAAACAAATTGTACAAATGCAATTACAAATGATAAAACAAAACATTTTTCCTTCAGTTTTATATGATAAATAATAGTTCTTGGAAATCAAACTCAAAAACATTTATCTCCATAGCAATATGCAGAGAAATCAAAATTGTGTATAAATTTATATAAAAAACATTACAAGAAAACAAAAATTTAAACATATCATCTTTTTGTAATTAAAATATAATATATATGAATTGCAACTAAAAAGCCCGGATTACAAATTATTTTGTCATTTATAAAATTTAAGCCATTTATTGTCATTTTAGAATAAACACCAGGTATAGTAACTGCTAGTTATATCGCACAAAATGGGATACAAGAGAAAACGAGCGATTTGGACGAAAACATGTAACCACAAAAGCGAAAACATGTAAAATTAAGGAAAGATAAATACAAAGAAGAGGAACTTATATTTGTCGCGAAATTATTATTTACGCACATAATAGTACCGCTTTCTCATTGAAATACCGGTAGATAATTTCAATTATTCTAATTGAAACATATACAACATAGTATATAAACGATTCTTTTAAAATTGAACATATTTTTGGGGAGAAATAAAAAAAAAAATCAAAATATAAGAAAGGTAAATATTTGAATGAGCGTTTTAACGACGCATGTTATGACAAAGAAGCTACACTGTTACCAAATTTGTTTTGGTTTGAACCAACTTTTGGTGCTGCAGTAGCTGCAACTATAAGATGTTCAATCACCTTGCAACTTTTGAAGCTTTGCTTCAACCAGAGCTCCAAAAGTTAGAATTAGTTCTTAAAAAACTCAAACTCAATTAAGTCAAACACCACTTCAAAGCATAAAACAGCGGGAATAAAGGGGTTCAACAATAACATGCTAAATATATTATAAAATATATTTATAGAATTCTTTATGTGGCTGGAATTTGGGAGAGTGTTTAACTAACAAACCAAAACGTAACATCCATATGGAGAATATTCATACAACAATTATCAAAATGCTATAAAACCTTCTCAACAATTCCAATAAATATCTTTACAGGCTTTATCTATATTATTATGAATACAAAAAGAGCAGAATCATAAATATTTCACATACCCAAAATTAGAAAACAATTTTCAAGCCTTAGGCATTCGTCGAATAGTCCACGGTTGACAGTGAAGAAAAACACCACACCTCTAAGGAAATACAGATTGCAATACATTGACACCTGCCACAATGACGACAGTTTCTTAATGATGGATCTCGAACGGCAACCGGTGAGGTACCAGCTTACTGTGTATCGGAAGGTGCTTCAATCATCCACCTGTCGACATTCAGACTGGACAACAATGACACGGTATACAAAGTCGATGCATGTGCTATCCTCCAAGCACACAACCCTACACTTTATATATATATAGCGAAAGTCTGCCTAAGCTGCAGACAGTAAATTCCCATAGAGCTAAACAGAAACACTCACTCGGTCTTAACATCAAGGAAAGTGTCATAACTCATGTAAGACGTTATCTAATTGGCATACAAGAGCATATTTGGCAACGAGCTGGCCGACGCATTAGCAAAAGAAGTCAGAAAAAAGACTAATATAGATAACCACTTTCCACTCCCAACTAGTTATTTCAAACGATCGCTAAAAACATATATACTCAAATATTGAAAAATACACTGGATCACCTCAACAAAATACCGACACTGATACTCTAGTCCAAAATGTCTCCTATACACTATATTAACCCACTAGATGCATTATAGCTTTTCTTATTGATCATGAACCGTTCCGCCACCATCTACAGAAATTGAAATGTACATTTTCATAACGATGCGAATGCAGTGGACAAGGTAAAGCGTCGCACCCATATTTTCACTGCACAATGTCAAGCAAATTGCTTTTCACGTACAGTCAAAACCCTCCTAAAAATGGCACACACATATTCTCACTCTCCACTCCTTAGAAGGAAACTCAAAAACATATATGACCACCTAACCACCTCTCTAATATATCCCAGGGAACACGTCGGTGTGTACACACTTCCTCTCACCTATCTCCCCTGTCGAGCATAGAGTATCACTCTGGCTGAGAATAACGACCTCTTGCCGCGAAAGTGTTTTTCTGGCACGTCATCTTTATCCGGCTAGCAACTATTGTCCTTCATTGCTCTGTGTAGCATTGGAAATCTGTTTTCCGGCAGCGAGAGACCACTCCTGTATAAGTCCTAACGCACCACGTAACTGAAGCCTTTCCAGTATCTTGCTCGCAATTGTGGGATTCCTGGCAGAGCTGATCTTAGACTCAGTTTGTTTCGTACTTATATTTATGGGATTGCTGCCTATTGTCGCGTTTTTTAGCGGGTGTAGCTCCGGCCGAATGCCGTTTTTTAACACCTCAATAAAAGGGTACTTGAGGGATACTATGCTGTAAAGACTTACTTTCCAAATCTGAGCAGTTCCTATTAGGCAGAAAAAAAAATTATATAATTTGAGCATTTGTAACACCGAAAATTTGTTTAACACGCGACAAAATTTTTTACAGTGTATAATACAGGTTTTCACAAAAAGCTTGATACGCACTATGACATTACGCCTCACAAGGGTAAGTATGTAATACAAATTTCAATGTTGTTTTTTTTTTTAAATAAAGTAGGAAATAAGATTAATTCATTAGTATTAGTCATCCGATTAATTTCCAAAATTTTAGACATTTACAACTTTACCCGACAAAACTGGACAAAATTGGTCCATAAGGATTTTCTTCCGTTTCCTCTGATAAGATCATTACAAAGAACTTAATACTTCTATTTTTAAAATTAACTGATTTATGATAAAAGAAATTTGGTGACTAATACTATTTTCAAAACAATTTAAATGCTACTTCATCAGTAAAAATAAAAAATATTCACAAATTTATGACGCAGCTCTTTAAATCGGGAGTTTGTCAACATTTGTGAAAAAAGTTGCATCTAAATAAAACAGCAGACTGACGAATATCTTATAAGAAGATTAATGAAGTTTCAAATCCAAGAAACTCAATTTAAAAAAGTAATTCATAAACCATTTCACTTTTTTCTCTCATATTCAATGCATAACTATGAATAACTGTGCTGTGCTGTTGTATCTTCTTTTAATCTATTGTAGTTCTTTCCCACTCATAATGCTGCAAGCATTGATTATTGTATTATTAAAGGCAAATGCGACTTGGTGGCATCTGTGTTTGTATTTTCTTGGAATATCCCATTAAATCATATTTCCAATTAGATATACAGCCTCCATTCACAATGGTCATTTTCAAATTAAGCGTAGCTCATTCAGTTTTAAGGATACATGTATTTAGTTTTTTTATTAAGCCTATCGCAAAACAATCTAATATAATTAAAGAGCAGTGTAACGCATCCGGGGTCGTACCCATCGATTTTACCAGTCTCCGATGAGATGGAGCCACGTTAGGCTTAATTACGATTTGAGATGTGTAAGAGAAAACTCATCTGCCTAAATATAAATCTTTTCTACCTGAAAAACTTTCTGTTCAACATAATTTATTCAAAACTAACAAAATTTGAATGATTTGAGCAGTTGAAAAACAATTTCAGAACTCGAGTTAAAAGCATACGTTAGAGCAAAACGTCAACAAACGGTAGCGAGTCATTCACTTGATTCATTGAAAAAAAAATTAAACCATGGAGGTATACTTCTCTCGGCGCAAACAACTTCTATAAACAAATTAACTATGTTCTCCCGATCTGAGAGACGAACAGATCCACGCTCCCTCCCGCACTAGAGAAACACGTTCTCAACAGGTCGAAACGGTTGCAAAACTTCGGTTCTTTGGCGGTCGTTTTCAAAATGAAAATGGCGAAAAGTTTCGTTGAAAGGAATGAAAAAGGATACCCATTGCTATTTTTATTCACATGTAAGTTTTATGAATGCTTTTCACTCTTTCCTAAAAATCTTAATTTTTCAGATATTTATGTAGTTTTTAAGAGTTGTAATACAAAGAAGAAAAAATTATAATGCCTATTTTTAATTGTGGTGACTTTAATATATGTCTGTCTAAAGTTTAGCTCAATTTTCCGAGAATTGTTCGTTATTTATATATTTACTAAAAAAATTAGTTGTGTTATACTTAAGAATAATTGATAGTCAGTCAGAAGAGTGTAAACAAAAATAATAAGATGATCGACATAGCTTTCTAAATTTTTCATCGATTTCTGATAGCAAAAAAAAAAAAAAAAAAAAAAAAAAAAAAAAAAAAAAACGAGGGGGCCGGGGGGGGGGGGGGAGTTTACAATATCAGCAGAATGTCTTACGTGTATTTAAAAATAATTTAATGTGAAAGCATGAAATTCAAATAAATAGCCATGAATATTATTTTAAATATTTATTTTAGCATACAAATTTATTTATTTATATATTGCATTAAGACTATTATATTTATTTATCTATTTCATATAATAAAGAAACATTTATATTACTGATAAAACTAAAGTTTGAAAAGGTATATATTTAAAGACATTTAGTCAAATTCATTTAAATAAGTTAAAAGGGGAGCAGCTAATTTTAGTTTGAATATTTTTTAATGTAACATCTTTTTTGAGTAAAATATATTTTGTACAGCTATTAAAAATAGTCATTAACCATGTTTGATTCGTCTTTGTATTACAAAAATTTAAAAACTACATAGCTATATAAAAAAAAATAATAATAATGTTACGAAGCACTAAAAGACATTTATAAAACTTATCCTTGAATAAAAATAGCTTTCGTCTTTTGCTTACAAGTTTTATTGGCAGATTTAAAACACGCTGAGACTTTAATTTCTTTAAAATTTAATTTTTTTGGAGGGACGGGGGGGGGGGGAGATAAAAATACAGTTTCAAAGTGTTATTTAAAAAATATATTTATTATTATTAGTATTATTTTAATAGTTGCAGCACAGAAGACTTTTTTTAAATTCATAGTTTTATTGCATATTTGTTATTTTTTTGTTTTATTAAGGAATCTTAATTTTGCTATGGTATAATAGCCGAAAAGCCTGGTTTACCCAGAAGTATTGTAAATGCTAATAGTGTGTTTATTAGAACACAAACTAGCCGAACATTGTTTATCTGAACGCTTCCATATTGTCAATTATTTTTATCAGTTTTTTTTTTTAATTTTAAGTGAAAAACACAATTTTTACCCACCGTCCTTGGACAGGCATTTACACTAGTAAGATAAATTTCTAATTCATCATTTTTGCATACGGCGATCGTATAAAAATGTATAAAGGGTATTTTCTTTTTCATTGATGGCAGGCAGATTTCATAGATTTAATCTTACGACCTAACTTTTATTAAACTCTTTTGCAATTTACATTGAAAACACTGTAAAAAAAGACAAAAGTTTCTAGTAAAACGCAATATAACCACTTTATGTATCTAGTAAAAAATAATGTAATTACGAACGAAACTATACAATAAACTATTCCAGGTTAATTATGATTTCGAAATGTTATTATACAAATTATTTATACAAATGCCAGAAAAAAATAGTTTAAAAATTAAAAAAAAACATTTTAAGAAAAAGTTTCTTTTGCTACTACTGATTTTTGTAAACGTATGAAATATTTTTTATAGTGTATTAATCTGGTTTCTCAAACCGAAATTTCGCTTTTTAGACTTTTATAAATTATTAAGTGAAAGTTATCAGCTCAGTAACTAAAGTTATACATACAAGATTTACAAAATAATATAAATTTTAATACTAACGTCATTGTTATTTATTTATCATGTTTGTCTGTAAAACAGAAAAATGCATTTGAGAAATGACAGAATCCTGAAACCGATATACAATACAAAAACTACTTGCCAACATTTCCAAAAATCGGTTTTAGCAAAAAAAGAAAAACTTTGTGTTTATAAATGCTTTTTTAAATCTCCAAAATTTATTGGTTCCTAGGATTTCTAAATATAACGAACGCTTTACGAAACTGTGGGTAACTCTAAAGATGTTATTGTATGTTTGTGGTTATATTATATCTTTCTAGTTTAAGACAAGTCGCACTTTGAGGCGACATATGCAATATGTTGCACGATTTCGGGGAAAAACCATATTTGAAACAGGTTTGAAGAGCTTTCTCCTTTATTTCGACCTGTTTTTTCTCCTAAGTCGCACTTTATTTTCCACCTGTCGTCTCAGTGTGCGACCTGCCTAAGGAACATTTCCTTTTACAATATAATTTCTAACAGGTGAACAATTAAACTGATTTTCAATCTTTTTGAGACATCACATACAAGATTTCTAAATTTTTTTGTTTATTTTTTCTAGTATGCTTTTCCCTTTGTACTTTGTTTTATTTTCTAATTCAGCATTCTAATCGAAATCTGTACACAAAATCTAATAGATCAGGAACACAAAAAAGGAAGAAGTCCGTGTGCACATTACTTGTTTTATGCATATTATTATTAAATTAATTATAAATTTCCGAAAACATGTCTTCATTTGGATAATAAAAGAAGGATTTATTAAAAACCGTTCAAATATTTATCGCTAACAACAACAATTTTTTTTTTTTTTTTTTTGAATTTGAAATTCAAGCAGTACATTATATATGAGAAATAATACAATGATAAAACAAACATTGTTCATCCATTCTCCGATAAATATTTGTTTTCAGAAGAAAAATACAGCAATAGTCGGGGTAAATCAAACCCAGTTTATTTTACACAGCAAATAAAGAAGATCGAAAAAAAAAAAATAAATAATATAAAATTTCACACCAGTTTTTTTTTTTTTTTTTTTTTTTTTTTTTTTTTTTTTTTTTAATAAATACAAAAGTGTTAGAATACCAGGAGTTTTAAAGTTAGTTTTTAAAGTAAAATTAAATTACTCTTTATATGCAGTGAATTGAGAAATTAAATTAAAAATTAGTTTGCCGATTGAGGTTGAGGTTAAGGCATTCAAAATATTGTCAAATATTTATTTTATAAATGTTAATTTTTTTTTACTTGTTTTACAAAAAGTCACAATGAAAAAATATTGGAATAAAAGCTTTAAAAAAATTAATATATTTTAAGATGCAAAAAATATTTGTGACTTAAAAAGCGAAAGTATTCAAGACTACATTTTAGAATAAATTAGTATGTAGTAAAACAAAATTTAAAAAATATAACAATTTTTTTATGTTTACACAAGAATACTAAAAAGTATGTTAGAATATTTAAAAATTATGTCAGTAAACGAGTTTTTGGAAAATGTACCATATAAATGTTTTCGAATTGTAAAATTTAATGTACAGGATATATTTATGTCTCAATTTATAGATTTAATAATAGAAATCTACTTTTAAGTGACATTGTGTTTTTAAACATTTTTCTAGATTTTTTTTTCTTTATCAACAGTAATTGATAACCTTTCAAAAGAGAAGCAAATACTAAGTTTAATACATCTGAATGTGCATAGTTAATGAAAAAAAATCAGAAACTACCCCACTTAATAACTAAATTATTCAGAAAAAAAACCGAAAACAGGCATTTGACCGGAAATTACCGACTTAACAGAAAAAATGTTTTTGTCTTTGTATAAAATTGTATTAAACTCTGAAACTTCCAACACAAACATTTAACTTTGCCATCATAATTAGCTTTTGTGATAAGTTACACCTTTGAATACCAAACGGGAAGATATTCTGTCAAATAGTTTAGGAATTATGAGGGTTAAAAATTTGAAACTCATACTGTTAAATTAATTAGTAGTCGTTGTAAAACAGATTAGTATGATTTTAGTTTTTTAAGCACAACTCAAAAGCTACATGACAGAAATAGCGGTAGTTTTTGATTTGTATATTAAAAATCGATTCATGGTTTTAAAAAATCATAGTTCAGAATTCAAATAGTTTTAGGAGATTAATTTCGACAATATGCCTAATTTGAAGTCCATCAAAATGCGTTTAGTTTTAATCTCATTGTTTAAATAGATTATTTTAAAATAAATGCTTCCAAAATTAAAAAAAAAAAAAAAACATGAAGCTGTTGCGCATAAAAGAAATGAGCTACAAAGGAATTTACATCTAATTTTCTTTTCACTTTATTATTATTATTTTTTTTTACATCTACTAATTTTCTTGGTAAATATTTGTTTTTTTAATATTAATTATTAATTATTATCTATTAATATTATAAATTATAAATTATTTATTTTATTGATCTATTTATTTATGATATTTTTAATTAAATAATTAATTAATTTATTATTTTAATTTATTTTAGATTTTAACTTTTTTTTTGTTAACTTTAAATATTCCTTATTTTATAAATTTACCTATTAAATTTCTTATTAAAATTTACTATTACATATACGTAATAAATAGATAGGACTTGAGATAATTCAATGAAAAACTTAAATGCAACTAAAATGTAATAAAATTGTTTACTTTTTCTAAACACATGATGCATTTTATACTTGATTTCTTAAAATCAGTTTGCTACACACAAGAGAAGATTATGTCTTTTGAAAGCTTTTTAATGTCGCCTATCTAAAATTCTTCAAATTTTACATTAACTCGTTCTAACTAACTGAACTCGTTCAGTACGACTTTTTATGATAATAATTTCTGAATTTACATTCTATTTTAGTTTTCATAAGAAAAATAACATGAAATGCAAATATATTTTCGATATTTTAAGATTAAAATAAACCCTATAAAAATAACTCACACAAAATATAAGCAACTCCTTTTTCTAAAAAAATTCTTTTTTTAATATAAGTTGTGTTTATCTTTTTCGTTGCAGTCGAAGTGAGTAAAACGATAAAAGGTGTTACCTACCATTGAATTTTGAAAAAGCTTCGGTAACAAATTGAGTAAAATGTAAGATAAACAACTATACGTAAGACACTTCTTGAAATCAGAGAATGTATTTTTAAAGAAACTGATTTATAAAATTCTAACTTTACTGGAGATAAAGTAAAATAATAATGATTCTAACATCTTAGGAAAATGCTTTTTCTTAAAACAAAACTTTACAAAAATTTCTGCAGTGTGGATCATAATTGATTTTGTTGTTGTTTCATCTGATTATTTTTATAATTCTTAAATAATTTCGAAATATTTCAATAAAAAAACAAATTGGAAATTGCACATCAAACGTGGCAAATGATGTGCGTTCGTACTATAGCTAGTTTTATAAATATTCAGATCTTGGTGCAATAGCTAATACGGAAATAATAGGACTCCATGTTTAGAAGGCCGTCTTCAACATGACACCTATAATCATTACCTATCATGGGATATTATAAATCCATTACGCATGATAGGATTTAATAGAATTAAGAGAACATTTATTAACATATTTTTAAGTTTTGATTAGATTTTCCTAACATTTTAAATGACGCGATGAAATTCTGCAACAATTATATATATTAAATTTCAAACCATTCGGTTGGGTTAGTTTTTGCGCTGTTATACACTGTTAAAAATTTGCAGCATTCTGGCAGGTCATTTGACCGTTTTATCCGAAAACGGTTACACAACCGTAATTTAACACTATTCTGACCATATTATTGGCCATTTTATGGTCAGAATATAGTTAAATTATGGTTATGAAACCGTTGTTTCAAAAAACGGTCGGATGACCTGCCAGAATGCTGCAAAATTTTTAACAGTGTAGGCAAATAGACTGACGGACAAGAGGACGACTATACGTGCTACATATTTATATAATTACGGACGGACTTAAAAATGTACCTTGTTGTTATACATTATTTAAGTGTCAAAGGTGTAAATAGTAAAAAGTTTTTTTAAGATATAAATTATCACAGTGCTAAACTGAAACTTAATTGTTGAATTTATGAAATGAAAATTAGTATTTTAAGGCTACACAGTACCTTTTATAAAACAATGGAGACAGTTACATTAAAAATAATTAATGACTTTGTTTGATATTATAAAATTAAACTGATTCTGGTAAAAAAAAAAAATCATTTTAACAATCACCGTTTTTTTTTAATTTAAAAATTTTTGTAAAATTTGAAGTTTTTAAAAACTTTTATAACATTTTTAATTTTAAATATTTTTTAGTTATTTTAAGTGACTTATATTCATTGGATTATTGAGAGCAAAATTTAGTATGGAATTGAAGATGTAACTTCATTTTTATTCATAACTTCATATTTATTTTTGTAGCACGAAACCTGAAGAAGAACACGAAAATTTTGGAAATATTAACTTTGACATTAAAAAAAATAATAAATAATACCCTCAGACCTAAATCCATACTAATTATTGTAGTACATATACATGTACGTGTCTGCAAAAAAATTCAAGACTCTATCTGCAACAGAAAAAAAGCCTTGTAGTCCAAGAGCTGTTAAACATTTTAGGGAAGGTATTTGAGGCACCCTGAAAATTTGTGCAATACTTCTTTTGTAATGGCTGAATACAAAATCGAATGTCTGGCTGAAGGATCGTGGCCCAAAAACTGTGCCAGACACGTGTCAAGTGCCATTTTTTTTGACTACCCAAAAAAGGTATTTGAGGCACGCTGAGATTGAGATAGAATAATATTTATACTTAGAAAAAAATATTTTGAAAACGACAGACACTTTAGTCGGCCCCAAAACTGTGCCAGACTCGTGTCAAGTGCCATTTTTTTGACTATCCAAAAAAGGTATTTGAGGCACGCTGAGATTGAGATAGAATAATATTTATACTTAGAAAAAAATATTTTGAAAACGACAGACACTTTAGTCGGCCCAAAAACTGTGCCAGACACGTGTCAAATGCCATTTTTGGACTACCCAAAAAAGGTATTTGAGGCACGCTGAGATTGAGACAGAATAATATTTATGCTTAGAAAAAAATATTTTGAAAATGACAGACACTTTAGTCGGCACAAAAACTGTGCCAGACACGTGTCAAGTGCCATTTTTTGTCTGGCACAGTTTTCGGCCACAATCCTTCAGTCAGGCATTCGATTTTGTATTCAGGCATTACAAAAGAAGTGTTGCAAAAATTTTCAGGGTGCCTCAAATACCTACTCAAAAATGTTCAACAGCTCTCCTACTATTGGGGATTAGAAAGCACTAACATCAACAAAAATAAAAGTCTGAGAAAATGCATTTAAAGTTTGTAAAAGAACACTCAGAACATTCTGAGAACACTCAGAAAAATTCAAATATCTTTACAACAATTTGGAGTCATGATTCACAACCGTATAGACCATTGAAAAATTCAATAAAAAAATATTCCTTTAGTCTTTGGAATTCCTTTAGTCTCTCTGTTAGATATTCTTCTCTGGAAATTATCTTCACTTTCTTCAGTTGTTGGTCTATCTACTGATTTTTCATCCATTTTTATTTCTTCTGCAGTATTTTCTATTCGGATAGCTTCACTATCATTTTCAAGATTTTCTTCTGAAAAATTGAAATGCATTAAATCTGAGATTCGCTCTTCAGGATTTTCTTTAAAGACATTTTCACAGTTCATATTTTCAAAAAACTTCACGGTTCTGATTATCACTATTTTTCTACAGCCTATATAAATTCGGTATCCTTTGCTTCTTAAATCGTAACCAACAAAGACTCCTTCAGTGGCTTTTTCGTCAAATTTTTGTCTCTTCTGTTTAAAAAACTCTCTTCAAAATTAATGTTGGCAAATTAATGGTGACAGTTCCTGTTTCAACATCGCCCTTTATGTTGAGAATGGTGGTAAGACTTGGAATTTGACATGATGGTTAATTTTAAGATGTAAGAAGATGGTTTCTAAAAAATTCAACACTTCAAATGAATACTGAAATGAGCGTATTAATTGAGCATAAAAGTTTCAAAATATTTTCTAAATTATCATTTATTTAGTTTTATTTCATTTTATTAATTTAAGTCTCATTTCTGCCTAATGCAGTGTAATAATGTTGTTTAATCAAACTGTGTTTTAAATAGTAATTTTTGAATTATTCCTAAAAGTAATAAGTACCTTTTAATAGAAAAAAACTTAATAAAGTAAAATATTACCTTTTAATAAAATAAAAATTTAGTTAGTACCTTTTAATAAAAATTAGACGTATAAATATAACTTGGCATATTTCAAATACTACGCGAGCAAAGCCGCGGGGTTTGCTAGTAGTTCATAAAAATATTAATTATAGTACATAATATAAAATTTAAAAGCTTAATTTATATAAATTTAGACAAAATATATAATTATGCATTTTTCCACATATGGATATTCCCATATTTAGTACGTTTATATTTTATCAAATAAATACAAAAATATTTTAGCGTAAATTTTTTTAGTGTTTTTCGAGTTCATTTTGCAACATTTTAAAGTGATTTTATTAACAAATTTGAGAAAACAAAAATTCAGGCATAAATGGGTTAAGATTCATTTGCATGTGGATGGCGGCTACTTCTAACATTTTCAGGGCTTTCATTACAATTGTCAAAATAAAAGTTAAGTCTGTCACAAATTTTATTTAAATGTATACCTTACAGTTCACGTTACAACCACAAATTATTATTCAGATAGCACTGGGATGCCGTGTAATTATTTCTAAATAAATGGATTTATGATCTTAGCTTACTATAGAGAATTTGTGTTAGACCGCTCCACAATCCCTTATATTTTGTATAATTTTCTCTTATTGCTCCTTTTCTAATCATGGAAATATATTTTTGTACCCCAAACACAATCTGTGATAAACAAATTGATAATAAAATGGAATTTTTTTCCCCGTTGTGTCTGACATCACGAGTAGTTTAATATTTCTGATACAAAATTTAGAAATTTTTGTACAAACAGGACTAATAAATAATTCATGAAAAATGAGGTTTTATCACGTAAATAAGTCGTTAGGAAGTACTCACTTTTATTTCATGATCAAAAAACTCTCCAGTATATTCGACGCTGGAATACTCTTTCATAAGTTAATACAAAACACTATCTTAAATGTCTAAAATAATTCATGATAGTAAATATTTTATAGTTGCACATCAAAACTTGAATGCCTTATTCCAAATACACTACTAAATATATGCTAGGAAAATTGTAAAATATTCTAAAAAAAAAAAAAAGTAGCATTAATGCAAAGGGTATAGCAAAGTATATAGCAGATAAAGCTTATATTCATACCTACTATAAAATAATAGTAATTTAATAATACAGTGCTCAGCAAAAGTTTAGACAATGATCTATTATGCTTCTGTACCGCGAAGTGTGTAACGAATTGTTGTAACTCAACTGTCATATATTACTGGGGACTTATCCTTTATTCACAAACAATAAATTTTAAATTATACCTTTTACATAATAAAAATGACAAAAAAACAAAATTAACATGGTGGCAAAAGTATAGACAATCTGTCTATTTACAGAAAAATAACCATAAATTAAAATCGAACTACACCTAAATTGCGTGCAATTAGTGCAAATATGTGACTAGGAAACTAAGCTGTGTGAGGAAACTAAATCATGCATCACTTGGGAGTCTATTTCGTACCAGACACGTTCAACAGCAGTTCGACGTTCATTAACAGAGGAGTATTGTCAAAAAACTGCGTAAACCTTATGAGATATGATGCCACAAACGTTTTCGATTGGGTTCAGATCAGGGCTACACGCGGGCCAGTCGACAACAGTAATATTTTGAAAGTTAAATCAACTTTTGTCTTGCATGCAACATGAATGGACGCATTATCTTTCACAAATACATACTTTGGAACAACTAAAAGTTCACCAAATGGCTGTAAATTGTTTTCCAATATTTGTATGTAGTCTTACGCTGCATGGCAACCATTGAGGATCTCCATAGATACTTGAGCATTAAAACAAAGTGAGGCCCAAATCATTAAAGAGTCACCTCCATGTTGATGACGAAAGAAAGCCCGAGGCTGTTTACGCAAGTCTTGCCAATAGTATTCCACCCTATCTGCGCCATCCAAAGTCCGCTTTTGTTTCGTCACTGAATGTCACAGTACACCACTTTGGTCCATATGACATATCTTTGCGAGCCCATTGCATTCTTGTCAATTTGTTGTGAAATTTCAAGGCTGGTTGTTTTATCATTTTCATGAAAACTAATTTACATCTTTCTTTTATTCCTCTACGAATCGTATCCGTTGACACAGAAAGCTTTGACTCACTTTTAATGCGACTAGCAATCATCATTTGTCTAGATGACAGTTTATGCGTCCTGCTACCATCTAGTTTTCAGGCCACGCGAGGCCCTTCCAGATCTATGTTTTACTTTGAAAGAGTCACCCTTAGACAGTGCTTGATAGACAGACTTCTTTGGACGATTTAAAACAGCTAAAATTTCTGCAACAGTCTTCCTTTTCGATTTCAGCTTCCATGCTACAATTACTTCATCTGACTAAAAATTTCTAGCTCGCGGCATCTTCACTAATCAATGCTATTGCGAGGTGCACTTAAATACTTCACGCATGTGGCGTCAAAAGTTTGAAACTTGCGTTTTTCTGTGAACAGTTGCCAAAAAATCACGAAAGTGTCTAATCTTTTGCAATAAGCAAATTTCACATTTTTCAGTTAAATTAAATAAAATCCGACATTAAAACCGTTATTTCCGTCCTAAAATGTTTAAAATATGTTTAAAAATAAGAACAGCCATTTGTATATACCAAGTGTTCGTATTTTTTATTTAAAGGTCAAATATCACCAGTGTCTAAATTTTGCTGAGGACTGTATGTACATACAGTGGTGGCCAAAATTGTGGACATTTTTTGAAATTTTCATCTTTTATAAAGTTGCGTGCTAATAGAATATATTAATTTTCACTTAAATGCAAATGTTTATATATAAAATTCAAGGAAATGTAACACATAATTTAATTTAAAAAATACACTTAAAATATCTGCATTACAAAAAAGTTACACTTACTTTAGTCTAAAACATAAACACGATTAGTCATGAATGCTAAAATGTATTGTAATAAAAGCTTCCTAGCCTTCCTAAATTGACTGTTCTGAGAACCAATCAGATATCAGTAACTAAACTGTAGTACATTTTGTTTTGTAAAAGAATGAATTTTGCAGAAGGGTGAATTCTTGTGTAACTAAATAGAATGGTTTTTTTTTTAATATTTCTATTTTTTCTTAATGCAAATAATTGAAAACAATATCATCAACAACAAAAACTGATTGGACACCTACAAAAAGAAGCAGAATTGTCATATTGAGAGATATTAGGTCTCTCTTATGCTGAAATTGCAAGGCAGCCTGGTGGATGAGTCACTGTATCTGGCGTACAAAAGTTGCGCTCACGTAATGGAGAAACTAAATCTGTGATAAATAAGGCAAGATCAGACCGAAATAAGCTGCTTCTGACGATAGAAAGATAAAAAGGATATGCCCAAAAGTAGAAGAATTTCATCAGATGCTGTTAGATTGTGAAATGAATGCAATGGTTATTTCAATTAGTTCAAGAACAATAAGGAGAAGGTTAGCAGGTTTTGAACTGACTGGTAGAATTCCGAGGAAAAAATAATTTTTTAATCTTCAGCAACGCAAGAAACGAGATCAGTGAACAAAAAAAAAAAAAAAAAAAAAAAAAAAAACATTAATTTGTTAGAAAATCTATAAAAGCAAATAATCTGGAGGGATGAGAGTAAATATCTCTTTGGTAGTGATGGGCGAAAATATATGAGATGTAGAGTAGGGAAAGAGGTGCATCCTGATTGCCCTGAAGCAACTACAAAGAACCCAAATGTCATGATTTGGACCTGAATGTCTCAAGATGGTGCATTCAAGTGATTGATAGCATTCTGAATGCAAAAAATACATCGAAACTATCCTGGAACCAAAATTGATACCCTCCATCCGGAATCTCTTTCCCAATAAAGCACCATTTATCTTTCAGAAGGATTCAGCTCCATGCCATACGTCAAAAATATGCAAAGAATTGTTTAAAAATAAAATCCTGGAATTATTACCTTGGTCAGGAAACAGCCCTGATCTGCATCCTATATAAAATTTGTGACGACGTTTGAAAATCCTTGTACAAAAAAAGCATCTATGTAATAAAACGCAACTTATTGAAGCTATAATTGTTTCTTGGCATCAAGTGATTAAAAAGGAAGAATTCCAAACGCCGATTCTCTGAATGAAAAGACGCTTTGAAACTGTAATAAAAAACAAGTGTTATCCTACTAAATATTGAATGTGTATGTGTAACTTTAAAATACAATGAAATCTAAGATAAATCTTATTTTTGTTAGCGTAAAATTTTTTTGTACTGCAGATATTTCAATTCTGTTTTTTGTATTACATTCTACATTAAATTTCCTTGAATTTGATATATAAACATTTGTATTTAAGTAAAAATTAATATATTCTATAAGCACACAAATTTTTAAAACATGAAAATTTAAAAAAAATGTCCACATTTTTTTCCCATCACTGTATATACATTATAGGTGCGGATTCCCAAAAAATGTAAGGAGCCAGTGGCGCCTAAACCCCAAAAATCCAGTCACCACTTTGCTCCTAACCAAAATCTAGTGGCCACATTGTGAAATTAATTCATAAAACAATATGAATTAATCTGTGTTTGTATGGAAAAAACTTAACAAAAAAACCCTCAGGAATTCAAAATGAAAAATAGTTTAATTAATAAATACACATGTTGTGTTTGGAAGACAGGAGGTGATAGAATAATATTGTAAATTTATTTTGGATATTGAAATTCCAAATCATTTTTTTAGGATCGATCCTATAGTGTATATTTAACATTTTGTTGTGGCCACAAAAGACCACTTTGACATAACAGTCATTAATTAAAGAAAATCTGAATTTACTTATCATACATTTGAAAATTAAGAAAAAAAATAAAAGGTAAAAGCATTACCTGCATAGACCCGAAAGAACAGAAAAATGATGGAGACATTTGCAGAAAGAAAATAAACAAATGAGAAATCTTCCTTGACAATTTTTTTATTTATGAAGCATTTTTTTTTTTTTTTTTGCAGAACATAGCGCAATATGATAGAGTGCATATCTTATTCTTTTAGATGTACTTTTTTTATGATCAACACATACAAATCTACGCTCATTCTACGTTCTTACTAAAGAAAAGAAAATAATTTCTTTCCTTTGGAGAGTATGGAGGCACAAGCATTTAGATGATTTTTATAGCATCATAATTCTACGACTCGGAATAAAATCAACACTTGAATAAAAAATAATAATAATGCCGTCAACAGAATTTTTATCCATATCCTATTGAAGAATCAGAAGTGACTGATCAAAGAATCTCGCCACAAAAAAAAAGAAGACACTATGCAGCCGATTACACAATCAAAGAAATATTCTCGCACTTTTAATATTTCTTACTGTAGATACGAAAATCCATTTATTATTTTTTTTTTTGTAGAAGGGGAAGAGGCATCCACCCATTCTCTGCGTTTGTTGACAGAACACTCATGCAGGCGCAGACATAATTTCTTCGCAGAATGGCAAAAAAGGCAGCCATTCTGCATTGAAATCCCAACTCCACTGCACTACTGAATGCGCACGAGCTCTCCGAGAAGAGGAGTAAAGGGTTTTCTATAATCCTTGAAACACGCCAACTTTGGCTGAACGAACATACAGGCGGCATGCATTGGCATAAAATGCAATGCTAAAGAATATAAAAAAAAAACTGCTTTAAAAAAGGAAATTTGATAGATTTCACTGAGATAAGATGCCAAACAGTAGTAAAGTGTTACGAATTTTTTAAATTACGAATTAAACTGATTTAAATATTATTGGCTAAGCGGTGGAGCTGCAAAAGGATATGACTTCACAAATAGAAAGATATGAAATTTTCCAGATAATTCTTTTACCGGAAGTACAGAATTCAAAACAACGTTTATGATTTTAAAATGAATGAAATGCTATGCCAGAAAGAAAAATTTACAGGGGAAGTTTGAAAAAAAAAGGGAATTAAAATAATTTTGGAATGCGGATATTAAAATTAAATGAATACAAGATTAATAAACATATTTTCTAAATGAAATTAAATAAAAATATGGCAGTGGTTCTAAGTAACCACAACAACACATGTACAATAAAACACAGACTAGCTACAACAAATGTGTATAGTTAATTTAATTCTAAAATTCTTGAAACTTTGATATTAAAAAAGTATAATATGAAACGTGAAAAGGCAGCGCGAAATCGACCCGATGCAGAACTCTACACTCTAGATCTAGATGGAATATGATAGTGATAAGAGAAATTAAAGAAGGGCTAAATTCATAAAACTCGTGACAAAAATTCGTTCTATGAAAATCTTGCACTTGGAGAAAACATTTACACAGCAAGAATATACCTCGAGTTAAGTATTTTTTCGTGCGAGTTTCTTTTTATTTTTGTTCTTGTTCTTTTTCCTCAATGGACTGTCCCGTGAGCCGATCTGCTGTAAACGAGTATTTATTTCAACTCTGGATTTCGGACGAAACTTTCGAAGAAATGCTTGTTTTCGGTGGTGTCCAAAGGAGATGCCATTAGCGCGCTCTTGTGCCGAGCTTCGCAGCTTCTAAGGTTTGTAGTGGAGCGGAAATGCGCAGAATTATATGCGAACAAAATGTTCGGTAATAAAGCATTACATCACAGGAGCAGCGTTCACGACGGTAACTGAGATCACAAAAATTCCCAGACTTTTTATCAATGTTGATCTCGTCCAGTGAAAAGAGCAGGTGCTTTTTGATTTGCAAAAGAAAGAAAAATCAAAATTCCGCGACGGGGATTGGGAACACTGGAAATTGATCTCTGGCGACTAAGACACTGAAATTTAGTCGCCACAGCAAAAAATTTAGTCGCCACGTAGCGACTGGCGACCGTAAATCTGCACCTATAATATATTTGTATATATACAGGGTCATCAAAAAAGATGTCCCTGATTTCGAATTAAGATAACTAAGGCCTTAATAAAAATAAAGTATGTATTTTTACCGTGTTAGATTGTAAAAATTGGAGACTATTTTTACATTACTTACAAAACTTTAAAATGATCTCCACTTGTTGCTCGGCAAACATCTAAGCGGTAGTAGATCTCCTTCAACGTGCGCTTGAAACTTGTTAAACCAACGAACAATAATTTTGTTTATAGGTGGATCTTCTCTATATTCACACCGAAAATGACGCTGTACCTCAATAACAGATTCTAACTCGGCGTACCACAGCACGCACTACGCTCTCTGCTGTACCCTCACCACGATTGCTGTGAACTGACTGATGAGAGAAATGGATTTGCGCTACGAAGTGGCTTCGGCGCATGCGCGAGTCACATCAAGGTTAACGTAATCAGTAATCTCAAAAGTCCTTCATCTGATCTAAAATTTCACGTTAGTTCCATACCTATTGATTGAATATTTCTCGTGAAATTTATTTTTTAAATCAGGGACACCTTTTATTTTGATGACCCTGTATATATATCATGATATTTAGATCATGGGGAATAAATTAATTAAGAACAAATAGTTTAGCTTTTTGGCACCAGGGGTAAAAGTGACGCTGCATGGTGATTCGGGTAGTTAAATAATCATACAAACTAATATGAGGAAATGTTTACATCATTGACGTATATTTAATGGACATTTTTACATAGAAATATTTTTTACCAGTTGTATTTTGTTTTAACATTTACAAGTTTTTTTTTTTAATTGTTATGTGCGTGAAATTGCTGTTTTAATACCCAAAATCACTTGCTGCGCCACTATCACCAAAAAATCTTAAAAAATGTTTTTATATAAATAAACTCAGTGCCAAAAGCTAAGCAAGCATTGGAAAATGTTAACTTCCGAAAGCCAATCTGATTTGGAGGCGCTTCAATTCGCTACGGAGTACTATGGAAGTATACAAATATGATATATAACAACCAATCACAGCTTCGTCTCGGGAAATATGCAAAAAATGCAGTAGCTTAAGAAGCCAGCATTGTGAGGGGTTACAGGTGTTGCCTGAAAGTGCTAATAAAAAGTGCTTAGAACTTTCATGCGTATTTGCTTTTAAGACAGACACATTTCTATGGTTTCCAGAAAACGAATGGAAGATTCTGAGCATTGTAGCGCATTCGGAAACCTTGAAGAGAGACAATCATTCCCAGATGTTGCTCTTTTCTTCGGAATTCATCATTCCGCAATTTCAAGATTATGGAAACAATCCGTAATCAGCCAAACAGTTTTCCGAAGACATGCGGCCTGTCCAAGTGTTAAGATATCACGAATGATCGATATATTGCTGTTGTAGCCCAGCGAAATCGAAGAGCGATTTGAACACGTGACATCTGTGTTTGCAACGTTCTTTGATAAGACGTTATCTTCCATTACTGTGCAGCAAAGTTTACACATAAATGGACTGCACCCGCGGGTACCAAGAGTTTGTGTTCCCCCTATCCATCCAATCCAGAGGGGCACGATTAAAGTGGTGTCGGCAACATATAATTTGGACTGTGTCTGATTGGGTCAACTTTATATTCACGGAGGAGTCAAAACTTTCCTGCAACCAAATGACACACAATCGGCCCCAGTACATCACCGAAAATACGCATTCCGAGGTTAAAGCATCATGGTTTCGGCAGGGATTTCTTTTCACATCGCACCGACCTGCACATCTTTAGACGGTGATCTATGAAGGCTTCCTGGTACTGGGGTGAATTTCTAAACACTACTCTGACATTATACACTGCAGCAGCTGGTCCTACTTTCGTTTTAATAGATGAAAATGTTCATCCCCATAGAGTCATCCTCGTCGAAGACTACTGTGCGATTGAGGGGATTGAGCATATGGAGTGACCGGCATACTCACCCGACCTTAATATCAGAGAAAATCTTTGGGATGCGCTCAGCATTGCTGTGTGTACTCATTTAGCATTCTCAGCCACTCTCACAGACTTCCAAACTACTGTACAATATGAATGGTGATTACTTGTATCTACGTAAGTTGATCACCTCATAGAAAGCATGATCATACTCTATAAAACTTGTATGCAGGTGAAGTGTACACACACATCCTATTAATGATGGTTTTGTTTCTTTGTTTTCGCTGTAAACATGCTTTTGTCAATGACTCGAATACGATTTAATCTTAAAACTTATGCAAATTCAACAAGTAGCTCTTAAAATTCGTGTAAATGGTCATAAAGACAAATAGTTTTTGTCATAACCATAACGTATGAAATAAAATATTAAACCAATTCGAACCTAATTGGAAAAATGCATTGGTTTATTCTAGTATCTTAAAGGAAGTTCACTAGTCAATATTTAGTTTTCATAGTTCATTTACAGAGACACATAAAAACAAAGCACAATCAAACTTTGTTATCATGATAGCTTCCGAAATATTGAATCGATCCAAACATAAATATCGGAGTGTATTTATCTTATTACCATGCTGAATGACTTAGTTAATAATTTATGCAGCTCTTGTAGTTTATTTACATCAAAACACAAAAGCAAAAAAACATACAAAATTTCATCACGATAACATACCAATTCGAACACAACTGGAACAGTGTATTGATATTTCCCAGTATTTTAAAGGAGTTAGCTAATCAAGTATGTAGTCTTTATTGTTCATTTACAGAGATATATGAAAGCAAAACACATTCAAAATTTGTCATCATAGTATCGTGCGAAATACTGAACCAATACGGCTTTAACTGGAACAATGTATTGATGTTTCCAGTAACTTGCAATGGCACGTGGCTTACAGTAAAACAATTAATAAGAAACGTCGTCTTATCAACAAACTTGACAGGAACTTTCAGTAATGAAGATGTCTCATTCCTGTAATTCCAACAGATATGCCATTTGAATTTAAGAGATTACAATTCCCAATTTTATTGGCGTTTGCAATCACCATCAACAAAGGATAACAATCTTTAGAATTCTGCGGTTTAGATCCAGACGCGGATTGCTTCTCACATGGAAAATTATATCTTTCGGTTTGCAGAATAGGCAAAAAAGACAACCTCGAAACAAACTCAGACAATGGAACGACAAAAATATAGTATACCCACAAAGCTCTGTGAAATTAAATATATTAGAAACGTGCGCTTTCTCTTTTCTTTCTTTTCCATTTAACGAGACTGAACCACAGCAACACGTGGCTGGTTAAAGTTAGTATTAAGTAAACGTTTAAGTAATTTAATTTTAAAAGTGGCTTTCACCGAAATAAACACTTTTCTGACGAGTGTTTGCTAATTTATTAGCCAGAATCAATATTCGAAATTAAATTTTCATACAACTTTAAGCCTCCGACTTTCAAAATGATTCAAGACAAAGAACTAAAAACTATAAAAATTAATTGATTATTATTCATTTACTTTAGGAAACCGATTTACATTTTACCGACTTCAAAGCTTTTTCGATATTTCTAAGTTAAGTATTGATTGGCTCGAAAGTGCTCTACGTGGAATATCTAAGTAGTTATTATTGTTAAATAAATTAAAATTCCTATTTAAGAATACAGTTAACTTACTTATAAGGTTTTAGTTGATATCCATTTTAAAGTTATTTCATGAACATTTCGCTTAGCTGTTGGTTTGAATATAAAGTACTAGCATTTTGGATTATTTTGGAAATTCATTCATATACTTAACTGAGTTTATCAGATTGCAAGTGTTTTACAGCTATTATACTAAGCAGTGGTGATTTTCATTACGCTAGACATAAATGGGTTAACTTTTATGAAACTTTTGAACAAAGAACCATAAACCTTATGGAAAACAGATACTTATCAATTTCCTTATCATTTTATTCCATCACTTGCCAATACAGGCGGCAGCACAGACAATCACCTCATCGAGTGTACGGCTGCAATTCCAGAATTATTTAAAATTCGACTCGCATATTTTAAAGCAACCGCTCTGCCAAGTTTTATCTTGGATACAAAACCCTGAAAACCTGATTTCAGCGGGTGACTCGTAGGTTTACCATTGTGTTTCCCTGCACCCAAAGGTATGAAAACATGGATGACTGGGAGCCGAAGAAAACAATGGTAAACCTATTAGTAAACCGGTAAAAGCGGGTGTCCAGGTGTTTTCCACCAACATATGAGTCGGCAGACCGATTGCGTTTTAATATGATAATCAAGTTTGAACTAATTCTTGAATTTCAGCCCTTAACTCGGTGATATGAATGTCTGTGCTTTCTCTTGTGTCTATTTTAAAGTTTTATTCAGCTTTTTTCGCAGCGTAGTCATGCTTTGTTGCACCTTTTCAAGTAAAGTATAAGGTGTATTGAGACTGACAGCAAATTTTCAACTGAATAAGTGATTTTCTAATTTTTTAAACTGTACGAATTTTCAAATTCATGTCATAATGCGCTATTTAAATTAAAATTTAATTAAAACTTTTCATCATTGAACTATAGGACATCTATGAACCAGGAAAAAGTTTAAGCAAATAAATATCAATCTTGTGCTGTCATCTCTAGGTAAAACCCGATAAAGACATTTATAAATAATTACCTCGAATAATTGTTTCATGCAGTTTTCATGTTACAAGGGGAAATATTATCATTTTTTTTTTTATTCTAAGCGTCCTAAGTATAGAATGCTAGGCATAAACGGGTTAATTATTCTCGGGACTCTGGAAATTTGAAAACAAAATAGTAAAAAAAAATATTTTAAACATTTAATATCACAAATTGGATTTTAAAACACAATTTTTAGACGTTTGAAATGTATATATTCTTTGTCTATATATGTTAAAAAAAAGTACAAGATGCTGAATTGATATTTATAGGGAGCTCTCAGACATTTGTCAATCAGAAAGTTTGTATTACAACTTAGGTGTAGGATTACACAATGAAATTCGCATGCAGAGTGAAAATGTCTGTGCCTAATTATATTTTAGATTCTAATAATTAGCGTAAATTTATTCGTTTTTAAGGCATTTTTATATTTTTAATACCAAGTTGTATTTAGCAAATGCAAAATTTGGAAATTTTTCAACAGTATAATCACCTAAATAAATATATCTTTTAAACAATAAAAAATAAATTTTATATTTCGTTTATACAAACTGACATGAAGCAAATATTTTGAAAATTTCCCGAAAAAGTGCTGAGACCTTTTTGAGATATTTCCAAAATCCTTATTTGATGTAAAATGACTTTAAAAATTTCGGAAACACCGCTTCAGCTGTTCAGAGGATATAATTCTAAAAGCCATAACTTATGTTCTAATGGGAATTTCAATGAAAGAATTATATCAAAATGTTTAAAAAAATGATAGGAGTTTAACATATTAAAAAAATTAAATTTCGAAATTTTTGAAGCTGTGAGAGTCCTGAGACACTTAGTTTAATAAAACTTCTGAACACAAAACCATAAACATTAAAAACAACTGATATTTATTGTAAAGATGTTGTTAATCCATATGAGCATTGCGTTGTTACTTTTGTATACCGTTAAATAATTTGTGATCCAGATTCTTAAAAACTATAAATATTTATTCGAGGTGAGGAAGCGAAGAGATGCATGTTACAGATGCGGTAGCAAAGGAGCGAGTCTGAGATTCATTGTATGTTTCTCCTTAATTACATTCTCGCCAAATAATTCGCCAAAAGCTTACAACTCACCAAATAACATTTTTCTTATAGGGAGATTTTTATATAAAAATTGGCAGGTTATCGCTTTTAGCCTTGAATTCCTTTCAAAATCCCATAAGAATTTTATAATGCTGTACGCAATACAATGGGGCTCTTGAAGATAATTTTGGAATTTCGATCGCAGACCTGTGAACCAAATAAGGATATGAATATATTTTTGCTTAGCTTGCAACCGGCGGCCAATTATCGATAACCATATATGGTCATGAAAAAGTTCAGTTAAAATTAATCGAAATCAAGACTTGGCATATTGTTCTATAACGGCTAACTTTGGTGAGGTTTTATGACTATTGTGAATTTTAAAGAAAAGGACTGTATTTAAATAAAAGCGGTTATGCTAAAGGTTTATTAAGATATCCTTTAATGATTTGAATGGAGTTGAAAGTTAAAATAAAATGAAAATAGGAAAATTTTAGGATTTAATAAAGGAAAGGGGAAATTATTAATATATGATTTTTGACATCATACTTATCAATTTCCTTATCAAATTATTACGTCACTTACCTAACTAAACTTCTTTTGTATCTATTTTTGAATTTTCTTCAGCACTTTTGACAATGCAGTTATGCACTGCTGCACAATTTCAAGTAAATTATAGGGTGAGATAGACAGTAAGTATTCAACTGAATAAGTGATTTTCTAATTTCTTAAACTTCGTAAAATTTCAATTTCATGTCATAATATGCTATGTAAATTGACATTTTATTAAAAACTTCATCATTGAGCCATATAAAATACCATAAAATCAATGAATTAAATAAATCCTAATTAAAGCACATAAATATCCATCTTATGCTCTTAGCTCTCGGTAAGATATAAAGGCATTTATAAATTATTATTTGTAATTATTATTTCCTGCAGTTTTCGTGTTACAGTGGAAAAAAATTATGAAATCTCTTTAAAATAAGAAGCATCTTAAATAAACGACGCTCAGCATAGATGGGTTAAGTTAATAAAACTTTTGAACAAAGAACCATAAACCTTAAAAAATAAATGATACTTATATATTTCCTTATCAAATTATTTCATTCACGTGCCTAACTAAGCTCCTTTACCATCAATTTTGAAATTCTATTCAGAATTTGTCAAAGTGCAGTTATATACTGCTGCACAATTTCAAGTAACGTAGAAGGTGTATTGAGATAGACAATAAATATTGAACTGAATAAGTAATTTCATAATTATGTGTATTATTTTTTTAAATCATGTCATAATTCGCTATTTACATTAAAATTCTATTCAAACTTTTCCTCATTGAACCATAAACTGTATTCAGACTTGGAATTATTTAATTTTATGTAAAAAATTAATCCACAAACCTATATGAAGAGTTATTTCTCTAAGCTATTTTGAAGTATCTTATAAAGTTTTAGTTGATTTAAATGAAGTGTTTTTTGAAATCTCTTCAAAATTTTCTAATGTGTTTGAAATTTACTTAATGTTTTGAATATTTTTACGAAAGTTTTATTCAGAAGCTGATTCGATTCTAATAAACATTGGTAATTAAGACTTATTTGGTGATTCCACAAAATTTATGAATCGGTATAAAATTAGTTATTTTACTTTAATTAAGAAATTTGTGTCCTTTAAGAGCAGTATTTGTAAAGGAATATCCAAACTATAAGTTTAATACAACTCTTGAACAATTAACAATAGACCATAAAAAGACTTGATACTTATCAATTCCATCATCAAATTATTTCGTCACTTGCTCAACTCAGCTACTTTTGTATCTACTTTGATATCTTCGATAGTTTTCGGGACAGAGCAGTCGAGAGTTATTAGCTTAAAAATCAAGCAACTCTGTGCAAGATATAAGATTGTATTGAGATATCTAATAAATTTTTCAAATAAATAAATGATTTTCTAAACTTTGAAATTTTATGAATTTTCAAAGTAATGTCTTAATGCATTACTTAAATAAATTTTATTAAGGATTTTCATTAATGAACAATGAACCACTTTGGAATTAAAATTCTTTAATTTTACGTAAGAAATTGATCAACATAAAGATCAATATAAAGATTCGATTGTCTAACTTATTTTAATGTATTTTATAAGTTTTTCATTTATGTAAAAAAAGTCTTTTTTGACGAATAACCAGCATTTTGCACGGTGTTTCAGATTTAATTAATTTGTTTAATGGTTTTACAGAAGTGTAATTCATTAGCTAGTTCGAGTCTAAAAAAAAACATTGAGAATTAAGATTTCTTCAACTATTCCCCAAAATTTCATGACTCGTTTTAAAATTAATTATTTTACTTTAAGTTAATTGTGAAACTGATCTCCATTAAAACATGTATTTGTGAAGTAATAACCAAACAAGAAGTTTAATGCCTCTTTTAAACAATTAACCATAGAGCATAAAAAGAACTTATAATTAACAAATTCCTTATGAACTTATTCCATCACATGCCTACCACAGCTTCATTTGCATCTTCATTTTGAAATTTTCTTCTGACTTTTCGACAGTCAGTCGACCGCTAAGGAGCTTGAAAATTTAGCACTGCTATGTAGTAACTTATATGAAGTAACTTATTAGCTGTAATGAGATTGACAATAAATATTCAACTAAAAAAGTGATTTTCTTATTTTTAACTGCACTAATCTTCAAATTTATGTTTAAGCGCTATTTAAAATTTCAGTTTTGTTAAAAAATTTTATCAGTGAACCATAAACCAAATTCAGAATTAAAATTCTTTAATTTTAAGAAAGAAGTTAACCCATATAACTATAGGAAGATTCATTTGTCTAATTTATTTTAAAACATTTTTTAAATGTTCAATTGGTTTAGATAAAATGCTTATTGAAATAACTCCCAAAATTTTGCCTGGTCTTCAAAAATTGATTTTTAAATGCAGGTATTTTTTAAAGGTTAAATTATAGACTGATAAATTTTTAACGCAATACTTTTAAGATTGTAAATATTTTATACTCAAAAACTTTTTTAACCCATTACCGCTGGTGTTGCGTACACGCAACTGTCAAAATAATTGTTCATGCTTAAATTATTTACTTTGCCATTACTATTTTATAATTAAAAATATTGTATTATTTATCGGCATAAAATTTGCTATTTTAATAAAGCGAAAAATATTTTTTTCTGAATTTGTAATGGCGAACGACTTTCAACAAGAAATTTGAAAATTCTTACTTAATAGTTTTGGCGGTTAATGTGTTAAGTATTTTCATTAAATTAATGTGAAAAGAATAATTTATGTAAGTAAATCTGATTCACAGAAATAATATGTTTTTTTTTTAAATATTTTGACAAATTGTAAAAGCATAGAGATATACAATACATGTAGTACGATTGAACATATACTTATTTATTAAAGTGTGCAAATTTTCAAAATTACATATTACATAATCCCTTAATTTTCGGTTTTAAAACAAATTTCCGCAAGTGAGCTGTTAACTCTATAAAGATTTGAGGACTATTCATATACTTCAATTTTTAATTTACTTATTTATATGGGAAAATTTATGTAACTTTCAGAATTTGAGAAAACTCCTTTGAGTGAAATATATTGCAATACAAGAGATCCTTCTAAAATCTCCTAAATCTTTTAAATTGAATTACCTTGTAACTTTTAATGACAGTTTAAAGACAATTGGATTGTGCTTGAAGGAAAGTACTTGTGAAGACAAAAAAGCATTGCAATAGAAACAATTAATTAGTTTTATTAAATTTATATAAAATAAATCATTTAACTAATATTGAAAACTAATTGTAATGCAAAAAGATTGTTTGAAATGGATGTAAAATTAAGAGATATGAGGATATATCAAGAACATCGTAAAAGATTTTGTTATAAGTATTTTGTGTCTTTCAAAATTTAAATTACTAAACAATATTTTCTAAGATTCACTACTTATGTAGATTCTTTGACACGACATAAAATATTTAATCGTTTTATAAAATTTAAGATATAGAAATAACAACAATTTCTTCATTTTCTTAAAATGTTAGTACGCTTCCTTAAATTGTACTCTTATTATATCGAAATCAGAGCTCTTTTAATTTTTTTTGTCTCATTCTTATATCTAAGCATTGAGTTTTTTGGAAATCAAGCATTCGATTTCAATCTTCGAAAAGTTATTATTTGTTATGTAACAGACATTCTTTAATTTATTAAATCAAAAATCTATTTTGTTAGACGAGTTTGGTTCATAGGAGTAGGGTGCGTGCACCCCGGGTGATTGCAAATCAACCTGGCTTCCGAGAATTAGGATAACCGTAAGTCCGTGTGTGGACGCGGTGGCTGTCTCTTTCATTTTCGAAAGAAGACTAAAGCGGTGTCCCAGAGGGATGTAAGACACCGATTTAGTCCCAAGTCCATTTCAGATACTACATTTCGAAGCAACGTGCACATAGCTTGTCGCCTCGTGTATTATCGTGGGAATGATTACCAGTCCATACGGCTGCGGAGTTGTCTGATAGCTCGTGTGTGGGGGAGGGTGATGCTTCGTCAGTTAAGTTTTTGGGGCACATTGAGGTGCCTCTTGGCTGATTTGTCTAGCTCCAGAATGGGATACCCAGTTAAGGTTCTGGGACTGTTTGGTTTGACGGTCCCTTTGGTAGCACGGAAGAAGTACCAGGATATCCTGAGAAACAAGTGAGCTAACGGGACACAGACGCTGCCAAAGGATCCGATCAGGCCAACAACTTTTTGCTAATTTTATTCACTGTATCACAGTCCTACTGCTGAGTCACTTTCTCGTTGTATATGTTCGTGAGGGAGTTGCATATTTATACCCGTATTATCATGGCTACCTGCAGAAATGATTGCCGTTTAGGCTCATATCCTTTGGGCTTGCAAGACGACTAACTTTCGTATGTTTTGTCTTATAAATTTACTAACACTTTGTGTTGTTTTTTATGCTTTTGTTATCTTTTTTGTGTCATTTCTCTTGCCTCATAGCCCTAGTGCACATTCGCTTCACCTTGCGTTGGGAGTGAGGCGATCCCTCTGCGAAAGTAGATCCGTTTGGACTCTCTGATTATTAAATTTCCTATTTTCCGTTCTATCTTCACTAACTTAATCTGCTGACTTGAATCACCTAAGTAGCCTGACAATAGTTGATCATCAGTTCCTGTTGGAGGTAGAGTAAGCTGGGATATGGTTATGTCCACTAGTCTCTGAGACAGGTGCTTCCTGGCTTTGGAGTTCCGTGATAGGGAACAATGATGTGAGATTCCTTTGCTTGGGGATCGTACCTGTTCAGACATTTCTCATGACTGAGTTGAGGTTTCTATCGCTCCTCCGGACTTCAGGAAAAGCCCGTGTGACAGCCAGTATTAGCTGCGGATAAGTACCAAATCAATTATATTCGTAGTAATTACCAGGTGAAACCAGAAATCTAAATAGTTTTGAAAGCTTAATAATTAGTAAAATACATTCAATAGAAAGAAGCAGTTTTTTTACAGACATGATTAAAAATTTCTTGGATTTTGTTTGCAATCGCTCAAAAAAAATTATAGTAAGTTGCATTTTTGACCAACAGGTGGAGCTATTTTACAATGCCGAATAGTGACGATGAATGTAGAGAGACTGGACATTGACGCATTAGGAGAAATTTGGTAATTCGCTAGTTTAGTTACAACTTTAGCATTAGTCACAATTGTGCTATGATAGAATTTTACATAACAGCCCATCCGATTAAAAATAAATTAATCTCTGTACGATACATTCATCGGATTTAAATTTTATTTTATGTTCACACTATTTTGAAAAAAATAAATGTAGTTTTTATTAAAATTTCATGCAAAATGAATTTCAGCCAGAAAATATGTAACATTATTATTTTTTCACACTATCGAGAGTTTCTTATACAGATTTAAACGATAGTAACTATTGTGAATCAGCTGTTTTTGCACTTCAGATAAACGAAATAAATACAGATTGAGCATATGGTATATCTTTCCTCAAAAACTATGAACCATTTAATTTTAGCTTAAAATCTAAACTGAAGAGATTCCTATGTTATTTTCTAAATTAATTATAGACACTGATATGGCTTTAAAAAATCTAAATATATAGAAACGGTAAATACAGTATTAGAGAAATTCTAAATTGTTATTTTTTTTAAAAAGTACAATGATTAAATAAGACATTGCTATTAAAAGAATAAAAAATATGACGGCTGAAAAACACAAATTTTATACATAAATGAATGTCCGATAGTTAAATATTTGGTAATTTATTTATTTATTTAAAACTTTATTATTTTTATTTATTTTATTTATAAATAAAGAAATAGAGTTTATGTATTTATGAATTTTAATACATAAACTATCGAAAATTGAATTAAAATTATTCGATTAATTATTTTAATATCTATTTTCAAGAGAGGGTCACAAGTAATAAAAAAAAAGAATTCTAAAAAGTACAGTTTTGTATTTTTCTCTTACCGTTTACACGTATCAAAATTTATCAATCTTTTTCAAGCAATTCATCTACTTTCAATCATATTCGAAATAGTCCCCTAGATCATCCAAATAAAAATAAATGTATTTTACAGCATGTTTATTAAATAAATTGAAAGTATATGTATATTTACAATTTGTATGTATTTCTGAAACAATAAAAAACGATTTTTCCATAATTTTATCAGAGTAACTATGATGACGGGCATTTTTTCAATGTCCACTCTCTCTCTTATGAAGGTTCTCTAATGCCGAATATCACGTGCATAAGCAAATGATTTCACTATGCAACATCTGCGCCAAGGATTTTGAACAGATTTCGCTATGAGAAACATTACTCATCAAAATATTTCAAGAAGATTAGAGAAACTCCATTTTAAAGGAACTTGGATGTAATTTGTTCTCCAGATTTTGCACCTTGTGATATTTGGTTTTGGAGCTACTTAAGGCACACATATACATATATCACCTGCGTCACTTTCCCAGTTATAGATGCTATACGTCATCATGTTTCAAGAATACCTTCTGAATTGTTCGTCAGTACTATCCGAGGTGTTATCCATCATCTGAGGTTGTACTTATAAGTGATGGACCTGAGATTGAAAATTTGTAACATTTAGGCACTGATTATTTATTTTTAATCAAAACCACATGCTTTTACTGCATATAGTATAATAATTATTAAGGGGGCTCAGGACTTTATCGATACCGAAAAATATGTAAACAGAGCTCTCGCTTCGAGTCCGTATAAAAACGGAAGTATCCAATGTAACTAATTTAAACTTTCTGATATTTTTAAAGTATGTTTGTAATCTTATAAAATTGTAAAATGAAGTACTTCATTCTATTAAAATAAACAATATATCAAAATTTATGCAACACAATTTTCGAAAAAAAATAATTAGGTGTCATATCACCATACGAAAGATATCTTAACGTTGAATTGACATAAGAATCTAATTTTTGCTTTAAAATGATCAGAAAACTTTACTCTATAGAATAAATTAAGGATATAACTATCACTCAAAGGAAAATTTATTAAAAAGACTCTCAAATTTGAAAATTAAAAAAAAAACTAAGAAATACAATTTTTTTCATTAAAAATACACAATATATTAAACTATCTAAAATATATTAATTCATTCTATAGATAATGATGTTATATGCATGCAAAAAAAAAAAAAAATAAGCCATTCTATCAGATGTTTTTTTTTTTTTTTTTTTTTTTTTTTTTTTTTTTTTTTTTTTTTTAATCTTACGGATAGTCGTAAAAATTAAGTTTTGAGAAAACGCGACTTAAAGTTGCAATTAAATGGGTGTGGCTTTGAAGCGATTGTTACATAAATGCTTATAACTCCGTTAAAAATTCAAATATATTTATGCGGTTTTTTGCGCTGTGTTCAGATTTAATTGAATAACCAAAATAGATACTAAAAAAATCGATTTTTTGAGCCTTGAGCCCCTTTAAGTTTTTAAAGCGTTGAGACTTCGGGATCCCACGTTTCTTTAGAAGTATTTTTCTCAGCAGTTAATTTGAGCTTTATGGTACTGCGATCTTAAAAATTCTTTCATTATTCTTCGAAATTTTCGAAACGTTGTAAATTTAATCGGTTTGTATCCTCCCAAGATGTATGATGCACAATAAAATCTTTTCAATGGCAAATTTACGAAACAAACACCATTTACTAATTAGAAATCTAGATTAATTTTAACACAATTATTCTAATTGGTAAATAAATCATCTAATATAATTAGAAATCATTTAAATATTTTCATTAAATGTATATTGAATTTATGCAGTAGTGTAAGATAACTGAATTAAGAATGAAGTGCTTTTAGAAATTTAAAAACTAAGAAGTATATTTAAAGAAACGAATCTTCACGCAGTACCAAAACTTCAATTAATAGGTTGACCAAAAACTATAAGCTATAACTATATAAATGATGAATAACTGATCTTGTTTCGTATTGATTTTGCAGCATTTTTGCTGTACATTCTATTGATGATTTGCGTATTTCGGAAATAATGAGTTCTTTAAGAATTCTCAAAAACTTGTTATTTGAAGCGTTTGTAAGGAAATTATTCCATTTGCACTTAACAAATTAATCTCCTTGCCTATCTGAGCTGGTTTATGTGTGCCTCGCAGTCTTTTACACTATCTTGGAAGTCGATTTGGGAATAGAGTACAAGGAAATCAAAAGTTTTTCTGGCTGATCTTCAAAACTTTCTCAAACGCTTAAAATCGAGTAGCTTTTATATTCAAAATGGTTAAAACATAAATTAACGACATTTGAAGTATTTTACTCTTGCAAAACCAAAACTATTTACATATTAGAAATTGTTTACTCTTGAAAATCGTGTCTTAATAAAATAATTGAGTTTAATTTTTAATAAAATTTTCATTCCGTGAATATCATAAACTGTAAAAGTAACTGAACTGCTTTCTTTTATTCAGAAATATAATAAAAATACTTAAGTGAGCTTGATTTATTTCCATTTTGCAGAAATTTAAGCATGTCTGAAATTTACTGAGTGTAACGTCCTTGAAAACTAAGAGGTCTTCATCTAATCTTCTAAATTATCTGTAGAGTTTTTAATTTAAAAATATTTATCTTCAAAACGTTAAAAAATAAAGTATGTCTCCTTTGAAAAATTGTACCTACTTGTGTAGACTAAAACTATTTAGCAATTTAGAAATTAATTACTCATAAAAAAATTTCTCTCAGTTGCTCATTTTAATTTTAAATATAATAAATTTTTTTGAGAATGTGCAGAAGCGGCAAGAAGTTCTATTTCATAGAAAATAAAATGTTATCCATTTAATTATTCAAATATTAAAACTATATCGATGCGATAAAATAATGTATGTCTAAAATTGTGTGCTTGGAGTGGTCATTGATTTTTGTAGTTTGTTATATAAAAAATAATAATTTAAAAAACTCAAAGAAAAAAATCGTCTCCCTCTACGCATATATTAAATTTTGTGAAGTAATACAGAGCTATTCATTGTTGAATAATCCTTTAAGTAACAAGATTAGCTTTTATTTTTTTATTAAAGTATATTTTGTCTTTACAGTTTGCACAAGGATATTTCCTTTTGGTTACATTTCACATCCTTGATCACAAAATAAAGAAAACTCTTTTCATCTGAGGTCACTGCACGTCGAACAATCACGAAAGAAGAATATGCAGGCCATTTGACAGAAGCTAATATTCTTTCAATCTATTTGTTAAATTATTACATGCGGATTAGCATTTTGCTAACTGAGTAAAAAAATGCCCAGATGACAGTCGAATGCAAAATTTTTGGCTTCAATTGCCAACTCTCTGCCAGTTGAAGTCTTTGGACAGACAACCATCAGACACGATTCCCTCAAAGAAGAATTAAGTAGTTTATATTTTTAAAAGGTTAAATTATAAACTGACGACATTTCGAGTACTTTACTCGTGAAAAATTAAATATACTTACCAATTAGAAATTGTTTATTTTTAAAAATCGTGTCTTAATGAAATAATTGAGTTTAATTGGAATTAAAAGTTTTCATATAGTAAATCATAAACATTAGAAAGAACTGAATTGCTTTCTTTCATTCAGAAATATAATCCAAATATATAAGGGAGCTTGATTTATCTCCATTTTTAAGCATTTTAAGTATCACATAATTTTCCGGAGTGTAACGTAGGAAAAAACTAAGAGCTCTTTGTATAATTTTCAAAATTTTCTAAAGAGTTTTAATTAAAAAAACCTTTATATTTAAAACGTTAAATATTAAAGTATGTCCCCTTTGAAAATATATACTCGTGAAGACTAAAACTTTTCAGTAACTAAAAAAATAACTACTTATAAAATATGTGTTTCATTTGTGCATTATATAATAAATATAAGAAAGAGAAATTTTAAATTGTACTGGGTGCGGCAAAACGTTTTACAGCACAGAAAATGAAATATTTTCTATTTAATCATTCAGATATTAATAATATATCGAGGTGATATAATAATGTATATCTAAAGTTGCGTGTTTCAAGTGTTCATTGATTTTTGTCATTCCTTATGTAAAATAAATTAAATAAAAATACACAAAGTAAAAAAATGGTCTTCCGCTACGCACATAGTAAATATTTTGCAAAGTGATACGCAGCTGTTTATAGCTGAATTTTCATTTAACTAACAATATAAGCTTTAATTTTTTTTATTAAACAATAATTTGTCTTTATAGTTTGCACAAAGATATGTTCCTTATAATATTCTTCATTGAATTTCACATCATTTTTTTTCACAAACTAAAAAAAAAAAAAACTGTTTACATTTGAGGTCATTCCACGTCGAATAACCACAAAAGTAGAATATGCAGGCCATTCGACAGAACCTAATATCATAGCAATCTATTTGATAAATGATTTCACATGGATTATCATTTTTCTAACTGAGTAAAAAAATGTCCAACCGGCAGTCGTACACAAATGTTTGGCTTCAATTGCCAACACTCTGCATATTGAGCTATTTGGACCGGCAACCGTCAGATACGATTCCCTCAAACAATCTCATTGGCAGTACCATTTGGTTGTCATGTACACCGCTCAACGATCTATTCTGCAGGTAATGAAACTCCAATTAAAGTTGGATATGGATATAGATTTTATCATTTTAAACTCGTGTAATATCTTTACCAGTGAATATGATTGAATTAAAAATAATAAAGTGTATCTCCATATCCGTCATTTAATGGAGTTCTATTACCTTCGGAATAGTTTGTGTATATATCCATTATCTGATTTATATCTATTGATATATTATTAGTTCTTGATCTTATCTCTATATTATTACTTGATTTATATTTGTTCATTTAGGAATTAGAATAATTGTGTTAAAATTAATCAAGTACAATTACTCTTACAGGCGTTTTTAGAGTTCCTGTGATTTGTTCGTTTTAGCTGTTCCAGAGACAGGCCAGATGTAGTTATGAAAAGCTTTTCTGGATGAATAGCGCCCATCAGAGTTGTTCAGGTTAGCTCAGTTAGCAGAGTATTGGCAGCTTAAGCCATAGTCCTTGGTTCAAATCCTGGAGTGGACCTTGTTTCACTCCGTTGGAAAATTACAAACTCTTGTGATTGTTCCCCCAAATCATTTATTAAGACCGGACCTTCAATTACCTTATATACAACATTTCTTTATCTGGTAGATTTTGTTTTTTGGATTTATGTGCAACGACTGTTCAATTTTAAAATCATATATAATATTTTAGTTTGATTATTACAGCATATATTGAGTAAAAGAATAAATTTTGTATTTATAAAACGTTACCAGGAACCAGTTAAACAAATTTTTATGAAAATCAGAAAAAATAAAAACTGTTAGTTATCTTATTTTACACCTATGACTTTCAAAACTAGAAAGATATATTTATTTAAAATCTGCATTGTCAAAAATTTCATGATATAAACTTTCTTTCATTTCTGAGCATGCTTTACCATGTTTTAAGTTACGGATATAAAACTGAACGCTAAAAAGACACATACTTAAAGTTAAAAATCACTCTTCTGTTATTTAAAAAATGACGTTAAATGTGGCAAGTAATTACTTATATTTAAAGATTCCCTGATGTTTATTAATCAAATTACCATAAACTAAATTATCATTACATCACTATTTAAGCACCTTAAGCAGAAGTTTATCCCAAGTTTGAAACACATTCAAACATATTTTTATGACTTATTTTCTTTTCACTTCTCAATATTGATACACATACCGCACACACTTTAACTCGTACTTCCCTTGATTTGAAGATGGAGCAATTCCATTTGGAATTAGGTGTAATCCATTTGGAATAAATAAATATATATATAGGGTAATTCCGTGATTTATGCCGCACATTTTTTTGAACTTGTGTATAAAGTCCCATGGGGGGACATAAAATAAAAAAAAAAAATCATGCTGTGCTATTTAATGTTAAATACAACGCGTGTACTGCGACAAAAAATTTTAAAACAAATTATTAATATTTTTTAACAATTTTTTTTCTAAAATACTACACTGCGGCGCGTCATCCGTACATTCAGGCTGAGACACCGCAATCGTGCGGTAGTTATGCCGCGCTTGTAATAAGAACAGAATGAAATTATAAATAAAAATATTTAAAAAAAATATTCATATCAGGACTATAATTAATGATGTAATAACAAAATGAAACTAAATGAGTACAATGAAACGTATTAGTAGATTTAAATTATTAATTGTTGCCTTCTTTAACTATTAAAATTATTGACTTATTTTTTTTTACATTAAATTTTAATTGTCATTTCAGCAACAACGTAACAACAATGTATTAGAAAGGGAAAAGGAAAAAGTAAAATTGTGTTTACATAATTTATTTGTTAACCCTTTCGGAACCGGTGGCTTTTACACAAATTTTATTCGGTTCGTACCACTTTTATAGAAAGAAGTTACCTTTACTTAAATAATCATGAAAATGCTCTAATTAAGGAAAGCAAATATTTATTAAAGCACATAAATTAACGTCTGAATTCCATTTTTATTTATTAAAGGTACACATATATTAAGACAGACTATAAATACAATTAAATACAATAAACCCAACTGGAGTGAAAAATTAGCCGGGGCCAGGAATCGAACCTGGGTCGACAGCGTAACGTGCTGTTGCTCTACCGTTAAGCTACCCCTGGCCTATGTCCTAGCCCGCAAATTTCTCACAAATAAACCAAGTTGGGAAACGTCACCGTCCGTCTATCAGATAGCACTGGATGACGTGACAACGATGAATAAATTTCTTTTTCCATCAATCCGCAATATATATTTAAGCACATAAATTAACGTCTGAATTTAATTTTTATCTATTAAAGGTACACATATATTAAGACAGACTATAAATACAATTAAATACAATAAACCCAACTGGAGTGAAAAATTATTACTTTTCTTTTTTACTGGTGCTAAAAACAAATATTGTAAGCTCTTTATGAAGGTGCTTAGATGCACCTATGGTCCGAAATGGGTTAAGAGACCTGTTTTTTCGACTACAATCTACAGAAAAAGTGTCGAAAATGTACAGTCTCTATGTAACTACATTTAAACACATGATGCAACGAAGCCAATTACACTTCCTCTTTTCTGGAGTAGTTTTCTAAACATTCCATGCAAAGAACGTCTGCGTTACGCGGAATCCAATTTTTCATTATTATCATCTTGACTTGCATCTTCCTTGCCCTTTTTGCTTTTTATTTTCCCCTTTTTCTCCTTTGGTTTTAGTAAACTTGATAACATGCCTAACATGGTTAGTCTGTGCAAACAGAAAAGGGAAAGTTAATAACACTTAATCATCCCGTACAATAGAAACTTCGGCATGTATACCGGAATAGCAGTGCGACATGTATCCCATTTTGCATGGTGCAGACGTCGGCCATCACAGTTACCTGTCATCCCTAAGGGGAATGGCGTAACCATTCACACAGTACTCTATACAAATTCTACACTTAGTTTTGACTTCGAAACCATGCATGCATTTTGTAATTAGTGTATAAAAAATATTTAAACATAACGTGTTTAAAATTTTGGACAATGAAATCATGCACTTACGTCAAATTAAGGATTGCAATTCTACAAGTAAACATCGAAATGGTACTCACACTATACACTATTTAAAATAATCTCATTGCGCACCTATACTTTGCGTTTGTCGACCATCTATTGATAATTACAAGAAATACAAGGAGTGCGGCATCTATCCCGTATGCGGCGACTCTCCCGGAGTTACCCTATACGAATAAAGACATTCCAATTTCTCAGAAAATTATTTTGTATATAGCCCCTCAATAATATTTCACTGTAACAGAACTATAGAGAATCATGCATGAGGAATTTTTCTGCATACATCTTTGTTATGCAACTTTGTGTTACCATTTCTCGTTTTTTTTTTTTTTTTTTTTTTTTTTTTTCGTCTTTTAAGTTTACTTTTTAGAGGTTACATGGCAGATGGACAGGCTTTCAAGAACAGTACAAGATTAAATATCTTTTAAAATAATGAATTTATTTAACAATTTTCGTCAAATTAATGTCGAATAAATAAATTTATATATTTCAAAATACACATAATGAAAATAAAATGCATAGATCAATTACAAAATAAGGATGATCTCCAAAGATATCTCAAAACACTGCACGAAAATTTGAAATCTTATTTATTAAATTCTATCACCGAATATTAAATGAATATTTAACGATTTTTTAAATAAAAGTGTTGTATACTCTTTTTACAAAATTTGCTATTACTTAAAAAATTTCAGTACATCAATTGAAATTAGTCCATTTACTTATTATATTAGTTCATTTATTTTATTACATAGATTTAACAGCTTTGTTTTACAAATTTTTCAGCCCCACCAGTGGCCGAGAGGTTCTTCTCTCGAAGCTAGTAGACGGGAGGTGCTGGGTTCGATCCCAATCGCGCCCGTCGGCCTAATCGTTCGGAGTTTTCGTGGTTTTCTTCGAACTCCAATCTTTAATACGGGTTAGGTTCCCTTAGAAAGACCTCCACGGAAGGCACTCCCCCCCTTCGGGCCCATATCCCACGTGCAGATAATTGGCCGACATAAATACAACCAACCAACCAACCAAATTTTTCATTCTTCAGTGTAATTGCGGCTTGCGTAGTTTGGAATTCAAATTATCATAATTTTTGTATCATATTTCTGCACTTAACTAGCTTTATCCCTTTCAATTATATTTAGTTTAAAAAACAATACGCAATTTTATTTGTATATGTAAACTAAACTGATAGACAAAATATTGGGGATTTTAATTGATATAGAATGTGCATGAGGTATTTTGAAAAGTTCTTCATAACGCTTAAAATGTTGTGGATATTTCTTTTTTTTCTCACAATTTTTTTTCTAATTTCTTGTGTGATAAATATATGGCATAATTCATATAGTAAGCCCTTAATGAGTATTTAAAGTGGAATTAAATAAAGATAAAGAAATGAGTTTGAAGTTCCATTGCCCCTTTTATAAAAATATTTTCAGTTAATCTGTTAAATAGAAATAATTGAAATTAGTTCATGTATCTCATATATTAGTGCTCTTATTTTACTACTGTTGTTTTGCAAGGATTTGATATATATTTTCCCAAATTTTCTATTCTTCAGTATAATTGCGATTTGAGTAGTTTGGAATTCAAATGTTTCTTTTATAGTTTCTAACAATCTATCATTTGTAAAGCAATAAAATTCTTCACTAAGCAATTCACTGCTGGAAAGTAGTTGAAAATTAATTAAAACAACAAAATTATTTCATTTATTTAAGAAGTTATTATGTTTGTTTAAAAGAACTTGATTTGCATATGTATTGAAATAGGTTAAATATTTTCCTTCAGAAGTTGATTTTAAAATAGAAAGATGGAAAATTAAAGGAATAAATTTAAGATAATATCGAAAACTTTGTAGAAAAATTTAAATTTAAACAGCTTATGTCTTTTAAAATTATAATGACAAAGCGGTATTCTTTTGAAGAACTCTACTTTTGAAGAGTAAAACTATTTATCAATTACGAAATTACATTTGCTGTTTAATTAAATTTTCGTATAAGAAATAGTTAATGTAGTATTTCAACAAAACTGTAATGATAATAATGTGTTTTAAGTAGTTTAGGTATGAAAAATTATCGCTGTATCGCTAGAATTTTGCTGAATACTCTCTATTCAATCAGATTGTATCTTATAAAATTCGAATGATAGTTAAATAATTTCTAAAGTACAATATTTACGTATTTTATTTATCACTTGAAGAATTAAACATTTGATTTATGTTGCATAAATATCTTAGATAAAAAATTGAAAAACCAAAATTTATCCTTCAAATATTGCCACTTACAAACTGACGTAGGTGCACGGACACATTTGTCCTTTATAAATATAGAAAGAACAAAGAGATAGTCATTTGAAGGACTCTACTTTTGAAGAGCAAAGCTATTTATGAAATAAGAAATTATATTTTCTTTCTCATTAAATTTATGTAAAAGAAAACACTTATGTAACATTTAAACATTCAATTGTAATACAAATAAAGTATTTTAGGCAGTTCAAATATGAAGAAGCATCCCTTTACTGCTAGAATTTCCCGAAATGCTCTCTTCTTAATCAGTTTGTACCCTATGAAATTAAAACGATTTATTATTATCCCCTAAAGTACAACACTTAAATAGTTTGTTTATCATTTGAATAATTAATAAAATGTTTATTTGATTTATGTTACATAAATAACTGAGATTTATCCAATATTTATTTAATTCTTTAGTTCTTTTGTTCACATGTGATTGCCTAATGTCATTTTACAAACCTTGTTTATATTCTTTGCACTGATAAGTACAGTAGAACATTGAGTAACAGGCATCCAGAATTATTTTTAAAATTTTCAATGGAATTATTTCATTTATTTAATTATTCATCTATAAGTTTTTAAGGACTTATATTATACTAATTTTTAAATATATTTTGTATATTACTCCTTAAGCAGTTCACTTTGAGATGAAGCACATGCAAATTAAAAGCTCGTAGATAACCTCAAACCAATTTGAGTCGTTTTAAATCTAATTGGTCTGCATATTTTCAAAGGTAAGTGGAAAATTGATGGCTTTGGAAGATTAGTACTTATGAAGACTAAATCCACTTACCGAAGAAATTATTTAATCCTTTTGATTAAACTTGTGTGAAAAGTCATCATTGCTCCATTAATGCAACATAACTGTAAAAGTGATAATGTGTTTAGAGCACTTTAAACTGTACTAATATCTACATAATCTTTAAAACAACTCGAAGTTCTTACGCTTTAATTATCTTGTAGTTTTTAAATTTTAAATAGCTATTTTGTAATGTTTGAAGTACAGTGCTTATTCAGGCTTATTTTCTGTATCATTTTAAAAATTCAAAGGATGATATTTTAGAAATTCATCACTTTAGAAAGTTCACTTTGGAAAAATATTTCTAAAATGTTGTCAGAATATTTGTAGTACAGCATAAGCTTCAATACATTCGCTTATTTATCATATTAGTTTATCTGCTTAATTGAGTTTGTGTTGCATCATTTTTAAGGCTTTATTTTCAGCTTTACCAGTGATAAGTATCGTGAAAAGTTGAATATCTCGTAAATCAAGTCTTTTCTTCAGAATTTTGATAAAAATTAATAGTTCTTAATAAAATGAAATTATTTCATTTATTTAATAAAACGATTTATTTGTTTATAACAGGTTATTTTATATCTATTTTAATGCATTTTGTACATTATTTAATAAACAGTTGATTTAGTGATAAAATACTTGAATATTAAGAGTTTAATATTCTATCCTCCAAAACACTGTGATGCTTTTAATATAAAATTGATATGTATATTTTAATGGTTGAATGACAAAACAATGTTCTTTGTAGGACAATACTTAAAAAGATTAAACTTAAAAAGAGTTTAATATTCTATCCTCCAAAACACTGTGATGCGTTTAATATAAAATTGGTATGTATATTTTAATGGTTAAATGACAAAATAATGTTCTTTGTAGGACAATACTTAAAAAAGATTTTACTTAAAAAATCTGGCATCAAAGTAATCTTACCCAGCCTGTTTGTTTTTATCATTCCAAATTAAGGGATAAAGAAAAATTTCAATTGTTTACAAATGAAAAATTCCGAGATCGAAAGCGATGGATTAAAGGACAGAAAGATCGCAGATGCTGTGCTAAATATACCCTCCGATAACGCTCGTAGTATCTCAGAGGAACAAGAACGTGGAGACGGAAGAAGAAAAGGTGTCACTGGAAAAATGCATACATTTATCTGGAAAATTAATATCTCCTTTTAGTCCAAGCGATAGGGAATTTTACCTAGCAAAATTAATGGTAGTTCTGGAAATCGGCTTACTTTATGTTTTTTGGGTCAGTGAATCCGAATTTGTAACTCCCCACCAAAATTTCCCCCGGCAACCCCCCCCCCCAAATTTTGGTAAAAAGCCCCCCCCCCCAAAGGTTTTTATTAAAAAAATGAATTTCTTTATTGCTTTAGGGGAAAAGTATCTAGAAATTCAGAAGGTAGACAAAATTTGGAACAAATTAGATATATGACATTATGACTTAGGATAAAGGGGAAGGGGATCTGCCTCGGAACATGCGCACGATGCTCCGTGGAATAAGTTGCGCAATTCCACTTAACCACTCGCACGTTTACATTCGCCCTCCCATCTCCACTCCGAACTTTCCTTATAAGGTTTACCTTAAGTTTTCTGGGTCGCTGAATCAGAATATTTAACTTACCCCCCAAAAAGTTGTTTCTAACTTAAATTTCTTATTGTTTTAGGGGGAAAGCATTACGAAATTCAGAAACTAGACAAAATTTGCAACAAATAGGACATATGACATTATGACGTAGGATAAACGGGGTGAGAGGGGGCTGCCTCGAAACATTTCCCGAGCGCTTTTCTCAAAAACCAAATTTTTTCAAAAAATCAATTTTTTGGGGTGTTGCCGGATGAAATTTTGGTGGTAAGTTACAAATCCGGATTCAGCGACCCAAAAAACATAAAGTGAGTCGAAATCCAGAACTAGTATTAATTTTTCCAGGTAAAATCCCCTATTGCCTGGACTTCACAACTTAGTGCACGTAGCGCCGCAGTGCAGAGGCAGCCCTCCCCCTCCCCATTCATCCTACGTCATAATGTCATATATCCTATTTATTGCAAATTTTGTCCAGTTTCTGAATTTCGTCATGCTTTTCCCCTAAAACAATAAGAAATTTAAGTTAAAAACAACTATTTGGGGGGTTTCCCGGGGGGTGATTTTGGGGGGGAAGTTAAAAGTTCGGATTCAGCGACCCAAAAAACTTAAAGTAAACCTTATACAGAAAGTTCAGAGAGGATATGGGAGAGCGAATGTAAACGTGTGAGTGGGTAAGTGGAATTGTGCAACTTAGTTCACGCAGCACCGTGAGCATGTTCCGAGGCAGACCCCTCCTTCCCCTTCATCCTAAGTCATAATGTCATATATCTAAATTGTTGAAAATTTTATCTACTTTCTGTATTTCTAGATACTTTTCCCCTAAAACAATAAAAAAATGATTTTTTTAATAAAAACCTTTTTTCCTGGGCATTTTACCAAAATTTCGGGGGGGGGGGGGGTGCCGGGGGAAATTTTGGTGGGAATTTAAAAATTCGGATTCAGCGACCCAAAAAACATATAGTAGGCCTTTTTTCAGAACTACCATGAACTTTGCTAGGTAGAGCCCCTATACGGTCTCTATTGCCTGGACTATTTACAGGAACAAGACTATTTCCGAAATCGATATTCTTAATCCGACTTTGCCTCGGTCCCGACGATGCCGGATTTGCGATTGTATACTGTAATTTCTTTAAATGCGATCAACACATAACTACAAACGAATATACATAATATAACCTCATCTGAATTACCCACGATTCTGTAAATAGTTCATTATATTTAGAATCCTCAGCAAATAATAAATGTTCAAGACTTAAAAAAGAATTTATTTTAAAAAATCATTCTCGGCCTCTGATTTTTGGAAACTTTTCTTTCGGGGTAAAATTTTATAGTGTATTATTCAGTTTTCTCAATCCGTAGTATAGATTTTCCGTATGCTATCTATCAGCAAACATTTACATGTTAATTAAACTCGTTTCGCAGGCAGACACGATAAATTAACAGCATACGCATTAAATGTAATAGTATTTTGTATAAACTTTATAATATACTTATAACTACTTAAAAGGTAACAAAAACATATAAAAACATATAAAAATATTATTTAATGTAATCCGAGATCTTTCGAACACACACGCGTTCATTTTCAAAGGGAAAAAGATGATTGAATGAATAGTAATACATTTTAAAAACAAAAACAAAAATAGTACGCATGCGCAAGCGGAGTTCAGTCCATTTTTCTGCAGAGGGGTGAAAAGATCAGTTCCTGGATCTGATCCTGGTGAAGGAACTGATCTTTTCAGCAGAAAAATGCCTCTCTGCAGCCCCTCTGCAGAAAAATGGACTGAACTCAGCTTGCGCATGCGTACTATTTTTGTTTTTGTTTTTGTTTTTAAAATGGATTTCTATTCAGTCAATCATCTTTTTCCCTTTGCAAATGAACGCGTGTGTGTTCGAAAGATTTCGGGTTACATTAAATACTATTTTTATATGTTTTTATATGTTTTTGTCATCTTTTAAGTAGTTATAAGTATATTATAAAGTTTATTAATAACAAGGTGAAAATTTCCTTTACCACACTAGTATTTAAAACAGTGTTTTGACTCTATTGAGTATTTTGTATGTTCTACACGCACAAACTCAATTATGCCGCTCAAAATGTTTACGTGTGAATTGATAGCATCCTAAAAACCGACTCGTCTAACCATCCAGACGAGTATTTATAACATCTGGAAGGCTAGTTGCTGTAGTATGGACGTAAAAGAAAAAGAGCTAAGCAAGAGCGCTATACATATGTACCACTATTATACAGGGTGGTTCAGAACTCTATGCCAAAAATGTAAATGCAGGTAGAGGGAGCCTAAATAAGCATATTTTGTATAAGAATTTGAGTGCAGAAAGGCAGCGTTGAGGCAGTAGAGGGCGCTTTTAAATTCGGTGGATGAAAGCTCTTCGCTAGCTTGAATCGCCATTCCCTCACGTATTTCAAACAACATGCATCGTTATATCAATGCGGAGTTTTCCAACATGCATTTTATGAACGGGCTAAGTAAGGAAATGATTCACACACAACGCACGTCCAACAGTTTTTGAGCGTGTCGGAGGACTATCCTCTACTGTGCGTAATACTGCTTCTTCCACTGAAGGACTTCTGCGATATCATATAGTTACCTTATCACGCCTGGAAGCATAAAACGATCCACTCGCGCATAGCCCCTAATGAAGACGGTGAAATGTTCGGAGATCCGGCAGAATCATACCCGGGAATCGTTCAATCCAAATCCTTTGAGCAGCCAATCCATTTCCTTGCGCAATCCCATACATGTAATAATCCATGTTCCTCGAAATCCGTGCTGGAAATGACTATTGAAGCCAACGAAAGCATTCATACGCCGCATTCAACAGCGCCCTTTACAGCCTCAATACTGCATTTCCACATTCTTATACGAAATCTGCTTATTAAGGATCCCTCTACCTGGGGTTACATTTTTGACATTTAGTTCTGAACCACCCTATATATAAAGTTGCTCTAAAATGGACCTACAATGGCGAATGTAGCGCCATCTATGAAAAATTGTTTTGAACTAATTTTATTTATTTAAACAAAATTTTGTATCATGAGAAATGTTTACGTCCTAACCGCGCAGTCGCACGCGAATTATTCTACTTTTTAATTGTCTTTTTAAATGTGTACAGTACTTGTGACTTACGATGTATTTATCTTACTGTACGCTAAATTTGCATTCTAATTTTTACTTCCAATTAAGTATTTCCTAAAAATGTGCACGTTTATTAAGTAATACAAAAAAAAAAAAAAAAAAGATATCCATTAAGAGGCTTTCGAAATTTGGTGTCTAAAGTGCTGGCCTTGGCAGCCTAGGCGAAAACGATTATCTGTAAGAAATATTTTTATTTCTGCGTATCTATAAATAGTGTTTCCTAATTCCAAATTCAGCATTTGTATTTGTTTTTAGAGTTTTAATATAGCTATGCATTTATAACGTTGTCAGACAAATTCTTTCTTTGCCTCACTCTTTGTTTTTATGGAATTAAGTAAGGATATTAAAATTTTTACAATACAAAATGCAGCGATATAAATAATACAAATGATCATGACAATAAATGATCATACACGATAAAAATCAAAGATAAAAAGTGAAAATCTATACTAATAAAATAATACAAGATTGTCTGTGTGTGTGCGATGGCTAGCGAAAACTACCGAACGTAGAAGTCTGAAAATCCAGGTGTGATTAGTTCAAGACAGGTCCTGATGCACCTGAGGCTCGGATTTTTAATTTTTTTAAGGGCCGGGGACCCTGGACCCCTTTAAGTTTTTATGCAATAAAACGTTAATAACATGCCTCTTTTCTATCCGATGTTTTTCGTTTTTGGGGTGAAGTCTCCATTCAGTGTCTACCCCATCACTACATTTCAGTTAGACCCTGGCGCCGTTGCAAGGGGCCCGGTACAAGGCAACTTGAAGTTTTAGTGCACTTAATTGTTAATAACTTGCCTCTTTTCTATCCGATCTTCGTCATTTTATGGATGATATCTCCTTTCAGTTTTTGCCGCCAAATTTCTACATTTCAGTTAAGACCCTGGAATCCTGTCAAGGGTTCCAGTACAGGGCCCCTTGAAATTTTAGTGCGCTAAATTGTTAATAAATTGCTTCCTTTTTATCCTATCTTCATTTTTGGGATACTTTCTCTATTTAGTTATTCTCCCATTTCTACATTCCAGTTAAGACCATGGGCCCGTCTAGGGTCCCGTAGGGCCCGGTTCAGGGCCCCTTAAATTTTTTGTGTGCCATGCGTTTTTCACTCCCTAATTTTCTCACCTTTGCAGTGCGTAATTTTAAAGTTGAGTCTTGAACTCTTCTCCTTAGACCAACACTTACATATTTTTATTGGGAGCCTCAGGGGTCTTTTTTAAGCATTTCCCCAATTTTTTGCACATATCTTTTTAATTATATTCGAATGATAATTCATAACCTATTCTTAAGCTCGACTATTCGAAGATCTAAAATGCTAAGTACTAAAACGTTGTAACATGTTTTCATGTTAAGTCCCTGTTCTCAACTAGCAGTTGGCCCCTTTTGAGCCCCCTATTATAACTCCCTTAAAAATAGTCCGATTCACTAGCCTTTTTTTTTCATCTTAGGTTCTCCAGCTATTACATGAACGGCAAAAAAATATTTCCGACTTCAACTACCACCAGTTTTGAATATAAATCGTCTTCTTGGGGCCTTAGGGCCCTTTTTTAAGCATTTCCCCAATTTTTTGCACATATCTTTTAAATTATATTCTAATGATAATTCATAACATATGCTTGATCTCGACTATTCGAAGATCTAAAATGCTAAGTACTAAAACGTTATAACATGTTTTCATGTTAAAGCCCTGTTCTCAACTTGCAGTTGGCCCCTTTTGTGCCCCCTATTATAACTCCCTTAAAAATAGTCCGATTCACTAGCTTTTTTTTTCTAACAACATCTTAGGTTCTCCAGCTATTACATGAACGACAAAAAAATATTTCCGACTTCAACTACCAACAGTTTTGAATATAAATCGTTTTCTTGGGGCTCTTGGTGCATCTTCTTTAAAAATGATCCGGATTCCTTGCAATTATATTTACCATAGTTCTAGCATTCTCAGATTACATTAAAAATTACTAAAAAGTGTATTTATACCAAACTACATGCCACTTAAGTCCCCTTCCCTTTGGGGCCTGGTACAAGGCCCCTTGAAGCTTTTGCATCATAAATTATTCATAAATTACCCCACTTAATCCAATCTTCATTTTTTGAACCATTTTTCCATTTAGTTATTTTCCAGTTTCTATATTCCAGTTAAAATCCTGGGGCACCTTAGGGTCCTGTAGGGACCGATCCGGGCCCCTTGAAGTTATTGTGTGCTATGCATTTTTTACACCCTAATTTTATCACGTTCTCATTGCATAATTTTAAAATTCAGTCTTGGACTCTTCCTCCTACATGGGCACTAGGGTGGTCACAAGAAATCAATTTTCGAATTTTTTCGGGGGGACCCCCCAAAAAGTTGTCAATTGACTAGAAAATGAGATTGGCTAAGTTTCAGCTCATTTGGATAATATTAACCCGTGCCCCATTGAGGTTTAAGTTTGAAAAAAACGTGATTTTTCGGAAAAAAATGCTGTTTTTCCTTCATGAAATGAATACAATTGAACCTAGAAACATAATGCAGGTATAATTTTATAAAAAAAAGATTTGCTTTGAAGAACCACACACCATTTTTTTCTAAAAATGTATAGATTTAAAAATATGCTCATTTTTCAGGACCAGACTTCACCTGAATCCTAAAAATTGACTTTTTATGAAAAAACGAAAAAAAAATTTGTAACATTCCATTTCACCTGCTTTCCACCTTTTGTTTTTCTTTTTTTCGTTTTGTGAAGTTCAATAAAGTGTTTGATTAAAAAAAATTCCAAAGAAAAGGAAAAAAATCTAATTTTAAACTGAAAGAATTTTTTAAAAAAAGGGAGGGCAAAGGAGGTATAGAAATGAGAGCAAATAATGCTCAATTGCATTTTATTATTAAAGTTGTGTTACAAGAAAAGACGCATAATAAAGAAAATAAGTTATTTTCCCTTACAACTGTCACGTTAACCCTTTCCGGCACAGAAAAATTATGTTCGTAAAAGGATGAAATGATTGTCTACCCCGGAATTTACAAACGATATTTTTTTTAAACGACCTTTCATTGTAAAAGCAAAATTTTATTAAAATATTCTTCGTGCCGTTTGTAAGTTTGGAATTAAAATTAGGTTATCCCGGCGTGGGACACTGCGCCGGAAAAGATTGAAGTGGTAATGGTTTAGATAACGTGGCTTATGTTGACTTTTTTTACCAAAGTACTATCTAAAAATGAAAATGCAACTTGATCCGAGTTAAGATACCAAAGGCGGTTTGTCATTTTAGCAAGTGCTTTGTCTGTAACCTATTTATCAAATTTTCTGTTGTGAACAAGTGATTTTATTATTTGCAGGTCTTGAATTGGGGGCTAAAGTGGCAGTGGAAGTATTGAAGCACGCTTTTGCATAAATATTGATTAAAATAAGAAAAGATCTCTGATGCCTTCTTTTTCTAAATTTTTTATTGAAAGATGATCCCTGAAACAATATATTTTAAGAGAATGAATGGCCTGTGCCTCCATCCATCTGGCATGATTAAAAGTACCAGGTGCTTTGAAAAAAAGTCTTTTGCAGAAAGGAGTTCTATAAAAATTAAACAAAGTGGATAAACTGTTTATAATCATCCATGAGCTGTTAATTTTTAAGAGTTCCTGTACCTGTAAGAAAATTTGAAATTTCTTCTGAATTAACTATTTATACCTAGTATTTCATCTTCAGTAACTTTTGTATACTTACTCTGGTTTAATTTAGACCACCCAATCAGAATTTTTTTTTAATATCTGGCTGAGGGGCAGTGATTGTGCCCATTTTACAATCAAGAACAGCTTTCTAAATTATGCTGACGGCATGGTAAATACAGAACACTTTTCCTTTAACAATTGCTATAGAAAAATGCAGGTTAACTCTGAGGCGACCTGTGTTTACTGCAGTTGTATCAAAAAATATTGCCTGGATTTTACCAACTTCCTCCCACTCTTCAACTGCTGAAAATACGGCTTTCGCCTGAATTATTCAGATACTATTTTCAAGTTGAGGAACTCGTAGTAACTGTTCTTCATCCCCACAACTAATTAAAACTTTTATCCACTCTACATTTTCTTTATTCAAAAAATGGTGAAGCAGTTTTCCACCCCAGTGAACAACAGTTCTTTCTAAACGGGAATTTTAAAATCTGTTTTTGATGAGCTCAGTTTTTTGTTTACGAAACAGTTATTTGCAGAGTCGATGTCTGTGGTTAGCTAGTGGATGTATTCTAAGTCTAGCAGCTTCTCGGGCGTTCAGTTCATTTTGCGAATATTATAAAATAAAATACATAAAACTTGACAATTACTTAGCTTCTTACTGTCGATGATTTGATGAGACATGTGGCCAATTTAAAAAATCTTACATTGCTGCCATCATATCAAGAGGGGGAAGGGGTTTTACGGAATGTTTCGTCAATTCAAAAAATAGATAACCATAACAGATAACAAAAACAGCCTTGTAATAAAAAGAGAAATTCAGAGGTTCAACTGCAACACAAATCGAGAAGCTCTTTCTTACCAGACACAGAACTAGATAACTAATAATCAATTATAATTCGTGAAATATTTTTAAAGTTACAAAACTTGTTCACTTATTTTTGCCTATTAATAAAAATGATACAAAAAAATTATCAAAAGTAATAAAATTTTTAATTTGTCATTTTTTACCTATGTTTCAAAAATGCAGAGTTTGAGGGTATGGTTCACTAGATGTCCTGAAAAATACTAAATGTTCATTAAATATAAGATTTCATGAGAGTAAAAGTTCAAGGCAACAACAGTTTCTATGAAATAAAACAAGAATCAGGTTTCTAAGACAAATATTTTTCACGTAAGGAAAGAAAAACGACAATTTTTTTGCCAAAAATTGGAAATTTTCAAGAATTCAACCTCGATGAGGCACGGGTTAATATTATTTATTTGAGCTGAAACTTTGCCAATCTCATTTTCTAACTAATTGGCAACTTTTAGGAGGGTCCCCCCGAAGAAAACGTTTAAAAAAAATTTCCCCATGTTGCTTGTGACCACCCTAATGGACACCCTCATATTTTTATTGGGGCTCTAGGACCCCTTTTTAATTATTTACCCCATTTTTGCGGATTTCTTTAAAATATTATTATAATGATTATTTCGTACCCTATTATTAATTTTGACTAATTGAAGATCTAAAACGCTAAGTACTAAAACATTTAAATATGTTTTCATGTTAGGGCCCTGCTCTCAACTATCAGCTGGGCCCTTTTGTGCCCCCTGTTATAGCTCCCTTAAAAATGGCCCGATTTACGAACTTTTTTTCCGAACAACATCTTAGGTTCTCCAGCTACTACATGAACAACAACAAAAAATATGCAGACTTCAGCTACCACCAATTTTGAATATCAATCGTCTTTGGGGCCTTTGTTGCAGCTTCTTTAATAACTGTCCTATTCTATTGCAATTTTCTTTAAAATAGTTTTAGCATCTTCCAGCTACTTTAAAACCCCTAAAAAATTTTCTTATACCAACTACATACCAGTTAAGACGATGGACTTCAGGGCCTGGTGTTTCTTTATACCTCAGCTACCACTTTTTTCGAACATTAATCTCCTTTTTTAGCATCAACTTACGTCTACTCACTACAGCCGTAAATTAAAAATCGCATTACTTTAAGGTAACTTTAGATAAGGGATTTCATCCGTTTATTAAATATCGTGTTAATGCTAACAGTAATTCATGAAATTTACAAGACGAGGAGGCATCTTCCACCGCTTGGTGGAGCGTTATTTCCTCGGGTTTAAGGGCCCAATTTCAACGGGATTTGCTTCCTTCAACTTAGATTACAATTCAGCTACTTTCTGTATTATGAAATTTTATCTTAGACTTTAGTTACAAACATTTTCTAACATTAATGGTGCATTCTTTTTTTTCTTTTTTTTTATTCTTCTGGCTTGATTCCTATGAGGTTTGGTTCACTCAGCTTAGTTTTCAATTGTCTCCGGCACGTACGGGCACTTCCGGTAAATGTGGCCATATGTAGTGGGGATCTAGATTACAGGTTCGTTCGGAAAGAAGTTTGATGGGGCCACATTAGACGCTGCGGATGGCAATGGGGCCTCCGAAATTATGTTCATTTAAAAGAATTTCCAAAGATATAAAATCATATGAAATTAAGTTTTGTTTAAGGTTATTATTTACAATCCCAAGCTAGTCTGCTAGTATTTAAATAAGTTATTAATTAAAGAAATTCAAAATAAAAATAAATATTATTTTGTATTGCAAACCATATATTTTAATTTAGACTAGGGGGCTCTGCCCCCTGCAAGCTACGCTCGCTAACCCCCGTTCAGAAACCGCAGAATCTAAAAATCTAAAAATCTAATGGGTTTTAGAAATATTAGAGTAGATTAAATTATACTGAAAAAGGTGTGCAGATCTCCCTGTAAACGGGTTTCCATTCAATTCCCTTTGATTGCAAAAATTTAACGGATAATCAGTTGCTGTTAAGACATCCAATGGTTGTTTTCGTTTTTGATTAAAGATGATGAGTTAAACATTTGAAAAGAAGCTAAAATAAAATGAATTAAGTATTCAGAGTCTTTGTCAACCGATATTTTAAAACAATCTCTATAACAATAGCCTAAATCATGTGACTATCATCAACAGTTCCGGGCGGAACAATTTGCTTTTTATACTCTAGGTCCCATTTTGATACTTTAATGTTATCCAGGCACATGTGATAAGTCGCCAAATATTATTCTATCCCCATCATTTCATCTCTATTATAATAGTTCAAGTCATCAAATGCCATATTTTTTTCCAACGCCAATTTGGGGAACGCATTAACAGCATAAACAACAACATCCGGCTTACCATATCAAGCAAAATAACGATACTTTGGCGCCAGTTAAGTACTCGTTGCGTATATGACATTGGCGTCAGAAAAAAATTGCGCCATTATGGGGCCGTATGTGACATCTGTGCCGAAAGAAAAAAAAGCCGGGGGCAAATCTCGCCAATATCTTTTTTTCAATTCACCAGTTAGCATTTTTTTTATTGTTTGAGTGGTAAATTAAAACATTGCTTTGAAGTTGAAATTAAATGTCATGGTTTGTTACATAATTTAATATTTCGCCAGATGTCATATACGCACCGCATGTTTGGCATGATTTTTTTTTTTTTTTTTTTTTTTTTTTTTTTTTAACGAAAATTTGACGAAAACCTCGTTTTCGAATACCAGTTACATATGTATTTTTGGTACTACTTAGTTATCCCGTCGACAAAAAATTTATCACCAAACTATAAGATTAAATGCCAATAATGGTTGATGGTAAATGTCACATTCACTTGACTTTTAGCAAGTTACACGTGTTTACGTCATCAAGTGATTTTTATTTCGACGTTTTATTTTTATATTTATTAATTTTATACTAATTTATTTGTTCTTTCGTTATTTAAAATAAAAATTTTGTCAATCTGTACAATTTGGCGAGTAGTTTGGCGATTTATATAATTTGCGAAATTGGTTGACGGAATAACTACTACATTGTACCGTATTTTTTAATTATTTTCTATTATTTCCAAAAGGAAATAGCAAAAAAAAATAATTAATTACTATAGAACAAAATAATTTATATAAATTTAAAAAAGAAATAAAAGTTAATATACATTTATTATTAAATAAACAACAATAGCCGGGTTACCATGTCTATTAAAATAATGCCATTTGTGCGCCAATTAGGTACCCCTGTGCGTATATGACATCTGTGCCTAATATTTTTCTTTTCGTTTTGTTTAAAAAAAAAAAAAAAAAAAAAAAAAAAAGAGGTGAAAGCCATCAATTAAAATGTTTCATTTTTAAATGAAAGTTTTGTATTTAATAAAATGATAACGAAATACAAAAAAAAAAAAAAAAAAAAAAAAAGCATTGTTCTTAGCATAGATTTAAAGGAGGCCAAACTGTCGCCAAATTAATTTAAAATAGTAACCTTTTCTGAATTATGAAAAAAAATTCTGTTATGATTAAAATTTGAGTTGCCATCATTAGAAAAAATGTATTTAAAATTAGAAAAAAAAAATAATATTTCGAAAACTAATTCGAATATAAAAATTCTAATACCAGTTTTGAGATCTGTGGATCAACACGGATGTTTGGTGTAAATTTCATCGCAAAGTAGTAGTAGTGTAATTATATCTTATATTTTAGGAGAAATTGCCGTGAAACAAAGTCAGTTGTTTAATCAGTCGATTCAAAGAATCGATACATTTCAGGCGTTTCATATATTCGTTTCATAAATTCGTTTCATTAGGATTTTATATATATAGGGTAGATTGATTTTTGAAAATTTATTAATTATTTATTGATTTTTCATCTTTTGTTTAATTTTGTTTTATTCTTTATGTGCTGTAAATTATTGTTAATGTAAAAATTTTAATCCACTTTTTTAATTCTACACAAAAGAGGAGAAATACAAATAAAGAAGTTGTCTGACGACGTGATAAATGTTTAAATATCTTCAAACTTTGAAGACCAATGATTTACTATTTTTTCTACATGTGTTTTCAGAATTGAAAAATTTTAAAACGATTTATCTTTCTATATTTTTTCTCCTTTTAAAAATTTAGACTTGTGATTAAGCTTTTAAGCTATATGCATTATAAATGAATGTTATTTTTTAAACGAATAATAGCATATACGTTGTTGGAAAACCATATCTCCCTTTCCTGAAGGTTTTTTTTTTTTTTTTTTTTTTTTTTAAGAACAGTGGATTCCTCTGAGATATCTCCATGGCAGCCAAAAAGTTTGAAATGGAAAAAAATTAACTGATATTTGATCGTGGATTAGGAAGACGGTGATTAATTTAAAATATTTCTTCTTTTAGGTAGCTTTCTTTACAAAAAGCTACCTATTGCAGCCGTTCGGAGGAAAGCGAATTCAAAAAATTTTGGTATATTTTCATCGATCATGACCCCCAGACCCCGAAACCACCCTCCGTTCAAAATTGATATATATATATATATATATATATATCCATATATATATATATATATATATATATATATATATATATATATATATATATATATATATATATATATATATCCATATATATATATATATATATATATATATATATATATATATATCTGACCTATGTCACACTGTAACTCTCGTATTTATGAACCGATTTGGATGTAATTCGGTGTGTACATAGTACATACCAATGTCTCGACCGAGTTCGTTGGCCAGCTTCATCCGCCATTTTGTTTCAAAAAGGCAGCCATTTAAAATTTAAAAAAAAATTAAAATTTGAAATGTGGTACCAAAAAATTGAAAATGGAAAAAAAAAATTTTCTTATGTATTTGACCTTTATACAAAGACTCCGGAGCAGTTTTTGTTTCGTCTATATTTTAAAAATTGGCTGAGTTATAGCATTTTGAATTTCTAGCGTCGCTGACATTTTGAAACGTCCTGAATTTTGTCACGTGATAAAAGGCGTATTTATGAACCGATTTGGATGTAACTTCGTTTATACATAGTACATACCAATGTCTCGACCGAGTTCGTTGGCCAGCTTCATCCGATATCTTGTTTAAAAATGGCGGCCATTTAAATTTTTAAGAAAAATTTAAATTTGAAATGTGGTACCAAAAAATTGAAAATTGAAAAAATATTTTTTTCTTATGTGTTTAACCTTGATAAAAAGATTCGGGAGCAGTTTTTGTTTCGTCTATATCTTAAAAAATGGCTGAGTTATAGCATTTTTAATTTCTAGCATGGCTGACATTTTGAAACGTCCTGATATTTGTCACGTGATAACAGACATATTTATGAACCGATTTGGATGTACCTTGGTGTGTACATAGTACATACAAATATCTTCACCGAGTTCGTTGGCCAGCTTCATCCGCCATCTTGTTTCAAAATGGCGGCCATTAAAAAAATTTAAAAATTTAAAATTTAAAATGAGATACCAAAAAATTGGAAAATGAAAAAGATTTTTTTTCTATATGTTTGACCTTAATACAAAGATTCCGGAACAGGTTTTGTTTCGTCTATATCTAAAAAAATGGCTGAGTTATAGCATTTTGAATTTCTATTGTGGCTGACATTTTAAAACGACCTGATTTTTGTCACGTGATAACAGACATATTTATGAACCGATTTGGATGTACCTTGGTGTGTACATAGTACATACCAATGTTTCGACCGAGTTCGTTGGCCAGCTTCATTCGCACTCTTGTTTCAAAAGGGTTGCCATTTTAAAAAAATGTAATTTAAAATTTAAAATGTGGTATTAAAAAATTGGAAAATGAAAAAGATTTTTTTTTATGTGTTTGGCCTTGATACAAAAATTCTGGAGCAGTTTTTGTTTGTGACAATTTGTTCTTTTGTTTATATCTTAAAAAATGGTTGAATTATAGCACTTTGAATTTCTAGCATGGCTAACACTTTGAAACGATCTTGTATTTGTCACGCGATAACACACGTATTCGCCTATTTCGATGGAAGCAGGCATGTGGATAGTATACATCAATATCTCGAGCAAGTTCACTGGCCAGCTTCATCAGCTATCTTGTTTCAAAATGGGGGCCATTAAATAAAAAAAAAAAATTATATTTAAAGTGAGGTGCAAAAAAATTAGAAATTGAAAAAGGTTTCTTTCTTAAGTATTTGACCTTGATATAAGGATTCAGGAGCATTTTTTGTTTGACTTTATCTTAAAAAGTGGCTCAGATATAGCAGTTTCAATTTCTAATGTGGGTGACATTGTGAAAAATCTGATTTTTTGCCTGCGACAGCACTCGTATATATCAACCGATTCCGATGTGAGTGAGCATGTGCACAGCAATTACTAAGGTCTCGACCAAGTTCACTGGTTAGCCTCATCCACCATGTTGTCTTAAAATGGCATGCCCTTTGAAATCGCCGAATTTGGCAGCCAAATATAAGTTACTTTAAATAAAAGCAGCTTGGATAAAGCTGAATAATTTCGCGAAATTCTCATTCATAATGATTTAGTATTGATAAAAATTAGTATTGAATCTCCTATATTCGGTTTCCACTAAATTGAGCTTCGTGTGTTTCAATAATATAAGTTGGATTTTTTTAAAATAAGGAATATGAAAGCTACCTCTTCCTCCCGGCACTGGCCGGAAGGACTTTTTTGCATTTATTTATGTTTTAAAGAAATAAATCAAGTTTCTGTTGAATTGAAGTAACAAACGTTTCAGTATATTGAATGGCTAAATGAATCTTGCAAAATTAGTTTTGCCCGTTCCGTCTCCATATTTTTGAGTCGTTATTTTCCTTTATATTCCCCGACTATATAAATATGTCGACTATTATTAAATTTCTTTGAAAAGATTGTTTCAACCAGTGAGTGTTGTTATCAAATTTTGTTTCAAAATCTGCTAATTGAGCATTTGTATTCTTTTATGAAGTTTTAAATAGCTATACATTTATAACGTTGCCAGGCATCTTCTTTCTCTGTCTTGCTCATTCGTTTCTGTGGACTTAAGAAACGAGATTATTTTTTTTTAATAATACAAATAATTGGCAGCGCACAAACGATCGAAAAAAAAGTTAAAATAAATAAGTAAATTACTTAACAACAACAAAAAAAAAAACCAACACTATAAGTAACTAATATTTTCTATTGCAGTCCATACTATTTTTATTGTACTGATTTTTTAAAACTAATTAATTATTTATTGATTTTTCCTTTTTTTAAAAAATTCTCCTCTATTCCTTTTGCGTTGAAAATGAATGTTAATAAGAAAAGTTTAATTCACTTTCTGAATTCCAGGCCAAAAAGGAGAAAGTGAAAAACAGAGATGTTATCTGACGACGCGTTAAATGTTTAAATATGTTAAAACTTTCAATATTTTTTTTCTTCGTATGTTTTCTGACGTGTAACATTTAAAAAAAATTCTCATTCATATATTTTTTCCGCTTTTACGTAGCTTTCATTACAAAAAGCTACCTATTGCAGCCGTTCGGAGGAAAGCGATTTCAAAAACTTTTGGTATATTTTCATCGATCATGACCCCCAGACCCCGAAACCACCATCATTTCAAAATTGACATATATATATATATATATATCTGACCTTTGTCACACTGTAACTCTCGTATTTATGAACCGATTTGAAATGTGAATCTCAAATCGGTTCATCACCGAATTTCGGTGTGTACATAGTGCATACCAATGTCTCGACCGAGTTCGTTGGCCAGCTTCATCCGCCATTTTGTTTCAAAATGACGGCCATTTAATTTTTTTAATTTAAAATTTGAAATGTGGTACCAAAAAATTGAAAATGGAAAAATATTTTTTTCTTACGTATTTGACCTTTATACAAAGATTCTGGAGCAGTTTTTGTTTCGTCTATATCTTAAAAAATGGCTGAGTTATAGCATTTTGAATTTCTAGCATTTTCAAACGTCCTGAAATTTGTCACGCGATAAAAGGCGTATTTATGAACCGATTTGGATGTAACTTCGTTTATAAGTAGTATATACCAATGTCACGCCCGAGTTCGTTGGCCAGCTTCATCCGCAATCTTGTTTAAAAATGGCGGCATTTAAATTTTTAAGAGAAATTTTAATTTGAAATGTGGTACCAAAAAATTGAAAATTGAAAACATATTTTTTTCTTATGTGTTTGAGTTTGATAAAAAGATTCGGGAGCAGTTTTTGTGTCGTCTATATCTTAAAAAATGGCTGAGTTATAGTATTTTGAATTTCTAGCGTGGCTGACATTTTGAAACGTCCTGATTTTTGTCACGTGATAACGGGCGTATTTATGAACCGATTTGGATGTACCTTGGTGTGTACATAGTACATACAAATGTTTCGACCGAGTTCGTTGTCCAGCTTCATCCGCCATCTTGTTTCAAAATGGCGGCCATTTAAATAATTTAAAATTTAAAATGAGATACCAAAAAATTAGAAAATGAAAAAGATTTTTTTCCGTATGTGTTTGACCTTAATACAAAGATTTCAGAACAGGTTTTGTTTCGTCTATATCTAAAAAAATGGCTGAGATATATCATTTTGAATTTCTATTGTGGCTGACGTTTTAAAACAACTTGATTTTTGTCACGCGATAACAGGCGTATTTATGAACCGATTTGGATGTAACTTGATCTGAACATAGTACATACCAATGTCTCGACCGAGTTCGTCGGACAGCTTCATTCGCCATCTTGTTTCAAAAGGGTTGCCATTTAAAAAAAAATTTAAATTTAAAATGAGGTATTAAAAAAATTGGAAAATGAAATGTTTTTTTATGTGTTTGACCTTGATACAAAGATTTCGGAGCAGTTTTTGTTTCTGAAAATTTGTTTTTTGGTTTATATCTTAAAAAATGGTTGAATTATAGCACTTTGAATTTCTAGCATTGCTAACATTTTGAAACGATCATGTATTTGTCACGCGATAACACACGTATTCGCCTTTTTCGGTGTAAGAAGGCATGTGGATAATATACATCAATATCTCGACAAATTTCGCTGGCCAGCTTCATCAACCATCTTGTTTCAAAATGTCGGCCATTAAATTAAAAAATATATATATATTTAAAGTGGGGTGCAAAAAAAAAATTAGAAATTGAAAAAGGTTTCTTTCTTAAGTATTTGACCTTCATATAAGGATTCAGGAGCATTTTTCGTTTGTCTTTATCTTAAAAAATGGCTCAATTTCAATATCTAATGTGGGTGACATTTTGAAATTTTTAAAATGGCAGGCACTTTAAAAAATCGCCAAAATTGGCAGCCAAATATAAGTTACTTTAAATAAAAGCGGCTTGGATAAACCTGACTAATTTCGCGAAATTCTCATTCATAATGATTTAGTATTGATAAAAATTAGTATTGTATTTCCTATATTCGGTTTACTCTAAATTGGGCTTCGTGTGTTTGAATAATATAAGTTGCCTTTTTTAAAATAAGGAATATGAAAGCTACCTCTTCCTCCCGGCACTGGCCGGAAGGACTTTTTAACATTTAGACTTGTGGCTAAGATTTTAAACAATATGCATGATAAATGAATGTTATTTTTTAAAAGAAATAATAACATATACATTGCTGGGAAAACAAATCTCCCTTTCCTGAAGGATTTGTTTTTTCTAAGGACCATAAATTTTGTTTTGTAGGAAGACAAGAACACGGGATTCATCTAAGCTATCTGAAGAGGAACATGGAAATGTATGAAATTGAAAAAAATAAATGATATTTGATCGTGGTTTAGGAAGTCGGTGATTACTTTGAAATATTACTTCTTTTTTGCATTTATTTATTTATGTTTTATAGAAATAAAAGGTTTCTCTTGAATTGTAAAAAAAAAAAAAAAAAAAAAAAAAAAGTAACAAAAGTTTTAGTATATTTAAGGGCAAAATGAACCTTGCAAAATTAGTTCAGTCTCATTATATTTGAGTCGTTATTTCTTCTTTATATTTCCTCAAGTTATGGACACCTAACCTGTAACTGATACTTCAGCAAAAATCTAACTAAAATAAGCATTTTCATGTAAAAGTCTGCAAAGTATTATCATCTAGTGGTAACATAGACACTTATTTTTATTTCGGAGCCAATTTATTTTGCAGCCAGTAGGCCAAGAGGATATTTAATAAGGAAGAAACTTTTGAGATCACAAAAAAGTACCATTTTGAGGCATCCATATTGTTTCTAAAATTAATGTTTTTTTAATCTATTTGTAAGGCAACTATCCTAAACTTTTTATTAAAGTTATACTTGTAGAAATCAGTTAAATGATCCCTATGATACATCAAGACCATGATTTCTAGTTTATTGTTAATTAATATAGCTTAATGAGGTGGTGTAAATTCCCAATGAAATATTCAATTAATTTCTATATAAAAGAATTCCTATAGTATTCATAATAATATTTAACTATTTAAGATTTCATTAAGAATAGAAATGTTTAATGCTATTTATTTTCAACTTTTCTAAATTATTTTTACATTTTAACAAGAAAATGTAATGCAACGAAAATAACTTAATTCTTGTTTTAATATTACGTATTTTATTAAAGAAATTGATTGTTTATATTATGTATATGCATTAATTTTATTAACCGATATAAATTTTGATATTAGATGGCTAAAAAACTTCTTTTAATATAAAAATACGTGTATGATTGTAAATGTTCCAGCGCTTATTGGGCCCTGAATCGAGATAACGGAGGTTCTCAGTTAATTCCTATTACTTTCATTTGTTGCAAAACAGGTTGTTATATATATTTCATGTATTGAATGTTGTATGTATGCATGCAATACATGTTATAAAAAAGTCTACATATTTAAGATTGATGTAAGTATGTAACATGAATGAATTTAATGTGTAATAAAAGTAAAGGTGTATACGATTAGTTAGATAATGCATTGAGTATTTATCGTTCACCATAAAGGTTATTATTTTAATATTAAAATACATTTTACACTTTTCAACAATACTTAAATTAGCCAATAACACAGAATTTTTAAATTCGGGCTTAGTTGTTATTATTTCTCCATTATTACTATTATCATTATTTATTTTATAATTAAGTTATAGTATTTTATCACATGTACAATTAGCATAGGTATTTTTATATTTAATATTTTCTTTTTCATTATATTTTTTCATTTACTTTCATTTTTGAACTTGTTTTTTCATGATACATATTATTACTAATACCTGCTATTTTTTTTTTTTTTCATTTTTCACTTCAATAAGAAAATATAAATTTTCCGTACTACATAATAAATTTAATTCTTTGTTATAACTTTCAAAGTCAATTATTTTAGTTTTGTTTCTTCCTACGGTTTCAGATGGAAAACATTTTAGAACAATCATTCACTTTTATTCGATTTTTAATGCTTAGAATTGCAGTTAAGTGTCTAAACCTTATGAATGATAAATGTACGATGCAATATTTTTCTGTAAATGTTTAGTGTGTGTGTTTTTGAACGCCAATTCCCACTTTCTAAACAGAATTTTTTTTGTAGATTGATAAATATTATTTCGAAAATCGACAAGAATACTGTCTTATTCTTAGCTGACTTTAAATGCACAGATTTTTGTTATAACGAAATATTTATTCGTGCTGTTCTGCTCATCAGAGCATCCTTTTTAAAATATGATTAAAACATATAGTATTTCTTTCTTACACCGTCCCTGCATTTACGATAACAGCAGGCAATTTGCTATTACAATTTCTCCATGGTCGCCGCAAGCATAAATATGCAGCATTTGTATGCCATATATACTGTGTATCCCCAAAATTATTGATTGATTTTAAAATTAAATAACTTGCAAACGAAGACAGATATTTAAAAAATTCTTGCTGGACGGTTATGTATGAATTCAGGAGTTTTTTTACTGTGATTCTTGATTTTAGTTTGAATTTCCAACAATAGATGGCGCTGCGAGAAGTAGGTACTAATTCCAGACTTGATTTTTTGGTACTTCGGGATCAATTCAAAACATTTTAATCTCCCTTTACGCATGGGAGCAGAGAGAAGTCGAAAAATCGAGCCTGAATTTAGCAGTTGTTGCTTGAAGCGCCATCTATCGCTGCTATTTGTAACTAAAACTGCGCTGCATAAAAACTCCTGACATTTTACATAACACTCCTGGAAAACTTATTTCCTTTTTGGGACACCCGGTATATACATCTTATTACATTATATATACGCAGACTGCTATACATACTCCAAATGCTCATATATGTACAATACACATCACATATTAGTCAAACTCGAGTCATATACACGTCATATATATACATCATATCACCAATATATACGACAAACAGTCGTTCATACTCTAAACCTTCATATATACACAATACACATCATATATATCAGTCATATCACACGCATATACGACAGACAGTCACAAATATTCCAAATGCTCACATATACACAATACACTCACACATTAGTCATACTCGAGTCATATAACAGATATATGCAATATTTACGTCTTATATGTCGCACATATCTCATATATACCTGTTAGATACCTCATAAATGAATGACTTTGTCATATACTTCATAAAATGTTATATTAGAAAGTTTTATATAACAAGGAAGCTATTTCATTGAAGTATTTAAAATATTTTGAAACTTCATAAATCGCTATTCCATTCATTTTTCCCCCACAAATGCATAAATCGTGGAAATAATACTTTATTTCATTTTTTTTATGTCCGTCTATGAAAGTTTAGGCTTCATAAGTTTTAAGAAATGTTTAATTAATTTAAAATTTTATGCTTTAAAAAAATTCTTTTTCTTTAATATTTATTCGTAAGATTTTTAAAATATATTTTTATTTGAAAAGCTAAATTATATAATACGAAGAACAGCATCTTCCTTTAATATAAAAATAACATCGTTTTATCCACAAAACAATTAATGGTTTTTGGAGTTCGCATGCATTTTTATGCTTACAAATTTAAAAAGTAATAAATTAAAAAACACTAATAATAAGCTCGACGCAGCAGCGGTCTTTCGGTAGGTTCAGGGGCTTAAGCTCTACCCTTACTGCTTTTTGGTGTCTTTAATTTGTGTAATTTCTGCTTACAGTAAAATCAGAAGCCAGGTTGAAAAAAAAATCAAAAATTGCGACAGGACAAATTTTAAAGAGAAATTACACAAATTAATTATAGCAAGTAAAGGTACTATAGTGCCAGCGTATGTGTAAGGACCAGTATTGATTGCCTTGTGCTCTTAACTTTTATGGTGATACTGTTGATTGATGGTTGCGAATGATGGGGCCGGTCGCTCCGATAAGCACCCGAGTAATGGTATGAGTGGAACCCTTTCTATTACTTCTAATGCTTCTTATAACTCTCATAAGAGTTTATTTAATCGCAAAATTAGGCATAGATAATGTTATTAAAGCTCTTAATTTACCTGCTAATGAAATACAAAATATTAACTTCTTTGATTAAAGTAATGTAACTAGTGACCAAAAGGTCATTGATGAGGGTTTAACCCCGGTTAAATCTAAAAAACGTAAAAGTAAAAAACAAAACTCGTACAGATGCTGATAAATCTGAAAAAAATCCATAGAATTAGCTCAGAAAGTCCTAACAATGACGTCGAATGACCATCAGCTGATAGTGATTATAATATTGAAATATCTAGTGAAAAAGATGAAAATCTCCAGGAAAATCCTAAGACAAAACCTAAACATATTTTGTTGACTGAGATCGCCAATATTATCCAATTTCTTAATGAACTTTCTTCCACTGATAAATTTAAATTTGTCGCTAAGCCTGTTGGTGACTTTATTAGAAATTCGCTTGAAACAATCCGTGATAAACTACTTCTACGTGAGCACTTCAAGCAAAATAATGTTCAACATTATATTATCCGTGATCGGGAAATTTTTCTCAAAGCTGTTATCCGTGGGATTCCTAGAACTATCGATATTGAAACTGTAATGCTCATATTCACCAGCTACCTCGACCTAGAAAACCTCGGTCGAACGCTCAAATGAAATTAACGATAACACATGGTTGGACATTATCAAGGAGACGTCCAATCAGGATTAAAGGTGCATATCGTTTGAGCGTTCGACCGAGGTTATCAGTATAACTCGGGGTCGAAGTAGTTGGCGTATACGAGCGTAAGAGAAACCCTCGCATGTCGAGGTTTTACCATATTGAAGCTATCGCAAACGAAAAACCTTAGAGACGGGAAACTCCTCCCGCTCTATCTGATGGAACTACCTAAAAATCAAGCTTCCTAAGAAATATTCAACTTGCGCTCTGTCTACGGGTCGAAATTGAAAACATTCGACCAGCAAAGGAAGCAACGCAATGCTTTAAATGTCAGAAATTCTTTCATATCAGCGCCAATTGCCATATTAACCCCAAATATGTATAATGCGGAGGACTGCACCTATCTAAAAATTGTCAAAAAAACAAAAACAAAGGACTCTGAAGAATCTAATCCCCCCCCAACCCCGAAATACGCAAACAGCTCTCTAGAGCACCCGTCCTCATACACCCGTGCTCATTATTTCCAGAGAAATCTCAATTTCGTAAATCATATTCTAATGTCACTGCTAACTCAAAAATTCAAAATTCTGCAAAAAAAAAAAAAAAAAAAAAAAAAAAAAAAGAAAAAAAAAAAAAAAAAAAACCTCTAATGTTCCCGAGACAAACCCAACAATCGTCCAATCAAATTTTACTTGTAATACTACGTCACCACCAACTCAGCAACTCTACGAGTATAGCGTATAGAATATATAGTGTGGAAATTGGCTATCCCAGTACCACAGCGCCTAGAATACCTAGTGTAGAAATATGCTATCCAAACAGTGCAAAAACTTTGTATTCCTTGAACGTGCGACGATACTGCTAAAATTTCAAGTGTCGATCGCTCGTGAGAGCGTATTTTCGTATTACTAGTATTACATTATATAAACTAGCAATTTCTTGCAGTTACAGAAAATATCTTGCAGATCCTGTAGAAAATATCCTGTAAAAATTATCGCTGCGATCTGCATATTGCAGCAGTATCATTACACATTTAAGGGATTAAGTAAAATAATGCTATAAAGTGATAAAATATCATTTATTAAGATTGACGATCGTTTCGTCGCACCAACGGCGACATTTTCAAATTCATTCACGATAGAAAATATTTTCACATAATTTAAAAATAATAAACATAGTAAACAATGTCACGAGACATGATGCATAATGAAAAACATTGCAAACATAAAATAAATTAAAATTAAATTAGTTATTTGTGAGCGTGGATTAATTTTCATATCATATAACAAAACAATAACATGGTAAATAATGTCACGATACAATGTGCATAATGAAAAATATTGCAAAACATAAAATAAAAATAAAAATTATCTTGGCTATTTGCGAGCGTGGATTAAATTTTATTATTGTTACTAAAATTACATGGCATCTCTTTCCAAATTTTAGCTAAATCTAGGAACACGGAATCATTGCAAATATTCTTGTTGCGCAAAAATATCTCTATTGATTCTCGGATTATGAATGGTAAATAAAATCCTGATGTGTAAATTAACTTACTATTTTTAAAATCGATCCGTAAAGGTTCTTCGCTGCATAATCTGGCCAAAGCTGCGGTTCTTCTGTTGTATTTGATGTCTGCTATATATTCTTTGATTCTGGTTTTCAGTTTTCTACTTGTCATACCTATATAAAACTGCTTTGTTCCATCTTCTTTGGTGAAAGATATTTCGTATACTCCTGATAACTGGTTTGACTCTGTTGGATATATTTTGTTGCATACAATATTTTTTAATTTCATAGAAGGTTTTGCGACTAGAGAGATATATAATTTATTGAGTTTATATTTCAAACGTTCGAAGAAACCGGGAAAAAATTGTAAAGTGGATAACATGGAATTTTGTGGATTGAAATTTCTTTTTATTCTTCAAGGTCTTAATTAATTTTTTCTATGGTGCTCTCTTTGTATCCATTGTTTCTTGCAATATCATATATTTTATTTATTTCATTATTTAATTGCTCGGGGTTACAAACTGTGAAAGCTTTCTGAATATAATGCCTAAATGTAGAAAATTTATATGAAAAAGGTGCTTGAGCATTATGGGGGATAATGGATTGACTAGCTATGGGTTTTCTGTAAACAGTGCGTTCTATTCCTTGGTGCGTCTTGATTAGTAATATATTTAAATAAGGTAGCGTACCATTTTGTTCTATTTCCAATATAAATTTAATTTTAGAATCAAGGCTATTAATCTGGTTTAAAAAGTTATTGAGCAAGGTATCTGTATGTTGCCATATGATGAAAATATCGTCTACATATCTGATCCATGCATGGGGAGTATAATCCAATTTGTATATATTTATTTCAAGTGGTCGTAATAAGAATTCAGCTAATAATCCCGATATAGGAGAACCCATTGGAGCTCCGTTATTTTGTTTGTATATTTTATCGTCGAAAGTGAAGTAATTATTATTAACTATTAGATTAAGAGCACTATTTAGTGTAGTTTTCATATTATCATTAATATTCTCCATGCGGTCAAAGCTATTATTTATATTTGTAACGGCTTTTTGGGTATCAATAGATGGGTATAAAGAGACTACATCTAGAATGGCTATTAAATAATTCTGAGGTAAATTAATCTGGTTCAAATATTGAATGAAATCATACGTTGAATTAATTACCTGATTAGAGCTGGGCAAAATATTTTTCAATAAAACTACAAAAGCATTTTCCATAAAATATGTGGGGCTTGAGCATTTAATTACTATTGGCCTTATTGGCATATTTATTTTGTGGTCTTTGAGTCTGCCGACAATTGCTGGGATTACTGCAAACTTATTAATTCTTATTAAAACATTCATATTATCAGGCCAGCTCCCTTTATTAACCAATTCATTAACTTTTTTGTTAATTATGTTAAGTGGATTCTTCTTGACTTCTTGACAATCCGTATTGTTAATATATTGTACCATTTTATTTTTTATAGTCATCTGTATTTAATATGGCTAATTTATTAGATTTATGCGTTTGGGGTACAATGATTTCTGGATCAAGTTTAAGCTTTTTCAAAATATCCAATTCATCTTTAGGTTTCCTTGTGGGTTGCATAATTAACTTCTTCCGTTCATAGTACATAACATTTCAAATATCTTCTTTATGATAGTTGTGAGTCGACTGAACAATATTTTCTAGTTCTGGAATGATATATTTTAAATTAGCCTTAGTTGGAAAAATGTATTTAGGCCCCCGCTCAAGTACTTTTATTTCATCTTCCGTTAACTGTCTGCTATATAAGTTCAGAAATTCCACTGGTTGGCATATACGGTTAACATATGACTTTTGTGCGTTACAAAGGTTTTCTATCTTGCGAGTTTGTACCATTTCTTTCAAGCAGATTTTACCGTATCTATATTTTTTCCAGGATGTGCATGAGAATATCAAAAATATACTGTGGAGTAGAGGCTGCAAATTCATAATATAGATCTAAGGTTCTCTGTTGCAGTTTGCTAATGTAGCTATACTTCTTTCTAATACAAAATGTCCTCTGTTAACCGTATATGCCAACCAGTGGAATTTCTGAACTTATCTAGCAGACCGTTAACGGAAGATGAAATAAAAGTACTTGAGCGGGGGCCTAAATACATTTTTCCAACTAAGCCTAATTTAAAATCTATCATTCCAGAACATGAAAATATTGTACAGTCGACTCACAACGATCATAAAGAAGAAATTTGAAATGTTATGTACTATGAACGGAAGAAATTAATTAAGAAACCCACAAGGATACCAAAAGATGAATTGAATATTTTGAAAATGCTTAAACTTCATCCAGAAATCATTGTAACCCCAACGGATAAATATAATAAATTAGCCATATTAAATGCAGATGACTATAAAAATAAAATGGTACAATGTATTAAGAATATGGATTTTCAAGAAGTCAAAAAGAATCCACTTAACATAATTAACAAAAATGTTAATGAATTGGTTAATAAAGGGAGCTGGCCTGATAATATGAAAGTTTTAATGAGAATTAATAAGTTTGCAGTAATCCCAGCAATTGCCGGCAGACTCAAAGACCACAAAATGAATATGCCAATATGGCCAGTAGTAATTAAATGCTCAAGCCCCACATATTTTATGGAAAAAGCTTTTGTAGTTTTATTGAAAAATATTTATCCCAGCTCTAATCAGGTAATTAATTCAACGTATGAGTTCATTCACTATTTGAAACACATTAATTTACCTCAGAATTATTTAATAGCCAGTCTAGATTTAGTCTCTTTATACCCATCTACTGATACCCAAAAAGCCGTTACAAATATAAATAATTGCATTGACCGCATGGATACCCGTAAGGCATGGTGACGTCACGGCGACGTCGTTGTGAAGTCACACTGTGATTTTGTGACCGTCGATGTGACGTCACGTGACGTGGATGTGACGTCACAGTGACTAGAATGTGAGGTCGTTATGGCCGTTTTAGAGGTCGTTTGTGACGTCACATTGTGACCACTCTGTGAAGTCACGGTGTGACTAATTTGTGAAAAGTGTGTCATTTGTGACTATTTTGGCATTAACTTTGTGACGAACCTGTGACGAAAGTGACAATGCTTTGAAGTCACACTGTGACCAATTTGTGAAATATGTGTCATTTGTGACGAACTTGTCATAAACTCTGTGATGATTTCAAATGAAAATCAAATTTCAAATTAATTGCTTAAAAGGCGCAAAGGCGAACTAGTGAAAAAGATTCCATGCTGGAACTCGAACCCGGGCCATCAGTATAGCGCACTTACGTTCTACCGACTAAACCACATGGAACGATACCCAGCCTGGAAAATTTCTCACTATTACATGTTGGCAAGGCTACAAACGCAGCACAATATGCAATATTTATCGTCAGCCACCGACATGGCGCAAGCACGAAACTTAAATCCAGCATCGATTGAAACTATATTAATACTTGGAAATGTTTTCAGAGAGAACCATTCGCCTTGCATACAATATTTCAAATGAAAATCAAATTTCAAATTAATAGCTTAAAAGGCAATTTTAATTTAAAATTTGATTTTCATTTGAAATACTGTATGCAAGGCGAATGTTTCTCTCTGGAAAAATTTTCAAGTATTAATATATATTTAATCGATGCTGGTTTAATTAAGTTTCGTGTTTGCCCCATGACGGTGGCTCACGATAAATATTCCATCTTGTGCGGCGTTTGTAGCCTTGCCAACATGTAATAAGGAGAAAATTTCCAGGCTGGGTATCGTTCCATGTGGTTTAGTCGGTAGAATGTCAGTGCGCTATACTGATGACCCGGGATCGAGACCCGGCGTGGATATTTTTCACTATGTTGGCCTTTGCGCCTTTTAAGCAATTTATTTGAAATTTGATTTTCATTTGAAATATTGTATGCAAGACGAATGTTTCTCTCTGGAAAAATGTCCAAGTATTAATACTGTGATGATTCTTGTCATAAAAACTACGATAATTTTAAAGTAAAGTTTTGTTTGAAATATAAAATTTTATCTTTTTACCGTACTTTTTAGCAAGATGTCGCTATTTTGGAGCCCTATTCTTCTAAAATATTTTTAATTTTCCATTTAAAAAACAATGCTTATTAACTGACATCTTTTTTTATTAAGTTAGCTTGATCTTGAATTCAAGCTTAATATTAAGAATGTGTAAGCTTTTTAATGTGTTATGATTTGTCATTGCTTTTTTAAATACGAACATGGAGTCTAACGGACATTAATACAACTGTTACTTATAGAACTACATGATAAGCCCTATTTATTTAAATTTTTTATTCCCGTATATATTGTATTTTGTGAATATGAGCTAATTAGATTTGGTATGTTTTATATGAAAAGACTGATCTGGGAAATAGAAACAACAAGTAAGATATATCATGCGTTAGGCATAGATTATAAAACACTTTCCAACTCTTCCTAAATGTTTTATCAAGACATCGGGGGAAATAACGTAAATAAGATAACTAAGTAAACATGAAAACGCGTAAAACATTTAAAAACTGATTTACGCAGTTACCATCCACTAAGGTGTAAAAAAATCATAATTTAAAAAAATAAATAAAAAAAAATCGTTTTTTTTTTTTTTTTTTAAATCAGATTTTTTTTATTTAAATCAGATTTGTATGATTTTTTCCCCAGCGTTCAAATACTGAATAGCTATCATGAGTTTTAGGTTTCCAAAACAATTACACCACTAATTGCTAACATAATCTATGTTTTTACACTTTAATTGATAAAATTATAATTGTTAGTTTGTAATTACAGAAATAAAAACTGCAAATTAGTAGTTTCATTAGGTAGTATTATACAATAATGTTATATACATTAATCTTGTAATAATTATGTAAAACTTTATAAATACTAGAGATACTTAACATTTATGAAAATTATTAACTGCATTTTATACTAAATAGCTAACATTACTTCAAATTAATTATTAAACAATCAACTTTCTAATTAGGAACATATTATACATATACCTTAATAATATATACCTTAATTATTAAAATGATAATAATTCATTTTAGAAAGAAAAAGGGACAGGATGCTAGTTCAAAAAACGGGCACTATTTCATGAGGAAATATATTAGTAATGTGTTTAGTAATGATGTAAGAAAAAAAAAAGAATATTTTTTAGCATTAAAAGTAAAGTGTCCTTAATTTTTAATAATTTTATGATTAACAAATTGAAAAATACAATTAAATAACATATTTTAATAATATCCTGTTTTTTCTAAAGAAATAAAGTTCTATATTTTTGCAAGATTTTTTCCACATGAATTTAGAATACTGTTGAATGGGGAAGTTTTTTACAAGAAATCTCTGGCTACAACTACAGGTAAATTTCAACTTTTTTTTCCTTTTTTTAAGGCAGGGTGCATTTTGCCAATTTCAAAAGGGGCATGGTGTGGCACCATTAAACAAAATGGCCTAGAAGAAGCAGTATAAGTAATTACAGAATTAATAAAAACTGCAAATAAGTAAAATTCATTAGTTAGTAGCACAAATAACAAAACTAACAAATATTATTTGCAGCTCATTTTGCATTTGTATTTAGGAAAATTTCTGTAAACGACCAAAATCTATACTTACACACATGTACGTGTATGCTAACCAAAAAGAAAAAAATGAAAATGAGTTAAACCCATTCATATAGAATAAATATAAGTTAGCCACTAATATCTGAAATTCTCAAAATATTTAAGTAACAGCATTATTACCTCTATTAGATTACAATGGTTCAATTTTTTAATATATATGAGTTACAAAAATAAATAAATAAATAAATAAAATAATAATAATAATAATAATAAACATTTATTCAACCTATACCAAAGAAGCTCTTGCTGTGCTTAGCATTTTTATACCAATTATTTCTTTTTCTCTTATGCATTCATTTACAATTTAGCTGCTGAGCAGATGTCATTCTTTCATTCTTCTTTAACTTGAGATTGCTATTAATTACTATTTATTATTTTACTTGTAGAAATGTAATTATACTTGCTATGTGTATTTTATATAAAATAATGCATAAATTGATTACCTAAAGGAAATTATGACATTGCAAATTATGTTAGATTTAAATATCATTTTTAAATGAAACTGTTTTAATTTGGATAAAAACTTAAAAACAATGCTTTTAATTTTTTTACAATACTAATGAATTAAGCTTAGAAACAATTATTTAAAGCTCTTTTTTTGTTTATTAATAAGTCAAAATACCTGTAGAAACTTTCAAATTATGTTCATGTTAGATTTTAATACTTTTTTTGACATTTTAAACATTTAGAAAATTTTTGATTTTAATCAATGATTTTTTTTTAAAAATCGGTTGATTAAAATCATGATTTAATCGCTGATTTAAATCAACCGATTAAAATCGTTGACACCCTACCATCCACAGCCAAATATGTTTTCTAATTCTTTTAAACAGTCCTGTATTTGATCTGTAGATTGATATATATATACTATATAATGGAAAAATTTAGTTTATCAAGGAAACGCATAACAGGTTGAAATTCTCTTTTAGCAATTTATACTAATATATGGAAACATACTTAAATAATTTTGTACAACCCTGTAGTTTACCTAGAACCTTTATTACACGCCACTATTTAGTTAAAATTTTATTCAAGCCAAAACACTCTTAAAACTGCTGAAATTACATTTCCAGAAATTATAATTCATAGATGGCAACGTATCCAATTCTTTGCGTGACCCTTTATATCATTTTATCTATATACTACAAACATTTCTTAGTAAATTAAATACAGTGCAGCGTTAAAATGCATAACTTATTTAAAAACCTCCTTTAAGCAATACCCAGTAACCCTTTCGAATACTTTTGTATATTCCTGTATATGAATTATAGCATATATATATACACCATATACTATGCATAAATGTAGTGCATCATAAAAGTGTATATCATAATTAAAAATGTATTTCCAGCAATCATCGCTAATGAACAGTACTTCGGATACAATATAGTATCTGAAATATTTTGTGTGTCCCTGTAAATGCTATATACACTTCGTATTATACATGAAATAATTCATAGTATGTAAACCTCAACGACGTATATCAATTTCATTACATATCAAATAGATTAACATAAATAAAGTACGCCGCAAACAATTCCCTCCACCCCTATATCATTATGTATTGGAATTCCTTTTTTAGCCCTGTAAATGAACAATAACTATTCTTTGCATCGCATATTCTATGGAATGCACATTTTAGTGCGCTTCATAAATGCATATCAATTTTATTCTGTTTGAAAGCGTGTAAAATCATTAAAAATCATTTGAAACGATTTTTTTCCCACAAGCCGTAATGTAATGGAATACAATTGACTGTCCCTGTAAATGAAATAACATATGCTACAAACTTCATTACAAATAGGGGTCTTGCTATGGTAAACGTTAATAACATCCAAAAATTTTAAATAATTTAATTATCTTTAAATGTCTATTAATTATGTTAATGATTGATGATAATACTTGTCCATATACTTTTATATTTATGCCACCATGTGGTTTTAACCCAATATTTAAATAAGAAAATAAACCAGATTAAAATGCAATTTAAATCACTAATTTTAATAATCTGATCAAAGCTGTTGAAAAGGAAGTTAGATATTTTAACAAAATAAAAAATAAATGTAATGAAATATTTGTGTTCTATAACATGTTTATTAGAAGATAACTGAAATCATTGTAATTAAAAAAAAAAAAAAAAGCAAACAAGGAAAATAATATTTTAGATATTTCAGCAAAATAAAAAATAAATGTAATGAAATATTTATGTTCTACAGCATGTTAATGAGAAACTAACTAAAATTGCTGTAATAAAATAAAAAAAAAGCAAACAGGGAAAATAATATTTTTACATACCTAATTTCATTGACGTTGTACGTGATACTTTGATTTTGGGGAACCAATTAAATCCGATTATAAGTACGATAGCAATGACTTGAATCATCTTCAACAAGTCAAAGCTACCGTAATTTTCTCGGGTTTATATTTTGTTAGCTGAACTAACTTGGATCCTGAGAACGTTCTTGTTTCAGTTTGTAAATCCGTGTCAACACATCTATGCTGTCCAGTGTCCACAGAACTTCAGTGTCCACAGTGTCCACAGAACTGTCCAGTGTCCCGCGTTTATTCTAAAAAGTTTCACTGTTACTTTTATCCGTCATTCTGCGGTCGAGTGGTAACAACTGAAATAGTGCAGATGCAGACGATTTTTAAGTTTCGAAGTTCGAAGCAGATGTTTTTTGGTTTTATTTGTTTTTCTATACCACAGTTTCGGAAGGAAATTAAATGCTTAATAATTTTGTCAATTTGTCTCTAATTCAATTTCCTGTTTGAAAATGTTTTATTGTATTTCATCTTTTATTTTTATCAGTTTTATTGAATTGTAAAGTTTCATTTACGTAAATTATAATAATAATATTATCCATAATTAGAGTTTACTAGATAAAACATTGTTTAAATTTTCAAAATGTATACAAATTAATTTATTGGTAATAATGATGACTCCCTCCTTTTTTTTTAAAGTAAAATTTGTATCACAGGTATCAGTTTGTATCACACTCATCTCTTCTCGATAATCTTGTTGTATTTTTTAAGAAGATATTTTGTATATATATACAAAATATCTTCTTAAAAAATACAACAAGATTATCGAGAAGAGATGAGTTTTTCTTTGTCAATCTGTCATTCTCTTAATATTAATTTTCTGTAGAATAAAACTTGTAAAATAATTTTTAAAGATATATTTTGAAAACAAAAAATAAAACATGAATAATTAATTATGTCGTGGGCTTTGCCTAAATTTTGTACATTAATTTTATATTCGGAAAATGTCAATTCTATTTTAAACGTTTGAAAGAAGTAGAATAAAAAAAAAAAAAAAAAAAAATACTTAAAATAGTGAAACACTAAGAGGGAAAAAAATTACTTGAATGCAAATTATAAAGCAAGAAATGCATATATGACTGAACTTTGAAGACGCTTTCTGCGTGCTCATTAAAAGCTGCAGCCTTAACTGTAATAGAAAGTTTTTAGTTTGAAACGACAGAAATGTTTCGACTACTCTTTGAGAAACTTCTAGTATAACAGATGATCATTTACAAAAATCTTTATAAAAGATAAGTCGAGGTCTGCTTACCTAAAACATTTTTTTAATAATATGAAATTCTCATAATTAGGAAATCGTTTTGTGTTGCTGATGAATTAATTACATTTTATGTTATATGAAAATAAAAAGTTTTTGTTAGAGGCACAGATGCAACTTGGACCACGGTTTAAAAAAATTGTTAATCCGGAAGAAAAATATATTTTACAGTAAATAACATGTTTTTAATAATTTTTGTAATTTTTTAAAGTTTTCTAAGAAGTTCACATCTCAGTCACAATGTGACATCACTGAGTGGTGGCATTTTGGTCACAGATGTGACGTGACCACAGTGACTTACAGTGACGTCACAATGACGTCACTGTGACCATGCATGCTATGAGGGTAATATTTATGATAATATGAAAACTACACTAAAGAGCGTTCTTAATCTAATAGTTAATGGTAATTACTTCACTTTCGACGACAAAATATACAAATAAAATAACGGAGCTCCAATGGGTTCTCCTATATCAGGTTTATTAGCTGAATTCTTATTACGACCACTTGATATAGATATATACAAATTGGATTATACTCCCAATGCATGGATCAGATACCTAGACGATATTTTCATCATATGGCAATATACAGATACCTTGCTCAATAACTTTTAAACCAGATTAATAGCCTTGATTCTAAAACTAAATTATATTGGAAATAGAACAAAATGGTACGCTACCTTATTTAGATGTATTACTAATCAGAACGCACTGTTTACAGAAAGCCCATAGCCAGTCAATTCATTAACCCTTATAATGCTCAAGCACCTTCTTCATATAAAGTTTCTGCATTTAGGCATTCTATTCATAGAGCTTTCACAATTTGTACCTCCGACCAACTAAATAATAAAATAAATAATATATATCATATTGCAAGAAACAATGGATACAAAGAAAGCACCATAGAAAATTTAATTAAGAGCTTGAAGAATAAAAAGAAAAGAAATTTCAATCCACAAAATTCCGTGTTATCCACTTTACAATATTTTCTTCGAACGTTTGAAATATAAACTCAATAAATTCAATATCGCCCTAGTCACAAAACCTTCTATGAAATTAAAAAATATTGTATGCAAGAAAATAGATCCAACAGAGTCAAACCAGTTATCAGGAGTATACGAAATACCTTTCACCAAAGAATATGGAACAAAGCAGGTTTACATAGGTATGACAAGTAGAAAAAAACCAGAACCAAAGAACATATAGCAGACATCAAAAACAACAGAAGAACCTCAGCTTTGGCCAGATTATGCAGCGAAGAACCTTTATAGATCGATTTTTAAAATAGCAAGTTAATTTAGACATCAGGATTTTATTTACCATCTATAATCCGAGAATCAATAGAGATAATTTTACGCAACAAGAATATTTGCAATGATTCCGTGTCCCTAGATTTACCTAAAATTTGGAAAGAGATGCCATGTAATTTTAGTAATAATAGTAAAAATTAATCCACGCTCGCAAATAGCCAAAATAATTTTAATTTTTGTTTTATGTTTTGCAATATTTTTCATTATGCACGTTGTCTCGTGACATTATTTACCATGTTATTGTTTTGTTATATTATATGAAAATTAATCCACGCTCACAAATAACTAATTTAATTTTAATTTGTTTTATATTTGCAATGTTTTTTATTGCGCATCATGTCTTGTGACATTGTTTACTATGTTTATTATTTTTAAATTATGTGAAAATATTTTCTATCGTGAATGATTTTGAAAATGTCGCCGTTGGTGCGACGAAACGATCGTCAATCTTAATAAATGATATTTTATCACTTTACAGCATTATTTTACTTAATCTGTTTATAAATTATCATTATACATGTTTTTATAACATTTAAGGGGTACAATATTTTAGCGTTTTTTTAAGTATTGCAGGGATAGCCGATTTCCACACTATATATACTGGGCTACAGTACTACTTAATGCTACTTTACTATTCAGTACTACTTAAAAAAGCGCTAATATATTGTATCCCTTAAATGTGGAACGATGCTGAAATCCAAGGAGTCGATCGTAGAAACATCAGCGGGATTTTTTTTCTAAAACACCAAGACGAGTGGTCTAGACGCTGTTATAATACAATGTGTACATTGCAATTTGAAAATATAGCGCAGATGTCGCTACGATTGCCTCATTGGATTTCAGCATCATTGCATATTTAACGGATACAATTTTTTAACGCTGTTTGGATAGCAGATTTCCACACTATGTATTCTAGGCGCTGTACTACGAGTTACACGAATTATTTGGATTGTTTGTTTGTTTTATTTGACACATACATCAGACTTGTGTGCTTGGCAACAAGGCCCGATTATAAGTCATCGTCGATATACAGGGACGAGATAGCACAATGAAATTTACAACACAGAGAATTTTTACATCCGGGAGCTCCACAAAGAGTGTGCAATGGAGCCAGCGGGAGTCGAACCCGACAAGCCTCCTACGCTCTAAAGCGATTAGCAGCGTGGTGTCTTAACCACTCGGCTACGGAGGCCACGATTATTTGGATCTATCCCTTCGATAGCAGAGATCGTGCTTAAAATAAAAGAAATGAATGTTAGTTCTTTTTCGGAAATTGCCATTAAACTCACTAATGTCCTCGAAAATATTAAAAGTAAAACAGATCCTCTCTCTAAACTTCTGGACTTCACTGAAATGATGGCAGATTCCAGTGAAATTTCTACTAGTAGCGAGTCGTAAGCCTTACGGCTCTTACCCTTTATTCAAAATTCTTTAAAATGTATTTTTCTAAATGTATGGTCACTGTAAATGTAAAGAATCTTTTTTGGTAAAGGATTGGGCTCTCCTCTATTTTTTGGCTGTTTGAGCATATGAACCCTTCATCTTTTTACCTTTTTTACACTTTTCTCTAAATTTCTCAACTGCGTGCTTCACTAGCTGAAGACACGCCCTCCCTATTTTGGATTGGCTGTCAGTTCAGCCACTTGCTTAAGTAGACTTTCCCTCTCTTTCTCACCACATTCCGTCTATTATTCTCGGCAGTAATGCTGCGAATTACTGACACTCTGTTATACACTAGTGCTTGTGCTAAATTTAGACTTACATTTCCTTATTTTCTTATGATATGCTATACCATTACTCATGTACAGGGCGTCGCGTGGCTTCACAACTTGGTATCCCCTGGAACTATCTACTTTTCATTATTCATGTACTATATTCTGTGGTGGCGAAATTCTATTTTTATAGCTCATTCGATTCGTCTCACGGAGCTAAGTAATTTGCTACCTCACATATCGGCTATTGAGTTTTAATAATGACAGGGGGCCGGGTCAAAGTTTAAAATTTCGTTCACTGGAAACCAGTTGCCTTCAAAGAAATAAGTAAGATTTAAATTTATTTATGGATCTTAGACTGACATCCATTGATGATAGTCGATTTTTGACACATTTTCCGTTCTTAAGAAAGTGAGTAAAACAAAAATATTTCTCACACTGCGCACAACGTACAAACTTTTGTTTTGAAAAACCGGTGACAAAAGAATAAAAATTCTTAAAAGACGCTCGTCGCGAAGGGGTTTTGATAAAACAATTATGCAGCGAGAGGGTTAATATTACATAAAATCAGCTGAAAAAGGCATTTTTTATTATTCGTATTGTAATTATTTTTTCTTTTCTTTGCACTTAAAATTACATTTGGCTTTTATAATTAATTATTTTCTCTTTTTCTTTATTCTCTATCCTTTATGTTTCATAAATTATCATTAATATAGCCATTTTAATCTTTTTTCCACATAAAAAAAATTAAATTTATCATGCAAATGATAAATGTAAAGTATGAAAAAATTTTCATTACGAACAATTTTAGGGATTTTTTTTTGCATATGCTTTAAGAAGGGAATAATCTATCTTTTTGTTTCCATATTTTAAAACTAAGACTTGTGGAGCAGCTTTTATACCTTATGCATGATAAATGCGTGTTGTAATTTCAAGAAATGTTTAATGTATGCATCGCTGAAATACCAAATCTTTATACCTGGTGAAAAAATTATTATTATTATTTTTCTCCCCAGAACAATACATTTTATTCAGAAAACCAACATGAACACAGGTTTATGCAAGAATATGTTTTTCTTTTTTCAGAAATAGCAGATTTACTTTTGGCTCTCGCTTTTTTAAATGTAGCAGAATACTTTCTAAAATGTCGTTCATCGATATGTGTTATTATCATATTTTTTGTATCCAATAAAATATAACGATAAATTCCTCAATGTTATTTTTAATTCTATGAAATTGCAAGCCTTATCAATATTTCAAAAATGTATCACTTTTTTATGCTCTTTTATTTAACATGTTTAATTATTAATTTTATTTTCGTCTGTAAAGATGGAATTTTGAAATCGATTTTTTACTCATTTCCTTATATTCTAGGATTTTACAAATTATGCTCATTGGGGTGTTTCGGCTTACGACGCAACATTTAATACATTTTAAGCTTAATTATAAATTAATAAATTAATTTTAAGGAATTTTTTCGTTAATACATCAAATATGATAAATCGCAAAATATGCTTTATGGTTACAATTGTACACGAGTTACTGATTCAGCGTCTGTAAAGATGGATTTTTGAAATCGATTTTTTACTCATTTTCTTATATTCTAGGATTTTACAAATTATGCCCATTGAGGAGTTTAGGCTTACGACGCAACATTTAATACTTTTTAAGCTTAATTATAAATTAATAAATTAATTTTAAGGAATTTTTTCGTTAATACATCAAATATGATAAATCGCAAAATATGCTTTATGGTTACAATTGTACACGAGTTACTGATTCAGCGTCTGTAAAGATGGAATTTTGAAATCGATTTTTTACTCATTTTCTTATGTTCTAGGATTTTACAAATTATGCCCATTGACGTGTTTAGGCTTACGACGCAACATTTAATACTTTTTAAGCTTTATTATAAATTAATAAGTTAATTTTAAGGAATTTTTTCGTTAATACATCAAATATGATAAATCGCAAAATATGCTTTATGGTTACAATTGTACACGAGTTACTGATTCAGCGTCTGTAAAGATGGAATTTTGAAATCGATTTTTTACTCATTTTCTTATATTCTAGAATTTTACAAATTATGCCCATTGAGGAGTTTAGACTTACGACGCAACATTTAATACTTTTTAAGCTTAATTATAAATTAATAAATTAATTTTAAGGAATTTTTTCGTTAATACATCAAATATGATAAATCGCAAAATATGCTTTATGGTTACAATTGTACACGAGTTACTGATTCAGCGTCTGTATAGATGGAATTTTGAAATCGATTTTTTACTCATTTTCTTATATTGTAGGATTTTACAAATTATGCCCATTGAGGTGTTTAGGCTTACGACGCAACATTTAATACTTTTTAAGCTTAATTATAAATTAATAAATTAATTTTGAGGAATTTTTTCGTTAATACATCAAATATAATAAATCGCAAAATATGCTTTATGGTTACAATTGTACACGAGATACTGATTCAGCGTCTGTAAAGATGGAATTTTGAAATCGATTTTTTACTCATTTTCTTATATTGTAGGATTTTACAAATTATGCCCATTGAGGTGTTTAGGCTTACGACGCAACATTTAATACTTTTTAAGCTTAATTATAAATTAATAAATTAATTTTGAGGAATTTTTTCGTTAATACATCAAATATAATAAATCGCAAAATATGCTTTATGGTTACAATTGTACACGAGATACTGATTCAGCGTCTGTAAAGATGGAATTTTGAAATCGATTTTTTACTCATTTTCTTATATTCTAGGATTTTACAAATTATGCCCAGTGAGGTGTTTAAGCTTACGACGCAACATTTAATACATTTTAAGCTTAATTATAAATTAATAAATTAATTTTAAGGATTTTTTTCGTTAATACATCAAATATGATAAATCACAAAATATGCTTTATGGTTACAATTGTACACGAGTTACTGATTCAGCGTCTGTAAAGATGGAATTTTGAAATCGATTTTTTACTCATTTTCTTATATTCTAGGATTTTACAAATTATGCCCATTGAGGAGTTTAGGCTTACGACGCAACATTTAATACTTTTTAAGCTTAATTATAAATTAATAAATTAATTTTAAGGAATTTTTTCGTTAATACATCAAATATGATAAATCGCAAAATATGCTTTATGGTTACAATTGTACACGAGTTACTGATTCAGCGTCTGTAAAGATGGAATTTTGAAATCGATTTTTTACTCATTTTCTTATATTCTAGGATTTTACAAATTATGCCCATTGACGTGTTTAGGCTTACGACGCAACATTTAATACTTTTTAAGCTTTATTATAAATTAATAAATTAATTTTAAGGAATTTTTTCGTTAATACATCAAATATGATAAATCGCAAAATATGCTTTATGGTTACAATTGTACACGAGTTACTGATTCAGCGTCTGTAAAGATGGAATTTTGAAATCGATTTTTTACTCATTTTCTTATATTCTAGAATTTTACAAATTATGCCCATTGAGGAGGCTTACGACGCAACATTTAATACTTTTTAAGCTTAATTATAAATTAATAAATTAATTTTAAGGAATTTTTTCGTTAATACATCAAATATGATAAATCGCAAAATATGCTTTATGGTTACAATTGTACACGAGTTACTGATTCAGCGTCTGTATAGATGGAATTTTGAAATCGATTTTTTACTCATTTTCTTATATTGTAGGATTTTACAAATTATGCCCATTGAGGTGTTTAGGCTTACGACGCAACATTTAATACTTTTTAAGCTTAATTATAAATTAATAAATTAATTTTGAGGAATTTTTTCGTTAATACATCAAATATAATAAATCGCAAAATATGCTTTATGGTTACAATTGTACACGAGATACTGATTCAGCGTCTGTAAAGATGGAATTTTGAAATCGATTTTTTACTCATTTTCTTATATTGTAGGATTTTACAAATTATGCCCATTGAGGTGTTTAGGCTTACGACGCAACATTTAATACTTTTTAAGCTTAATTATAAATTAATAAATTAATTTTGAGGAATTTTTTCGTTAATACATCAAATATAATAAATCGCAAAATATGCTTTATGGTTACAATTGTACACGAGATACTGATTCAGCGTCTGTAAAGATGGAATTTTGAAATCGATTTTTTACTCATTTTCTTATATTCTAGGATTTTACAAATTATGCCCAGTGAGGTGTTTAATCTTACGACGCAACATTTAATACATTTTAAGCTTAATTATAAATTAATAAATTAATTTTAAGGAATTTTTTCGTTAATACATCAAATATGATAAATCGCAAAATATGCTTTATGGTTACAATTGTACACTTGTTACTGATTCAGCGTCTGTAAAGATGGAATTTTGAAATCGATTTTTTACTCATTTCCTTATATTCTAGGATTTTACAAATTATGCCCATTGAGGTGTTTAGGCTTACGACGCAACATTTAATACTTTTTAAGCTTAATTATAAATTAATAAATTAATTTTGAGGAATTTTTTCGTTAATACATCAAATATAATAAATCGCAAAATATGCTTTATGGTTACAATTGTACACGAGATACTGATTCAGCGTCTGTAAAGATGGAATTTTGAAATCGATGTTTTACTCATTTTCTTATATTCTAGGATTTTACAAATTATGCACATTGAGGTGTTTAGGCTTACGACGCAACATTTAATACTTTTTAAGCTTAATTATAAATTAATAAACTAATTTTAAGGAATTTTTTCGTTAATACATCAAATATGATAAATCGCAAAATATGCTTTATGGTTACAATTGTACACGAGTTACTGATTCAGCGTCTGTAAAGATGGAATTTTGAAATCGATTTTTTACTCATTTTCTTATATTCTAGGATTTTACAAATTATGCCCATTGAGGTGTTTAGGCTTACGACGCAACATTTAATACTTTTTAAGCTTAATTATAAATTAATAAATTAATTTTAAGGAATTTTTTCGTTAATACATCAAATATGATAAATCGCAAAATATGCTTTATGGTTACAATTGTACACGAGTTACTGATTCAGCGTCTGTCAAGATGGAATTATGAAATCGATTATTTACTCATTTCCATATATTCTAGGATTTTACAAATTATGCTCATTGGGGTGTTTCGGCTTACGACGCAACATTTAATACATTTTAAACTTAATTATAAATTAATAAATTAATTTTAAGGCATTTTTTCGCTAATATATCAAATATGATAAATCGCCAAATATACTTTATAGTTACAATTGTACACGAGTTACGACAACAATAGATTTTATGTTATTTATATTTTATGATTTTAACTTTTTTCTGTGTAAATACAGCTTGTGTAAAAGGCCACGTAATTTTACGTTGAAATTTTATTATTTTTAGATTCTAGATTGTATAGGGTGTCTTCTCTAAAATGGAATTTTAAAATACAATAACGTACAAAGGGTGACAACTGTTAAAGAAATTCTTGCAGGAGAGTAATGTATGATGTCAGGTGTTGTTACTGTGATTCTTGATTTTAGTTCCAATAACCACAGATAAATGGCGTTACGAGCATTATACGTCCAATCGAGGTAGCAGCACTAATCACTCAACCATGGTACCAACAAATGAGGCCAAACTAATGTAGTGAATCATATTCCTCAACATAATTTTGTTCTTCAAATCATGACTCTAAACTTAGTCTGTATTATTGCATTTTTGAATCCGAATCTGACATCGACGATCTCCAAATGATAACGAGGGACTTCAAAATTGAGCCCTAAAAACAAGGTAATATAGGCGAATAAAACCCACTAAATACGTTTACCTCCGTTATTTCCACCATTCCTGCCATCCCACTATTCCTGCCTTGATTCAGCACCTACTGTTTGCAATGTCATCTATTTAAAATTAAAATCGGGAATCACAGTAAAGGAACTTCTGACATCATTCATTACTGTCCTGCAAGAATTTCTGCAACAGCTGTCACCGTTTGCAAGTTATTAAATTTTAAAATAAGTTAGTAAATTTTGGGACACCCGGTATATTATTATCTTTTATTAGGGGCTTTAGTAATTATATAAATACGTAGCAATTATAGTCGTCGTCTGGTTCGACCGTCTGTCTGTCCGTCTGTCCGCATATAACAGCGCAAAAATTACCCAACTGAATGGTTTGTAATTTAATATGTATAATCGTTGCATAATTATATGTCGAGTCATTTCAAATTTTATGAAAATCCAATCAAAACTTAAAAACATATTAACAAATGTTTTCTTCATTCTATTACATCCTATTATACATATCCTATTATATTATATATTCTATTCTATTTTATCCTATCCCAGCGCAATTATTTTAATGATAATCGATGATTGGTAATTATTCTAAGTTTCCATGTTGATTATTATATTAAATCATGTGATATGTAAATAATTCAATGATATCCAATAATAGACAATGATTCTAGGTAGCCATTTTGAATACGTCGTATTTAAGATGGAGTCATATTATTTACGAATTACTAAAGTTAATATTTATAATCGTAATAAATTTTGTATTCATGGTTTTTTGCATATGATTGCAACAGCTATTGCACCAATATCTGAATATTTATAAAACTAGTTAGACTACAAACGCAACACATTTGCGTCGTTTGACGTACAGTTTCCGACAAGATTAACTTAACTTTGTTCAGATATGTAAAAATGGAATTTTGAAAGCCACTTCTTATTAATTTTCCTATAAAATAGAACTATAAAAATTACGTACACAGGAATATTTATGCTGAAAACACAACATTTTACTATTCTTTTAACTTAATTATAAATATATAAGTTGGTTTAAATTATTATTTTTTTTCGTTAGACAGGCACAAGTAATGAATCGTCAAAAATTGTTTATACAAAAAACTGCATACGAGTTACAATAGCAATTAAATTTAATCATGAGGCAATCCATACTCCCGTAAAATAGGCCAACCAGCTATAAAACTAAGACTTCCATACTTTATAAACCCTGAACATTAGAATATACATAGTAGAAAATACAATCATTTCTTTTCCTAAGAATATATAATATAACTAGGAACTAATGGATAGTGAAACAGGAATATGCAATAATCTCTACTGCATTAACCACCATTTCGAAAAATGTTCTTTATTCTTAGAAAACAAATAAACCAATATGTTTTTGAGATTTAAAAAAAATATATATAAACAATGTTTCTTTTGCTGCTACTGATTTTCGGATACGTTGAGTAATGGTTATATTGTATGAATCAGTTTTCGTAACACGAAATGAAGCTTTTTCGGATGCTTTCAATTCTATAGTAGATATTTTCATGTTCAACAAACATGTTTTATAAACAAACTGTTGACAGTTATCCTGAATTATAATCTCCAAACAAGGACATTAAATTAATCAAACTAAGTAAATTGCTTTTCATCTGTCAAATGTGATTTATAAAAGCAATTATCAAAAGTGGTTATTATCTGAAACACGGAAGTGTTACAAGGAAATGATTGCCCAAACCTTCCTTGAGTAATGGTTATATTGTATGAATCAGTTTTCGTAACACGAAATGAAGCTTTTTCGGATGCTTTCAATTCTATAGTAGATATTTTCATGTTCAACAAACATGTTTTATAAACAAACTGTTGACAGTTATCCTGAATTATAATCTCCAAACAAGGACATTAAATTAATCAAACTAAGTAAATTGCTTTTCATCTGTCAAATGTGATTTATAAAAGCAATTATCAAAAGTGGTTATTATCTGAAACACGGAAGTGTTACAAGGAAATGATTGCCCAATCCTGAATAAACACTATAATATAAACATTTCATCATATTCAAGAATCGGAGACATTGAAACATTAATAAACTTCTTTTAAATTGCTATAAGTATAAATATTGATATAAATAATTTAATATTAACATAAGTGGCACTAATTTTCTGTTTTTTATAACCAATAATGTATTATATATGTTTTTCTACTTTCACTTGTAAACCAGACTCTCCAAAAGAGAGATGTATTTTTTTATGCTCAATTAAATGTTAATTTTTCTTTTCTTTAAAAGTTCCCAACATATTTAAATTCACAAGTCAAAAATCATTACGCGTGTTTTAAGATGACACCGAATATCGCATCGCTATGAATGGATTAAATCAGGGATACAAGGAGAAGCTGTAGATGTAATTACCCTTGCCGATGTTGGATTCCAGATATATACGAATAAACATAAATCAAATGTAAGCCAATTTATCATACTTATACTTTGTTTTTATATTGAGAAAATAAATAAATAATTAACCTCCGAGGAAAACGAACTTCACGCAGGCTTTGTTAGAAAAGTTAAAATAGTACTAACAAATTCTACTAACACAAACATGTTACATAGACAAACATGATAAATTACAAGCATTAACATTGACAATGCATTTATTTGTTTTTACTCTTGCATGTATAAATTTAATGCCAATTATGCTATAGAAAGTATTTGGTTCGGAATATATAGCATTTTAAAAATCAATATCCTGGTTTGAGAAAACTGCACTAATCAATATATATATGAAAATTATGTGTACGTAAAGACACTTTTTCTCAATGACCACCCACTTCCACCCACTCGCGGTTCTAGTGATGATAGCCCTTGGTCTCCTGATGTTAGTAAGGGAGCTTGATCGCGGTAGGTGAAAGTGCGTAGCAAAAATGTGTTATGAGATATACTCTCTTTTTCTAACACATTGTGTTTCTGAATAGACTCTAAAAAGTTTTGAGGGGCGCTTCATGTGTCAGTGAGGGACAGAAATGCATTTTGAATTTTCTGGAAAGTTCCAAAATTTTCCAGAACGATCCAGATTTTTCCAGAAAACTTCTAAATGTTCTAGAATTTTCTAGAAAGATCCAGATTTTCCCAGAAAGTTTCAAAATGTTCTGGAATGTTTGAGAATAATCTAAAATGTTTTAAAACGATCTAGAATGATAAATAGTGATCCAGAATAATCTAAAACGCTGTACAATAATCAAGCGTAATCTAAAATGTTCCATAATAATAAAAAAGGCTCTAAAATAATCTAGAATGTTCTAGGATGCACGATAATAATCTAAAATGTTCTAAAACGGTTTTGAATGACCTATAATGTTCCAGAATAATCTAAAATTATCTACAACAAACAAGAGTAATTGTAAAATTTTCCAGAATAATTTAAATTGTTCTAAAATAATTCAGGATGTTCTAAGATGACGGATAATCGTTGAAGAATTTTGTCGAGTCATTTAAAATTTTATGAAAATCGAATCAAAATTTAGAAAGACATTAATAATATATTTTTTCATTCTATTAAATGTTATCGTACATAATTAATTCAATGATATCCCATCATAGCTAATGATTCTAGGTTGCCATTTTGATCACTTCCCATTTAAGATGGAGTCATATTATTTCCACATTACTGAATTTAATACATATAATATTAATAAATTTTATATTCATGCATTTTTGAATAAGAGTGCAACATCTATTGTACCAAGATATGAAAATATATAAAACTAGCTGTCGTACGAACGCACCTCATTTGCTACATTTGATGTACAATTTCCAACTTGTTATATATATTTGTACATTAAGGAACATTTGTCTTTTTTATAGTCTATAAATAAAAAAAAAGAGTATAATATATTTTTTAATTCTTTTTTTCTCAGTAAACAGATCAAAGTTAATTAAACTGTGATTATACGTAGAGAAAAAAATTAGAGGTCCAGATTAGCTAGTTTAACTGTTTAGATTTTTCCATTACCAAAATGTTAAAAAAGTAACACGGCAAAAATTAATTTTTTTTGACAAACTCAATGGTTTGCGCTTAATATCAAACAAAAGATTAAACAGATGAATTTTCAATATTTGAGACCCATGTCAAATTAACGTATTGTAGAAGAAATCTTCTAGAACTATATGAATTGCAGGCTTGAAATTAGGCGTGGTTTTTAAGATAAACAGTAAATGCTTAAAAAGGGAATTTACTCGTACTTTTACATTTTTTACTTTTCATTATATTTTACTTTCACCTTTTCATAATTAAACTGAAATTTATACTATTCATAAATTTATTAATTTATTTGCTTGTTTTTCTCTAATTTCTGTCTTTTGTGACGTGCAAAAAAATTGATATTCTTATAATTTTTATCTTTCTTTTGAATGATTAAGGATAATTTCGAATTAAGTTAAAACTTTCAAGACCACCGGTTTTACTATTGTTGTCTTCTTCTGATTTAAGTAAGGAAACATTTTAAAACACTTTATCATTTATTTTTGTTTTCGCTTTTAAAAACTGACATTTGTGGATAAGCTTTTAAACCTTGTGTAAGATATATACATATTTTAACACTTTTAAAGAAATGTTTAACAGAAATGTCGTTGGAACAAGAAATCTATTTCCTCTAAGAAAAATGATTTTCTTTCAGTACCATAAATTTTATTTTGTAGGACGACATGAATACAGGTTTTAGAGAGAAAGTCATTAGAAATTTTTGTTTATAATATCCAGTTCCGGTTTTTTTTGCTCGTAACGAAATACTTTCTAAAATGTCGTTCATCAATATGTATTTTATTCAAACTTTTACAATATATATATATGTTTATATACCGTATTCCCCTGCATTAGCCGGCATTCCGGAAAACTCGTATTTACCGGTATGACGGAAAATATGAGGTTTCGCTACTGGAGGACGGGCGGCTGATTTATTTTGGTTTTTCTAACAACATTTTTCATTTTAAGTTAAAAAATCAATACTTATTTTTCTCTCTGTCTCTCTCTTTATATTTATTTGAATATGAAATTCTATTTATCTTACTAGCTAAGCCGCCCGGCGTTGTCTGGACCCGTAATTAATATGCTAAAATGAACCTGAAATTTGTACTGCAAAATCTCATAAAAAGACCCAATCTCGAACCGAACGAACCTTGAAACGGGACCCCACTGCCTACAGTACCCTTTAGCAAGCGTTCTGCTCACTCACTGCCAAATCTTGCCAAAAAATAAAATGAAATTCTCTAATCTTTTAGTTCCACATTCCACCACCAGGGGGCGGACTATATTCTTAATAAAACTGTTTTTGAACGAAACTCCGTTAAACAACCTACCTGTAGATGTATTAGTCAAGAGGGTGGCGGACTTAAGCAAATTATTTAAGATATTTGTTGAAATTACTATTCGAAAATAGTAGTATGTACACTTTTGAAATTTTATATTAAGTTTTAAATAAGTAATATTTATCCTAGGACTCTATCGAAAATCCGCATCGACAACGGTAGAAAACAGAACGGATTTAAATATTTGATCACACCCCCTAAAAAAAATTTACTAGCTTATTTTTAACTTATTTATTTAAGACATTTTTTGAAATTACTATCCTCGCTTTTTCCTTCATGCCGGGAAAGACGAGGGACTAATATTAAAAAATCCGTTCTCCCTCGAATTTTGCGACATGCCGGCTAATGCGGGGGAATACGGTATATATTTATTTACCTTGGTCACAAATTTTATTTTGAATAACATGAAAAACACTAGTTTTAGCGAAAACTATCTTTAAATTCCTTCCTTTTATTAATTTTTACAATAACCTCTTCCGAATTATATTTGATTCCGAAAACAGTTTCTTTATCATTAGAAAACTCAGAATTAAATATAATTTCGAGATTTAAAGAATCTTTATACAAACGAAATTCCTTATGGTACCACTGATTTATGGAAATGATTTCCTGTAATTCTTATGTTGGTTTGTATAATTGGTTTTACAAATCAGAATATCGGTTTTATAAAGTTTTTTTATGACTGGTAGCAATAGCATGATGGAATACATAGGAATGATAGAAAGAAAACTCAAAGAAAGAATCAATGAGCATAAAGTAGATATAAAAGTTTGCCGTCAATCCACAGTACTGTCACGTTTAATTTTCAATCAGAATATCACAATATATTTTGATCAAACAAACATTATATACCCAAAATCTAATTACTATATATCCACTATTAGAGAATCGATAGAAAATCTGTGCAAAACCAATCAAGTATGTTACGACGTCCTATCATACAATACCCCATACAATTTCATACAATATACTGTTAAATATAGTGAACATAAATCCTGAAAACTTGAGCAAAGTGGCGTATTAAAATGAATGGTACGACAGTTAAATATTCTCCTCAGCGCAAGTTGAATCCGAAACACTGCTTCTTCTGCTGCTGTCGAGATACGGATTTAAAAATGAAAGAGGTGTATTTGTACAAAGTGACGTATTAAAATAAATGGAACGGCAGTTAAATATATTTTTCTCTGCATGAGTTCAATGCAAGGCACTGCTACAGCATCCAAAAAACCTATATTGCGGATGATGAAAACTGTGTAATGCATTATTAAAACTGCCCAGAAATGTTTCCAAATATCGGTGAAAGCAAAATAAATTTTATTTTTATAAATGCTTCTCTAAATCTCGGAAATAAATTTGATTCTGAAACTCCTAAATATTCTCTTCGGAATCTTTAGTAATTTCGCATAGGTTATTATTTATTTTTGTTCGTATTTTCATTATACAAAGTTACCCTACGTGATTCATCGTGTTTCAAAACACTGTGTATTGAGGGGTACAAAATTTACAAAGACGGGTGATACATGACAAGATACATATAGACCGGGGAGTGGCAGTACCGACAAACACCTCATCGAGTTCACGGCTAAAATTCTAGATTTAGTTAAAACTCGATTCGCATATTAAAACGCAATCGGTCTGACATGTCCTATCTTGGTGAAAAATACCTGAAAACCCGATTTTAGCAGTTGACTTGTAGGTTTACCACTGTGTTATACTGCAATCAATGGTAAGGAAACATGGAGGACTGGGAGCAGAAAAACACAATGGTATACCTACGAGTCAATAGCTAAAATTGGGCTTTCAGGTGTTTTCAAGGAAGTTATGACTTGACAGACCGATTACGTTTTAATATGCGAATCGAGTTTTAACTAATTCTGGAATTTCAGCCATGAACTGCAGGAAAGCACCACTGCTGCTATGACGGACGTTGGCAGAAACAATGCTATTGAACGTATGGATGGAACTGGATTACTATTGTGATATGTGTCATGTGACTAATTGCGCACACATTGAACATTTGTAGTATATACCAGAAACTTCGTGAGTGTATGCATCTTTTCCTGTATCAGTCGTCTTTGTACGTCGTATACTCGTAAATAAACAGTTTTTTGAAACCCGATGAATCATTTAGGCTTAATCCTCTATTTCCTAAAATAAGATCATGCATACAACTTTTTTATTAACGTTAATCTTTATTCTTATTTATTAATGTTTATTAGATTCTATTCATTTATGGCTTTGTTTCCTAATTTTTTTGCACAATTATAATAATTTTCAATAAAATATTTTAATCTTTTTTCTTGATTCGAAACAAAAGAAACCCGAGTGTTTCTTACTATTTTGGAAATATTTAAATTACGTTAAAACTTTCAAGACGAATGATTTTAGATTTTTTACCCAACTTCTTCTATTTTAAGAAGTAAAGTCTTTAAGAACAGTTTTTATTTATATATTTTTTCGCATTTCAAAACTGAAACTTTTTAAGCTTCTAAATCTTATATATGATAAATGCATATTGAAATTCTTTTTAAGATATATTTAATGTTTATGTTTTTGGAACGCCAAATATTTATTTCCAGAAAAATAATTTTTTTTTCTTTTGGTCAAGGTCATAAATTTTATTTCTGTGAACGACACAAACACTGGTTTATGCGAGAATAGTTTCAAATAGTTTCTTTTCTTTTAAAAATAAAAATTTCTTTCATTTCTTTTTTTATACGCAACAAAATATAGGGTGTCCAAATGTGGATTGAAATTTTCTAAAATTAAATAACAAGTAAACGTTGACAGCTATTGAATTTATAATTGCGGGTGAGAGAGTTGGAAACTTGTTTACTATGCTATTTTTAATTTAGTTCTACATACCACCAACATATAGCGTTGAGTTACATCTTAAGTTAATTTTAAGTTCTATTTATAATTATAGTATTAATATATTATATATTATTATATATTATTAATATATAATTATATATTTATTAATATATAATTTAATTATAATTTATATTATTTATATTAAGTTCATATTAAGTTCATCTTAAGTTACATTTTAAGTTCAAAGTAATATGTAAAAATAAATCAACTTTCACTTAGATTTTAAATTTTGTTCTGCTTATCTCTAAATATTCAATAAAATAGTGTGCCTTATGAATCTGCAAGCCTATTTTGAGCAGTATTAAAGTTTGAAAAAAGTGCAATGCCATCTATAGGTGACACTAAAGGTAGAACTAAAATAAAAAATCGCATTACATATAAGTATATGTATGTACTTCCCCTCTTACTCTTCTGAAAAACAGCTAGAATTGCTGTCATCATTTATTTTCTGTACGGTGATTAATGGGTTAAAGTTTATTAGATTATTTTTCATTTCTGGCTTACTTTCCTTACTTTTTTACACGATGCTTATGATTTTCAATATAACATTTTAATATTTTTTTCTTGATTCCATACAAAAGGAATGTGGATCTTCTTACTACAATGATAATCTTCAAATTACGTTAAAACTTTCAAAACCAATGATTTTAGATTTTTTTTCTCAAATTCTTCTATCTTTAAAATCGATTTATCATTTATCTATTTTTTTTTTGCGTTTTAAAACTGCAACTTTTTAAGCTTCTAAATCTTATACATTATGAATGCATGTTGAAATTCTATTCAAGATACGTTTAAAGTCTATGATTTTGGAACACCAAATCTTTTTCCCAGAAAAATGGAAAACAGTTTTTTTTATTTCTTTTGGTCACGTGCATAAATTTTATTTCTGTGAACGACACAAACACTAGTTTATACTAGTTAATTTATTGTTTTTTTATACGCAACAAAATATAGGGTGTTCAAAAGTGGAATGAAATGTCAGTGATGGAACAGTGTAGTCAAATAATCAATTGACAACACAAATTCTTTTAGTTTTATTCGACAAATTTCAGGACATAATTTCTGAGTTTTTTCAAGGCGGATAATACCATTAAAATTTAGTGGTGACAATCGCCTAACTGCTGCGCCACTGTTCCATCACTGATATATTCTATAATTAAACATAAAGCAGATGTTGACGGCTAATAAATTTGTAATTGAGAATGAGAGAATTGGAAACTTGTTTTACATGCTATTTTATTTTAGTTCAAAATATCACCAACATAGCACTGAGTCTTATGAAATTTTAAGAATTCTCAAAGTAACGTCTAAAAATAAATCAAAGTTTACTCATTTTTTTAAATTTTATTTAGTTTATCTCTAAATAATCAATAAAATAGTGTGCTTTATCAACCTGCAAGGTTATTTTGAGCAGTATTAAAGTTTGAAAAAGTGCAATGCCATCTATAGGTGACATTTAGAACTAAAACAAAGAATTGCATTAAATATATTAATGACCTCCATTTTTACTCTTCTGAAAAAGTAGCTAGAACAGCTGTCATTATTTATTTTTTGTAGCATTTTAAAAACGCATTTTAGATATCACTTTCTTTCTGAAATATCATTCATAAATATGTATTTTAGTCAAACTTTTATATGCTATAAAATACACATTTACTACTCATAAAATTCAGAATAGATGTTTGCGTTAATCTCCAAAACCAGGTCGATTCAAAGGTTTCTCATTGGTTCTTCTCCAAACGCTTTCTAAAGAGAAGAGTTACATGTCTCGAACCGTGGGTAGCTATAACATTGCACTCATTTTTTAGAAAAAGATTCCTGTGATTAGCTATAGGGGAGAGTAGCCATATTTGGACCGCCGCTTTAATTGGACCGTTGCCATTCTGCCGTTAATTACAGGAAGATATTCCATCTACCGCTGAAATCCTACTCATCAGAATGACGTCACTTATGATTAGAAGAAGCAGCCGTTTACCACGTATTGTTTTCAGATAATTTAATAAAACCTAAAGTTAGCTGTTTTGATCTAATTTTTTCCTACTAAACGTAAGTGAATATCTTAAAACTAAGGTAAGTTGTTATGTTTTCCTATACATATATGAATTCATCTGTTTATTGCGCATATTTTTCATGCAGATTTGTTTGATTTCGTTTTTGTTCTTAGTCTTGAAATTAACTGTTTTAAAAAATGGCGTAGTTGCCATAATTGGGCCAATTTTAGTTGCTTAAATTGAACCAGATATGCGATCATAAATTTGAAAAGTAAGTAACGAATTTCGAGGACGGTACGCTTTGTAAACTATTATATATATATATATATATATTATAATGGATTACTATCTCCATACAAGTTTATTTTTGTATATCTGGAATAATTTTTTTATTCAGATATAAACCTAAAATTGTTTTTACATGTCTATGCAATATATTTTGTTTGCAATGTCTTTTATCTTGTATGTAATAGTATTTATTTTCTTTGAATTATTTATTCCTACGGCATATTTGATTTACAGAGTTGAATTCAAACATTTTCCTCCTGCAGGATATTTGTGATGGAAGACTTTTTACAGTTCTGAAGGGTGTAATTATACTTTTTTGCCATTAAAACGCATAAAATCTCAAACCTTGAAGAAAATGTTGAAAACGACATAGACAAACTATCTGGAAGAAAAACACTCGTGACAGCAAAAGCTGTTAAAGATATAGTAAACAAAAAGCAGACAGTAAGTTGTGAAAAAATTGACCTGCAACAAGGCTGCAGCTACAAATCCTCAGAAATGCTTACAAAATCCTTAGAAAATCATTACAAATCCTTAGAAAATCATTAGAAATGTTATTTTCCTTGCTAAATTCAGTTAAATCAAAGTACAGAGGGAGCCAAAAAAAAGTTGTGTTAACATCATCGCCATATAAACTAAACCTTAAAATGAAAAAAAAAAGACAAAAAGGAAGCTTTCACAGCACAAAAGCAATTGGAACATCGAGTTTTAAAAAATAGGCGTAATGCAATTATCAAGAAAATGATGAAAGAGAAGAACTACAAGCATAATGTAAAGAAAACTTCTGTTGCAAAAAAAAATGTCTAATAATTCAGAATCTAAAAAGAAAAATCTAGACAGTGATGATTGGTTTGCCTAATTTGTAAGATAAATGAAATAGCAGAAATGATTCGGTGTTTAGTTTGCCATATACGGTTCCATGTTGTGCGCGCTGGAAAACAAAAACAATAAACAAAATTCATGCATAAGCTTTGCATCACTCCTTACATGATATTCAAGTAACTGACAATTAGTTCCATAATTTGTATTCTTAATTACTGATAACTTTGATTTATATTTTGAATACATTTTGATTTAAAACAGTTACTCTTATTTTCAGATATTTGATTTCATTATATTTCATTGCTGTTATTTTGTCTGATTGTTTCATTAATCGCAAACTTTGCTTTTAATAAAATTAGTTATATTCCCTAGTCATTAAAACAACCTGATATTATTTGGTCCAATTTAGGAGACTGGGGGTCCAACTTAAGCTACCAGTTGCTGAATTTGGACCACTTTTGACAAATTTTTCAAATTAAAATAAAATTTAAGAATTTCAAAAAGAAATTGATCTAAATATTTATTTAGTTAGTAGATGAATAGATGAACCCTGTGTAATGATCTTTTGCAGATATTCCCAAAATTAAGTGAGTTACACCTGAAAATAAGTGAAGTGGTCCAAAATAGGCTACTCTCCCCTAAATAAAATTTCTCCACTGAACTGAAATTTCGGAACATATGTTATTTATTCCTAAAACAAGTTGGATACTGCAGTTTCTGATTGGTTTTACCCTTAAAAGCTTCCGAAGGTCAGAAAAAACTTTCATAACTGTCGGTAAATACGATGTTAAACATAACGTTTATTCTGCACTGTAAAAAAGAAAAAAAAAATCGTAATCTGCGAAAATATAATATAGTCACGAACGGAGATATAAATTACATTTTTCGAGTTACCCTTGATGCCTAACAACGTTTTTTTTCTTTAGAAAACACAGAAATCAATATGTTTTCGTTATTGAAAGAAACATCTAAAAAAGCAACATTTTGATTCCTGCAAAAAATTTTAGAAAACGGTGCATACAACACAATGTAAAAACAATTAAAATACATTAAAGTCCTTTAAAATGAAAACATTTTCAACTGAGTTTAATCGGCCGTCATCAGTGAGAACTCTTGGTTGTTGTGCTCGTTTCGCCTTCGAGATTCACCCGGCAGAAACCATTCTACATCAAGGATCGTATAGAATATAAGGTGGCATGGAAAAGGTATTTAAAATTTCAACAAACACGGGTTTTATCTATTATGTACGTAGAAGCCGTACGATGTTAGCAAGCTTAGCACAAACTCAACTATAAATAAAATCCCTATCGGCTCGGCCTACATGCCAAGGTAGACTTCGAAGTTAAGTGCTAATTTCAGCAACAAAAACTAAATCATGATTAGAGATAAACCCACTTTAACAATTTTATCTGACCGCTTTTGACGAGTTTTTATTTCATTTCTATATAAGAGCTGGTTTTATCGGAATCATGTTAAGGCGATATTTAAAAAAAAATACTTTTCTATCAGACACGTTAACATCATCACAAATATTGGTGCTATGCTTACACAAACAAGCACAAACTTTGAACAAGACACTAATAGTGATTTAATACAGTGATAAAACATTTCAGCATTTTCAGTTACATAGGTAACCGCAAATGTTATTTTATTATTAAATTTATTATTAGCCTCTAATTATCTTCCCGAAAAAATCTTGTCTGAGAAATATGAACTAATGCACGTTCTTTACATTCTTGAAGTTCAAGAACAATTAGTCAAGAATTTCAGTAGATATTCGACAAAACTTGTAAAATCGAAAGCTTCACTCACCTTAATTTTTGGACATGCGTGTATTACAAAATTTTATCCTTACGTAAAAGAACAAAGGTACTAAAGGAAAGAATGTATTAATGCGCGACTATATAAGTATATTTTTTCGAAAACAAACAACTTTATTTATCTTGTATAAAAATGACATATTTTATGTTTGAAAGTAAAAATGACACTTGGAATCCCTTTCACAGTATTTTATGAAATAACTTTATTTCCCTATAAAAGCAGGGATGTAGTGGAGGGTATACGGAGGTATACGCCGTATACCGTCTGGATTATTTTAAGAAGCTCCGTTTACCCTCTGTTTCTCAAATAAACCTATTAGCATATACTTTAGGCATAACGTTCATGACTTTAAAGTATATACCCTCGGCCTATGGCGTTTACCCTCATTTTTTTACGAGTACAACACTGCATAAAAATCACTTTTCTTTTTTTGTTTCAGATGAATAAAATACTTTCTATGCATTTAGTTTAAAATTTTACACGTATTACCATGTATTTGAATCTTATAGTACATTTAGTGTTACTTCTGCCGAGCAGGAATTTAATTTATTCGCTGCAGAGTTTAGATTTTCCGAAGTATGTTAAATAAAGAAGTTATTTTTTCTAATTTAAAACAATATAGTTTTATTTTTACTTATATTTTCAGCAATCCTAACTAACTAAATCTCTAAGTCTCCTTAAAATTCACGTGTACTAAAAACAATGTTTATCGAAATAATGAGCATTTTTATTCATGAAAAGTGAAATAAAACAAAGAAAAAATGTAGTTTCTAGATAAAAAAGGAAAGTGTTGCTTAATGTGCAAAAAATGTGCCTAAGAATTTTCTGTACAAGATACAATATTCCGCAAATCCATATGATTTTTATATAACGTGTTAACATGCTACACTACACTGTAAAAAAATAATGCCAGTTTTCCTGTAGGAATCGGAAGAATAGTTGCCCTTATCGTACCGGAATAATTTCCAACCCAGCTCGGAATAAAATCCGTAAAATACCGTTTTACTGGTTATTTCCTTATTTTTATATATATTTATTCCTAGCTTGGTCGGAAATTATTCCGGTACGATAAAGGCAACTACTTTTCCGATTCCTACCGGGAAACTGGCAGAATTTTTTTTTTTTTTTTTTTTTTACAGTGTAGTTATCTCTTTATCATGAAAGCCTATTAATAAGAATTTTTTTTCTAAACTAGCAAAACTGTGCCCAATTTTCAGGTGTTTTTTTTTTTCAAACTGTCCTCTAATTAAACGAATCTCAGGTTGGAGGGAGGACGCTTTTGGCAGCGTACACTGTAAAAAAAAATGCTGCCAGTTTTCCGGTAGGAATCGGAAAAATAGTTGCCCTTATCGTACCGGAATAATTTCCAAACCAGCTCGGAATAAAATCCGTAAAAATAAGGAAATAGTCAGCAAAACGGTATTTTACGGATTTTATTCCGATTTTACGGATTTTTTTTCCGAGATGGGTTGGAAATTATTCCGGTACGATAAGGGCAACTATTTTTCCGATTCCTACAGGAAAACTGGCATTATTTTTTTACAGTGTACAACCGTGCGGGCTACGCCCACTCTAGTCTTCAAACGACTCTAAAATTATTAGGATATATATTTTTGGACGAAAGAGCTTTACAAACGAAAATAGACTTAAGTGCTAATGTGTGAAATCGCTGCAAAACCCGAAAAAATGCTAACAATCGCGTAAAAAATTCAATAAAAATTCAAAAATACTGGAGTGCAAAATTTACTGCTTTTGGTTAGAAGATTGAAAAATTTCTTTTACCAATACAAATGAATTGCTACAAAATGCGAAGAAACATTAAAAATTCCGTAAAAACATTGCGAAAAATTAAAAATTTGTTTTATAAATGTCAAATAAATTTTACTGAAAAGAAAAAAAAATCTACTGTACTCAGATAAAAGATTGAAACCTTTTACTAATGTTGAAGAAAATCACTCAAAACACTAAAGAATGCTAAACATTGCATTAAAAATTTAAAAATGGCTTAGGACAAGATATACTATGTAGAGAAAAATCAATCAAATAAGTATAAAAACTCATCTAACTTCAATTATTTTGCAACTGCAATCATGGAACTTGCATAAGATCTTTATTTTGCCCTGTTTAATGTATCTTCAAAATACAGGATGCATTGGTTCCGTAAAAAATAAATTTAAATAAGAAATGTGATATACTAGGTTGAGCAAAAAGTTCTGGGAAATTTGTGAAAGTTGCTTTCTTATGCGCAAATTAACAACAAAAGCAACAAGGACTATTCTTCAAAGTAGAGACCGTCATAGTCCGCGACTTTCTGCCATCGTTCTGCCAGATTCCGGATTTGCTGGAAGTGCCATGGCGACTTCTTGGATTCGAAACACTCTTGACATGCTTCTTCAACTTCATTAAAGGATTCAAATCAACGGCCCTTGAAAATGTGTTGCATTGATCGAAAGAGGCCATAATCGGATGGAGCCACGTCTGGACTGTACACTGTAAAAACGGAAAAATTTCTGTAATTTACGAGAAAATTTTTCCGTTAAAATACGGAAATAGTACTGGCGTCATGACTGCCAGTACAATTTCCGTATATTAGTCCTTTTTTTTTTTTACAATGTACCACTTATTCCTATAAACGGTGCAAATTCTGGTAACTATTAGATTAAAAATTTCCAAGTACTTTTTGCTCAACCTAATAATGTAGACGGTGAAAAGTTTATTTTATTTTTTACTCCTTTTTAAAAATACATAGAAAAAATGTATAAGTTGTTTGACAACACTGACCAAAATGAAAGCTTTGCTGTTCAACCAACTTCCATTCGTCCAATTATACATTATTTCTCGAAATTCGTCCAGTGTCTTCTAAATGACAAGTTCCACATTCCACAAGCAAACATTTTATAGATTTTGCATATTTTTGAGTAGCCACTGTGCATACCATTAAACTAGATGGTAACGTGGACATTGAGTTACAAAATTATTACCATTCATTGAACTCCATTTAATAGAATTAACTTAATATATCTGTTTATTTTTTATAGGTTTCCCTGCAATAATCCTTACCAGTGCATCTGTAGGAAATAATATTACAAATCTGGATTGGATGGTTCTTTTTAAAAAATCGCTTTAAATTAGAATCCATACCGTGTTTATTCCGGGCTCTCAAACACGTTTGTGAGTCCATACAACAACGCAATCCTTAAAATTTGAAGCGTTTATAAACTAACATACCCAGGATAAGCACATCAACTCAAGATACGGTTTAGACAAATAATATTATAATATTACTCATTGATAACCCTTTATTTTAAACAAAAATTATAGAAATAATAAAAAACAGAGTACAGTAGCCTCCCTCTTAACCGCCTCCTCTTAAACGGAACTCCGCTTTAACCGGCCGACTTTTTTCCCCAACATCATTCAAAATTCATGGATGGCGGCCTCAGGAACTCAGCATACGCGAACTACAATCCCGAGGGGAAGGTAAAAAATTCAGAAAGAAGAACGTCGATTGGTTCTAAATGGATGCGCGTTGAATTCAGGGTGTGGCCCGGGGAGGGACACCCTTCCCCCCGGAACAATGAGATATCCCCCGGAAGATCTGAGATTTTGTGTTTTTAAGGGTCAAAAGTACAATCCTCCCCTTGGAACTCTATAGAAAGCTTGAGGTATGCGAATAGATAACAGTAGAAAATGTATAAGAGTTGTTTGAGTCTGAAAAAGATCTCAAGCATGAAACATTATTTGACGAGGATATAATTAGGACTGTAACTGATGTTGTTCAATACGAAAGGCGATCCTGATGATGATCCAGTTGATGTTGACACTGCTAAAATTCCACATACGGAAGGGGTAAAAACAGTAGAGTTCGCGCTACGCTGTGTTGAGCAGGGGCTAACAGCTTCCTTGATTAAGCTTATGATGTTAAAGAGATGGAGAGATTATGCTGCAAAATGTCCGCCATCTTGCTTTCAACACAAGAAGGTCACTGGTTTCTTTATGGTTGATTAACTTCAATATACATAATGTACAACAATTTCAACTTTTTATAAAAGTGTGTGACACGATTTTCAAAAATTTAATTTGTGTTAAATATTTTTCATTATTTGATATCAGTGATAATTTTTCTTTCAATTTAGTTAATGATAAGTAATAGTCATATCACAAAATATAGAAAATATGTACTTTTTAAAAATTACACGAATTGAAAATCTGAATGCATCATACGAGTTTAATTAATTAAATTACGCATATACTTATTTAATGTTTTTTTACTTCTCCGCTTTAACCGGTTTTTCTCTTAACCGGCTAACCCTCGGTCCCGTTTAGGCTGGTTAAACGGGAAGCTACAGTATTTAAATTAAATTAAATGGACTCCACACGTGTTTTATCGTAAATATTTATGCAATATTAACTTGAAATAAAAGTGTTAAACATTAAAAATTTGAATAAAAAGGTTTTTCTTTCTTAATTAAAAGTAAGTTTCAAATAAGGGGGTCATTTAAATGTCAAATGTCAATTAAGTACCTCATATTTCGCTCTATGCTCCATTTTGAAATCTTAAATTCGTATAATTTCCATAAAAATCTGCAAGTAGAGAGAGTAAAAAAATAGTAAAACTTTCAATAGTTTTCGAAATCTTATTTTTTATTATTATTAATTTTTTTTTATGTTCATTTGAATTGTCACTCTCTGACGTTTAGATAATAACAGCCTTTACAGAAAGTTTAATAAAATGTTAAATTGGAAGTGATAAATATAATTTTAAAAACATAAAAAAATTTAAAAAAAAAAAAAAAAAAAAAAAAAGGTGCAAGAAATTATCCATTAAAATACAAATTTTCGAAGAAAATCAATTCTCTGCTAAGATAATAGTTAAACTTGAAGGACAAAAAATCATGATTATAAAAATATTGTATCAATTTTATTAGTATTAAAATACCGTATATACTCACGTATAAGTCGAAGAATTTCTGACTATCTTTGATAAGCAAATTTTGGGGGTCGACTTATACTCGAGTCAGTTAAAAAGAAAAACCAAAAACTTCGAATACTGCAAAATTATGGCTTTTTATGTGTATGAATAAAAAATAATACATAAAATATGCTAATAACAATAATTTATCATTTTAAAAAAATTTAATGATTTGTTTTAGTTTACTTACTACCTTTTCGCATTGACAAGTGAAATCTTTGATTTGATTTTGTGCAAAATTGAAGTAAAAAGTTAAGGGGTCGACTTATACGCGGGTTTTTCATTTTTTCCAGAATTTGCATTCGAAAGTTAAGGGGTCGATTTATACGCGAGTCGACTTATGCACGAGTATATACGGTACCTTTTTTTTAAATCAACGGAAAATTTATACATCTATCTTAAAGAATTAAAAAATTCTCTTTTATTATTATTTTTTATTACTTCCATGTAATATCTCTCTGATATTGCATTGCACCACATACAAAATTTTAGTTACTTAAAATATGTAACTAAGTCTGAATCGATTTAACATTTTCATTTAAATGTTTTTCTCAAGTCCCAACTGCTTATTTCTGAAACATTTTGTAAATTATTTTTTTTTTCAAGTGCATAAAATTGTCATGTTTTCTTATTCAGAAACTTTTTATGTAATCGACCAGTTTTTACAACTTTGTTGTAAAAGCAGATCTTTTATAAATTGCTGTCAAAGTTGTCGATTTGAACGGTATTTAAGGGCTACACAACTCGGAAAAGAAAAAACTTCTATCCTGAGACAATGATATCTTGTAACTCGTGATTCATCTATTTAAAAATGAAAAGCAATACTTCGTATACAAGTCACTTCAATATACGTCTGTGCTTCCCTCATGCTTTTGCGTTCAAAAATGAGTCACAGAATTTTTTAAAAAGTTAAGTGTTGTTGAGCGAGTGAAAATAACTTTTGTGAATCGCCTTAAAAATGCACTAATCTCATACAAACTAAATTTCATGAAAAAGAAACCAGGCAAAAGAAAATGTGGGGCTCTTGCAATTTCTTTCACATACCTTTATATAATATAATAATTTTAAAGCAAAATTAGGTACGCATGATAAGTTTATCGGTGCACAAAATATTGACAAAATTATTTAACAAAATATTAAAATATTTTTTATTAAAAAAATATTACATCGTCTTATGTTGTTCGGGTTTGTTTAAATTTCGATGAAAAACACAGTTAAAAACAAGCTTTATCTGTAATCAGATTTTTAAAATAAAAATTAAATATGTTCTTTGTTAAATTAAATTAAAATCAAGAACAATACTAAAAAAGTCCTTCCGGCCAGTGCCGGGAGGAAGAGGTAGCTTTCATAATCCTTATTTAAAAAAGTCCTTCCGGCCAGTGCCGGGAGGAAGAGGTAGCTTTCATATTCCTTATTTTAAAAAAGCCAACTTATATTATTCAAACACACGAAGCTCAATTAAGTGGAAACCGAATGTAGAAGATTCAATACTAATTTTTATCAATACTAAATCATTATGAATGAGAATTTCGCGAAATTAGTCAGCTTTATAGAAGCTGCTTTTATTTAAAGTAACTTATATTTGGCTGCCAAATTCGGCGATTTCTTAAAGTGCCTGCCATTTTAAGACAAAATGGTGGATGAGGCTAACCAGTGAACTTGGTCGAGACCTTAGTAATTCCTGTGCACGTGCTCACTCACATCGGAATCGGTTGATATATACCAGTGCTGTCGCAGACAAAAAATCAGATTTTTCAAAATGTCACCCACGTTAGAAATTGAAACTGCTATATCTGAGCCATTTTTTTAAGATAAAGACAAACAAAAAATGCTCCTGAATCCTTATATCAAGGTCAAATACTTAAGAAAGAAACCTTTTTCAATTTCTAATTTTTTTGCACCTCACTTTAAATATATATATATTTTAATTTAATGGCCGCCATTTTGAAACAAGATGGCTGATGAAGCTGGCCAGCGAACTTGGTCGAGATATTGATGTATACTATCCACATGCCTTCTTCCATCGAAATAGGTGAATACGTGTGGTATCGCGAGACAAATACTAGATCGTTTCAATGTGTTAGCCATGATAGAAATTCAAAGTGCTATAATTCAACAATTTTTTAAGATATAAACAAAAGAACAAATTTTCAGAAACAAAAACTGCTCCAGAATCTTTGTATCAAGGCCAAACACATAAAAAAAATCTTTTTCATTTTCCAATTTCTTAATACTTTATTTTAAATTTTAAATTACATTTTTTTTAAAAAATGGCAACCCTTTTGAAACAAGGAGGCGAATGAAGCTGGCCAACGAACTCGGTCGAGACATTGGTATGTACTATGTACAGACCAAGTTACATTCAAATCGGTTCATAAATACGCCTGTTATCGCGTGACAAAAATCAGGTCGTTTTAAAATGTCAGCCACAATAGAAATTCAAAATGTTATAACTCAGCCATTTTTTTAGATATAGACGAAACAAAACCTGTTCCGGAATCTTTGTATTAAGGTCAAACACATACGAAAAAACTCTTTTTCATTTTCCAATTTTTTGGTATCTCATTTTAAATTTAATTTTTTTAAAATTTTTTTAAATGGCCGCCATTTTGAAACAAGATGGCGGATGAAGCTGGCCAACGAACTCGGTTGAGTTATATGTATGTACTATGTACACACCAAGGTACATCCAAATCGGTTCATAAATACGTCTGTTATCACGTCGCAAATATCAGGGCGTTTCAAAATGTCAGCCACACTAGAAATTCAAAATGCTATAACTCAGCCATTTTTTAAGGTATAGACGAAACAAAAACTGCTCCCGAATCTTTTTATCGAGGTCAAACACATAAGAAAAAAATATTTTTTCAATTTTCAATTTTTTGGTACCACATTTCAAATTTAAATTTTTCTTAAAATTTTAAATGGCCGCCATTTTTAAACAAAATGTTGGATGAAGCTGGCCAACGAACTCGGTCGAGACATTGGTCTGTACTATGTATAAACGAAGTTACATCCAAATCGGTTCATAAATACGCCTTTTATCGCGTGACAAAATTCAGGACGTTTCAAAATGTCAGCTTCGCTATAAATTCAAAATGCTATAACTCAGCCATTTTTTAAGATATAGACGAAACAAAAACTGCTTTGGAGTCTTTGTATAAAGGTCAAATACATAAGAAAAAAATATTTTTCCATTTTCAATTTTTTGGTACCACATTTCAAATTTAAAATTTTTTTTAAATTTTTAAATGGCCGCCATTTTGAAACAAAATGGCGGATGAAGCTGGCCAACGAACTCGGTCGAGACATTGGTATGTACTATGTACACACCGAATTACATCCAAATCGGATCATAAATACGAGAGTTACAGTGTGACATAGGTCAGATATATATATATATATATATATATATTGATATATATATATATATATATATATATATATATATATATATATATAAATTTTGAACGGAGGGTGGTTTCGGGGTCTGGGGGTCATGATCGATGAAAATATACCAAAATTTTTTGAAACCGCTTTCCTCCGAACGGCTGCAATAGGTAGCTTTTTGTAAAGAAAGCTACCTAAAAAGCCAACTTATATCATGCAAACACACGAAGCTCAATTTAGTGGAAACCGAATATAGGAGATTCAATACTAATTTTTATCAATATAATGAATGAGAATTTCGCGAAATTAGTCAGCTTTATCCAACCTGCTTTTCTTTAAAGTAACTTATATTTGGTTGCCAAATTCGGCAATTTCTTAAAGTGCCTGTCATTTTAAAACAACATGGTGGATGAGGCTAAGCAGTAAACTTGGTCGAGACCTTAGTAATTGCTGTGCACATGCTCACTCACATCGGAATCGGTTAATATATAGGAGTGCTGTCGCATGCAAAAAATCAGATTTTTCAAAATGTCACCCACAATAGAAATTGAAACTGCTATATCTGAGCCATTTTTTAAGGTAAAGACAAACAAAAAATGCTCCTGAATCCTTATATCAAGATCAAATACTTAAGAAAGAAACCTTTTTCAATTTCTAATTTTTTTGCACCTCACTTTAAATATATATATATTTTTTTAATTTAATGGCTGCCATTTTGAAACAAGATGTCTGATGAATCTGGCCAGCGAACTTGGTCGAGGTGTTGATGTATACTATCCACATGCCTTCTTACATCGAAATAGGCGAATACGTGTGTTATCGCGTGACAAATACAAGATCGTTTCAAAATGTTAGCCATGCTAGAAATTCAAAGTACTATAAATCAACCATTTTTTAAGATATCAACAAAAGAACAAATTTTCAGAAACAAAAACTGCTCCGGAATCTTTGTATCAAGGCCAAACACATAAAAAAAATCTTTTTCATTTTCCAATTTTTTAATACCTCATTTTGAATTTTAAATTTAATTTATTTAAATGGCAACCCTTTTGAAACAAGATGGCGAATGAAGCTGGCCAACGAACTCGGTCGAGACATTGGTATGTACTATGTACAGACCAAGTTACATCCAAATAGGTTCATAAATACGCCTGTTATCGCGTGACAAAAATCAGGTCGTTTTAAAATGTCAGCCACAAGAGAAATTCAAAATGCGATTACTCAGTCATTTTTTTTTTAGATATAGACGGAAGAAAACTGTTCCGTAATCTTTGTATTAAGGTCAAACACATACAAAAAAAATCTTTTTCATTTTCCAATTTTTTGGTATCTCATTTAATTTTTTTTATTTTTTAATTTTTTTAAATGGCCGCCATTTTGAAACAAGATGGCGGATGAAGCTGGCCAACGAACTCGGTCGAGATATTTGTATGTGCTATGTACACACCAAGGCACATCCAAGTCGGTTCATAAATACGCCTGTTATTACGTGAGAATAATCAGGACGTTTCAAAATGTCAGCCACGCTAGAAATTCAAAATGCTATAACTCAGCCATTTCTTAAGATATAGACGAAACAAAAACTACTCCCGAATCTTTTTATCAAGGTCAAACACATAAGAAGAAAATATTTTTTCAATTTTCAATTTTTGGTACCAAATTTCAAATTTAAATTTTTCTTAAAAATTTAAATGGCCGCCATTTTTAAACAAGATGGCGGGTGAAGCTGGCCAACGAACCCGGTCGAGACATTGGTATGTACAATGTATAAACGAAGTTACATCCAAATCGGTTCATAAATACGCCTTTTATCGCGTGACAAAATTCAGGACGTTTCAAAATGTCAGCCACGCTAGAAATTCAAAATGCTATAACTCAGCCATTTTTTAAGATATAGACGAAACAAAAACTGCTCCGAAATCTTTGTATAAAGGTCAAATACATAAGAAAAAAATATTTTTCCATTTTCAATTTTTTGGTACCACATTTCAAATTTTAAATTTTTAAAAAAATTTTAAATGGCCGCCATTTTGAAACAAAATGGCGGATGAAGCTGGCCAACGAACTCGGTCGAGAGACTGGTATGTACTATGTACACACCGATTTACATCCAAATCGGTTCATAAATACGCCTTTTATCGCGTGACAAACTTCAGGACGTTTCAAAATATCAGCCACGCTAGAAATTCAAAATGCTATAACTCAGCCATTTTTTAAGATATAGACGAAACAAAAACTGCTCCGGAATCTTTGTATAAAGGTCAAATACATAAGAAAAAAATATTTTTCCATTTTTAATTTTTTGGTACCACATTTCAAGTTTTAAATTTTTTTTAAATTTTTAAATGGCCGCCATTTTGAAACAAAACGGCGGATGAAGCTGGCCAACGAACTCGGTCGAGACATTGGTATGAACTATGTACACACCAAATTACATCGAAATCGGTTCATAATTACGGGAGTTACAGTGTGACATAGGTCAGATATATATATATATATATATATATATCAATTTTGAACGGAGGGTGGTTTCGGGGTCTGGGGGTCATGATCGATGAAAATATACCAAAATTTTTTGAAATCGCTTTCCTCCGAACGGCTGCAATAGGTAGCTTTTTTGTAAAGAAAGCTACCTAATAATTTAATCTTTTTTCAAACAGCATGGAATTAAGTCTCACCTCAGAAGTTTTTTCTTTCTCTACAGGATTTGTAATGTTGTATATTGATAAATATGTGTTCGGTCTCAACATTTAGTATAATATCTTTTAGCCAATAATAAAAATGTATTTTGTATGTTATGCGAACATAATATAAAGAAAAAGTACTGAAAATCTATAAATATTTATGTATGGATAGTTCGCCTTTTGTTAAGAAAACATTTTGTTTAGAAATATGATATTATATGAATATGCATTAAGTAGGAAAATATTACAAAAATGTACTTTTATATGGATATAAATACAAATGTTTTGTGCGGACAGTATGAGAAATATAATATACCAAGAGTGAAATCATTTTTTATACGATTAACCCTTAAATGCCTGGTGTTGCTTTTCGGCAACATACCCAATTTAGGCTCTAAAATAATATTAGAATAATATTGAAGCTATAATGCCTAATGTTGCCAATAAAATACTTTCTGAAAATATTATTAAATCGATTTTCAACATGTAGATGGCATCACTTGTGCTATTTAGAATAAAGATAGATTTATTTTTTCCATTGTTGCTACTTGTTCTTTTTGTTTTGTTTCGAAACTTGCGAAATACCCTATTTTGTTCTGCAGTGAGCAAGTAAAATTTATTTCTTATTATAGTTCTAAAAATTCTTGTATGTTTAATATTATAGAATTTTATCAAAGACTTTTTTTTTCAATTAAAGACCAGTATTTCCGATTAGTAACAAACTGTTTTTTAGCCCTAAACCATACTTAAAACAAAATATGATTTTTTTAAAGTATTTTCCCATGATTTATTTTAAAAAATGAAAGCCGAAAAAAAATATTACAATGATTTTTGAAAAATCAGGCATTTAAGGGTTAAAGATGTATATTACAACATGCTTCAACACAATTAATACGATAACCCAACAAGAGAGAAAAATTAACCTGGGACAGGACTCGAACATGGATCCACAGCGTACCGCGCTGTTACTTTAACCATAACAAGTAATGTAAAAATTTTGTTTTTAAAGTCAATTCCTTCTTAGGTCATCAAAGAAAAATTTAATATAATCCCTTAAGCTAATATTAGTTTTTGTTGCATTAAAATATTTCAATTTGTTGATTTTCTATAAGCAAGTAGGTTTACAATGGAAGTCTATGGGAAGTTGGCGAAATATTAGAGATATCGCCAAGTTGGCGTCACTTTTGGCGACTCATTTTGATCGTCAAATTTGGCGATATATCGCCAAGTTGGCGACAAACTTGGCGGCATTTTGCGACAGAACAGAGTCCCTCCTATGGTAACCCCATTTATAGATATGAAGATGCATTAAATGCTTCAACAATCAATGGCCGCCATTTTGTCTCCCATGTAAAACGAAAATTAATTAATTAAAATTTAATTAATGAATTAATATTTGAAAAAACTTTATTAACATCAATTGTCATCCAGTACAAGTTTAAAAAAAATTATTTCAACTTGATAGGATGAATAATAAGTATTTTATTAACGATTGAAAATTTGAACAAGATATATAAATAATTAAATAAATAAATAAATAAATATAGGGAGAGTGTGAACTAATTCTAGGAATTGAAAAAGATACCCTGGCCGACGTAGCCAGGTTTCCTTGATTTCCTTTCTTAAAAACTAAATCTACAACGAATGAAAAGATTATCAATTCCTAGACACTTTCATTCGTGATACCAGTCATGAATCTGACTCTAAGAAAACGTTTGCTATTTTTCATTTTCTATTTAATATAAATCGTATAAAATGTTATCTCAGCATTAAAATATTTACAGGGTGACACTTATTGAACTATATGAAATAAAACGTATATTATTTAAAAACCATTGACTGCACAAACTTTATTCAACATGTAAACGTCACTATAGATGATCGGATTTAGGTTATGACATGTCCGATATAGCTGCAATCATTGGCTATGTTGTGGCTCAGACGAATAGCAAAATTCTGCATGAACCGCTGAAGTGTTGGAACATCGATGCTGTCGATGACCTCCTGAATGGCAGTTTTCCGCTCAGATATGGTTTTGGGGTTATTTCTGTACACATTGTCTTTAATGTAGCCCTACAAAACTGAGTTCAAAGTGCTCAGATCCGGAGAATATAGCGGCCAAGCGAGTCCCATTCTAGTGGCCTCTGGGTAACCCAGAAGCAGAACGCGGCCCCCAAAGTTCTCTTCCAGGACATCAAACATTTTCTTGGTTCGATGGGGTCGAGCTCCGTCTTGCATGAACCACATCTTGTCGAAATCAGGGTCACTTTGGTTAATGGGGATGAAACCATTTTCCAAAACCTTCACGTATCGTTCATTAGTCACCGTGCAGTCATTGAATATCGGACCGCTTATTCCGTGACTGGACATTGCACACCACACAGTCACCCGTTGAGGGTGGAGAGCCTTCTCGATCGAGAAATGCAACTTCTCAATCCCCCAAATGCACCAATTTTGCTTATTGATGAAGTTGCGTACAAGTTGCGTGCTCATGCGCATACTAATTCCCATCATGCCCTGCGGCCATACACGAAGTTTGAACTTCATCATGCAACCCGTTCAGAAGTTATAACGGTTTAATTTCATATAGTTCAATAATTGTCACCCTGTAGCTAAATGGTATAACTGAGTATGTGTCATGTCAACGAAATATGAAATAAAACATATCAAACAACTGTTTAGAGTCAATCTGATGTCATATTTATTTAATGTGACGTCATTTTTCGATATTTTTAACTGATGAAAACTATGTATTTTCGTAAGAAACATTAAAAACCACGAACGACTTTTATATACATAGATTCCTAGATTAAGAAACATAAATATATTTTCCTTATTTTCTTCTCTGCCTTTGTTTCCTGTCCTTTTTTTGAAAAGTACAAATAATTTTCAATGTAGCATTTTAATATTCTTTTTGAATTCCATACAAAAGAAATGTGATTTTTTCTTATTACATCATAAACTAAAATCTACTTTAAAAGTTTAAGGACCAATGATTTTATTGTTTTTCCCTACTTCCGTTATAAAAAGTAAATCATTTTAAAACGATTTGTAATTTATATATTTTTTTGTTTTTTAAAACTGAGATTTTCGGCTATCCGTATAAGCCTTATGCATGGTAATTGCACGTTGTAATATTTTTCCTGACATGATTAAATTTTATGCTTTTGGAACACCAAATCTCTTTTTCTTCAAAAAAAAAAATCTTTTGGCCCGGAGCATAAATTTTATTTTGGAAAACGATATAAACACATGTTTATGCGAAAATAATTTTAGATAGTTTTTTTTTTCTTTTAACAAATAGAATATGCTTTTGGAACACCAAATCTCCTTTTCTACAAAAAAAAAAAAAAAATGTTTTGGCCTGGAGCATAAATTTTATTTTGGAAAACGATATAAACACAGGTTTATGCGAAAATAATTTTAGATAGTTTTTTTTCTTTTAACAAATAGAATATTTATTACACTGCTTTTTTCGTACGTAACAAAATACATGCTGTCCGAAACTGGACAAAATGATTTAAAAATTCAGAAACAACTAAACCTCGACAGCTTTATAATTTCAGGTGTGGGAACGTTCAGAATTTTTTCACTATGCTACTCTGTTTTAGTTTAAAATATCACAGATAAACTAAACTATATCAAATTTTAAGAATGCACAAAGTAACGTATAAAAATATATTCAAGTTTACTTAGTTTATAAGTTTTATTTTGATTATGTTTTAATAAACAAATAGAAAATTATGCGTTTTGAATCTGCAAAGTAAATATGAACAGTAATAAACTTTGAAACAGTGCGACGCCATCTATAGAACTTAAACAAGGAATCGTATTAATGATATTCATGACTTGTAGTATTACTAGTTTAAAAAAAACAAACTTAAATATAGCTGCCACATGTATTTGTTGTGGAATTTTGTAAACGTTTATTTCAGATATCATGTACTTCCTAAAATACCATTCATCAATATATATTTTATTCAAACTTTTATACACTATAAAAAAGTGCATTTCCTTATTGTAAAATTCGGAACAGATTTTCTGTTAATTTCTAAAACCAGCTAGATTCAAATGTTTCTGATTGTTTCTATTTCTTAATTTTTCTAAGTATAAGAGATATGTTTCTTGAACTACGTCATTTCGTTAGTTTTTGAGAGCCATTTACGGAATTATCTCAATAAAAATTATCTTTCTCTACTAATCGTAAATTTCTGAAAAGCAGTTATTAATAGATGAAGTCAGTTAAATACTGAAGTTTCTGATTAGTTCTTTTTCTGAAAGTTTCTGATAGATCAAGAAAATTTTCCATAATTGTTTGTAAATACGATGTTACACGGAACAATTATTCTAAGACTGTAAAAATAAAAAAAAATAAAAAATAAAAAATAATAATAAAAATCTTTGAAAATATATTACATTAACGAACGAAAACATAAATTCCGTCTTCCCGGTTAAACATGATTTCAAAAAGTGTTTTTTATCTTAAAAAATCTCAGAAACCAATATGTTTTGCTATTTTGAAGAAGAATTTTTAAAAGACATTTTTCGTTTCCTGTCGCAGATTTTAGAAAACGGCTGTGAGTAGTCTTATGGTGAAATTAAACTGGAATATCGATTTTTAAGATTAATATTTTGCACTATAGAAATGTTTGAGAAATAAATTAATTCGAAAAATCAGTTCAAAATGCCCCATAAACCCATTCACATCTCACAGATTCGAAAAAATTAACAATTTATTGCGTCTGAGAGACTAATTTGGTGAATACTTAACTCTATTGTTTTTTTTAAATCGTCAATAGTTGAAACCCTATTATGTGGCGATTTATGTTCGGATAACGAAAAAATGCCTTAAATTTTATTTATTAAGTTATAATTAAGTTTTAGAAAATTTTTCATTGGCATTGGAAAGGCAAATGTGTGCATGCTTTTTATAATTTTATCATATTAAGCAGCTATTAAAAAATCAATCACAAAATTCCATCTTTCCAAACAAAAACAGAGCTAATTTAAAACTAGAATGCAATAATGCGGAATACATTTGTAAAAGAATTTTTTACGTATTATTTTTTTAAAGTTAAATGATAAGTACATCTTTTTTTCTGAAAACAAGCAATTTTGTTTATCTTGCAAACAAAAAGAGACTTGGCATTCTCTGTGTTTGAATGTAAGAATAATGTTTGAAGCCAGTGTCCCAGTATATTATCAAATAACTTTTATCTCCTTTTAAAATGCGCATTTTCTTTTCCATTTCAGATGAATAAAACACATGACAAACAATTAAATTTTTATGTCCAAGTTAAATAAGTTAGAAGATGGAATCTAAGAAAAGTTGAAATTAAACTTTTAAGCTTAACTTTGAAGCGGTGTTTGAATACTTGAGGCAATTAATTATATTATGACATAAACAAGTATTTAAATGGCCTTAAAAGATCTAGATGAATTAACTATTTAAGAACTATATGTATGTACCATGAAATATATGCATGAAACATGTGTAAATATGCCGTTTCATGATAACATAAAAATGTTTTTTAGTGTAAAAAGTATTAAATATTTTTAAATCTTGTATTGCCTTGATTATTACTGCTTCTACACAATGATTTAACTTATTAACTCCAGTGTTTATTTTAACGAAATATGTAAAATAAACAATTACTTTTTAGATTTATAGTTTTATTCCAACAAATATTTTCAATAATCTTACAAATCTAAAACTCAAAGTCTCCATATACTAAACAGTTATTAATACCTATTTTATTTTCAATAATGTTCTAAATTGCGAAATGTAAAATAAAATAAAGAAAATAAATATATTAAATTTAAACAATCAAAAAACCCGACTTCGTAAAAAGCGAACTAATTAATTATTTCTCATTAATATGATACTATTTTTATATTACTTACCTTTATTTTTATTTACTTGTATTGAAGACTTTTAAGTTGTGTTTAATTATTAGTTCCTATCTATAAACACTGTTTTGATGAGGCCTACAGATGTCTACGAAGGTTGGAGTTGCATTAAAGGTACAGATCCAAAGTACACAACTTTCAGGTTGAGTAATATTTAAACGGAGCTTCTGACTGCAAAATGGTCAATAAAACATCGTTTTCATTTTGAAAGACCTATCCAATGATATGCCACTCAATAGGGTACTTAAAAAAAAATTTCATCTCTACCGCCATTTTGTAGTTTACGGCCGCCATTTTGAATTTATAAAAACAGAACCTATCCTATAGCCATCGGACGGTTAAGACAAATCGACAGAGATTTTATTCATGAAAATCCATCCAGCCTTTGGGATGTTTCGAGGGTATAAAGAAATCCACATACACAGATACGCATGAAACACATAACCCTACTTTTCAGTCGGGTAAAAAGACTAATAGTTTCTATATAAATGGAAAATGTTGTGTGTGTGTTAGCAAGAAGTGTGCCTAAGAATTTTCTTTCCAAGCTATAGTATCTCGCAAATCCGTATGATTTTATGGAAAGTATAAAACACTAGCGACTCTTTGTGATTAAAGGTTAATAATAACAATTTTATTTTAACCTAGTAAAGCTGGTCGTTTATATCCCAAACGAACCTTGAATTATTTGGATATTTATTTTTGCATTAAAATCTTTTCAAACGAAAATAGGGTTAGAGACTAAAGCAGAAAAAACGCCAAACGCAAAAACATAATAAAAATTCTTTTAACAAATTGTGAAAAAATAAACAAAGACTGAGAACAAAATTTACTATATTGTATATTCTTAGTAACCTTACATTTTTTTAAATTTACTGTGCAAAAGTGTATCTTTTACATGAATTTTTGTTGTTGCTGTTACATAAAATGTTCTAGAAATCCCAGTTCCCTAGAAAAAACTTAGTAACTTTACAGATTTTTTTTTTTTTTTTTTTTTTTTTTTTTTTTTACAGTGTATTGCAACGAAACGAGAGAAAAGTTTAAAAATCGCATAGACAAATTCGTAAAATTTTAAAAATCATTCTACAATTCTAAAAAACCTCTTTTGAATAGAAAAGGAAAAAGTACTATATTCGGAAATTTTGAAAATTCAATATTGAAATATTGAAGCCGGGGTCTTTTCAATAATGTAAAGTAAATCACCGCTGAAATACTAAAAATAGCTAAAAAAAAGCACAAAATGTTCACGAAAAGTTCAAAAATTGGTGAGGATCAAATTTAATAGGTTAAAAGATTTAATCCAGATTAATTTTACAAATGTGAAACAAGAAAGAAAAATCAGGTGTCAAGCATAGAGTATAAACTGTCATTCTAACTGCCAGAACACTAAAACGGAACATCACAGTTTAAAATAGTGCATCTAGATTTCAACAGAAACCGGATAGTCACCCGAAAACTTTTGTACATCTCTGTATATGATGTGCAGATCTGTGTATACACTACATTGTCTACAAAAATTTAGCTTTGTTGCAAAAGATTTTTCATAGTCTAAAATTCACCTTCATGTATTTCCAGCAATACTCGAAAATGCATTGGATTATTTTGCAAAGCCCTGTATATTATCTGTAGTTTTTTTTTTTACACTATTGGTAATAAACTAAAATTTAATTTAGGAAAATAACGCAAAACACAACTGGTCTAATCGTATTTTCAGAAAATACTATCCATAGACGACTACGTATCCGATTCTTTGCATAACCCCTAGATATGAATTTATTTATATTTTAGAAAACTCTCTTAGTATACTAATTATAATTCAGCTGTAAAATGCATAAAGCAATAAAAAAAGTCTTTAAGCAATCCATTCCCATATATTGATGCTTAGAAATAATTTTGTGTAGTCCTTTATAGATGATCTAAAGATGTATATACCCCATGTAGCATGCACAAGTTTAGTTAAACATGAAAACGTATACTACAACTGAAAACAAACGTCAGGCTTTTATCACTCAAACACAGAAATGTAACCGAAATATTTTGTATGTCCCTGTAAATGAACAATCACTGTTATACACGTTATATTCTACAATAAGCCTCTTCCAGTTCACCTCTATAATGTATATAAATAAGTCTGAAACTTTAACATACCCCCCAAAATATTTTATCCGTAGACCATTATGTATCCGAATTTTTTTAAGTGAACCTGTAAATGAATGAGGCATGCTTTGTGCTCTATGTGATATAGAAAGCATGTTTCAGTACAATTAAAAAAGGTACATCAATTTTATTATGTTTGAAATAGTGTAGCATCATTAAAATACACCGAAAATGATTCTTCCTCGTTCAAGATAATGTTACAAGATTTTTTGAATGTCTCTGTAAACGACCTATTAATGCTAAACACTACAATTGTGATAGCGGACGTGCTATAATAAATTGAAATAACACATGTCATTTATTTAGGAGTCCGAGTATATTTACTGGAGTTATAGCACAAAGAGACAGGTAGGCGGCAGACAGACCAACAGATAACATAAACACTTTTTAACTATATTGATAAGTGTTACAAATCGACTCAAAATGTACTAAAACGTTATAAATATTAAAAAATCGCAGGAATTTAAAAGTCGCTGTATAAATGCTGGATAAATTTCATTATAAAGAGGGAAAAAGTTGCTCTATTAGTCTAAATACGTTAAACGATTCGTTTTATTAATATGGAAAAACTGATAGAGAATACAAAAAAGCTAAAATTTACATAAAAAATTAAATAAAAAATTCTAATGAAAAAGACCAAGGTCTAGCTTCGAGGTGCATAACTTCAGGTATACAGAGAAAGTCTTCCCAAATCATGCAGCTTGCGCGCAGTGGTCTTTTCAGAAAACTGTGGACAGACAGAAAAAGTAAACCACTCCCATAATTTTTGGACACCTTGTATGTCCAAATAAAATTGCTACAACTTCAAGCTAGAATCTATACAAATCTATTCTAATAATATTCATTGATAACTCTTTCATACTAACGAAAAAGAAATGCAAATAATGTAAAAGAAAGTATTGAATTTCAATTATAATAATTCTTAATATAAGAATATTCTTGCAAAAATGTAAGAAAAATCAGCTTAAATAAAAAGATTTAAACGTTAGAAATATGAATATATATATATATTTTAAATTAATCATAAGTGTCAAATAAAGAACTCATATAAATGTCAAATGTCTATCAGGTGCCTCTGTTTTCTCTATAGGGTCCATTTTTGAAATATTAAAGTAATATAATTTCCATTAAAATGTCTGGGTTGAATACTGACAATAAAAAAATAATAAGGCCTTCAATACCATTCGCAATCTTTTTTGAAATATTCATTTTAAGTGTCGCTGTTTGACATTTAGACGATAACAGTCTTTAAATAAAGTATAAAAAATCAAAAAAATTAAAGTGCTTATATAATTTGAAAACTATTCGATATATTGAAAAAAATGAAAGAAATAGTGCATTGATTTTTTTTAAGACAATCATTTCTAAGCTAAGAGATCAATCTTGCAAAGAAGAGAAAGTAAAAGTCATCGATTTAACATATATATTTTTAATTTACTTAATAATAAAATATTTTTTGAACTTAAAAAAATCAACAAATAAGTTTTATAGAATTCATAATTTTTTCTTACTTTGATATAATATATCTAATACTCCATTGGTTGTGAAACATACCGTTTAAAAGAAAATAGCACATACAAAATTTTAGTTGCTTAAAATATGTACTAACTGAGTCTAAATTAATTTTACATTTTTATGTTAAGGCTGTTCTCAAATCAATACTGTCTACTTTCTGACGAACTCATGAAATGTGCAGGTTTTCTTATTCGGAAATTATTAACCCTTTAACCGGCTGGCTCGTATTTTCCCGTTTCTAGAAATCATGTTAAAATGGCTGTAGACAAAAATATTTGAAACCGAATTTTATTTTGAACCATAACTAGAAAGGAGTGATATTAAAGTTATTATAGCATCAAACTGCGATTTATAAAGATATATATCCTGGAATTTACAAGCTTTCTTATAAAAATACAGGAAAACCCTCGGACGGTGAAAGGGTTTGTTCAGTTTCTTTAATGTTTTGGCAAAAGCAGAAAATCTTTCAGAAATCGCCAGGAAATTTGGCGCTTGAACTGTATTTCGGGAAACGACAGCGCTTGAAAAGGAAAAAAAGTGCCATTCTGACACAACAATCTCTTATAACTCGTATTTTTGTATAGATATATCTATACAAAAAAGACAGCAAACAACTTCAAAAGTTATCAAACAGCATTTGCTATTTATAAATAGCAAATGCTGTTTGATAACAAATCACTTCAGTAAACATCTTTAAAAGTTTTTATTTTTCCACTGAAAAATGGTTCAGAAAATTGTTCAGAAACTTTCGCGTTGATGGGCGGGGATCCGTGTAAAACAAAATTGTTGGTACATAATTCTACTTAGAGTTTTGTGCTTTGATTGAATATAAAAAAAAAATGTTTATTTATAGCATTTTTTTTTATGAAAACGGTATATTGCTTAAATAAATCTTTTAACAGTTCAAGAAATCAGCGCTCATCATCAGGTTACATCAAGAATAAATGTTTTAAACAAAAAATATAAATATGCAAATTTAGGTTCACTTTATAGAGCCTTCCTTACACGATACATCGTGAAAATAAAATGAAAAAATATTGAACTGTTTTTTTACTTCTTTGCGCACAATGCCCAAAAATCACATATTGATAATAAAAAAAAGTCTTTAAAGTTCTGTGTTTGAAAATATTCCATATTTAACAACTGTTATTTTGACAATCATCCTGTTTTAAAGTGTTCAGAAATTATTACGTTTTAATACATATGTTACCGCAAAAGCCCGGAGCCTGGTAAATCCTATGTTTTACTGGTAAATCCTAACATTTACCAACATGAGTTGGTAAAAGCACGAAATATGCTTTTAAACTCTTCTCGATCGAGCATTTACCGATAATTCGTAACATTTACTAATAAACCGTTTCAGTAAATAAATGACTGATTAAAAAAATCAAGGTTATATAAAGTTGTATTTAATATTTTTATAGGCTTTGTTTAAATTTGGTATGAGAAAGTAAATTAAAATAATGTTGAAAAATATTTCGTTTTCAGACAGGTCTCCGTCTTAGCAGTGGCGATTTGTATGATATAGGGTAATTCCGGGATTTATGCCGCACATTTTTTTTTAAATTTGTTTATAAATTCCCATGGTGGATATACAATTTAAAAAAAATCATGCTGTGCTATTTAATGTTTAATATACAACGCATCCATTGCAACAAAGGAATTCAAAACAAATAATTAATATTTTTTAACAATTTTTTCTAAAACATTACACTGCGGTGCGTCACCCGTACATTCAGGCTGAGACGACGCATTTGTGCGGTAGTTATGCTGCTCTTGTAATAAGAACAAAATGAAATTATAAATAAAAATATTTAAAAAAATATTCATATCTGGAGTATAATTAACGGTGTAATATCAAAATAAAACTAAATGAGTGCAATGAAACATATTAGTAGATTCAAATTAATAATTGTTGGCCTCCTTTCACTATTAAAATTATCGACATATTTTTTTACATTAAATTTTAATTGTTATTTCAGCAACAACGTAACATCAATGCATTAGAGAGGAAAAGAAAAAAGTAAAATTGTGTTTACATAATTTATTTGTTAACTCTTTCAGGACCGGTGGCTTTTACACAAAATTTATTCGGTTGGCACCACTTTTTTAGAAGACGTTATCTTTACTTAAATAATCATAAAAATGTTCTAATTAAAGAAAGCAAATATTACTTTTCTTTTTTACTGGTGCCAGAAACAAATTTTGTATGCTCTTTTTGAAGGTGCTTATATGCACCTATGGTCCCGAATGGGTTAAGAGACCTGTTTTTTCGACTACATTCTACAGAGAAAGTATCGAAAAAGTACAGTCTTTATGCAACGACATTTGACACATGATGAAACGAAGCCAATTACACTTCCTCTCTTTTGGAGTAGTTTTCTAAATATTCCTTGCAAAGAATGTCTGCGTTACACGTAATCCAATTTTTCATTATTATCATCTTTACTTGCATCTTTCTTGACCTTCTTACTTTTTATTTTTCTCCTTTGGTTTTAGTAAACTTTATAACATGCTTAACATGGTTAGTCTGTGCAAAAAGAAAAGGAAAAGTTAATAACACTTAATCATCCCGTACAAAGGAAACTGCGGCATGCATACCGGAATTGCAGTGAGGCATGTATACCGTTTTGCATGGTGCAGGCGTCGGCCATCACAGTTACCTGCCATCGCTAAGGAGAATGGCGTAACCATACACACAGTACTCTATACAAACGCTACACTTGGTTTTGACTTCGAAATCATTCATACATTTAGTAATTAGTGTATGAAATGTATTTAAACATAACTTTGAAATAACTTTGGACAGTGAAATCATGCACTTACGTCAAAAGAAGGATTGTAACATGATGTCTACATGTAAACATCGAAATGGGATTCACGCTATACACTGGTTAAAATAATCTCATTGCGCACCTATACTGTGCGTTTGACGACCATCTGTCGATAATTACAAGAAATACAAAGGGCGCGGCATCTATCCCGGATGCGGCGAATCTCCCGGAGTTACCCTACTTTTTCGGTAAGACAATAAATCTTTTTCGTTATAGGGAAATTCCGTATAAAGAGTTTTACTGTATTATTTTTCACTCGATGCAGGATAACAAAAAATATGGTACTGAATGCTATATGTGAGAATTTGTGTATCATGTGCAATCGGTGTTCTGCGTATTTGTTCCGCCTAACGAGTCTTCAAACACTTGAAAGCGGAAACCCCTGTCAACTAGGCTCTCTAGTAAACACTAATTTGTTCCTATTTCGGTTATCAATATTGATATAATAAATCAGGATTACAAGACAAGAATTCAATCAGTAATAGAGGTTATGACTCCAATCTGAATCCTATTTTCGTTTCTAACTTGCATATATTGTGACAATATTATCTATAGATAATTTTCCATTGAAATACGATAACATGAAAATCACCAAGATTAAACATATAGCAGAACTAATGTCCAAGCACTGAGTTAAATGCTGCATAATGCAAAACGTTACTGCACGTACATTTTGGTGAAACTGACATAATAATAGTGCGCTTTCAGCACTACATGAGCTGCAATCACATTTGATGTCGTTCTGTTGGTTATATAAGACAGCAAAAATAAAAACTTGGGTATTGTTAAGTTTAAAGCTATGATGGAATATTTTGAAGGGAGTGAGTTCTGTATAAGCATTAAGCTAAGGACCCAGTTTTGAATATAAAATAATTGTAATAAATTTTTATATCAACAATGAAAGATAGAAAATCTATTTTCTTACCTTTCTGGTAAAACAGACGTACGCTGGTTTCCTTCTTACGTAAGTAACCTGTAATTTTTATTTAAAAAATAGATGTGGCAAAGTGTGAATAATATCAACTTCGAAGAATCCAGATGTAGAGAAAAACTGTTTAATGCAAGACGAATTCTGGGTTACATGGATGCACACTCACACACTAAAATAAAAAATAAAAAGAGTAAATACTAATAAGAGAAGAGTAATATGACATCGAAAATCCAGAAGGAGATGTAAGTCTTCCATTGAACAAAGGGTTGACGCACAAAAAAACGTGCGTCTTGGCCTGACAAAATCGGCCCTTCAAGTGAAGGAATAAAAGGGGCACACATGAGTTGTGGCACTGTAAAATAATCCTGAAAACAAAGAAAACTGCTTAACAAGCAATTCAGTTCTAATTAAAAGAGTCTATAATGTCAGAAAAGTTCTCTGGTGCTGCGATCTATCGTCGCCTTTTCGAAACATAAATCTCTGGCACAATTGTCCATTAGTCCGTAATGTTACGAGAACTTCGCTCAGGAAAGTGTCGCCATCTTGGAACACATTTCAAAACTAAATGAAGGCGTGTTGCAAATATCACAGATAAATTGTCATTTCACAGGCGAGGCGGTGTTGGACATAAAACCACTTACGCTGAGACGTTTTCCAACACCCCCGCTTTTTATTTCAAACCAACGAGCGTAAAATGTTTAACTTATATCTCAAACACTCAAAATGAGGCTTAGGCAACGGCTTGGTGAGCACGTCTGCCAGCATTAACTTCAATGGGCAATAAGTTATTTTGATTATCCCATTCTGGAATAGATGTCTGATGTGATGATATTTTACTTCCACATGTTTAGTTCTTGTCTGTGCCTTTTCGTTTTCGGTCAATCTTATGGCCGATAAGTTATCTTCATATAAATTCACAGGTAGTTGTTGACCCAGTTCGAGATCTTTTAATAAATCTAATAACCACGCGATTTCTTGACCTGCATTAGAGGCAGCAATATACTCAGCCTCCGTAGACGAGAGTGCAGTGCAACTCTGTTTTCTCGATGACCATTGCAATATATCATTTCCTAACTTAAACAAGTTTCCAGTGGTTGATTTTCTGTCAATTCTGTCGTTGCCCCAATCAGCATTACTGTATGCCGTTAGGATTGGGGTTTTGTTTTATCTATGACAAATTTCAGATCTTTGGTGGTAAGTAAATATCTAATCAACTTTTCAATGGCTTCCCAATCGACCTCCCTTGGGGATTCCTTCCTTCTTCCCAGGATATTAACGACTGATGCTATGTCGGGTCTAGTTAAAGTTGCAATGTATAGAAGCCCTCCTATAGCCTGTCTAAATTTTACATTATCTCCCATTAGTTTCCCGTTTGGATCGAAATTAAAGTAGTTAGTATTCATGGGTGTATATGTAGGCTTACCATTTAACAAATTGAATTTTTCTGCGATTTGTATTATTTTGTGTTCCTGGTCTAATTCTAGATTACCTTTATCTGTTTCCTTTATGTTTATGCCTAAATATTGTGTCACTCTACCTAAGTTTTTGATTTCATATTGCTTTGATAGTTCGGTGTATATTTCGTGTGTGTCTGTTTTATCTCCAGCGACTAAGATATCATCAACATATACGATGATGTAAGCGATTTTTCCATTTCGGACTCTTTTGTACAGACATTTGTCTGATGCGCATTGTACGAAATTTAGTTCCTTTAGAGATTTACTTATTTTTTGGTTCCACGCCCTAGCTGCCTGCTTAAGGCCGTAAATTGCTTTATTTAGACTACACCCCTTTTGTTATGTGTCCCTCTGGCTGATGCATATAAACTTCCTCTTCCAAGTCGCCTTGTAAGAAAGCAGTTTTGACGTCTAGGTGAGTTATTTTCAGGTCTTTGTACACCGCTGCGTTTAAGAATGCTCGCAGGGTGGTATGCACTACAACGGGTGCGTAGGTCTCATCAAAATCGCTTCCATATTTTTGAGCATATCCCTTAGCGACCAATCTAGCTTTATATCTCTCTATAGACCCGTTTGCTCCCCTTTTTGCCTTAAACGTCCACCTACAACCTATGACGCGTTTTCCCGGGATAGGTTTTATTAATCTCCAAGTATTATTTTGCTTCAGAGAATCTATTTCCTCACTAGTAGCTTTTAGCCATTTATCTTTAGTTTCTGCGTCATCGATATTTTGTAGGTCTGTCCATGATTTTGGCTCCTGAATTTGACACAGGTTTGCGCTTATGCCAAAACGGTTAGGTGGTACACCGCGATTTTGTCTTTGCGATCTTCTCGGTTCAGGGGATTTGTCGGTCGGGGTGTTAATCTGATCTTCATCGTGTTCTTCTAGATCAATTTCGATATTATCTGCGGGAGTTTGTTCGTTGTTTTGATTTTCTTTGGCGGGTTTAATTTCCTCATCTTTTATACCTTCTTCGAAGAATTTTACGGTTCTAGATATTATAATTTTATTTCCACCCGTATATATCCTATAGCCCTTACTCCTGAAATCATATCCCAACATTATTCCCTCGATGGCTTTCTCATCTAACTTACCCCTTTTAGGTTTGTCGATGTAGGCAAATGCCTTACATCCGAATGTTTTAATGTTCGAGAGATCGGGTTTTATTTTATGCCAAAGTTCATAGGGTGTCATGTTATTTTTGTTAGCTTTTGTTGGTAGACGGTTGATGAGGTAGGTGGCGGACATGACAGCTTCCCCCAGCTTCCCCCCAGAATTGTTTAGGTAACTTAGCGTCCGACAACATGGTTCTAGCCATTTCCACTATCGCTCTATTATTTCTCTCTGAAACGCCGTTCTGCGGGCTAGAATAGGGAACACTCAATTGACGCTCTATCCCATGCTCTATCAGGCAGTTTTCAAATTCATCACTGATATATTCTTTTGCGTTATCGGATCTTATTGCCTTTATTAACTTGCCAATTTTATTCTTAGTTAGCGCTATGTATTCCTTCAATTTGATAACGGCTTCCGATTTATGCGCGATTAAGTATGTTATTGTGTACCTGCTATAATCATCCGTGAATGTTATGAAATATCTTTTCCCTCCTATCGTTTCAGTATTCATGAGGCCACAAATATCGGAATGTGCAAGAGTACCGATTTCTTTGCTTCTGTTTGTGGCTACTTTAGGGTAGGGCAGAACGGAAAGTTTCCCTTCAATGCACTTGGTGCAGCGCGTGTCGTGTTTACAATTATTTATTGTTATTCCATCGGCTAATTTATGGTTAACAAGGTATTTAATATCATCAAAATTTTTGTATCCGAGTCTTCGGTGTCACATTGAAATGCAGTTTGTATTGTTACAGAAAGTTTGAGTACTTATAGTATAGCCGTAATCATCTTCAGGGTTTAACACGTAAAGATTATCATTTAATTTAGCTGTCAAAATTATATTATCATCTTTGACAAACAAACATGCATTTTTCTCGAAAATTACCTTTATGTTATTTTCAGTGGCTTTCTTAACTGACAATAAATTGCTTTTTAGTTTTGGACAATATAATACATCTTTTAGTGTAATGTAGTGGTTTTCGTCTGTTTTTATTTTTACGTCGCCCATACCTTGCGAATTAAGCCCTTTTCCATTAGCGATTGTTATATTCCCAAAATTTCCGGCTGTGAATGTAGCAAAATTTGTTTTTGCGGATATAACATGCCTGGTGCAACCGTAGTCAATTATATATATGTTTGAATCTGTTGTTTGTGTTTGGTTTATTTTTACTGACTCAATTTCAAAATTATTTTCCATTGGGAAGAGAGGAATGATCGATTGGTTCACCTCATCCTCTATATTTGATTTGCTGTTAAAGCAAAAATCCGAGGAGCCGGTTTTACTACCATTATGTTGATTTTTGGGGTTTACCGAATTGGCTTTAAAGTTGGCATGGTTGTTAAATTTATTACTGTTATAATTTTCATTTCTTTGGTAGTTATTTTTCTGTTTATTTTTAAATTTGAAACATTCTGAACGAACGTGGCCATCTCGTTGACAAAAATTGCAATGCTTTTTGTTGCCTTTATTTACTATTTTATACGCGGTGCCCCTTGGACGCGTGTTAGTGCTTTTATTTTCTAATCTGTGCGAAAATTCGTCTATTAATTTATTTTTAACAAAATCGAGATCTAAATCTTTTTCATCTCTAGCCTCCATACTCGTTATAAGAGGAGCGTATGACTGAGGCAAGCTGCAAAGCATAAGAGCCACAATGTGAGAGTCGTTTATTAACTCTCCGATAGCAGCGAGTTTGTCGCGGATAGTCAGTATATTCTTTATGTGTTGATTTAAGTATCCGCCCTCGTTGAGCCTTTGCGAATATAGCTTCCTCAAAAGGAATAATTTGGATGATAAATTCGCCCTTTGGTGAACACTTTTTAATCTTTCCCACATGCCTTTGGGAGATGTCAAGTTTCTAATATGCACTATCTGTGTATTTTCAATGCATAAACAAATCATGGCTTCCGCCTTAGCCGCGTTTTTAGTATAATTATCACGGGTAAGGCAGGTGGAGATTCTGTCACATATTTCAGTAAATCGTCTTTAATTAACAAATTTTCTAATTTGAAGCTCCAGTGACTATAATTATTATCATTCAATTTTTCTACTGCCGTAATTTCTTTTGAAGCAGACATTGCGTGTTATACAAGTGTTATATATCCTTTAATAACAAATATATTTCACTAAAATAGTTCAGTTTTATATAAGAAGTTTTTTATAACTTTCTTAATTTAATTTCTTTGAATATACATAAATATATGTAAATAAAATAATGATATTTTTCATACTAATGAATCATATATTCAGTATATTCATGATAATCAATTATATGTTCACAATTATAACTTTTATATATATCGTATAATTCAGTTTCAATATTTATAAACACTATAGATTTTTGAAAAAGCAGTATCAATATTTATTCATGCACATTTATTTTCATGTATTTATTTCAATATTCCATGTCTTATACGTGCATCTTTTTCATTTTATCACAATCAAATAAACAAATTTTTATTACTGGGTTTTTTATTTATTTATTTATTTATTTTCCCCTTATGATCAGTCTCATAATCTGATGGAATATTTTGAGGGGAGTGAGTTCTGTATAAGCATTAAGCTAAGGACCCAGTTTTGAATATAAAATAATTGTAATAAATTTTTATATCAATAATGAAAGATAGAAAATCTATTTTCTTACCTTTCTGGTAAAACAGACGTACGCTGGTTTCCTTTTTACGTAAGTAACCTGTAATTTTTATTTAAAAAATAGATGTGGCAAAGTCTGAATAATATCATCTTCGAAGAATCCAGATGTAGAGAAAAACTATTTAATGCACGACGAATTCTGGGTTACATGGATGCACACTCACACACTAAAATAAAAAAATAAAAAGAGTAAATACTAATAAGAGAAGAGTAATATGACATCGTAAATACAGAAGGAGATGCAAGTCTTCCATTGAACAAAGGGTTGACGCACAAAAAAATCGTGCGTCTTGGCCTGACAAAATCGGCCCTTCAAGTGAAGGAATTAAAGGGGCACACAAGAGTTGTGGCACTGTAAAATAGTCCTGAAAACAAAGAAAACTGCTTAACAAGCAATTCAGTTCTAATTATAAGAGTCTATATTGTCAGAAAAGTTATCTAGCGCTGCGATCTATCGTCGCCTTTTCGAATCATAAGTCTCTGACACAATTGTCCATTAGTTCTTGATCTTACGAGAACTTCGCTCAGGGAAGTGTCGCCATCTTGGAACACATTTCACAACTAAATGAAGGCGTGTTTCAAATGTCACAGATAAATTGTCATTTCACAGGCGAGGCGGTGTTGGACATAAAACCACTTACGTTGAGACGTTTTCCATCAAGCTAAAAACCCGGATTCAGCTTGTGAGTGAATTACACTGTATTGTGACTGAATACTTCATATACCGCGTAAATGGGTTTCTGTACAAAGGTTCATCATATTGATAGGTACTACAGTTTTCTTATTAGGTAGTACCCTTACAGTTTGTCGAAACAGTTTAAGAACGCTCTGTTTAAATCAGAGCAAATTATTGGTATAAAAATCATATAAAATAAATTTAAAAAAGTATTTTTTTTAAATAAATTTCCATGAATAATTTTGAAAACATAAAACAAAGCCAGTGGACAGATTTAGATTATTATTTTTACGCTTTTTTATTTAAATTTATTTGTTTAACTGATCTAATGAAAATCTGCAACCAAAGTCGGAAAATTAAAAATACGCCGTTCGAGATCGACTTCAGCTATCCTATGCAAAATTGAAAAAAAAATCCAAAAATATCGAAAGGCAAATGAGAAATATGAAAAGAATGCTGTCACTGGTTTAACATTAGCTTACGAATGTATTCGTGCGACTAGTGTAAATTCTTAAAAGAAATCATTCTTCGCTTAATAAATATTTTGCAGAATAAAAATACTAAAAATTATAAAAGTTTCAGTTGTAACTATTAAAATCTATTGGTATTTGAAATCATTGATAATAATAATAAAAAAAATAGCAAATATTTAAAAACAAACACATGATAACCTATGTGAAATGAGTTATTTACATTTATTTCATAAATTAATCACTATATATAAATAAATCATTACTTACTTTGAAAGTACTTTCAATTGATAATGAAAATTTGAATATGAAACTAAATTTTTCACTTTCTAATTCTTGAAGATTAATTAAAATATTAATTGTTTTGCCATTCGCCTTTTTTTTATTTGAGTTTATATTCATGTATAAAGATTTTTTTTTAAATCTGCATTTACGAGGCATTATAAAAATATATATTTATTTTAGCTGATTAAATATTTATTCTGCTCTATTTATCAGAATACTTTTTCATGTCTTGTGCATTTTTCGTACTTGAACATCATTATTTAATCTTAAAATAAATATTTAAATAATGGTATTTACTTATACAACTACAGTAGATAAGTAAAAAAATATTTTATCGAGCATACTCGAGCATAGACTCGAGCTTAGGCCTGAAAAATATTGTAAATGCGTTGTTTGTAAGATACAGAATCGAGATTTAATATTAATAATTCTAGAATAAAATAAATAAATTATTATTTGAAAATATCAAATGTTGATGAAGTGGAAAATTTAAAAAAGAATTTGTTTAAGAAGAAATACAGTATGAACTTTAAAAAGCTCACTCTTTCACTTTAAAAGCGACTAAAATAACAAAAGAAATGTTAAAAATTAAAAATATAAATTTTATTTAAAACTTATTAGTATTTTTGTGCTATATTTCTACAGTCCATAATCAGATAATATTTTAATAACAAATTGATGAATATGTTTACAAATACGTCACTTCGTTTTAACATGAGAGAGCCAATAATGATTAGAGTTAAAAGTAGAAGTCTCTTGGATTGAACTTATGTAGTGAAAATATATGTTAACTGCTACTTCTACTTTCAACTCCAATAATTAATAAATCATTCGCTCTCTCATTTCAAAACGAAGACACGTATTTGTATAAATAAACAGTCGTTAGTTAAAATACTCTCTGATTATGGCATCGGGAAATGCAGGCCGAAAGTACTAAGAAGTTTAAAATAAAATGTGTATTTTTTAAGTTGTTTTATCGTTTTAGTCGCCTTTTCTGTAAAACAGGGATCTTTTAAAGTTCATACTGTATATTTTTATGTTTGGATCTAGGTGAAACATTACGTTTCGGTTCATGATTTTATATAGAGTTTCTTAATTTACCAAATCTATGTAGTGGTAAGAAAATTACATGTTAGGAAAATGATATGATGGACTAGAATCATAAAAAGTATGTACAAAGATGTTTGATATGACAATACAACATTTTAATAGTTTTAGAATTTCATTTTAAATAAATTTACAAATATTTTTATAGTTGAAAATGTATAGAAGTTACAACAAGTTGAAAACTGTACGTCAAACGTGGCAAATGAGGTTCGTTAGTACTATAACTAGTTTCATATATGTTGAGATCCTGGTGCAATATCTATGGCACGCTTACGCAATAATAAATTAATGCAATATTTATTACGATTATATATATTAAATTCAGTAATACGAAAATAATAGGACTCCATCTTAAATAGGAAATAATCATCATCGCAACCTAGAATCATTAGATATCATGAGATATCATCGATTTAATTACGTATGATAGGATTTAATAGAATGAGGGAATATTTTATTAATACGCTTTTAAGTTTTGATTAGTTTTTCATAAAATTTGAAATGACTCGACAACATTCTGCAATGATTATAAATATTAAATTTGAAACTATTCGGTTTTGTATTTTTTGTGTTGTTATATGGGGGCAGACAGGTATTTTTTGTGGTGTTATATGGGGGCAGACAGGTATTTTTTGTGGTGTTATATGGGGGCAGACAGGTATTTTTTGTGCTGTTAAATGGGGGCAGACAGGTATTTTTTGTGCTGTTATATGGGGGCAGACAGGAATTTTTTGTGCTGTTATATGGGGGCAGACAGGTATTTTTTGTGCTGTTATATGGGGGCAGACAGGTATTTTTGTGCTGTTATATGGGGGCAGACAGGTATTTTTTGTGCTGTTATATGGGGCAGACAGGTATTTTTGTGCTGTTATATGGAGGCAGACAGCTAGACAGACAAACGGACGGACCAGACTACGATTATAGGTGCTACGTATTTACATAACTACGAATGCACCTAAAAACGATATATTTACTGATTCGCCAAAACACGATCCCAAAAATAGGCCAACTGAATGGGAAAATGCAACAAAGGATATTTACAGTACTAAAACTGTTGAAAATAATCACAGCATTACATTAAATTCTTATTAATTTCTTTTTGTACAACTATGTTTATTGTGATTGGTTGTTTAAAGTAGATTTCTTTCACGGCCGCCAATTCTCTGCCATGGGCCTTGCAAAATCTATAAATACCTGTAAATTTTCTGTTTTCTTTCAGTGTGTTTGTGTAATTGTTCTTGTTAATATGAAATATACTCACTTCGATCCACGTCTTTATGTCTGCCTTTTTATTTATTTTAACAGCAGAGCGTTGGTTCTAGCAAGTGTTGAAATGAGCTGCGAGACATACTGACGCCGTTATCTTTCTGTTTTTCATTTCTGCTGGGATTTTGAGTGAAAAAGATTTTATCTTTCTTTTTATATATTTTATTGAGCAGAATGGATTCTTCAAAGGATGTTTACGGCATCCTTCTTTTTGAAGGTGATGGAAAAGTTTTTTCGGCATGGAAACGAAGAGTAATGGCAATTTTTGCTGCTAAAGAATTGGAAAAATTCTTGGAAATTGAAGCGGCTCCCAACAATGCCGCCGATGTCGTGAAAGCAAAAAAGGCTTACGCTTTATTATTATCATTATTAAGTGATAATGTTCTTGCATCACTTCAAGATGAAAATACAGCTCATAAAATTTGGAATAAATTAGAACGCACTTATGATACAAAGCGTGCAGTGAATAAAATTTTAATTCGGAAGAGATTGGCAACGATTAAGAAAGATCGTACAGTTTCTATGAGAAATCACATTGATGAAATAAATAAATTAATTTCGGATCTTAAGCTGTCTGGGGCAGAAGTTAATGAAACGGATAGTATTGTTTATATTTTGATGTCATTGCCTCAGGAATTTGAAAATGTTAAGATTGCTTTAGAAAACCAACCGAATTCTGTTTTGACATTAGATTTCGTGACACAAAGATTATTAGATGCTGAAGCACTTCTTTTGGATTCAAAGAAAGAAAAAGTATATACTAAGGCTGCTCATGATAATACTGCATTTGTGTCGACTCGCAAAGAATTCTTTTGCAAAATTTGCAACTCTAAAGGGCATACAGCGAAATATTGTAGAAAGAAAATTACTTGCCATTCTTGTGGAAAATTCGGACACATAAAACGTAACTGTAAAGCTGTTAAAAATTCAAATGAAGAAAAATTTGCCTCTTCAGCTGTTTCTTTCGTTGCTGGAAATGCTTCCAGGAAAAGGAATGAATTTATGGTAGATTCCGGAGCAACTTCCCATATGTGTTCTAATGAGAATTATTTCGCATCCTTAGTACCTTCTTCAGGAACTATTAAATGCGCATCAAAAACAACGAATCTAGAAATCAAAGGTATTGGAAATATTAATGGAAAACTGTCAAATGGAATGGAAATTACTTTAAAGGATGTCCTTTATGTTCCAGACTTAAACGGGCAACTCATTTCCGTTAGGAAAATTGAAAGTGCAAATTATACAGTTATTTTCAAGAACCAAAAAGTATTTATCGAAAAAGGAAGAAACCGTTTTTACTTCGGTGAACGGGATTTGAATGGACAATACGTAAGTGACTTTGTCCCTGTTTACGAAACCGTTCTTACTTCAAAGAAAAATCATTGTGATATCTGGCATCGCAGACTTGGTCATCCGAGTGACAAAGTATTGAAAGATATGAAGCTTCCGGTACCTGATTCTTTTTGTGATATTTGTGCTCGGGCAAAACAGAGTGCAACACCAATGGGAAGAGGACCAAGAAAAAGAGAAACCAAGCCAATGACTTTGATTCATAGTGACATTTGTGGACCTATTTTTCCGACAACCTTTTCTGGCGAGTGCTATTTTATGACTCTTATCGATGATTTTTCTCGTTTTACTGAAGTACGTTTACTGAAACATAAAAGTGAAGTCTCAGAAGAATTAAAAATGTTCTTAAAATCCAACCCTACAGTGAAGAAAATTAGATGTAATAACGGGAAGGAATATTTTTCTAATGATTTAGTGAATTTTACTAGAGATCTTGGTATAGTGATAGATCCCGCTCCTCCATACACGCAATCTTTGAATGGAGTAGCTGAACGCTGCAATAGGTCACTTCTGAATATAGGACGTGCTTTGATTGCTGAATCAAATTTACCAAAGACTTTTTGGGGTCAAGCTATCCTTTCAGCAGCTTACTTGAAAAACCGAATGCCAAGCAGCACTATTGAGAACAAAACTCCGTACTTCCTGAAATATGGAGAAGAAGCCGATTTCAAGCACATACGTGTTTTTGGATGCAGTGCTTACATGTTAATTCCTTCCGTTCATCGAAAGAAGCTTGACGATAGGTCTAAACAAATGATCTTCATTGGTTATTCTTCAATGGGATATAGATTACTAGATCCTGAAACGAAACGCATAACTGTATCAAGAAATGTGAAATTCGACGAAGAGAAAAAGGAAAATGTTCAGTCGAAACAATACATTCTAGAAAATTCAGAACCAGTCGATAATGAAATTGATCCAGATGTTCTAGAAAATACGAGTGATGAATTAGATGATCCTGAAGAGAAAGAAGACAAAACAAGAAAATCTGAAAGATTTAAAAAGCAACCTGTACGGTATCCAGATCCTGAAGTTTACGAAGCATTACTTTGCCAACAAGAAACATTAACGTTTGATGATATCAGATCCCTCCCTAGTGATGAACAACGCTTGTGGAAAGAAGCTATGGACGCGGAGATTGAAAGTATGAAAATCAACGATGTCTGGGATCTTGAAAAATTACCACCTGACAAACGACCTATTTCCTGCAAATGGGTATTTACCATCAAAAGAGATGGTCGACATAAGGCGAGATTCGTAGCTCGTGGATTTATGCAAAAAGAAGGGCTAACCTATAGTGAAACCTTTTCCCCTGTAATAAGTATGCCAGCTTTACGTTTGGTTCTTATTTTGATTTTAAATGAAGACTTATATGCATCTGTGTTAGATGTTAAAACAGCGTTCCTGAATGGTAAGTTAAATGAACTTGTTTTTATGGATCAGCCGCAAGGCTATGATGATAAAAGTGGGCGAAAGTGTAAACTTAAAAGAAGTTTATATGGTTTAAAACAAGCCCCACGACAATGGTTTGAAAGGTTTCATGAATTTATTTCAAAGTTAAATTTTAAATCTTGTGATAATGAACCTTGTATTTTTATTCGGTATAATAATGATTCATAAAATAATTATTGCTTTGTATGTAGATGATATGTTAATTGCAGGTTCAGATGTAAATGAAACTAATGTAGTTATTTCCCTATTACATAACGAGTTTCACATGTCAAAATTGCAAAGTGTTTCAGAATTTCTAGGTATTCAAATGAAATTCAATTCTGATAGTTTAATAATGGATCAAGAGTCTTACATAATTAAATTGTTAAGTAAGTTTAATATGCTAGATTGTAAACCCAGTGACATTCCTATTTCTCCTAAGTCCACCCCATCTGATTTCAAAAATGGTAAACCTTTTAATGGCCCATATCGTGAACTTGTAGGTTGTTTATTATATTTAGCTTATATTTCTCGACCTGATATTTTGTATGCTATTAACTGTTTAAGTCAATTGCAAGAAAATCCTACTGAAATTGCATGGAAAGCACTTAAGAAAATCTTAAGATATTTAAAAGAAACATTGTCTTTAAAACTTGTGTATAAAAAGCAAAATTCTGATCCTAAATTATCCATGTATGTTGATGCTGATTGGGGGGCTAACACAAATGACCGCAAATCAGTAACAGGTTATATTTTAATGTTTTGTAACATGCCTGTTCTGTGGTGTTGTAATAAACAAAAATCAGTTGCCTTATCGTCAACTGAAGCTGAAGTCATTGCTTTAACTAAAAGTTTGCAAGACTTGTTATGGTTTAAAAATATTGCTAGTGAAATTGTAAATAATAAGGATTTAGTAATTTTTGAGGATAATCAATCATGTATAAAATGTATCAGTAATGAGAGTAATTATGGTAGAATGAAACACATTGATATTAAATTGAAATTTGTTCGCAATATTATAAAAGAAAATAACATCAAAATTGAATATGTTCCTACGAATATGCAAATTGCTGATTTATTTACAAAGGCATTACCTAAAGTTAAATTTTATGAACTATTATTTCTTTGTTGTTTGTACAAGCAATGTTTAAATTGTGTCATATTATTATTAAGGATTGATTTCAAGAAATTTCTTTGTTTTCTGATGTAATGCTAGATTATGGGCGGGTGTTGAAAATAATCACAGCATTACATTAAATTCTTATTAATTTCTTTTTGTACAACTATGTTTATTGTGATTGGTTGTTTAATGTAGCTTTCTTTCACGGCCGCCAATTCTCTGCCATGGGCCTTGCAAAATCTATAAATACCTTCTTTCAGTATGTTCTTCTTATGTCTTCAGTTCCTTCTAAAGTTTTGTTTCAGTATGTTTGTGTAATTGTTCTTGTTAATATCAAATATACTCACTTCGATCCACGTCTTTATGTCTGCCTTTTTATTTATTTTAACAAAAACATATGAAATGTAAAATAAAGAATATAATATATATTTTTCAACTCGCGTTAATAAATTAACATTTTAATATTAATTAAATTGTGATTATACGTTGTGAAATTAATTTAAAAATCCAATAACGATAATTTAATTAATGCTTTTTTTTTCTTTTTAGGGCTCCTTACATAAAAAGTAAAAATGGAACCATTATAAGATCACTCCTGTGTCTGTCCGTCCGTCTGTCTGTCACAGCCATTTTACTCGTAAACTATGCAACGTGGGAAGTTCAAATTCGGGGAACTAATAAAGACCATTGACCCACATACTTTCAGATTAATAAACATTCATAAATATATTTAGTAAAAAAGTAGAGAGTCTAATTATGCTACTTGAAAAAAAATCTTTTATTTGTATATCATGTGGGGTATCCTGTGAAAGCTTTTGTAACGCTGAACTCAAAAATACATTAAGAAAAAGAAGAAACAACGTATAAAGGCACAAATAAAATGTGTTTAAAAGCATACAGCTGTTTCAAAACCTCTAAGGTTTCCTCATCAGTGCTTAAAATAAAAGTTAAAACTAAGACATTGTGTAAAAAGAGGGGGGGGGGGAGAGGTGGACAGAGAGTCAGAAAAGCGTACCTTTCAGCTCTACTGCCAACGGTGAAATGCCAAGTGGCAGTAGAGCTGAAAGATACGCTTTTCTGACTCTCTGTCCACCTCTCTCCCCCCCCCCTCTTTTTACACGTCTTAGTTTTAACTTTTATTTTAAGCACTGATGAGGAAACCTTAGAGGTTTTGAAACAGCTGTATGCTTTTAAACACATTTTATTTGTGCCTTTATACGTTGTTTCTTCTTTTTCTTAATATATTGGCACAAAGTACAATCCTTCCCCACTTTTTATCGAAAATACATTCCTTTTAATTTTACGTATTATATTTTCCAATATATTGTTGAAAATGAAGCGCAAAAATATGTCCCCCCCCCCCCTCTCTAATTCCGAATCTCCTGAAACGAAAATTATGAAAAAATAGAGGTAGTAGACGTTTATCTAAACCTTGCCGGAAAATTATAGCGATTACCCTAGGTCACATAGTTTCTGAGTTATTAGCAATTTTCTGTTATACACAAATTTCGATTTACGGGAATTCAGAAAAATGTTCAGCTTCGCCGAATATAATATCGTTGCAGAAGAATAAAAGCATTGTTGATAATGATTTTCGAAAAAAATAATCGGTAATTAGCCGAGATATTAGCCCTTAAAGGTACGGTCAGTTTGGACATACACAAGGACAGGGGCGGCATACTTTATGCCTAGTTAACAACTTTTAATGATATGTATGTGTAATGTAATGTCCAGTAACAGTATAAAAGTAATAAACGTCAAATTGTTAAAAACATACTAATTTAAGGGAAACTGAAATCTAAAAAGTGGAAAAAATGAAAAAAAAAGACTATTTTCAACATTTAATGTCTTAAAATGTATATGTGATTTCAAAACTCAATTTTAATTGGGATGAAAGATATAAGTATGTTCTTTCGTTTCATGCATTTAAATAATTGCAAGATACAGAATTAGTATTTATAGGGGGCTCGAAACTGTTAGACATTTGTCGAACAAAAAATTGGCATAACAGTGTACGTGCAGGATTACAAAATAAATATTGCAACTAGAATGAAAATTTTGGTGCTTACTTATACTTCAGATTATAATAATTTCCCTGAAGTTAAATAAATTTGTATTTAATGCATTTTTATATTTTAAATGCAATGTTGCATTTAGCTAATACAAAATTTTGAAAATTTCAACATTAAAATCACCTAAAAAAATATTTTTTTAACAATAAAAAGGAAATATTAGGTTCAATTTATACAGAATAACATGAAATATATGTTTTGAAAATTTCATGAAAAAGTATTCTAAAGTTTTTGAGGTATCCTGCGGGTTATGTCCAAAAAACGCCATTTGGAAAATAATGACTTTAAAGTTTCGGAAACGCCGCTTCAGCTATTGAGCGGGTATAATTCTAAAATCCAAAACTTCTGTTTTAATGGGAATTTCAAGGAAATAATTATATCAAAATATTCATAAAAGATAGGGTATTAACATCTAAAAAAAATAAAATTTCTTAAATTTTGAAGCTTTAAGTGTCCTGCTACCACTTAATCATTTCCGGCACGGAGTAATTCTATTTATAAACTTATGAAATAATGAACTGACACCAGAATTTATAAACGAATTTATTAGAAAATGCGAATTTGCTTATTTTCACGTACATGATAAAAGGAAAATTTTAATTAAATATTCTTGGTGCCATTTGTCTGTTTTGGAATTAAAATTAGGTGTCCTTTTTTAAGGGCATCGCCCTCGAAAGATTAAATTAGAATGAATCGCATAAATACTGTGGGATTCGCGACAGTTTGCATTGATTGTATCTCTCAATACGCCTCGAGTGACTTTAAAAGTTAATTAAACACCTATCTGGAAAAACGCGGCAATGACCAAGGCGGCGTTGCAACTTTGAGACCTCAATTCGAAGCGCGCTTAGCACAATGCCAAATTTAAACTTTGATCAAAGGTTTTGTTTTAGCTACACTGTAGAAATAAAGGTTATTACTATGCTGAATTTACTTTCATGAAATGCCAAATGAAGTTTACTGCTTTTATTGTCAGTACCGAATTAAGTTCATCACAAACAGATTAGGATAATATTAAAAAAGAGTTATACGAATAGTTATATTTGATATTATTTAGGTTCCATATCTCTTTGAACTTTCATGGTATACCCATTTACACTTTTCTAATATATACAGTTATACCCAACCCTACGTTGTATAGTTTTTTACAGTCATACTATTCTTTTAGCAACATTTTTTTTTTTATATAATACAATTAAAATTCATATATTTATTCTACGTAACCCTCTGTGCGCGAGTAATGCTCGCACTTGACCGTTTATTTTCTTCTACATCTTAAAGAAAGAAACAGATGAAGAATTTTATGTATTAAAAAAAAAAAAAAATTACTAACTGAAGCTTTCTTCTATGTGAAAAAATGCAGCGAGTTTTCCATTGTCGAGTTTAATGCCCAAAGCCAAATTAACGAATTGTAACGTATTATTTTTATTATTATCATTATTATTATCATTATTGGTTCTATTATATTTTTACCAGATTTAAAAAAAATATTTCCTTTTTTCAGTGGGGTTTTTTTCCAAGCATTATTTATCAGCCAAGCAGTAGCGTGTCAATTAATAGTCGTCATATGGCTTCGGTACAAGCATACTACAATTTAAAACAAGAAAGAAAAACCATGCGTTAAGCTTAGATTATTAAACACTCTCCAACACTTCCTGAATCCTTTAAAAGAACACAGTTATTTAGGGAAATAAGATAAATACGATAACTACGTAAATATTTTAGAAAACGCATTAAACTTTTGAAAAACTGATTTCAATTATTACCGTCTATAACCAAAATTGTAATTCTATTCTTTTGAACAGCCCTGTATTTCATCTGTATGCTGATATATATGCTATATAATGCGAAAATTTAGTTTAGCAAGAAAACGATAACAGGTTGCATTTTCTCTTTCAGTCTTTTTTACTAATAGATGGAAATATACTTGAATACTTTTGTACAGCTCTGTATTTTATCTAGTACCTTTATTACACGCCACTATTTAGCTAAAACTAAATTCAAAATAAAACACTCTTAAAACTCCTGAAATCACACTTCCAGAAATTATCATGCATAGACCGCCATGTATCCACTTTTTTGCGTAACCATGTATTTCATTATATCGATATTCCACAAACATCTCTTAGTAAACTAAATGTATTTCAAAATTTATTATTATTAATATAATTATTAATATATTATTAATATATTATAATTATAATTTAATAAACTAAATGTAGTTCACCGTAAATATGCATAACGCATTTAAAAACCACCTTTAAGAAATTTACACTCATACTCAGTGACTTCATGGATTTTTTTGTGTAGCCCTGTATAAGAACTATAGCATTTATACACACCACATAGTATGCATAAATTTAGTTAAACTTAAAAGCGTATATCATAATTAAAAATTGCATTTATAGCAATCATCGCTAATATACAGTATTTTAGATACAATGTAGTATCTGAAATCTTTTAGTGTCGAATTAGATGCTATGCACTTCATATTATAAGTGAAATAACTTGTAGTAAACTTCAGCGACGTATAGGAATTTCCTTTTAAATGAAATTTTATAAAATAATTGAAATATTTCACAAGCAATTTCCCCCCTATGCCATTATGTAACGGAATTATTTTGAGTGTCCCTATAAATGAATAATAAATATTCTTTGGATTCGTATTCTACAAAATGCGCATTTTAGTGCACTTCATATATGCATATCAATTTAATTATTTTTGAAAGGGTGTAACATCATTAAAAAGCATTTGAAACGATTTTTTTCCATTTCCCGTATTCTCATGGAATACTTTTCATTGTCCCTGTAAATAAACTATACATGCTAAAAACTTCATTTTAAATAGGGATCGTGCTATGGTCGTCAATAACATACATAAATTTCAGGGCAATCCGAGTATATTTACAAAAAGTAGAGCGCGTATAGACGGGCAGACAAACCGATGTCATAAACAATTTTCAACTTTGTTGCAAATTTTTCGATGATTTTTTTTTTTTTTTTTTTTTTTTTTTTGATTGAAAACTAAAATGTATAAGTCGTTTCTTTTATGAATCTATTCTTTGGTCTATATTATGCTTTCAAAAATATGAGATGGAAAATATGAAAAAAAAAATTGTTTCTTTTATGCCTAACCAGATTAACAACGAGCGATAAAAAAACAATGATGAAAAATGGAAAAAAAAATGAAAGAAAAGAACGAGAGATTTTCTGTTTTTGAAATAATTAATGTTTTGCTTTTACTGGCTATTATACATTATTTATAAGGGATAAGATAAATGAGAAAATAAAATTTTTGTTTGCAGTAAAAATTTGTTTGAAGAAAAATCAGATAATTGAAATCTGTAGCCACAAGCTATTACTTATGGAAAATTAATGTGTATTTTTCTAAAATAAATACGACGGAAAAAATGTAATGTATCTAATGCATACTTAAAAATTTATATTATATAAATAATGCTTTTTTTGTTTTGCTTATTTGTATGCGCCCAATAGTGTAAAGTAGTTTCAAATTACGCTCTTAATTTTTTCGAAGATGTTTTTCGTCTCAAAAGACAAAAAAATCTTTAATTATGTAAATATTTAAAAATTCTTACTTTGGATATATATTTTTTCTGACACCGTTTCGGAAAATAGTCATTATAAATCCCGCACTGAAGAAAATAGTAATTAACACATTTTTATAACGTGCATGCGAAAAAAGTTCCTATTTTTCATAAAATTAAATTAATATATATATTTTTTAAAAGTTTTAAATATTTAAAGATGGATGTCAGAGTAAAAACTTAATATATATATATATAATATATTGTTAGTCTTCAAAATCAACGTTTAAAAATATACTAAGTATTTTAGAAATTTCTAAATGATTATTTATTAATCTTTATCAATTTTCTAGGACACTATTAAAATAAACGCCCTAAGGAAACATATTTATTTCTTTACAATTTTATTTACACTTAAGTAAAAGTTTTTTTTTTATTTAAAATTTTGTGCAAGTTTCCCTATAAATCAAGTGTTTTTATTAGGTTTTGAGTAAATATTTCATATTCAAAACATATAGTAATAGGAAAAAAGGGCAAATACACTGAATATTTATGCATATATATCTTGCTGTCGGCATTATCTTTTCTTAATCAAATATTATATTTAGGAGAAAATGGTATCTCAAAAATATTTATCAAGTAGAGACTTTTTTTTTTTTTTAAATCTTTTACATATCGACATTAAACTCGTATAAGTTATTTAAGTTATTTTATTAAATACTATATGAAAGCAAATATTATTTTACTTACTTATATGAGAAGAATCTCGATTTTATTTACAATATAAATATAAAAAGATTTTGTGCAGATTCTTTTCACCAAATAATCTATAAAATACTTTTACAAAGAATACAGTTTGAAAACGGTAATATCTTTAAAAGTCATTTATTTGAATATAAAGTGGGTTTCTTTATTATACTTTCATACGATGACTTGAAACTTCATTTTTAATATTCTTATAACTATTCATTATGCTGTTACTTTATGTTTATATGTTTTTAATATAATACAAGCATGCGTCAGGCCGAGATGTCAGAGCATTGAGTCGCATAAACATAAAAAATAACTTTAATATATACTTTACTATACTAAAAAATAACTTTAATAACTTTATATATATATATATATATATATATATACTTTTAATAGTATAAAAGTAAGCTTGCAGTAACATCTATTATTGTTGAAATTTTCATGTATTTTTTCAGTCGTAACTTGCTTCATATATTTAACAAATGCATTATCTATCAGTAAGTGTCTGCGTTCTTTTAATTTTGTTAAGCCTATCTTTTGAGAAAGGTAATTCAATGAGTATATACTCTAAACGAAGAACTCAACTAAAAGCGGCATAAGTTGCTTGAAATAACAATTCCTTTCGGCCAATATCGGCTGCAATTTTTGGCAAAGTAAAAAACTGCGATTTGCGTATGGTGACAGCGTGAGCAACTGTTAAAGGCAATTGACTTGGTAAGCATAAGACATTTTTTTTCTTTACAAGATTTAGTAATAGATGTGACAGGTAAATATCTTTCAGTTAGGAATACCCCGCGATAGTAATCAAAATCAACAATTATACCTTGTTGAAAAGCTGGACTTCAAAGTCCTGGTCAAAATACAAAATCTTTTTTCAGTACCGAATGCACATTTAACATCCTTCCCTCTGTCCACAAATTAGTACGCAACACAACTCTTAATCCAATTGCTAAGAAAAGTTCAGCTTGACCTACAGATGCATGATCATTTACATTCCATGTTGTTATTTCATTATTGTGGCCTGCTAATATTCTTTCCACTGACTGTTTTGATTTACGAAGTATTTCTTGATTATGTTCCTCGGATTACTGGTATGTGGTGAACCAGTGTAATGCATCATTAACTCTTTCAAGTACAGCTACAGTCAGTACAACTTTGCACCGTTTAATAACGGATGTGTATTGGGTGCTTGGCCACGGGAAGCAAATCAGGAGTCTCCTGAAATTGTCTTTGATGAGTGTCGCTTTGTTTTACGGTTATTGTTCAGGTAAAACAGTTTCAAAACTCTTGCACTCTTTGTTTACGCAAAGACAATATGTCGTTAATAGTATATCGCTATTATAGAGGAGTGTCTTTGACAGGTTGTAGCTGCCTAATATTCCCAATGAGAAAAACAATTAATCCTCCAAAAGTCTCAACTCTATCTGTTTTACCTTCGCGATATCATTGCTTAAAGGCAGTCTCCAGACGACACCCGATCGTAAAAAAAAAGCGTTAATAATGTGAAATGACACCAAATTCATGCTGAGCTGCAAATTCCTTGCTGCTTCACTTCCTAAATCAGTGAACGATTTAAAAACATACCGGTACTTCTAGTGCAGAGATACTTTTTATGCCTCAACATTATTTGGAACAGCACCTGTTGGACTTCCCATCCTAACTGCTCAGTAACTCCTTTACGAATTTTTCTGATTACCGTCTTTTTTCCAGCTCCAGGATTCCCAATAATAAAATTACGCTTATGTCAATTTGTGATTCAGAAACATTTTTCAGCTCATTTTTACTAGTTATTTTAAGGCCAGCACTGGAGACTGTATTAAAATCAATATAATTTCCATTAACAGATTATGTTTCGTAGCATATTATTGAAGATGTCATTTTGAAGCTTGACGATTATTCTTGAACAGTTTTAATTTTACTCTTCTTTTCCTGATTATCACTGATTTTAGAGAACTTTCCATTACAGTAACAAATTTTTAAATGTCCTAATTTGCTGGAGAAAAATGTGATATATTTAAATGGACAGTTCCTTGAATAAAGATTTTTAGAACTTCGGTTAACAAAGTTACTTTTTAAAATGCTCTGTTTTATAGATGAGTCGTACTTCTACCTTTTTTTGTTTTCTAAACTTCTCACAACGCGAACGCACTTCACGTTCGTTCCAACCCCTATCAGCAGTAATTTTACTCTAGCCTTTGAAAATTCAAAATTTTCTGCTATCTCCACGGCTGTTTGTTTTGTTAGATTGCTTTATATCAACAATTTTCGCTATATTTTCGCTTCAAAAATACGCATCTGGTAAATTAATGTATTACCAAAATTACAAAACTCAGATAAATCTTATAAGTCCCTTACAAAATGAGCTACAGCTTCACCTTGCTCGCTTAATGTATTTTGAAACTCAAACGTTCCACTATTCCACTTGGGATAAGAGAGAAATGTTCTTTAACATTCTTTAACAGATGCTCATAAATCATTTCTATTAACTTACATGGAGCATTTATATCTTTCAAAATAGCGCATTTCGAAAAACAAACAGGACTTTATAAGATATATTTCTACGTATAAACATTTTTGATGTTATTTGCCGATGCAAAAAAATCGATCTTTTCAATATAATAATTCTATAGAACATTCGATTGATATTTATTCAATCTGTCCAAAGATGTCACTTCTCGTTTCTCCGACATTTATTTATTTTAGTAATTTTACACACCTTTTATAATTCGAATACCATCCTCGTAGTTATTAATATATCTATGAAATTATTACGTGATAGCAAAAAGGCATATATATTAATTTATGATAGATTTATTTATATACAATTTACAGCAAGCTAAACGCCAACATAAGCAGCAGGCAATAATTATCTCATCTACTGATATTCACTTTCATGCATAAGTCTTACAAACGTCCGCTAGTTATGCCATCTGTGACTCGAAACCATTATTATTTCTTTGGGATTTAAAAATTGTGCAAGATTAAACTATCAATTTTATAAGCTAGAAATTTAACATTGACTTCAATAAGGAATAAAAGAATAGTATGACCCATGGTTTGAAACCCTTATATTTCATTTGGATTGAAAACTTTCTTAGAAATATAAATAAGAGGTCATATAATGATATTATGAATGAGAAATTTTCAAAAGTTGTTGGTAGTGTTCCAGAAATATCCTGGAATAAATATTAAAAGAACCTTCCAGTCACAATAAAAGTATAAATATCACGAATTCAGAAATCTTGAACTCTTGATCTATTGTTAAACTATAGTCGTCATACGACTGCTTAAGAATTCGAGACGTTTTCAGAATCCTTGGGACTTTTAAATTTAATTTTTTTTCCTTATTTGAAAAGAACAATAAATCATAAGTTTTACTAAAATGGAAATTTCTATATTCGCAATAACTTTCATTAACAAGTAAAATCATATTAAACTTTATAAATCACTCCAAACTTTTGTATAAAACGTTATATTCATGCCACATTATTACTGAAAACCTTGAGTTTAATGCGGTTTTTTTTTTTTTTTACAGATCCGCCTAACTACATTCTTAACCCCCTGACCGCCGAGCAAGAGGGCTAAATTGTAATGTTGTTTGTTTTCTCCGCAATATGATTTAAATGCTAAAAAAGGATGTTTTTTCCCAACATGATATATATATATATATATATATATATATATATATATATATATTACAACATATAGGCATATAAGCATTGAGAGTTATAATCATAACTTAATTTTTTTAAACTGAATTATATCTGTAGCATCATATTAAATTAAATATTTCATCTATTGCAGTGAAAACTACAGCTTAGTGAAGGGATATATCAGTTCGCGGCTGTGAGAAGGTTAATATGAAGTCTAGCAGAACCAATATTAAATACTTTTTTAAAAAGTACGTAATATTTTTATAAAGCTAGAAACATAGTTTAAAAGACTGATTCTGAACTTCATATGGAAATTTAAAAATTATTGTTCACAGTAGCAAGCGGAAAAAGGTATTCGTCATTCAAATATTCACATATTGTATTATTTAATATGCTAACAAGTAAATTGTTTTCTAAAAATAATATTGAGATTAAATATTGCCAATTAGTATAAGTTCGTAAAATCTCATTATAAGCTTACGTTTTAAATTCTATAATAGGTGTAGAATTCAAATTATCCTTATTTATCTTTTGATATTACAATGTATTTTTTTATTTATTATGTATTTATTTTTTCATTTTTTACTTAAATTCGTGTCACTTTCAATCCGCATACGATTATTGAGATGGTAAGCGATTTGGGGAGGTAAAACATAGTTTAATAGACTAATTTAAAATACTGATGAAATATAATCCCAGTATTTAATTGCACTCTATTAATAATTATTTATTTTAAGAAATGTGTTTTCAAAGCTGTCTGATACAGAACGCAGAAATAAAGCATTGATAGCACATATTTTTGTTTTTAAATTACAACAATTTAAAATTAAAAATTTAATTGAGGCTCTAAAAATACTCTATTAAATAGGGTTAGAGTAATCAACTTACAATTTGATGCTTATCTATTTCATGTAGATGATATTCCTATTTTGAACAGTTCCACTAAAAAAGGGCAATATATTCATTTTGATAAGGAAAAAATATTATCGCCATTGTTTAAGACAGATAGCTGCTGGAAACGTTATGGCATCTTTAAAAGTCTAAAATCAAAACGTATTTGTGTGATTTTATAATAAATTATAAGATTTCTTAAAATGTAGTAAGAACCAACAAGCAATCGATTGAGATATTTGCTCTCACAATTTTTTCCCACAGCGATTGCTGATGTTCTGGAGCCTAGACAATCCAAGATGATAACACTATATTGCTATAAATCATTGTAATGCAATATAATTTCCTTCTGCAGTGATTAATGGTTGTATATCTTTAAAAATATATCGTCATGATATCTTTTATTTATAAGACATTCCCTTCTATTTTTTTTTTCTAATGCGTCAATTGTTATTTTATGTTGAAAATAGATGACAAAAAAAAGAAAAAAAAAGAAGAAGAAGAAGAAGGCAAAGAAAAAAACACCTGTTGAGAGTTAATCATTTAAAAGATAAACTACCAGTGTCTCTACGTAATAAATTTACTAAAATATATGCTACATACTACGTTGCTATGTAATGACAAACTTCTATCTCTTAAGTGAAATAAGTTAATTCGTTGATAGATTTCTACTATCTCAAATTGGTAAAAAAAAAACACGTGTTGAGAGTTTATAATCATTTAAAAGATAAACTACAGGTATTTCTACGTAATAAATTTACTAAAATATATGCTACATACTACGTTGCTATGTAATGACAAGCTTCTATCTCTTAAGTGAAATAAGTTAATTCGTTGATAGATTTCTACTATCTCAAATTGGTAAAAAAAAAAACACGTGTTGAGAGTTTATAATCATTTAAAAGATAAACTACAGGTATTTCTACGTAATAAATTTACTAAAATATATACTACATACTACGTTGCTATGTAATGACAAGCTTCTATCTTTTAAGTGAAATAAGTTAATTCGTTGATAGATTTCTACTATCTCAAATTGGTAAAAAAAAAAAAAAAACACGTGTTGAGAGTTTATAATCATTTAAAAGATAAACTACAGGTATTTCTACGTAATAAATTTACTAAAATATATGCTACATACTACGTTGCTATGTAATGACAAACTTCTATCTCTTAAGTGAAATAAGTTAATTCGTTGATAGATTTCTACTATCTCAAATTGGTAAAAAAAAAAAAAAAAAAACACGTGTTGAGAGTTTATAATCATTTAAAAGATAAACTACAGGTATTTCTACGTAATAAATTTACTAAAATATATACTACATACTACGTTGCTATGTAATGACAAGCTTCTATCTTTTAAGTGAAATAAGTTAATACGCTGATAGATTTCAAATATCTCAAATTGGTTTCCGCAGTGTCATAAACTTTTCATCGTTAGTTTGAAATGCAATAGTGAAAAATTTTCAGAAGAAATTTATGAATTCTTCTAGGGTAGGTTTCGAAAACCGATAGGAAAACAGGACGGTGCCTATCCAATAAATAGAAAAATTGCCGGAACTGACAAAGAGTAACAAACTCTAAGAGGAGTAAACTTAACTTGTGTTTTCCAGCACTTAAAAAAGGGTGATTTCAAAACAATTATTTACGACGTTGTAGAAATTTATTTATGAAATGGTTCAAGAGTATTTTAACTCCTGATAAGCCACTTCTGTCGTCCAGCAATTAAAGTGTCGTCTCCATAAAATAACATTCCGTTTTTAATAAATTACACAATTTTTAACAATTCAACCACCACCCACTGAATACTAGGCCTCAGCTCTGAGAAGAAAAAAAAATTGAGGCTGTCGTAGGGATTTTTTTTTTTTTTTTCAGAGATTGTACGGTCCGTTCAATTCGAACACCAATGATTAAAAAAAAAAATTACGCTTTCTTTTTTTCAGGGAGCTGTCTGTATATTTGAGTTATATATACTATATATTGTCTGTATATTTGTATTAATTTGAGAAAAATAAAGCGTAAAAACTTTTAAAAATGTGTAATTCATTTAAAAATGCCCTCTTGTGGCGAAATTTTTAAGTAAACATTTTTTGGCTCAAACAAATTCCCATTCTTTCATTATGTCCGTTACAAAATTTCACAACTTTCTGTCCAATAGTTTCGTCTGTAGACAGCTTTAAAGTAGGGTCGTTTAATTATGGACATCCTGTATATAACTTGTAGGGCTGTGGAGCATAAAGGAGCATACAGCTGATATCAAATGTAACAGAAAAAGGAGCATGAAATTGTAACACCCAAAAATTTAATATGTAACGATACAGCATCATTCAACACACCAAAGTTATGGCTCGAGCTACTCAGGGTTTACGAACATAAAATAAGCATTTAAGTAAAATAAAAATAACATGCATAATATGAAAGAATACGGGAAAGACTTTATGATGGCGTTTCATAGACCGTGCAATTTTAGAATATTTTTACTACACTGCTCAAAACAATTAAAGGATATTTCAGTTTTAGGTGGATTTTGTATCTGGTAAACTGTTTAGCTGATTGATACATGGTCGACAGACATAGTAGGTTATATGAGAATAAATTACACATGTTTGGCAGAAAAAAATGCATTTTATTGCGCATTTGTGTACTAAAGGAAAAAAAAACACAATTTGTGCATATGAGAAAAAAAGAATAAGAAAAGGTGTTTTCTTCAAAGAAAATAATTTTCAGTAGGGGGTATGGTTTCCACGGGCGGCCAGCAACGTTGAACACCTTTGAGGCATGGACTCAATGAGGCTATTAATGACGAGTGGGGGTATTCTGCCCCACTCTTCCAGAATAGCTCTTTCCAGTTCTTGGAGAATTTGTGGGGGTTGTTGGCGGCCAGAAACTCGTCTTCCTAGAGCGTCCCAAACGTGCTCGATTGGATTCATGTCTGGAGAACACGCTGGCCATTCCATTCGAACGATTCCTTCCTCGAAAAGGAAATCCTCCACCAGGTTTGCACGATGTGGCCAGCAGTTATCGTCCATTAAAATGAAGTTATCTCCGATTGCTGCAGCGTAAGGGACTTCAATAGGTCTGCGGATCTCATCCCTATATCGGCGACCAGTCAGAGCTCCATCTTGAATGATGTAGAGGTCAGTGCGCCCGTCAATGGAGATGCCACTATACACCAACACTCCTCCACCGCCAAATCTGACACTTTCGTGCACGAACGCAGGATTATTCCTACTGCCACGGTCCCTCCAGATGAAAATACCCCTATTATCCGGATGCACAGGAAAACGGGACTCGTCAGAAAACAGAATATTGCTCCATTCATTTCTCCTCCAGTTGACATGCTCGGTTGCCCACTCCCTGCGGTCGCGACGATGCCTTGATGTTAATCTAACACATACCATCGGTCGGCGAGCATACAGACCTACAGCATGGAGCCGGTTTCGGACAGTCTGAGTTGAAATCGTGGTGCCTGTAGCCGAGCGAAGGTGTTGTTGGAGAAGAGTAGCGTTCATGGTTCGGTGTCTGCGAGCTGTTTACGCTAAATACCGATCTTCATTGGGCGTTGTTGCCCGTCTACGACCTGGCCCTGGTATTCGGCCTGCACATCCACTCTCCAAAAAACGGTTCCAGATCCTGGAAATGACACTTTGTGACACTCCAATGGCTTGCGCTACTTCGGCTTGAGTTTGGCCCCCTTCTAACCTACCAACAATTCTCAAAGCTTCTGAATCTGTCAAATGACTTCGCTGAGACATCGTACTCATCGAAACAAAGCAATCACTGATTCAATTCATCCTTGTCTTCATTCTTTTTTATCCAGTTGAAAGTCAAATTCCATTCGCTGCCGCTGAAGCGACGTTTTTGACGTCGAACTCAAAATTTGCATGCTCCACAGTTTGAAAACCAGAAAAATTTGCATTTGTGATTCTCTTCTTCTATTTTCGGTAAAAAAAAAAATTCGTTTATATCTTTATTTTATATAAAACTTCAAATATCCTTTAATTGTTTTGAGCAGTGTATTTGTTTTGAAAATGCCTCCGTAAGCGTTGAATCATGTAAACAGTCAAAATAAACGGTATTTTTACTAGTTTTAAAGTGTTAATTTACACCTTTTCGCAGTTGAAAGACATGTAATATTACAAAGTGCTAACTTGCTATATACAGTGGAACTTCCCCTTAACGAACTCCATATTTAACGAAGTTCTCTACTTAACGAAATTTCCTCCTGAAGCTTGACTTTTAACACTATTAACATGTAAATTAATGTCCATATTACGAAAAATATTCTGTAGAACGAAGTTTATTCCACTTAACACAACTGAATCAATTAAGACAACTGAATATCCTACTGATGATGAGATATTGCAAAGTGTAATAAAATGCAGTGATTAAACTACAGCCAGCGATGAAGATGATAATGAAGAAGAAATTGAAAGACCTTCAAAGAAGAAATGCTTAAAAGCCTTCGGTACAATGAGATGGGGATTCCAGTTTCACGAAAATGTTACAGATAAATTGTTCAGATACTTAAAAAAGTCCGACATTTTTTATGAACTGTGTATTTTTTATAAGAACCCTGTACAAAGTAATATTACAGGCTTTTTCAAAGTTTAGGATTTGATATATTGTGAAAAAAGAAAAAGGTAAGTTACGCTTCTGTTTTTTTTTATCCCTCTTTATTATTTGTTTTTCAGACATTATTCGAATTAAATTTTTCTCATATGTCTACATTGCATAAAAAAATGTTACTGCCCGAATTAAAATACATTTTCCAATATTTACATTTTATGTGTATTTTTCATTTTATGAATGCGTATTTCATTATACAAATTTCATGAATTTGAGTGATTTCTATTTAACGAATTTCCTTCATAACGAAGTGTTTAAGTGTAACGATGAAAATTCGTTAAGCGATTTAAAAAATTGTGTCCGTAAATTTGAAGTAATTTTAAGACGATGATAAAATTTCATGAAGTGTAAAGTTAAAATTTTATAGGTATTTTTCAAATACTTAAAATTTATTGAAACAGTTTTTAAAAACACACTTCGTTGGAATATGTCTTCTACTTTCTGATGGTGAAAACAGTATTGTAATAATTACGTCAGGAAATGTGTAATCGCGCTTCTAATTTAAAAATGGGATTTCGCGATCGGAGAGTTTCAGTTAAGTGGACCTTAATGACTTTTATCAAATGTGAAAAAGGAAAATTATTCTTCGCACATAGATTATAAAATAATTTCCACCTTTATATAATAATAATAATAATTTGTTGTTGCATAGATGAACAAGATCGCAAAGAATGAAAATTTGTGATTTCTGTATTCTGCAAATTTTATTTAAACCTTTGAGCGGCTTGGACGAATTTTTCCGTCTCCCAAAAACAAATTAAATTTGTTGTAGAAAAAAATATTTTAAACAGAATTGTATTTTAAAATGTATATCAAATAAAGGGGCATGAAGTCCATTATAGAAACAAACAGGGAAAGAAAATTTAAATTAAGATTATTTTTATAAGCATTTTTATGAAAATGCAGGAAAGCCCTCAAGAAGCTCGGCAATCAATTCGCTGATTTTAAAAAATATATTGGGAAATAGTTTTACCGAACCGGTATGAACTGACTGAATGCCATCACTGAAAACGTTGTTTTATTTCGAAATCTTGACTTCCATCAGCATTTGAATCTTATAGTTGAAAACAAATAAATTATAACCATTAAAACAAAGCTTTTCAACGTTAATAAGAAACATGTAAAAACAAACATGCAAATCTATCAATATTTGATTCCTGTTAGCTGAAAAAGGATCAATCATAACCATGAAAACAAAGTTTTTTAATATTAATAATAAACACGTCAAATAGAAACATGCAAACGTATCATCATTTAATTCTTATAGCTCAGAACAATTAAATCATAGCCATTAAAACAAAGCTTTTCAATACTTTTAAGAAAGAAGTCAAATAAAAATATGCAAAGTTATGGCCAATTTATAGCGATCACTGTGCATTTTTGTAAAACGTTATCAATAGTTTTACAAAAACGTTTTCGAGGATCTTTTTCTTCGCCTGAAAGGTTTCAAAATTTCAAACAAGTTCTCATTACAAAATCTAAATTTAAAATAACGCTGATATTTTCAAAATCTCGGATTTTTTGTTTGCATGATATATTTCAGGAAGAAAAACATCTTAAAGCAGTCTATCATTTATCTTGCTTTGTAATTTTAAACCACGACATGTGTTTAGGCTTTAAAACTTTATAAATTGATAAATAAATGTCGTAATACATTAAAAAAATATTTTACGCATATGTCTTTAGGAACGACAAATCTTTAAACAGAAGGAAAGAGTCTTTCTTTTTTCTCGAACAGAAACATAAATTTTTTTTCGTAGTAAAACATCAAAATTTGTTTATGAAAAGTTATTGTTAAATACCTTCTTATCTCCTAAAGAATAAATAGAGTATTTAATTATGACTTTCTTATACATAGTTATGTATATATATATATATATATATATATATAAGTAACTTTCACTAATAACATCTGTATTAATTTTAATTATGTATGGAAAATTCGGTCACAAATGTCTTTAATTTTTTTATTACTCTTTGTAAGAATTTACTGTTTAAAAGCTTCATTTTCTTTCAAGTATGGGTATCTTTCTTACGTATTTTTTAAATGTTTTACTATGTGTTCTATAATTTTATTTTTTAATATTTTCACAAACTATTTAGGATGTTTTCAAAGTGTTATGAGATTTCTAAAACATCATGCAGACATCTTATGATATGGACAAATTTTTCAATAAAGAAACATTCTGAAATTGACATATTCATCAGTCATACATATGTTAATATAAAACATTTATATATTAGACCAATTGGATGCTGAAAACAATTAGATGAAAGAAGAAATGCTTCATTGTCAGATCGTTCTACACATTTTCTTTGAGAATTTATATAAGCATATCGCAATATTAATATATATATTTGCTTAAAAGATGTTATAAAAACACATTAAAAGTAAATTAAAAATCTATATTTACATGTTTCAACTCTTTTACTGAGTCGTCATCAGAATGTATAACAAAAAAATTGCAAATACAATGCATATGAAAAATGGAAAAAATCATCAAAATATAAACAAGTAATCATATAACGCGCGCTATATCATTACTTGTTTATATTTCGATGATTTTTGTAAATGGAAATGCAAAAGAGTAAAAAAATATTAGTCTACGCCTACGTTTATTTCTCTTTCGAAAGGTGGCACTCATAAATAAAATATTTTCCGAAAGTTATTATCGAGACATTACTTTTGTTTGTTTTCTATTGTCCAAAGGGAATTGTCCCATTATGCACTTTTTTTAATAAACTAAATTTTATATAAAATTTAATAGAAAATACTAAACTTTTAACTAATGATCGAGTATAAATTTGATGTGGAAATGATGAGATTTCGGAGAAAACAATCACGTTGAAATTTAAAATAAAATCCAATATAGTTGACATTGCGCACTTATAATATAAAGTTATTTTTCCACTAATACTCTGATACTCTGATACTGCATTTAACATTACATTTTAGCTGTTTTTGGAGTAAAGTTTTGGTTCATAAATAATAAGATATATGAGTAAAATAGTCAGCTTGTGAAAAAAAAAAATCCATAGGATTTCGATGTGAAAAAAAAAAAGTGAGAAGAAAACCACTGCGATTTTCTACTAAATATTAATGTTTTAGCCCGAAAATTATACGGCTTCATAAATTTTATTAAAAAACGGAAGGTATATTAATTTGTACAATAAAAAAATGTATTTTTTAGGTAGCTTTCTTTACTAAAAGCTACCTATTGCAGCCGTTCGGAGGAAAGCGATTTCAAAAAATTTTGGTATATTTTCATCTATCATGACCCCCAGACCCTGAAACCACCCTCCGTTCAAAATTTATATATATATATATATATATATATATATCTGACCTATGTCACACTGTAACTCTCGTATTTATGAACCGATTTGGATGTAATTCGGTGTGTACATAGTACATACCAATGTCTCGACCGAGTTCGTTGGCCAGCTTCATCCGCCATTTTGTTTCAAAATGGCGGCCATTTAAAAATTTTAAAAAAATTTTAAATTTAAAATGTGGTACCAAAAAATTGAAAATGGAAAAATATTTTTTTCTTATGTATTTGACCTTTATACAAAGACTCCGTAGCAGTTTTTGTTTCGTCTATATCTTAAAAAATGGCTGGGTTATAGCATTTTGAATTTCTAGCGAAGCTGACATTTTGAAACGTCCTGAATTTTGTCACGCGATAAAAGGCGTATTTATGAACCGATTTGGATGTAACTTCGTTTATACATAGTACAGACCAATGTCTCGACCGAGTTCGTTGGCCAGCTTCATCCGCCATTTTGTTTAAAAATGGCAGCCATTTAAAATTTTAAGAAAAATTTAAATTTGAAATGTGGTACCAAAAAATTGAAAATTGAAAAAATATTTTTTTCTTATGTCTTTGACCTCGATATAAAGATTCGGGATCAGTTTTTGTTTCGTCTATATCTTAAAAAATGGCTGAGTTATAGCATTTTGAATTTTTAGTGTGGCTGACATTTTGAAACGCCCTGATTTTTGTCACGCGATAACAGGCGTATTTATGAACCGATTTGAATGTAACTTGGTCTGTACATAGTACATACCAATGTCTCGACCGAGTTTATTGGCCAGCTTCATTCGCCATCTTGTTTCAAAAGGGTTGCCATTTAAAAAAAAAATGTAATTTAAAATTTAAAATGAGGTATTAAAAAATTGGAAAATGAAAAAGATTTTTTTTTATGTGTTTGGCCTTGATACAAAGATTCTAGAGCAGTTTTTGTTTCTGAAAATTTGTTCTTTTGTTTATATCTTAAAAAGTGGTTGAATTATAGCACTTTGAATTTCTATCATGGCTAACACTTTGAAACGATCTTGTATTTGTCTCGCGATACCACACGTATTCGCCTTCGATTGAAGAAGGCATGTGGATAGTATACATCAATATCTCCACATGGTTCGCTGGCCAGCTTCATCAGCCATCTTGTTTCAAAATGGCGGCCATTAAATTAAAAAAATATATATTTAAAGTGAGGTGCAAAAAAATTAGAAATTGAAAAAGGTTTCTTTCTTAAGTATTTGACCTTGATATAAGGATTCAGGAGCATTTTTTGTTTGTCTTTATCTTAAAAAATGGCTCAGATATAGCAGTTTCAATTTCTAACGTGGGTGACATTTTGAAAAATCTGATTTTTTGCCTGCGACAGCACTCGTATGTATCAACCGATTCCGATGTGAGTGAGCATGTGCACAGCAATTACTAAGGTCTCGACCAAGTTCACTGGTTAGCCTCATCCACCATGTTGTCTTAAAATGGCAGACACTTTAAGAAATCGCCGAATTTGGCAGCGAAATATAAGTTACTTTAAATAAAAGCATCTTGGATAAAGCTGACTAATTTTGCGAAATTCTCATTGATAATGATTTAGTATTGATAAAAATTAGTATTGAATCTCCTACATTCGGTTTCCACTTAATTGAGCTTCGTGTGTTTGAATAATATAAGTTGGCTTTTTTAAAATAAGGAATATGAAAGCTACCTCTTCCTCCCGGCACTGGCCGGAAGGACTTTTTAATATTAAATGTACTCGATGGTAAAAAAAAAAAAAAAAAGAAAGTGAAAAGAAAGACACTTGTTACATTCCCTTTTACCAATAAAAATTAGTATTTTAACATCGATTTTTCACGCAATGCTCTGACAGAAATTCAGATCTGATTTTAGGGATATTTAAGGTAATTACCAAAGCCCTGTCGATGACGGTGTTTAGTTTTAAAATGTATACTCAAAACAGACCGGAACGTACGTTGCAATCACGATACTCTACCGAAAGTATTGGGCCACATTTCTAGATTTGTTTCGTCAAATTTTCGTTAAAAACATAAAATCACAGAAAATAGAGGGTGTACACAAGGTACCAAAGGCACAGTGATCTCCAGCATTAGGTACGTATGGAAAGGTTTTCGTTCAAAAATTTAAAAACAAAACAGACCGGAACGAGAGTAGCAGTCCTGGTGCTTGCAGATGTACCCTACCGAATTCTAGGTTCTGTCGGAAAGATTTTAGTTTAAAAATATAAAATCATTCAGTGATTTTTGGTATATTGTAGGTTATTACCATGGCCCCGGGCAATGCCATGTGGGTCAGTTAGTATATATATATATATATATATATATATATGTAAAGCAGTATAAGATTATATTTAGCCTGAACCAGCGCACATTCAGGGGTGCGCTGGTTCAGGCTAAATATAATCTTATACTGCTTTATATTTAATTTATGTGTTTTACTGCAGTTGTTTGGCGCATTTCACATGAATTTATTTTGTTTTTTGTTCGTGATTACTGTGCTTTACGTTTATATATATATGTATATATATATATATATATATATATATATATATATATATATATATATATATATATATATATATATATATATATATATATATATATATATATATATATATATATATATATATATATGTAATAATAAAAATTTTCGCCTCTTTTTCTTAGTAAAACTATTCCAAATTCTTAATATTTTTCCTTTTTTACCGATCTTTAATAATATCTTAATATCTTTTGTCTTTTATTTTATGCATTTAAAGTTGCGTATTCTTTTATTATTCTGAAAACCTTAATCCATTCGACTAATCTTATAAAACCAATTAAATTACTTTTTCATTTTATTCTAAAACTAAATTCTGTTTCTTTCGAATGTTTTAATATCATTTATTCTTTCGTGTTCTATACCCACAATTCCATGCGTCCGCCAGCGCTATTTGCGCTTTTATTCTGACGCATTGGTCTAGCATTGGTCTGTTACTGTCCTGTAACCGTCCGCGCATTGTTGTTCGGGGTACAAATATCGTTACATCGGCGATGGAGAGAAGATTTTACGTTTTTTTGGATGTCTAATTAAATTGCGTCGCTTGGAGTGAACGTTCGAATGTGTAGATCCTATTCTTATAACATCTAAAGTCTTATGAAGTGATAATCGATTTTTGAGAGTGGATGGAATAACTACTGGAAGTGTTTTACTATGTTTTGTCAATAAAACCAGTTTAAAAATTGACGATGACTCTCTATATTCATTACGCAAAGGAAATTATCAATGTGTTTCGAGGCTGTTTTTTTGGGGGGGGCCACCCTGACTGCAATCCGGTATTTTCAATATAACGGATGGATGGTTTTGATTGCTCTACTACATTTTATGTCGAGGTGTACTGGTGTCGCCTAAATATCTGAAAGTCTGTAGCAAGATGCTACATATATATATATATATATATATTACAAAATTTTAATTTTTTTTTCGCCAAGTTTAAAAGTATTTTATCTAAATTTTCCTTTTCGGTAATATTCCGTATATTATACCGGCTTATTAAATTAAAACCCTAGTCTATTAATCTCTATAAGAATCTAATCCAACTAATAATATTTCTTCCAAATTGTGTAAATAAAAAAAATGGCTGTTGCTAAAAAAACTATTTATATTTCTTTAATGAAACATTTTATTACTTAAATTCCCATTAAAATCCGCTGTTAAATCCCGATATATCATATTCCCCTGAAATCTTTAATTAACAGCAAAAATAATATTATTCCGTCTAAAAAACCTACATATTTCAATTCATTCATTTATTTAAAATATCCAGTTGCGAACTAGAATATTTCAATGCTTTAAAACTTACGCAGAAATAAATTCATTTTTATAAATAAAAAATTGCCTGTCGGGTGAGAGAAAATCTATTTTTAGCACAGTCTCGACAACAGAGACTAAAGTTTATTTACACCTAGAGCGTCTGTGTGTAAGAGTGTAGAATATTCTGGAACAATCGTTGCCCAAGGTAGTATATATATAATGATCTAGCCGGATACAAGGGCACTTCAAAACAACCTGCGCAGGTCATTGGTAAAAAGATTCTTCGGAGAGATTTGCTGCGATTTTGTGGAGATGGTGTTGATTTCTTGGAGCTTTCAAGAACTTTGAAAGGGATTGTGAGTTGTTCAGTATGGAAAATGACCGTACGTCTAACATAGATATTTAGTGAGTTTACGAATGTACTAGGAGTCTGGTAGCATAATGAAGCGAAAAGGATTTCGAATCGAGAAATGGAACAGCTTTTAAGCTAATTTCGATGTAAGCGAACTTTAAAATTTTTTATCATCAGTGGGTTGGAGCATTTCCCCCCTAAAGTCAAATTATGAGAATGTCAATTAAGTTGGATTACTTTCAATCGACTTCATTTTTATGCTTCTCGAGTCTTTTATTCTCAACAACCATACCTCCTGAACGCCTGTGCTGTTTATTACAGGAAACCCCCATAATTTCGATAATGCCTACTGCTTGCCGTCAAATCGTCACACACATATATATATATATATATAAATATTTTTAACGACCTAACATTCGTAGAAGTAATTAAATCTTTTAAAGTTTTTATATCAAATTGAATTATATTGAAATTTAACATTCTATTTAAGAGCATATGTTTTAAATGATAAAAAGTTTTAGTTGAAATTAATGTATGAACGTATACTTTTAAAATTTGCAGTATTTTATAGAGATAATTTTGTCTGAAAACTTTGCATAAGAAAAAATGTATTTATAATGAATTAAATATTATTTTATCCTTTGTATTTCTATTGATATTGTTATAATTCTCCATTCATTTTTCAAAAATAAAAATTTTGTTTAAATTAAGATCTTAAAAATCAGGTTAATGCTTTAATGTGTTACATTTAAAAGAATAAAAAACTAGATTTTTCTTTCAGTTCTGTTAGAGTTTTCACCTCTGTTAATGCACTTCTTTACGTTATTAAATCTTTTTACTTCTTAAGCGAGTGTTCCGTTTTACAATTTGCATTTCTTAAAAAAAAATATTTATAGAAAAGTTTAAAACTTTTGAATATTTATTATCAACTATTTTTACAAAGATTTATTACTTATATAAATTACCTTGAAAAAAAAAAAAAAAAAAAAAAACATATTTTTCCTTTTTTTTTCTCCAGAATTCTTCTGCGCCTTAACTAAATAATTTTCTTTGTTCAAAGTTTTAGAAGAGTTTTTCATTCCAAGGAACTTGAATAACTTAATATATTTTTATTCTGATTTATTGGAAGTTTAATAGACTAAGTATAAAATAACAGCAAAAGTATTGAACTTCGATAAATGTTTATGTGTGTTATATTTTACTAGATTTTATGTTAAGCAGAAAACGGTTTTTTATGACTGTGTGAAAGTTAGTAAAATATAATTTTTTAGATACATTTGATGCAGACAATTAACAAATAAAACAAGCTATTCATAAAAAATTTTTGCCAATATATAGACCTCTAGCGGCTGGTCCGTTTAACCAATTGAGATGAGATTTCATATATAATTATTCAGAAGTATGAGCTTACAATTCTATGAACGGCCACAAAGTGGCAATCACCGTTACGATTATGTGTACAGGAACTTGAAATTTTTGAAAGGTAAAATCCAATTTTTCCCGTTGTAAAATGCTCAGCGCATTCTAAAACCCTAAAGAGTGTTGGAACATTAGCGCGTATCACAAAAAAGGACACGTTATGCACACGCAAAAAAAAATGCTCTGCGAACGGAGAATAAACCCGAAAGCGGCACACGGAGGAAACTTACATATGATAGAGCAAGACACCAATCACAGAACGCCGTTCGCCAGATTTTCAGCGTAGAAAATGGATAAAAAGCGAGATGGGTATTTTGGTTATTCAGCCGGGAGCAAACACATGCCGACGATATGACTCTGCCAGCGAATATTTTGTGGTGAATTGGTAAAACTCTATACCATAACATTATAACAATATATATTCCAAACAAATATCAAAACATATATTAAAACTATTTTACTTATATTTGTATTTGGTAAAACTCTATTATCAAAATGGGATGAATGCCTCGGAAACCTTGCGCGTTTACTGTCAAAGCCAGTGCCAAATACCTGGCCCTTGTACCCCACAAGCTCTGCATGATTTAGTAAAGAAATTAAAAAAAAAAAAAAAAAAAAAAAAAAAAAAAAAAAAACTGGCTGCACATGTGATAGACAACGATCTTGATGACCAGATTTTCCTTAACACACTGTTGTGTGTATATGAATGTGCATCACATAGTGACTTCATGATACATGCAAACTGCAAGAGGTACAGCTGGTGTATTGGATATAGCGAAAATAACGGTCTTAAAGCTAATGCGCCCTGTAATCCATATGCTTCCCTACCGGTACCAGCGAGTCCAGATTTTAAACGCAGACACCATCAACGACGTATGTAGTTTGGAAATCAATTTCTTATCCGATATGATCTTCGCAAATTATGGACGGATGCCAAAGTTACTGTGGGGTGCAGCATTGCAGACAGAATTGTTCTCGCCCCGTACTTCTTTGAAGAAACGAGAAAAAATCTGGTTTGTAACGTGCTCTGTGACAGTTTATCTCTATCCAGTCATACTACAAAATTATGTTATACCAGAATTGCTGCAGCAAAATACACTAAATGACATCGTTTGATTGGAAGATTGAGTCTTACACTGTAAAAAACAATCTGTAATTCTACAGATGTAAAGTTGCATGATTACTAAACTTTCATCAGTAACTGTACAAAAATCCTCCAAATATACAAAACTACTTTTTGTAAGGCTACAAAAATCTGCAACTTTACAAATGAATCTGCTAAAATTACAGTACTCTTACAAAAAAATTATCTGTAACCCTGTTTGCAGTTACTCGAAAAGTTCTAGGCATCCCAGTTTCCTAAAAAATTCTTAGTAACCTTACAGATATTTGGATTTTTGGCGCAAAAGTGTATCTATTACATGAATTTTTGTTGTTGCCGTTACATAAAAAGTTCTAGGAATCCCAGTTTACTAGGAAAACTTTAGTAACTTTACAGATTTTTTTTCTTTACAGTGTAGAATAGCATTTTGGCGAACGCACCATCTTACGACATTTTCCCTTTCCGTGGCCTCGGCGAATCCCTGACCTCTCTCCTATGGATTTCTGGATGTAAGTATATCTTATATCTACAGTGTATATGTGCAATTCGCAATCTTTGCCGGATTTAAAAGACTCCATGAAACGTGATATTGCGAAAAAATCCCACATGCTATGTTAAGTTCAGCTGTATTGTCCACAGTCTTCCTCATGCAATGTGTAATTGTCTGGTATGGCACCCATGTGCAAACTGTGTAATAAAAAAGTTTTCCTTTTTCCGATCTGTGTTGTATGTTCGGTGATTGGTGTCTTTGCCTCTGTCAAATGCAAATTTCTTCCATTCGCGTCGATCGTGTTTTAGATTTTTTGGCCATTCGCAGAACTGTTTTGTGCGTGCATAATGTGTCCAATTTTTGTGATACATGTACCGTTCTAACGCTATTTAGGATTTTCGCATTCTCAGAGCATTTTGCGACGGGGAAAAATGGGCGTTACCATTCGAAAATAACAAGTCTCGATACCTATAACAGTAACCATGCGCGCCACATTGTTGCCGCTCTCGCACTGTAAAAAAAAATCTGTAAAGATACTAAAGTTTTTCTAGGAAACTGGGATTCCTAGAACTTTTTATGTAACGGTAACAACAAAAATTCCTGTAACAAGGTCTGTTACAGGAATTTTTCTTGCTGCCGTTACATAAAAAGTTCTAGGAATCCCAGTTTCCCCAAAAAACGTTAGTAACTTTACAGATTTTTTTTTTTTTTTTTTTTTTTTTTTTTTTTTTTTTTTTTTTTTTTTTTTTTTACAGTGCATAATTCTGAGCTCATACATCGGAATAACTATATCTGTAATTTCATCTCGATCGGTTTAGCGAGCCGGCCGCTAGAGGTCCATATATTGGCAAAGTTTTTTTTTTTTTTTTTTTTTTTTTTTTTTTTTTTTTTTTTTTTTTTTTTTATAAATTATTTAGTTATTAAAAAATATATATATATATTATAAATGTACCTGTGTATTAGTAGTTTAATGTTAATAAGATTTTATTTTTCATTTTCGCTCGAAGATTTATATTATCGATTATAAAGAATTTATTATTAAAGATCTTAGGATACAGATAATTCCTAAACAGTTAACTTTAGAAGTCCACATCACGTTTCAAAAATGTTTCAAATCTTGATATTTATTATCTTAGCAGCTACTTAAACGAAAAAGGTTATTTTTGTAAAAGTATCGAAATTTATGTTTTATACTATCATTGAATTCTCTAAGATATATTTAGAAAAGTGTTTTCAATGCATCAACAAACAAATGAATATATCTCTTCATTTGAAGACGCGTTATATGAGTTTGAAACGGTCTTTCTTTTACTGCCTAGAATACTGAAATTTGAAAAAACTCAAAGTATGGTAACTGGGTGAGTTTTGGTCGTAAAACAATGAGGTTTTTTAATATTCTTTTTAAACGCTGGGCAACATTTTTCTAAATACAAGGTAAGGTGGTACAAGAGTACGCAGAGCAATTATCTAAACCCAAAACTGAGTTTTGCATTTAGTTGCAGTTGTAAAAGGTGTAAAGACATCACAAGTTTAATGTGAAAGCAAATTGCAGAGTTTGGCGAAATATTTAATGATTTAGAAGAGAAAAGTGATTTTGCCTTCTCGTTAAAATATTTGTAATTTTGTCATATCATGTTTCTATTTAAAATACATAGATGTCAGCGCTAAACAATTCTCTACCGAATTCATGAAAATTACTTCACAAAATGTAAATTGAATACCAGTTCTAGAATGTTTTGGGTATTGTAAGTGCGTTCGTTTTGGATGTTATAATCAAATGTTAAATATGTATTTTTGTACTAGCTCTACATTTATAGTTTGTGATAATTATTAATTAATTATTCAAACAGAATACTTTTGAAAACAGTATCATAATAACCCTTTATGCACTGAATTATGAATTCATGAATTCTTCTTCGAAAGTATTTTTCGTGAATTTTTTAAACTACTTTAAAAGGTTTACATAATCATTTAATAAATTTTAGAAGGATTTTAGAAGAATTTAGAAGGATTAATTAAATTTGAATTTATAGTGATTTTTTGCAATTTGTATAACACCATTAAATTCTTTTATTTTAAGTATTTTTCTTAGTATAGTAAAGCGAGGAGAGTTCCCGCGGTAGGAGATATTGCGCACAAAGATATTCGACGGGAAGGAGTAGAGTTCGCGCGCAGCGACTCCAGGTAGTTCTACAGCAGCATTAGTGCAGTGTCTATATGAATTTGCATATTGATTGTTCCAAGCGTCTTGGATAAAACAGTGCTTTTTTGTTTTGTTTTTCCAAAGTAAGTGCTTGAATTTTCATAACTGTTCGTCAGAATTTTTATAGAACGTCAGTAATACAAAATATTTTGAACTTAAACGATTTTTTTTATAAACTACTAACCTGGACTAAGTATGCGAACACCAAAAATTCATTTTAGAAGTGGCCATATTTAAATAAAAAACCTCGCAATCTCTCCTAGCAAAATAGGAGAGTTTGCGCATCTGCTACTTAGGAGAGATGGCGCATTTCCCCATAAGTTTAAGTGCTAGGAGAGATTACGCTGCTTATTGATAAATTTGTATGAAATTCAAATTACGTGTAAAACATATGAATGAATCAATTTTGAAATAATTTCGGAAAAACACATAATTATCAAAACTAAATTTGGTAACAAATTAATTGATAAAAAAAAAATACTTTTGTAGATAATTTTTTTAAATAAATTAATAATACAGTTGTTATTAAATAAATTTTATGTAATTATTTTTTTAATAAATGAATAATATATTTTTTAATAATTTAATTAAATATTTATATATATTTTTTTAATTTAAGAGCAATTAATTTGCTAATAAATTAATTTTGTTAACTAAAATAAATTTTCTAATACAATGTTTTGGAAAAGCTTTCACCCATTCCAAGTAGTGTAATGCCATCGAAATCAAAAGGAAACAGAGTGCAACTAATGTTACTGATCCACAAAATATACATGAAAAAAGACTGAAGAAGGATGCCGCTACAAAAAAAGAAGAAAAAGCTGAAGATAAGGAGCTTCCACAAAAAGTGGGATAAAAAAACTGAAGGAAAAAAACCGAAGATCAATGAGGATGTGTGCACTGAATGTCTGGAACTGTACCAGGAGACAACTTCGACAACTGACTGGATTCAATGTATTGCTTGTTGCAGGTGATTTCACGAAAGATGCATGATTTACAATAATAAGTGCATCAATTGTGGACGACGACAACTTCGGTTAGGAAACAAAATACAATGAAACTGTGGAAATGGAAATGAAGTAATTTTCAAGTTAAACATGTTATCAACTAGATTAATGTGATTTTGTAATCTTAGTAGGGCTTGCTTTTTCTGATATTTTAATCTTCTTAAATTAAAATTTTTTACTGTTGATAAAATTCTTTCTTTTATTTATTATTTAAACATTTGGTTGAAATATTCACTCCTAATAGAATAATATTTACTCACAAAAACCACTCAATTATGTCGATTAAGTGTAATTATTATTGTTAACAATTTAATTGTAGTTATTATTAATAAAAATTTCTTCTATCTATGTGCGCAATCTCTCCTACCCACGTGCGCGTTCTCTCCTACCCTGTAAGGAGAGATTGCGCAAAATAGTTTTCTTGGTTTTATTACTGCTGTTCTATTAAATTACAGTACAACAACAAAATAACAATGGAAATGCATAAAAAACAAATGAAGTCAAAATTATTCATGCATAATTTAACAAAATATTAATATTATGATTTTTTATTATTATTCTTTTGAAATGTGCACAGACTCTCCTCGCTTTACGTTATTTTGTAGAATTAGGAAATGTACAAATATAATGTTCTTACAATAGAAATATAGAAATATTTCCGGATTGAAAAATCCCCTCTCCACCCTCTCCAACGCCAAAAAAGCTGAAAAGATACAAACGCAAAAGTAAACATCCTTTTAAAAATTATCTTGTTTTATGTAACCCATAATGCTTTTGGAACAAGATAAAGTAATGCATCTGTAACTCATTCTAAACTGTATTACTACTAAACAATGTATTAAATGATATTTATAACAAGTTATTTTAATGGTACTTATAGGCACCGTTAGTAGTTAAAGGGTTAAAGATTACAAAGCTAATTTCATTTTTTGATTTTTATGGATTAGTTTATTATTGGACCACCTGTCACCTAAGGAATTTAACTTTATTTGTTAATAGATGATATTACTAATGTTTCAAAGATATTTAGTGACGATTGTGCAAGAGCGCGCTGTACCAAAGAGTGCAAAGTTGCGCACGTGCTTTTTGAAAAACTGTTACCGTTGATGAAGCAAGATTTAAAGCAACGGTTCTATATTTTTTCAAAAATTACCTTTTTTATTAATACTCTTACTTGGAATTATTCCAGACAGAAACATTCGCCTTACATAAAATATTTCTAATGAAAAACAAATTTCAAATTAATTGCTTAAAAGGCGCAAAGGCTAACATAGTGAAAAAGATTCCATGCCGGGACTCGAACTTGGGCCATCAGTATAGTGCACTGACGTTCGACCAACTAAACCACATGGGACGATACCCAACCTGGAAAATTTCTCATTACTACATGTTGGCAAGCTACAAACGCAGCACAAGATGTAATGTTTATTGTGAGCCACCGACTTGGGGCAAACACGAAATAGATACAATATTTCAAATGAAAAACAAATTTCAAATTAATTGCTTAAAAACCGCAAAGGCCAACATATGCAAGGCGAATGTTTCTGTCTGGAATAACTTCCATGTATTAATATAGATTCAATCGATGCTGGATTTAATTACGCTTCGTGTTTACCCAATGTCGGTGGCTCACTATAAACATTCCATCTTGTGCTGCGTTTGTAGCCTTGACAACATGTAGTAGTGAGAATATTTCCAAGCTGGGTATCGTTCCATGTGATTTATTCGGTGGAACGTCAGTACGCTATACTGATGGCCCGGGTTCGAGTCCCGGTATGGAATCTTTTTCACTATGTTGGCCTTTGCATCTTTTAAGCAATTAATTTGAAATTTCTTTTTCATTTGAAATACCTTCTTCATGTACGTGCTTTTAAGCAAAAAGCGGCACTTTAAGACCATTAAAATCTAAACTTATTGAACCACATATGTCAGTTGAAAGACAGAACACTGAAAATGGGGAGGAAGAGAATTGCTTTCAATAAAAATGATAATTGAGAACAGGCAGAAATGCTGTGTAAAGAAAAGACATACGCTCAGTGTGAAAAAAAAACCAACTTCGGTATAGCGTCAACTTCAACAACTTCATTTTACGTCAAATTAAAGGAATTGTCACCGCATCATGAATCATCAGTGCTGCGATAATTGGAGGAGCAGAAAGTCTGAAATTTTAAGCAGTTCACCACACAAAATGCACCTTGAAGATAACGCTGCGGAAAAAAGGCAAATAATCTTTACCAAAAAAAATAATAAATGTAAACCCATGAAGAGAAAATCTGCACGAAAGAAAACAAGTTGGAAATTGAACGTCAAACGTGGCAAGTGAGGTGCGTTCGCAGTATAACTAGTTTTATAAATATTTTTTGCACCGCATATTGTACTGAATGTATATTTTAGTGCAGTTCATAAGTGCTTACCAATTTCATCCTGTTCGATAGGCAGTAACTTCATTAAAATGCACTTGAAATTGTTTTTTCCCATTGGCCGTCATGTAGCGGAAAACTTATGACTCTCCCTGTCATTAAACTATACATCAGGGTTTCATAAAATTTGAAATGACTCGACAACATTTTGCAGCAATTATACATTTAAAATTTCAGACCATTAAATAGGCTGTAACATCATTAAAATGCACTTGAAATAATATTTCCGATTGGCGGCTGTAATGTAACGAAAAACTTTTGACTGTCCCTGTAATTACACAATACATCCGATTTTCATAAAGTTTGAAATGACTTGAGAAAATTTTGCAGTAATTATACATTTAAAATTTCAGATCATTCGGTCGGGTAGTTTTTGCTCTGTTATGTGCGGACGGACGGACAGACGGACTGAATGACCACTATAGCTGCTACGTATTTATATAATAACGAACGCACCTAAAAACTGAGGATATGTCCAGTCTGCTCAGAAATGTATAGAACTGAATCCAGTGCATTTCTTAGAGAGATTAGTGGAACGAAGAGTGCCCAGAGTGTACTGGTTGGGGCTACTACAAATGTGAAGTTTGTAACTGGAACGCTTCCTTTTTTAAATTGCGTACTCTTGCACACTTGGCTGCGCACTCTTGTCCTCAATGGTTGTACGAGAGTGCACATTTAGGAGGATAATCTTTTTGCAATTAATACCGAAAATATTTCTTATATGTTGGTGAATGCAATTTTTTTTTGTTAGCTTAATTGTCTAAGACTATAAATAAAGTATAACTTCATCCCTTGAATCTCTTCATTTATGTTATTTTATAAAATATATTAATAAGTGCGCACTCCTGCACCACCTTGCCCTAACGTATAAGAAATGGTAGTCGTATGAAAAATGAAATTTGATATGTTTATTCACATACAATTCATTTGTAAAATATATACTTCGTGTAAAAGATACGCTTAATTTGTAAGCGATTTGGTAGTTATATGATAGCCGGGCGCATGTGATAAATCGCCGAATATTGTTCACATAGCCATTATTCATGTTGTATTTATTTCAGTTAAAGTAAAATCTCTTACTCGTTTAATCCAAAATACAAAACTTTTATAAGAAATACATACATTTAAATTTCATCTATTCCATACACTTAACACTAGAACGACCGGAAGGAGTCGATTCGACTCCGACCACATGATTAAATGTCCATTGGAGCCAGAATTTTTTTCAATAAAATAAGTTATATTTAAGCGGCGCAGAATTACGTTAAATAAATGAGTTAAATAATTGTAAATAAAAATTCTGGAGTTAAATATTTTTATGAAACTTGAGTAAAATTTCCGGGCGTTCTAGTGTTAAAATAAATATATTCCATCAATTTAAAATATATGCCTTTCTGTCATTTAATTAAAAAAAAAAATAGAAAAATAAAAGGTACGATATAATACCAAAATTTAAAGCATTTTATTTCATTTTCAAAATATAGTTTTTAAATTTTACAAATTTACAATAATGGCTTTCTCGAGATTTCAGCACGGATGACATAAAAGTGCTGTTTGTGTTTTAGAATTAAAAATATGTTACTATCATGATTGTTTTAACCCGTGAATTCCACACTAGTTTTTCAATGACCAAAATTTAAAATGAGGTCTTATTTTAAAAGCATGCTTTCATTAATTTGGATTTTCATTTTAAAAAATTAAATTTTTGATGAAAATAATTGTCACATTTTTTTTTTCATCAATAAATTTTGTATGGGACTCATTGTTATACACTATGTAAATCACTGTAATTTGTTATCACTATACTGCTAGCAAAGTTATACGCAGTCCAAGTTACGGAATCTCAAATCCCATCAGAGTGAAGTGCGCGGGTACTGATCCGATAATATGAAACCACAGTATAAGACTAAATAGACACTAGAAGATCCAACTTGGACTTCAGGGGCTATAGAATATAAGGGCAAACCATTTTTTAATATTAATATATATTTTATAGATTGGCCACTAACAATACCAAAAAGCATTTATATTTGAAAAGTCTAATTTTGCATTCAAATAAAGTTTTGAAATTTATCAATCTCAGATTGCCATTTCCTAACTCAGCGCGTTGTGACAAATTCACAGCTTTGTATTCACAGCACAGTTCTCATGCCAGTCATTTATGTGCTTCGAAAATAGTATACATATATTTATAATTATACTTCAACTTAATTTATAATCTATAGAATTAAACTTTTTCAAATAAAAATGTGTTAAGGTACATTTTTAATATGCTACAGGTCCTAGTCCAGCATTATATTTTTTATAGGTCTATTCCTTTATCTTTCCTAGTAACATATGTCCCCACCAGTTGCCGAGAGGTTCTGCTCTCGAACGGGAGGTGCTGGGTTCGAACCCAATCGCGCCCGTTGGCCTAATCGTTCGGAGTTTTCGTGGTTTTCGTCGAATCTTGGACTTACAAGCGTTAATACGGGTTAGGTTCCCTTAGAAAGACACCCACGAAGGGCAATCACCCCTTAGGGCCTATATCCCTCGTGCTGATAATTGGCCGTTATAAACACAACCAACCTAGTAACATATGTGTAAAAATTGGTGGTACTTCACGCAGTGCTTTCCGAAAAAAGGTGTATTTTATTATTTGGACTTCCTACGTATTTTTTGTATTCAATTTTGTATCCAAATTTTTGAAAAAAAAGTTTGTATTTTCTCTAACGCTATTATTGTAATAAAAATAAAAGAAATCTAACTCAACGTAAATAACATAAAAAGATAAATATTTTGTTAAAGTCTGCTCTCGCCCCCTCTACATATATACTAAACAAAGACAGCCATATCTCATTAACAGTTAATATCATGCCGTCATGGGGTTAGTTTTATTCGATTCAGTATACAAAAATAATTAGATTTTGAGACCCCAGCCGACTTTTGTTGACATCCTTTATTTTCAAAGTACTCAATAATTGCTATAACTGATAAAAATAAATTTTAAAAGGGCAAAAAATACCATTATTTATTTAGATTTCGACATGTTTCCTTGTGTCCGATGGCAAGATTCTCAGGAAAATAAAATGATTAAGAAAATAAAATGATTAAGAAAATAAAATGATTTTATTTTCTTGGGAATGCTGCAGTCAGAGGCAATGAAACATGTCGAAATGTAAATAAATAAAGACATTTTTTGCCTTCTTAAAATTTATTTTTTTCGCTTATATCAAGTATTGAGTACTTTGATGTTTTCAAGTGATTTTTATATATAGTTTTTGATCCTTTATTTTATTTATTTATCTTTTTTTTTTGGGGGGGAGGGGGGGGGGCTGCTTTCTAAAAGAATTTAGACACCTTAATAAAGTCTGATCAAGCTGAGAAAGAAATCTTTTCACCTGCTCGGTTAGAGGTAGTATGTGGTGCAAATTCAAAGTGTCCTTCTCCACCCGTTCAAAATGTATTGATCTTTAATGCCATTTTACTATTTCGCTGCGGTCCACAAGTTTAAATAAACAGCATTTTTGAGAGCAATTATTAATTTGAAGATCATTTATTAAAAATTTTGACATCAGATTAAAAATCCTGAAGACAATTTATTAAAAACATAACGTAAAAACTCTGTACAAAAATTCATACCCATATTTTGCAAAAATGTTTATACATATCCTTTTAAGAACACTGTAAAAAATACGACCAGTTTTCCTGTAGAAATCGGAAAAATAGTTGCCCTTATCGTACCGGAAAAATTTTCGACCCAGCTCGGAATAAATCCGTAAAATACCATTTTATTTACCATTTCCATTTTTTTTACGGATTTTATTCAAAGCTGGGTCGGAAAATTTCCCGGTATGATAAGGCAACTATTTTTCCGATTCCCACAGGAAAACTAGTCGGATTTTTTTTTTACAGTGAATGTCAAAATATGACAAAATCCTATCTTAGATAAATGGCTTAACGTTTCAGTTACGGGCATTACAGAACTGATAGTATATAACGCAAAAATTGTTATAATTGCTGATATAATCATTGTAGAAATGCGCGGCTTTTCTTATTTATTTTTTTACACTTTGTAGTATTTTATAAAGATGAAAAATAAAAATTGCACTTTTTGAGAGTTTTGATCCCTAGACCCTCTTAATGAGGTATTTGATAAAGCTGATAATGAAGTCATTCACCTGATTGGTTAGATGTATATATGGTACAAATTTAAAGTTTCCAGCTCCACCCGAACAAAATGTATTGATTTTTAAAACTATTTTACGAATTTGCCCCTCATGTCTGCTGTTAAAATAAATTTATTTTTGTAACAGAAGATTCACAATTTTATTTTTATTTAGTTTACGAATTTCGAATAATATCTATTCCGAAGAAAATTTGTGAAAACCTATAAATTTCAATATAAAGTCACTATCTAATATAATGATTTCCATAATTTTTTATACGATAATTTCCTCAGAGATGTTATCTGGTGTTTCACATTTTGCCGATTGAAAATAATATATATATGTTTGAAACCTTGTACTTAACTCAACTACTAAGTTAACCATTTTATTGCTTTCTTCTATCTTTACAAGAAGAAATTATTGCATTCATGAAAATTTTCGAAAGATTTACACGTTTTAGGGGCCAGAGAACCCGAAAATCAAGTTTTTACAAAATTTCTGTCTGTGAGTCTGCGGCTCTGTCTGTCTGTCCGTCTGTCTGTACGTATGTGACACAAATTGTGTGGACACTCTATCTCAAGAACAAATGGTAGGAATTTAATAAAGCTTTAGTTTCAGTAAGCCCCTGATATAAACGGATGCTGATTATATTTTGGTGTAAATCTCCCAACAGATGGCGCTGCTATTCTGCATTTTTCACAATTTCCTCAACAGCTATATCTCAAGGACTAATGCACGTTTTTTTTAAATTATTATTATAAAACATCAGATTCCGTTAGCATTTGATATAATTTGGTGCTGATAACTTTTTGGTGGAAATCACCCAACAGGCGGTGCTGCAATGCGGCATTATTCATGATTATTGCAATAGCTCTATCTCAAGATCTAATGCACGAATTTTCATCAAACTTCAGATTCAGTTAGTTCTTGATATAAATTAGAGCTGTTTAGTTTTTGGTGTAAATCACCAAACTGCTGGGGATGCTAGGCTGCATTTATCGTGATTTCTGCAACACCTGTATCTCAAAAACTACTGCACGAATTTTCCCCAAAGTTCAGATTCAGTTAGTCACTGATTCATTTTTGTAGTAAGTCGCCCGACAGTTGGCGCTGCTCTGCAGATTTTTTTTTTTTTTTTTTTTTTTTTTTTTTACGATTACCGCAACAGTTCTATCTCAAAAACTTATTAAAGGATTTTCATCAAACTTCAGATTTAGTTAGAACTTGTTGCTTTTTATTAGATTTTGGTGTAAATCATCTAACCTGTGGCGCTGATATGCTTAATTTTTAGGAGGTATTTACATGAATGAGGTAAATGAATGTTTTGGGATTGCCACATCCGATTAGTTCTTATTTATGTTACGAATTTCAAATAAGTGTTTCCGTAATAATAATTCTAAAGGAACGTTTTCAAAGTCATTAAATTTTAATTTAAAAAACACTATCTATTTTATAATAAGATTTTGTGACGGTTACAAACATTGGCGGTTGGAAATTAATTTCTAAGTATTTCTAAATTTAGTATACTTTTATCTTCCTTTTTATTTCTTCTATAACTTATAACTATATTTCTCAAAAACTTATTAAAGGATTTTCATCAAACTTCAGATTTAGTTAGAACTTGTTATTTTTTATTAGATTTTGGTGTAAATCATCTAACCTGTGGCGCTGATATGCTTAATTTTTAGGAGGTATTTACATGAATGAGGTAAAAGAATGTTTTGGGATTGCCACATCCGATTAGTTCTTATTTATGTTACGAATTTCAAATAAGTGTTTCCGTAATAATAATATTAAAGAAACGTTTTCAAAGTCATTAAATTTTAATTTAAAAAACACTATCTATTTTATAACGAGATTTTGTGACGGTTACAAACATTGGCGGCTGGAAATTAATTTCTAAGTATTTCTAAATTTAGTATATTTTTATCTACCTTTTTATTTCTTCTATATCATCTAATGAAATTTATTTTCACCGAAATTATTATTTCATCGAAAATACAGAAATTGTTATTAATCAAAGCGCTTTATACAAAACTACAAAACTCGTCCCATTTATTAAGTTCTTCTCATCGAATTTATCATATCTTGAGATCTTTTAATGATATCTGGGGTAAAATGTAATTCTTTAATGGAACATAAAAGGATTTTCTGAAAAAAAATTATGTAATCTTAAATTTAATTTGCAGGATCGCATCAAAAAATCTAATTTGAGATTATAGAAATTCAATTTGCAGATTTATTTCTAAGACGTAAAATTAGCACTCTTTTCTTCTTATCAATTTCATTGGCGGAGAAAGACTTTTACTTTTTTTTTTTAAATATTTGATTTTAATTTTTATTTTCGCTACCTTTTAATTGAAAAAAAGAAATTAACTTCTTTGAAAATTGTCAGTCTTTTAGTGTTTATAGATTAATAGATTGAAAGATTTCTGAGTTAATTTCTAATAATTTTCTGACGGTATTTAAATGTGCCATCATGAGTTTAAAGAAATTAATTTTTTTTAAAGCTACCAATTTTTCAATGTAAATATACTGAAATATGTAAGAAATCCTTTATTTTCTCAAAATATATTTAATATATACGCCAAATTGTTTAAAATAGCTTATCATTAATAATGCATAATTGTTAAAACCTGAATTATCAAAAGTAGCAGAATTCAGCTTTTTTATGTGTGTTGAAAAATATTTTGCATATAATAGATGAAAAATAAATGTTATGAATTTCTTATTCAGTATTGAGGACGATATGCAACTTTTTTATTGAGTTGCATATCGTCCTATATAAAAATACATATGTTATCTAAATAATTCTTTTTAGAAGAAAAACCACCTTTAAAATATATGTTTAAGTAAGAATCGTCTGCTGCATATTAATTGGATTCGTGTGCTCCGAATCCATGTAAGTTTCTTGTTCTTTTTATCCGCATGTGGCAACACGCTGTGTTTATTCTGTTTGGATTCTTGTTGTTGTGGAATGTGAAAGATGATAGAATGTAGTAAGCCGCTGTTGGCTCGCATATATTTAGTGTTAAAATAAATTCGTGTTTACAGTCCGCTTTGGTATGTTTATGCGAACGAACCAGTTATGTAAGTGATTAGTAAAAGACGCAAAAACATTTGTTGGTCCGTTGAGCCGGAGCACTAGTGAAAAATAAAAGAGTACAATCGAATATTTTATGAACTGCTGAGTGATATCGTCTGTGATGAAAAATCACGTCAGGTTGTGAGGTAAGTTTACTTTGAACATTCTATTTCATGTCTAAAAAGAATTTGTGTTTAAAAGTGTACAATTATTTTGAAAGTATACAGTTTAGATATTTTAAAACTAGATTTGGGCTTGATTTGAGCAAAAATGAGTGAACTGGTATCTTTAAAAACAAAAAGAACTGCTCTACGGAGAAGTGTAACAAATTACATTAAAAATATCAAAAGTAAAATCGCAAGTGATGGCATTAATGTAATAGAATTAGAAGAAAATATTGAATTGTTAAAACAGAAAGAAACGGATCTAAAAAAACTTGATAGGGAAATTGAAGTTTTAATTGCAGAACCTAAACAATTAGAAAGTGAGATAGGTAGCGCACAGGAAATCTCAGATAAAATTGATTTGTGGAAATTTAAGAGTGAAAAAATATTGAAAATACAAAATGCTGAGTTAAATAAGAGTGAAATTAAATCTGATAGTGTAATTTCAGAAAACGTGTTTGAGACTATTAAATTACCTAAGTTATCATTACCTACTTTTGGAGATAATATAACAGAATGGATAGCGTTTAAGGATCTTTTTAATGCATGCGTAAACAGCAATACTATCAAAATATACAAATAGCGAGTATATCTAATGCTAAAAAATTACAGTATTTCAAGGCTTCGTTGAAAGGTGAAGCGTATCGCGTCATTCAGTCTATTCAAATTTCGAATTCTAATTTTGAGATTGCGTGGAATCTATGAGACGAAAGATATTAAAATAAGCGAGAACAAATACTTGCATATATTAAACGATTTTTAAGTTTACCAACTATTGAAACCGAATCCGCTATTGCTATTTTAAATCTAGTTGACAATATTAATGAAGTCATTTGCTCATTAGAAGTATTGAACCAAACCATTGACAAATTTGGTGATACATTAATGACTTATTTAATTTTGCAAAAATTGGATCCTTCTACAAAATTGTGGTGGGAACTTCAGCCTAAAAGCGGGGAAATTCCGAAACTTAAAAACTTAATCGAATTTCTTAAGAATTACGCAAGAACTCTTCAAAATAGCAAGCTAGTGGTAAATAAGGTACCTAAATCTGTAGTTACAAATAAGAGTAATGATTTTGCAGCTACGTTAGGTTGTGGTTATTGTAAGGAAGACCATAGTTTAGCTAAGTGCTCGAAATTTCTTAATTTACCTGTTCAACAACGAATAGATTTCTTAAAACGCAATCATTATTGTTTCAATTGCTTATCTAATATGCATTTCCTCAATACATGTAAGAGTCTAAATACGTGCTATCATTGCTTTAAGAAACATCATAGTATTTTGCACATGGTAAAGTATTCAAGAAATAAGAATCAGTGAAATAGTATGTCTTCACACGCACAAGAATTTATCCCTAAAATTTGAGACAGCAAGTGAAAATGTTTCGTCTAAGGTCTGTGCCTCTCATTATGAGCCAAACGAAAATTGTAATCAAAAGAGCCATATTTTGTTGTGTACCGCATTAGTAAAAGTTCAAAATTCTAAACAAGAGTTTGCAAAATGCAGATTTTTATGTGATACTGGCTCTCGGAGGTTATTTATTTCACAAGAATGGGTAAATAAATTAGGATTAAAGGTCAAAAATAGTTCTATCTCTGTGTCATGTTTGGGAACATTTAATACTGTGAGTAATGGGGAAGTTGATTTATTATTCACTTCTCACTTCAAAAGTGATCTTAGAGTATCAACATCAGCATTCGTGATGGATAAGGTGACAGATAATATTCGCTATGTGTCTTTGCCTTCAATCATTTGCAATCATTTCAATGATTTAATGTTAGCTGATCGATTATTTTTCAAATCACAAAAAATTGATATTTTATTTGGTGTAAATGTATTTATGCATTTAATGACTGGCGAAATTGTCAAACGTGAACCTATCCTTCCATTTGCATTAAATTCGAGACTTGGGTGGATAATTTCGTGTACTACAAATTTTGAAACGCTGGCAACGGATCGAGTATGTGTAAATCATTTAAGTACAAAAACTGACGAGTTAGTATATATGACGAGTTAGTCTTAATTTCCTAAAAGCAAAGACTATAGTTTTAAGAGATTTTTATGTTGATGATGTTTTAACTGGTTTTGAGAATAGTCAGGAAAGTACTGAATTGATATATGAATTGCAGCAAATGCTAAAAAAAAGGTGGGTTTGAGTTATTAAATGGTCCACAAATGAACCACCACTATTGTAAAATGCTTTGTTAGCAAACACAATTAATGATAATATACATAGTGTAGTGGGCAATAAAGCCATAAAAGTTATAGGAGTGGAATGGCATCCTGAAAATGATATGTTCAAATGTAATTTTAGTGATATAGAATATCAAAGTGTCCCTACTAAAAGAATTATTCTGTCATTTGTATCAACGCTTCTTGATCCATTTGGATGGATTGCACCTTTTGTAATTCTAACTAAAATGATCCTTCAAGAACTGTGGAAATAACAATTATCATAGAATGACACAGTACCAGAAAATATTGATCAAAAGTGAAAAATTTTGTGCCATGAAGTCAAACTCTTAAATTCCATATATCTACCTAGAAAAGTCATCTTGCCCAATTATTCTCGATATGAACTTCACGGATTTTGTGATGCTTCAGAAAAGGGTTATTCAGCAGTTATTTACGTTAAAACTTGTGATAACTCTAACACTGATGTGAAACTTTTAACAGCTAAAACTCGCGTAGCACCACTAAAGCCCGTCAGGATTCCAAGACTGGAATTATGTGCTGCAGTATTTCTGGCACACTTAATACAGGCGGTTAGAGATGTATTACATATAAAAACTGATTCTGTGCACGCATGGAATGATTCACAAATTGTATTGTCATGGCTAAGATCAAATCCTAAAAGATGGCAAGTCTTTGTAGCCAACAGAGTATCTGAAATCCAATCCATTTTACCAGCTGAGAATTGGAACCATGCGAACGAAAAAGAAAATCCTGCTGATTGTGCATCACGTGGGTCTTCCTGCAGAACTACTGTCCCATGCCTTGTGGTGGAACGGCCCACCGCGGTTAAGAAGCAATGAGGTTCCTGTGCATGAACCTATTACCATAAATGAAGAAGAATTACCAGAAGCACGTAAAACATTATCATTTGTAATTTCTGAAAATGTAAAAGAACTTGATATTATATAAAAAATATCATCGTTTTCCAAGTTGCAACGCATATTTGCTTGGCTATTGAGATTCATCTCCAATTCAAAGGTAACACGGATAGAAAGAAATGCATCCTTTTTATCAAGCAATGAAATTCAAGCCGCAACATGCTGCATTATTCGAATAGTTCAACAAGTGAACTTCAATAAAGTAATTCATTGTTTAGAAGCTGGAAAAGTGCCACCTACAATTAGCAGTCTCGTTTGTTTGTGTCCAATTTTAGATGATAACAAAATATTAAGAATAGGAGGAAGATTGAAAAACGCACAGCTGCCAGAGAATGAAAAGCACCCAATCTTATTGCCATCAAAGCACCATGTGATCATAATTAAATATTTTCATGAAAAAATATTTCGATGCAGCTCCAGAGCTTCTTCTTTCTTTAAATAGACAAAAATTTTGGATCATTACTGCTAGGTCTGTTATTCGGAAAATAGTAAGAACTTGTGTTACATGTTGCAGTTATAGAGCTCAAACTGCAAAACAAATAATGGCTAATATTCCAGCATCTAGAGTAACACAATCACGACCATTTAATCGAGTTGGAACAGATGTTTCAGGACCATTCATGATTAAATATCGTGCGGGACGCGGACTAAATCATTTAAATCATATGTGTGTGTATTTGTCATCTTCGTCATCAAAGCAGTCCATCTTCAAGTTGTAGAAAATCTTTCAACAAAGGTATTCTTAAGTGCATTAAAACGATTTATCGCAAGAAGAAGGAAACCTTTTGAGATTTTTAATTATTGTGGAACCAACTTCAAAGGTGCAGAAAAAGAAATCAACAATTATCTTTTGCAGTGCAAGCAGAATGAAGAAATAAACAAATTTTTGTCGTCAGAGGAAATACGCTGGACTTTTAATCCGCCTTCTGCTCCACACTTTGGTGGAATTTGGGAATCTGCAGTAAAATCAATGAAATCGCATATGAAGAAAACCGCTGGTGACACTGTCTTAACCTATCCTGAATTACAAACCTTGTTTACGCAAGCTGAAGCTTGTCTCAACTCTAGGCCACTGTGTCCCATATCATCTGACCCAACAGACTTAACTGCTTTAACGCCAGGTCACTTCCTAGTTGGAACATCTCTAACTGCCATACCTGAACAAGATCTAAGTCACAGTCCTTTGAGTCATCTTGATAGATGGCATGTGAGACAGTTTATTCTTCAGCAATTTTGGAAAAGATGGAGTCGGGAATACCTGTCTCAACATCAGCAAAGACCTAAATGGCAAAAAAGGCAACGAGATTTAGAAGTCAGTGACTTAGTCCTCATCAAAGATGACAACCTTCCACCACTTAAATGGAAATTAGGACGAATAATAACTGTTCATCCAGGTTCAGACAATAAGGTCAGAGTTGTTACGATCAAGACTAGTAGTTGTGTCATCGATCGTCCAATAGTGAAACTGTGTCCTCTTCCTACAGAAACTAAAAACTGTGAACTCAGAACTCAGAGCTGTGTAATATTTTTCTATTATTTCTATTAATTTGTTTGTGTTATTAATTGTTCTTTCATTATAGTTATAAATTGTAAGCAACTAACTACTTGTTGAAATCCCAGGGGATTTCAAAGGGGGCCAGAATGTTTATGTAAGTATCGTCTGCTGCATATCCCTTGGTTTCGTGTGCTCCGAATCCATGTAAGTTTCCTGTTCTTTTTTCCCGCATGTGGCAACACTCTGTGTTTATTCTGTTTGGTTTTTGTTGTTGTGGAATGTGAAAAACGGTAGAATGTAGTAAGCCGCTATTGGCTCGCATATATTTAGTGTTAAAATAAATTCGTGTTTACAGTCCGCTTTGGTTTGTTTATGTGAACGAACCAGTTATGTAAGTGATTAGCAAAAGACGCAAAAACAATATATGTTATGCTTTTAGCTATAAAAATGATTTTAATATGTTATATTTTTAAATTTTTATCCCATCGTGCATAACCCAGGTGTAAAAGTACCTATATGAAGTATTTCTTTTACTTTGTTATCCTATGAAAAAGAAGAAAGAACGTATAAAGGCACAAATAAAATGTGTTTAAAAGCATACAGCTGTTTCAAAACCTCTAAGGTTTCCTCATCAGCACTGATGAGGAAACCTTAGAGGTTTTGAAACAGCTGTATGCTTTTAAACACATTTTATTTGTGCCTTTATACGTTGTTTCTTCTTTTTCTTAATATATTGGCACAAAGTACAATCCTTCCCCACTTTTTATGACTTTGTTATCCGTTTGTTATACTAAATTTATTGTACTGAAAATTTAAACATCTATATATTCTTTCTAATTAACGTTTCTTAATTTCAAAATTTCTCAGTAACACTCACTAGATTACTTACAGTTATATTTTGTATTTTATAGCAATGTGTATAATGAAAAAAGAACACTTTAGAAATTATGTGCTTAAAAAAAAATATTGATATATTTTCAAATATTTTAACATGAGAATTTTGTCATCTAAAATAAGGCATTCAGCATGCATAACATCCTAGCTCATATCGTTCAACGGGAATAAAACTGACACAACATGAAAAAGATTCAATTTGTGTATGATTGCACTAACAGGTCTAATTTAGGTACATATTTATCTTATTACAGAAAAAAATATCATAAGCCTGAAAACCGCTAAATATCGCTACGTGCACTTTGCCACTACCGAAGAGGTCCAAATTGTGTATCGGGTAAATTTGGTCAATCATCAAAACATTTTCTTCGGCTTCATTTTTAAGGATTAGGAGGAATATTTGACTTTATTTTCTTATGATGAAGATTTAAAGTGATCAATCATTTCGTCGCAGAATCATTGCGTAAATTGTAATCTAACAAAAACATGATTGTGAAAAAAGGGAGCCAAGTTCCATAAAAGAAAAAAAAATCTGCCAAGAAAAGAAGTGATATCTAGGTGGGTGCCAAGTTCAAATAGAATTCACATAAACTTACCTACTGAAGAATTATAGCATAGTTTAAATTGTTTAAAAATTAAAATTATTGATAGCATATTAATAATAAATCTAGAACTTTGCAAGTTTTGACCAACGAATCATTTATTTTTATTAATGAAATTATTGTATCAAAACTTGTTATTTCATGTTTGGGAGCCTTAATTTGAGTGTTTTGAGGCTCCCTAAAGGAGTGCAGTCTCTAGAATGGGGAACAAACGTAAGTGTATCTGTCTCTTTTGCATTGAGGCTTCTGGAGAAGGAGAGGGTCGCTAGAGTGATAACCAAAGACGGGAGGGAGTGTATCTATGTGTTTATTGGTTTATTAAATCACAGGATATGGGACTATTCCCTTTAACATGAGTCAGTTGTTTATTATAATAACTATATTAAAAATTTTTGTAATAACATTATTATTAATATTAACATCATCAGTTCATTAAGACATGAAAATGATAGGCATAACATTTAACAAAAACTTGCCAAGTTCTAGATTTATTATTAATATGCTATCAATAATTTTAATTTTTAAACAATTTAAACTATACTATAATACTTGAGTAGGTAAGTTTGAGTGAATTCTATTTGAACTTGGCACCCACTTAGATATCACTTCTTTTCTTGGCAGTTTTTTTTTTTTTTTTTTTTTTTTTTTTTTTTTTTTTTTTTTTTTTTTTTTTTTTTTTTTACGGAACTTGGCTCTTTTTTTTCACAGTCATGTTTTTGTTAGATATCATTATTTTTTATACAGTTACAATATTCTTAGACACTTTAGTTTATCGTTTTTAATATGTTTACAAGCGATATCCAAAGCAGTTTATTCACCAGGCAACATTTAATTCGATAATTGTGTGTTTTATTATATATCGTAAATCGATGTAATAGTAAAATCTATTCGTCGTTTTCCGGTCATCCAAGGCTGTCATATAGATGGCCAACCATAATTGTGAGGAACACACAGACTTGGATTTTATCTAACTAGATACTGCTATATTAAATGTATGCTTTGAAACGAAATAGATTGATTCCAAATTTTTATTGTTTCTTTTCTGAAACAACAACAATCATATTAATAATATTTACGCAAGTCAAGATTTGAAAACATTTCTTTCATTATTTTTGAAACTTTTGGACTGTCAATAAAACAGTACAGATGCGTACAATCTCGTAGGTCAAATAGATTTTCATTAGAAAATTGGTGAAAACAACTCAAACTGGTTCGTGAAATGTAGCATTCGTCTGCCAGTATTTTTTTTATACTAACAATTGACATTTTTTCTGACACACTGCATATAAACTTCAAAGTAAATAAGCAGTATTTATTCAAATTCGAATTCGCCCAATGAAACTACAGCATAGCAAGAATTTGCATCTTAAAAGCCTCCGTATCCAACATTTTGAAAATTCGTGTCGGCATCGAATGACATCGAAATCATACTTGATAGTCCTCTGCAAGCGTTATAGACAGGGATCCGGCAGCACAGACAATCACCTCATCGAGTTCACGGGTGAAATTCTAGAATCAGTGAAAATTCGATTCGCATATTAAAACGCAGTCGGTCTGCCGAGTAATATCTTGGTGGAAAACACCTGAAAACCCGATTTTAGCGGTGTACTCGTATGTTTACCATTGTGCTTTCCTGCTCCCAAAAGTATAAAAAAACATGGAGGACTGGAAGCAGTAAAACTCAATGGTAAACCTATGTCAACCTATCAAATCGGGTTTCTAGGTGTTTTGCACCAAGATATAACTTGGAAGACCGATTGCGTTTTAATATGCGAATCGAGTTTTAACTAATTCTGGAATTTCAGCCGTGAACTCGATGAGGTGATTGTCTGTGCTGCCGGCTTCCGTTTCACTATACTGTTAAAAATATGGGGCATTTGCTGCATCGTCACTCCATCGCTTTTATAGGAAACTGTAACTTGACTATATTATGGGCATTCTCATTGGTCAGAACAGAAACATTCTATAAAAGTGGTGGAGTGAGTATGCAGCAATTGCTGCATATTTTTAACAGTGTAGCTTTATATTCAGCGGCAATCGGTAGAGTATCTTTATACTCAGCGGGAATCGATAGACTACCTTTAGCAGTGGCAATCTAATAGGGTACCTGTAACACTGACATTGAGAGTCCGAGACACTCCAAGGTTGTCCACAGCAAGACTGCTTAGACCCATGGTAGCCACACATCCATGAGAAATATTTATTTGAATCATTAGAGTGACTCTCCTTTTGTTTACATTTTTAATTCTGGGATTAGACTAATTTCAACTACGGATGTCTCGAAATATATGCGTATTTCGACATATGTAATCTCTCAAGATGTTTTTGTTTTTACACAATGTGTATAAAAAGGTAAATTTTATGCAGTATTACTCAAAAAATTAATTCTCTGAAATTAAAGGAAAATGGCTGATATTCAGGTGATTTTGCTGCATGGTCAGGCCGGATTCAACATTTAGCGATTTTTTTGGCGAATTAAAATTTCGCCTAATAGACTTAAAGTAAAAACCCTGAAGTGGGTAATTAATAGATTTTCACAATTTTTTCATTCGATTCCTTAGTTTTATAGTGTAAACGAACTTCGCACCAAATATGAAGTTTGTAGGTGCCGTAGATACATACGATCTTTTTGATGAATGAGTCAGTCAGTGATGAAATTATCGATTTTCAGACATTTTCAAATGTCATTATCTCGGAAACTAATTATGCTTTATTTATAAAATTTTGAATTCTGGGTATTTAGGGGGGCCTTACTACGTACTCTGTATGACAAATACGTAGGTCAAATACATTTTCAGTAGTAGAGTGCCGAAATTTGGCGAAAACAGCTCGAACTGGTTCGTGTAATATAACACACTAGTATGCCAGACGAACTTGGCTGACACACTGCCGTGTGTCTAGATTTGAACTTTCATATAAATATGGATCCAGGATCGACATAGATCCATGATAATTTTATGAAGATGAGAAAAAGTAAAATAAAATATTAACTACAATTGCATTTTATTAATTTTAAAGACAGATATATAGAAGCAGTGCCAGAGATGGACCCGATCCGGTTAAGTTGTTACAATGACAAGGGTCAGAGAAATAATGCTTATCCTCTCCAAAAAACATGAACAGTTGTATACTTAATAAGGGACGCATGTAGCCTAAAATGTAAAATCGTTTGATCTATTATAACCCTAACGGTGGATACTTTTAATATTAATTTTGAATTATAATTCAACCAAGCATTTAAGCAATTGGCGTAACTGAAATTTCCGCATATATTATCAAACGCAAGTGTATGTTACAAAATTGCATAATGAAGAACATAATGAGAATCATAAATTATAACGAATGAAGGCGTCATATAACGTAAAAGGAGACAACAATGTGGATGCACGTTTTTTTTTTCGTAAAAAACAATTAAATCGTTACGAGTGAAGCTGTAAGATGAATACTTATTTATATATACTGTAAATTATAATGATTATTGAGTGATACCCTACAAAACAATTAATAAATTAATTGAAAATGCAATATTAAGATATAATACAGTGCAGTCAGCTCAAAAAATATGAAATTTACGAGCTCAATTCTATTTATGAGTGGAATCTCCCTAAAAATAAAAAGGGAATTTAAAAAAACTTTGAATAAATATACCTATTATACGGATCCCTCAATATTCAAATTAATTAGAACAGATATAGAAAAAATCAATGTGTTAACAACATCAGGAATATATAAGAAATAAAATTCAATGATGGCGATGCAAAAGAAGAAGAATATATAGGTATGACTAAACGGAAAATAGGAGAGCGAGTTAAAGAACACGAAAGAGACATAAGTTTAAATAAAGACAGAACAGTAATAGCCCGATTAAACAATAAATCCTTAATACAGATAAATGTTAACGATATAGATGAACTAACAAATTATACAATTTGAATTATGCATTAATGCGCTAAGCTACTGAGAATAGTACAGCGAACCCCCTAATTTGAAATAATATGTTGCACGACAGTATCGACAACAGATGGCGCCACCTTTTGAACTTGAAAAAGACCGGGAAATGCTCCAACTAAAATGAAAGGCGATGAAGACAATGTTAGTAAACTGAAGATTCCAGAGAGAGTGGGGGGAAAATATATTTTGACATTTCTAGGAATTTATGACAGTTTTTAAAGACTGACTTCTCCAATCCGGAAGAACGTTAGGTAATGGTTGCCCTTAGTGTGCTCCTAAACCAATGGCCATCACTTCCGGCCTTATTGCGGCAAGAGATCGAGTTGTCAAATGTCCGCCATACAAAAACAAAAACAAATTGTTTTATAGAAATAATAATTATTTGTATAAATGTAAAATTTATAAATGAATAAATGTTTTAATACTTTACGCCGGAATTAATCTTAGATCCAGAATCTCCACGATAGCTTTTCAATATGTTAACACATATACATAAATTTTCGAGAAACTATACATGAAGAACAAACAAACAAGTCAAGCGTTCACAGTTTTTACTCGCCAATTCTTCATTATATTGCTTATTACACTGTTTATCGATTATGCTTGAGACAACAAACATCTAAAATAAAATAAAATATATATAATAAAATATTCAAAATATAATAATTTATCACATTTTTCTTTAAACATGAAAAGAGAAATTTTTTCGTATTATCAGCATAAATAAGACAATGTAACATATATTATTTAAAAAAGATAGAAACATGTAAATCCGTTAAATGGTTCTAAATTTATCGCAAAAAACAGCCGAAAAATAGCCTTTCATTAGACAGAAAACATATCTATAATTAGAAAAGTTTGTATCAGAATTCTCTATATCTAATATTAGGTATCAACAAATTTTCCCTTTATCCCTAAATTTATTTTATTTTATTCGGAATTAAATTTTATTTAAGCGCAGTCGTAGATAAAAATGGATCACACCTTTCTATTTGTTCAAAAAAGTATAGTATAAAAATACTTAAGTTATTGTGGCCATAAAGTTTTAGATTGCGGTGCCCTTTCGTAGCAAACAAAAATGATACCAACCTTACCTCTAAGATAACTTATAAATAATATATAATCAGAATGCCAATAATACATAAAAAAAATAGTCGGATGTGCCAAAACCAAAATTTTCGTCTATCTCACTAGGGGCCTCGGCCCCCTACGAGCTACGCTCGCCAACCCCCGTTCAGACACCGCAGTCTCTAAAAGCATGCTAATTTGATCGGATTTAAAAAGATTTTGAAAGATTGAATTATAATTTTAAAAACAATGGCGATCTCCCTATAAACGGGTTTCTATTCCTTTCTCTTTGTTTGGGGAATTTTAATGAAAAATCAGCTGCTGTTAAAAAATACAATGGCTGTTTTCGTCTTTGATTAAATAAAATTAGTTAAACATTTCAAAATAAGCTAATATAAAATGAATTAAGTAAACAGAGTCTTTGTCTCCTGGTATTTTTTAACAAAGCGGAAAGAAAGTCCTTTTAAATGCATCGTTTTTAATCTGATGAAATTTTCACCAAACTTTTCTCTCTCTTTTTAATATTCGCGTGAAACTACTTTTGTTAGAAATGAAATATTATGTACGCTCAATTTTTAAATTTAAACTGTTTTGCAATATTATTTTTAGTTCATTTTACGTAATAAGTGTAATGTGACGTAAATGTGATGTAATTTTTCCTATTTAAGACTTCTAAAGCATGTTAATGAATTTATTATTTTACAATGCCCTTTCTCTTTTAAAATTCACGTGTAAATATAGTTTTTATGAAATGAGTTTCAACAAGTTCCTGTTTTTTACACGTAATTATTTAATTCTGTATTGAAAGTTTTTTTCTGTTTATAATAGTCACGTGTAAATAAATTTTTAATTTGAAGAAAACATTATTGTTTGCGCTGTTTATACAGTTGGGAACAGCTTAAATTAATAGCATTTTCTAAAATAAGTAAAAAAAAATCTCTCTCGAAATGCTGAAAATTTGAATTTAAAATAGAAATAAAACCTCAAAAAATGAGTCAAATTAAAAAAATAAATGACGTCTGCACACCGGGTAATTCTAACGTATAAAATGATCTAAAAATGAAATAATTCCCATGCACAATTTTTGCTCCTATAAATCTTTTTTAATGGAACGATTTTGTCTAACTTTAGCGTTAAATATCTCTTAAAATAATTCTTTGATTTGAAAACTGTCTGCATCAGCGTGTTTATCAAACATTTCTCTATAATACCGCCGATTTTCCTATTTTTGTATGCAATATTTTTCTTAATATTAACGGAGAAAGACATAAAAAATTCAAAGGTCATAAAAAATTCAAAGGTTCAAAAAGGTCATAAAAAATTCAAAACCGGCGGCGGCGGTAACAGCGTAAGTTACTTTTTTCTAGAATAGAGAGATACATATTAATAATTCAAAATTCGCTATCACCACCAAAATTAAATGATAATATCTATGCCCAACATGATGATTCTAAAGGTATATAGGTTCGTAAAAAGGATAAAAATAACAAGGAGATGTCAGTTTCCTACAGAATTTTGGAACCTACCCTCTTATATATATACGCAGCCACAGTTTCCAACTCAAAGAGTATAAAATCGACCCCTGTTGTTCAATATACACTCAATTGTAATAAAGATCTATTTACGTTAAAAATGTTACAGAATATTAAGTTCGATTAAATTGCGTGCATTATTTTTTTAGGTTTTTGCGAAAAATATGAAAAATTCAGCATAGCAGAGCCACATATTGCGCGATTAACTACAAAAACAAACCAGTAACAGCTTACGTCAACGTATAACTGAATCTGAAGTTTGATGAAAATCCGTGCATTAGTTCTTGAGATAGATCTTTTGCGGAAAACGTACAAAAAGCAGCCCAGCAGAGCCACCTGGAGGGATATTTACATCAAAATCTGATCAGCAACAACTAATGTCAACGTTTAACTTAATCTGAAGTTTGATGAACATCCATCCACCAGTTCAATAAATAGAGCTATTGCATAAATCGTGAAAAATGCAGCATATTACTGCCACCGTTTGGGCGATATGCACAAAAAACTAATTATCACTAGCTTATATCAAGGTCTCACTGAATTTAAATTTTTATTAACTTCAGTACATTAGTTCATGAGATAGATTTATAGCTTAAATCGTTAAAAACGCAGCATAACAGCGCCACCTGTTGCATGATATACACCAAAACATAATAAGCAACAACTTAAGTCAATTTGTAACTGAATCTGTGCTAGTTCTTGATATAGAGCTATTGCAAAAATCAAGAAAAATGCAGCCTACCAGCGCCACCGGTCGGCCGATATACAACAAAAAATAATCACCCCGAAAAAATAGCACCAGCCCATATCAAGGTCTAACTGAGTCTAAAGATTTGTGAAATTCTGTGCATTAGTTCTTGAGATACAGCGCCCACAAAAGTTTTGTCACACACAGAAAGAGTGACAGACTCACAGACATTTTCTAAAAACTGCCAAATCGTGTTCAGGACGTACAAATCAGTCGAAAAACGGAAGTCGACATTTTTTACGAATCTAATTGATACTTCTTCTATATCTTCTGTACTTCTATATATTCTTGTAAAGATAGAAGACAGTAAAACATACGATTTTGCATTTTTTCAGTAAAGTAGTAAGCTGCAATATATTGCTGCTAATAGTAAATGTTAAAGTAGTATAATTTTTACTTGAATTTCATTTTTTTTTTCGTAGTGATAATCAGAAACGATAAAAGAATTTAATATAACTGGTGTTTTTTCTTATATAAGGTATTAAGTATGACATTTTCTTTGTTACTCTCATGAAAGAGTCCAATAAAATATTTAATTACATGTATTGAAAATACATATTTACAATTTTTTATTAGTAAATGAATCCGAAGATTAAACTTATATTGATAAAATAATACTCTTTTTTCTAAGCTTTGTAACACAAATTTGTAATCTAATTATTTTAAGGATAAAACGGCATAGATTTTTTGATATTTTATGACCTTTTTAAAACTAACGAGTTAATATATTTTTTTTTTTTTTTGAAGTATATAATTACGAAATTTTGTGAAAATTTATTTTACATTTTAAATATTTCCCTTTTAAATAAATATTGTGTTTATCTTCTTTATTTGAGTTGCATTGAACAAGAAATATCACATACTGTATTTGTAATCGAGTTATATTTAAAAGCGATAAAGTTTGAAAAAAATCTGTCTGGCAAATTAAATTAATATAACGTAAAACACAATTTTGGGGATTTTATTTTTTTTTTTAATCCAAGAAAGTTTTAACGGAAATCTATCGATGAAGTGGTTATTAGAGATGAATATATTTTTTTTTCTAAATATTTGATAGAAATATTTTTTTCAGAATTTTCATAGAATTTTCTTTTAGGAGATTGATTTTCTATAGATGGGCTGAAATCGATATAAATGTGTTTCTTTTTTATAATTTAAATGTGTTTATAAAATACTAGCTTAAGGTACCATGCGTTGCCCGGAATTTTAAGAATGTTTGTAATGAAAAATCAATTTCAGAATTAAACATACAGTATAACAAACAATTTTAAAAAAGCAGTCGAAAATGCGTTTATAAAATACTAGCTTAAAGTACCAGGTGTTGCCCGTATTTTTAAGAATGTTTGTAATGAAAAATCAATTTCAGAATTAAACATACAGTATAACAAACAATTAGTAAAAAGCAGCATATACATGAATCAAATGAAAACCCAATATAAAAATGTATAAATTTATATAACAGACGCAAAATAATAGAGCTATAAATGAGCTTATTTCCATCCATCATTGGAGCAATAAAAGATAAAAAGTTGAAATGTCAAACTGTCTTTGAACTGTACGCGTACATGATGAAACGAACAAAAAACAATTGCTTTAAAGCAGCTTCATAAACTAATGTAAATGATAAATACTATAAAAGCAATGGAATGCCTGAAAATCATTTCAAAATAATAACTAATGTTGATGGTATTTAGGGTTTCGTTCATCTGATAAAGCCCTTTTCGTCTCACTCCTCTCTCTGTCTGTCACAGAGCCCATTCTCAGAAACTATATATGTTGGAGAATTGAAATTTTGGATACTTATAGTTGAAAACCTCACATCAAACGACAAATCATAAAATTTTGAAAAATTCTTATATTCACCCGTCTGGGCTCAAACATGTATATTTTAAGCTTTTTTTTCTAACTGAGCTCCTAATTAAATTGAAGACTTGAAATTTTGAATACTTATAGCTGAAAACTTTCGATCACATGACAAATCATAAAAATTTCAAAAAGTCCTAAATTCCCCCCCCCCCCCGGTCTCTAACTTGTGTATTCTAAGCAATTTTTCTAACCTCCACCTTTTCAAACGGGGTGCACTTTTCTAACTTTTGTCGACACCCCTTTGACCACTATTTCATATTATGCACCATATCCTACATATTTTAGTTCCACTTTTTACCGCCAGGGTGCACTTAACTATCTCGGGTGCTATGGGCCCGATCCCCTCGAATAATATATCTATGGATAGGTTGTAAAACGGAGTTTCGTTCGGATAGAGATTTGTTTAAAATAAATAGCGCCCCCTTGTTGCGAAATGTGCAACTAAAAGATTTTGTAAAAGGATAAATTGTTTTGAAAGGAATATTAAATAAAAACCTCTGTGCGATCTGTGATCAAACTTACCCACTTGATTTTACTTTAAATCATTTTCCGCATTTAATAATAGGCGAGTGCTTACAACTTAGTTTTCTCCATTCAACATGCAAAAAAAAAATAAATTGCCTATCAAGATTTATGTAAGTTAAACTGTATCTAATGGCTCTTGATTCTTTTTTTAATCGTAAAATAACTGGACTATAACAGGCATCATATATTAATTATAAAGCGTGTCATACGCTAGAATACAATACTGTGAAATGTAAGATGTACACTTAACTTTCGAAAGCCATCTTTAACTTTCAAAAGTCAAATTTTTGCATAATTTTCATAATTTCAAGATACATTTTGTTTCAAAAGATTTAAACAATTTTATCGGCCACACTAGTATAGTATATATTATTTTATATCTTCACTCATTTTTATAAAGAGATAGGTTAAAATATTTTTGTTCTATAAACAACCTCCATAATTTCTTCCACCTCATTAAAGCACAAAAAGCAGTGAAATGAAAAAATTACTTCAAATATCAGTTAAAGCATGTTATAAGGTCTTTTAACAGGCAATGTCATGTATTACTTTGCATTTTTACAAATTGTTTTGCAAAATAAAACACTAATCTATTAAAATATCTTATTTAAGCATAAATTTCGTGTTTGAACGCAAGCGATATAATATAAATTTTAATAATAGTTTTTCTTTAAGCATTTGAAACATAATTTCTAAAAAATAACAATGAAATAAAATTTATGTTTTTTCCAGTTACCTTCAAATAAAATAGAGAATTAATATGTTTTACTTGGCATTTTAACAAACTATTTTGCAAAAACAAAACACAAATCTATTAAAATGTCTTATTTAACCATAAATAGCAGTTAAACATGACAATAGTAAGTTGTATTAAACAGCAAATTAGTAATGATTTCAATGGTGGTTATTTTTAAACATTTTAAGAATATTTTCTCAAACTTTAAAATGAAAAAAAAAATGTCTGTTGTTTACAATTACATTTAGAGTGAAATAGAGCTTTAAAATATACCTTTGAATATGGTAATAAGAAAAAAATAATTTTTATTATTTCTCCTTTTCTATTATTGAAAACGGTGGTTATTGTACCGTCAACTACTTTGGGCTACTTTGGTCCTTGCGAGGTTACTTTGGTCCATCCCATAAAAAAGGCTTTATTCTTTGTATTGAACAAACAATACAAGATAATTTGGAGTTTTTGCTATTGAAAAACACTTAAGACCCTACTATAAGGTATTTGAATAGTTTGGGGTTAATTAAAAATCTTTAGTGGCAACACTGGATGTGTTTGTAAACAACTGTTTTCGTGTGTAGATTTTAACTCCCCAAACTTTCTATAGTGAGACAATCTGGAAAAGAGATACAAATAAGGTAAGTGTCAAAATATTACATTTAGAAACCTGTGACCCATGTGTGATCATAGTTTTTCCTTTAACTGTTTATTTTGACAGAAAATGTTTATGCTTTCTTACAGCTACCATGTTTTCGGGACTACTTTGTGCCAGGACTTTTTTGGTCCGGAAGTATCCCAAGTTACTCAGAAATGACTTTTATACAACCAAATCTCTAAAAAAATGTATTAAGTAACATTTTTTTTCAAATGTTACTTTAGCAAAATGTTACAGTACAGTTTTTGTTCCAGTTGCTGAGGATAACATAATGAAAACTGCTTCTCGTGTCTTCAAAATACAGATTTGTTTTATTGTGTTTAAAGGGTATCAGGACTCTTAAATCTTTAAAATTTTCGAAATTTCAATTTTTGTAGATGTTAAACTCCTATTTTTCTGAAATTTTTGATATAATTGTTTCCCTGAAATTCCCATTAGAACAGAAGTTATGGTTTTTTGAAATATACCCGCTCGAAAGCTGAAGAAGTCCGAAACTTTGGAGTCCTTTTTCTACAAATGAAGTTTTTGGGCGTAACGCGCACGATATCTCAAAAACTTCTGAATATTTTTTCATGAAAATTTCAAAACGTATGTTTCATGTTAGTCTTTATAAACTGAACCTAAAATTTCCATTTTATTGTTCAAAAAAATATTTTTTTAGGTGAATATACTGTTGAAAATTTCTAAATTTTACATAAGCTAAATACAAATTTGTATTAAAAATATAAAAATGCTTTAAATACAAATTTATTTAGGTTCAGAGTAATTATTATAATCTGAAGTATAAGTAGGTCCTAAAATTTTTATTCTAGTTGCAAAATTTATTTTGTAATCCTGCGCGTAATCTGTTATGCCGATTTTGTGCTCGTTAAATGTCTGACAGTTTGGAGCGCCTGTAAATACTAACTCTGCATCTTGCAATATTGTAAATATTTGAAATGCAAGGACAACTTATATCTTTCATCCCAATTAAAATTGTGTCTTAAAATCAAGTACATTTTAAGATATTAAATGTTGAAAATGGTCTTTTTTGTTCATTTTTTTCCAATTTTAAGAGTCCTGAGACCACTTAAATGTTTAAAAAAATACATTCGTTTATAAAGTTTGTAGTGTTAATTCATTAGCAGATCCTATTGCAATCAATTGCTAATTGGTTTCAATATTCCAACATATGATTTGTATTCATTTTATATGAAAATATGTAAATGGACCAAAGAAACCCAGAGCAGGGGCTACTTTGTTCGAAAACTTTAAAAATAGTTTTAAAAAAAAATCATAAAAAGTTGCCTCTTTAAAACCATAGAATTTGCTTCATTGTTTCCTGTTAATTGCTTACAATTCAATTTCGACCCTGGAAAATCATATATAATATTTTTTAACCCTCCGACTGTCTTGGAAAAGGGCAAAATTGTAATGTTGTTTTCTCTGCATTTTGTTTTAAATGCTAAAAAAATGATTCTTTGAACATTTTATAAAAAAAACAATATCGAATATGAATGCAATCCTTGAAAGTATTAATCATTGTTCAATTTATTAAAAATACATTAAATCAATAGAATTATATTACTTTAAATATTGCTTGTATTGCAGTGAAACCTGAAGCTTAGTGAACGTATTAACACGGGCTTGTCAGTGAGGGGGTTAATAATTGAAATGTTAGTGGAACCAGGAAGAAGTGGTCTAAAGTGGTCCCCCGGTTGACGGTATTATTTTAGCTGATAGTAATAACTATTTTTAATAACAATGATAACAATAAAAATAATATGACGTAACTTTGGGTTACTGTAACCACGGAATTGGCTGGTGGAATCATCCCCCCCCCCCAAAAAAAAAAAAAAGGTTTTAAGTCAGTCCTGTACATACTACGTTACTTATAAAATATTGGTTTATCATGTGAACATTACCAACACAGTAGAACCTGGAATAATTCAAAAAACTTTTTACTTTACAAATACATAGTATAAAGAAAGTATTGTAATCATGACTTGTGTGTGAGTGTGCCAACACGATAGCATCCGATCAACACTTCCGATTTGTTTTAAGCTGATAATAATAATAATAATAATAATAATAATAATAATAATATCAATAATATACCGTAACATGTATTGGATTAAGTGAACCCTTGAGATGGATAGATGAATCCAAACAAAAAATGTTTTAAATCTGTCCTGAAAATACTATGTCACATGTAGAATGTTGGTTTATCAAGTGAACATTTTCAAACCGCAGTTCTAGGACTAATTCAAAATATGTTTTACTTCCCAAAAACAATTGTATAAGGAAAGTGTTGTAATCATGAACAGTGTGTGTGTATGTGTGAACACTGTAATTCCCAAGCGGTACCCATTCCCATTTAGCGAATATCATATACAGTATTGTCGCAAGTACTGAATAGATTTTCAAAAAATCCAGCCGACGGCTCAGATATTCAATAAATTAAGATAGATTTCACAGCATTTTGGGATAGATTGCTTAGGGTAAATCACTAAGAGCATGTGACAGAGTATACGTGTTAAATATTGCAGATATGTAAGCAAACATTAGTAGAGCAGCGGTAACACCTCCGATGTCTAAACGAGAAGTTCAGCGTTCTAATCCAAACAAATTCTAATGTGTCAAAATTATATATATATATATATATATATATATATATATATCCTTCTGAGACCCAAGAAAAATATAATACATATATTTTTTGTAATATGAGTTTTTTTCAACAAATAGGCATCAAAAATGATGTTTTTGAAGAAATTAATAAATTTCGATTTTTTAATTTTGTTTTGCAGCACATCCATCTAAGTGGATGTTCAGGCCATAAGTCGCTTTAAAATTATTAAAAAAATGCTAAAACTATGGGAAAGAATAGAATTTATTATAAAGAACATAAGGCAAGTATTAACATCTGCTATTAAAATTACAAAAAAAAAAATTGTTTAAACAAATTAAAATAACATAAAAACGAAACTTACCAGCAGAACGTAGAATTCCAACTTGACTCATTTATTACGCCATTTTTGTAAACAAAGTAGTTACCGTTGCCAAAATCCAAAAGCTGAATGTTGATTTTTGATTCAGACATTACCATGCTAAACTGGTTTTAGATCGCTACAATGAAATTTAACGCAATAGAAAGAGAAAGCAAAACATCCATTTAAATGGATGCCAGGTCTCAGGAGGATATATATATTTTGGACATACACCACTGTTCCGAAAGTCAAATGGGGAAGATCCATTTTTTTCATTTTTTTTTTATTTATCTCAATCTGGATTTTGTATGCAAGTATGGAATTTTGTAATCGGTTTTTAAACCAATTCCCGATGGGATAAAATAATAAAAATAACAAGGTTCAAAGGTGTGTTTCCGATGAAAATGCAACATTTTAATATTTTACAACTTAATACATTAATTTTAAGGCATATTTCAATTAACCCGACATAGAAGATAAATCACCAAATATTCGCTGTAACGCATAAAATGGTGTGGGAGTTGAAAAATTAATCGATTTAATCATATGACAAAAGAGGAACGTCAAAATAGGTCAAATGGCTGTAAAACTACAATAAATAAACATCTTGAAAATATATTATAAATAAAAAATGAAGAGTGTAATGTATTTTTTGTAAATGACGTTTTTACAATGAATAGTTTAATATTAATTTATTTAGGACTATACCTTGAGAAATCAGATTAATAATTCTAAAAATAATGTTTAAATAATTTTTCATCTTATCTTTTCTAATGAAAAGAAGAAGGGCAAAATTCATAAATTACTAATAAATTCACTTGCTTCTGTTTTCTACCAAACCAGAAATATCAGTGAATTTTTCATAATTCGGATCAGACAAATTTGTGTATTGTAACAGAAATTGAATGCTTCTAAAATACATCTTTTTAAAAGCTATTTTGCTTTTATACATTTTTGTTTTGGATGAAACTAATCCTGGTGAGGTATACATTTTTATATAATTATACCATTGTAGCTAATAATATGTCATTTGTAGAAGTAATAATATTTTAAAAAGTTTTTGTAACAAATTTAATTACGTTGAAGTTAAACGTGCTATTAAATAGCGTAATTTTTAATTAATAAACGTTTTAATGCAAATCAGCATCAGCAATTCGTTTAAAGTTTCTAGCCTTTTATGAAGATAATTTTCAGAAATATATATATATAAAACCAAACCAAAAATTCGAAACCACGGAACTGATCCGAAGATAAATATACTAAACCAAATGATAACGACAAAATAACTAAAAACAACTAACTTCGAAAGCAACATACTTTAAAAACGGCAAACTTTAAAATTATTCAAACTAAAACCAAAAGAAATTGAATCAATGGAGACAGGTGACAAGCACTTGCGACTTGCTCTGCGGGGTTAAAACCAGTTTTATGTGCACAACGCTCCCCCAACAACCTGTCAAGACCAAATGGAAAAAACTGACGTATCGAATGAGCTGCCAAGACCCATCGAAAACCTACAACTAGACGTGAAACTTCAAACAAACGTGCACGCAAACTCTAAACGGTCAAAATTACAGTTACTCCTCTCTTTGCATCCACATTACCTCTATATCTCTGCGATAAGTCTTACACTTTACGAAATTTCGCAGCAGACTCTTCAAATATTTTTCAGGATAGCCATGGTGCAATGCCAGAATATACCATTTGTAAAGTTCTTCAATTTTTTGCCCAGTTTTTGATGTAAGTCTATCTATACGGTTTAACCCGTTAACAAAAATGTTTCTATATATTGAGATATGCACATTTGATCCAAAATTTAACATTTTTATAGTTTCAAAGTTAAAGCTTTTTCGTTTGTCATATATATCTGTTTTTATCTCACCATTTTTTATCTCGATATTAATGTCTAAATAATTGACTATATTTTTACTTTTCGACTCCAATTTCAAATATAAACCATTAGGATAGCAATGGAATTTTTCTTTTTTCACATCATTGCATCTGACTATTAAAACGACATCAATGTAACGAAAGCACCTCATACCTCATTTATATCAATTTGTTCCTCGTACATGTAGTATAAGTAGATATCGGCTAAAATCGAACTACAACTTCCCCACATTGGAATACCTCTAACTTGTTTGTAAACAATTTTCCCGTCATATAAGTAGTTCTCACTCACTACAAAATTAAACAAATTAGTAAACCATTCCTGTCCGATAGCAGAGGATTTATATTTATTGAAAAACTCCATAATTTTTATTTTAAGATTATCCAAATCTATACTATTATACAAATCTTCAAAATCATACGCTGTTAAACTCGAAATGTTTTTCATTAGATTTAAATGTTTAATTAACTCAAAGCTGTTTTTTATTATACAAGCCGGCTTATATTTCAATACTTCATCAAAAATCTCTTTTAATAATTTCAACAATTTTTTATTACAATTTTCCAAATATGAACCGAAACCACGCATCTCTCTATTCTAAGAAAAAGTAACTACCGCTGTCACCGCCACCGCCGCCGTGGATTAGTGGGTCATTTTGGGTCATAATGGGTCAGGGTCAAACTAATTATAGCTAAAAAATGGTTCAATCATTTTTAACTAAATTTGATATCCAGCCGTTTCGGAACACGAGAAAACTATTGGGCTACGTCAGATGTTCGAGAAATTTCGAAGTGAAAATTCGATTAGTGGGACATTTTTGAGTCAAAGTGGGTCAATCTAAGTTTATCAAAAAACGGCTGTAACGATTTTGACGAAACTTTGTATTCTATCGTTTTCGAGCACGAGAATACCATTGGTCTAGGCGTTGCCACCGAAACACTCAAGGCCTGAGGACACGAGTTGTGACGTCATCACTAATTGACCGGCTTCTTACTAGTGTTGGAATTCACACCGGAAAATTTTGAATAGCAATTTTCTTTATTTTATTTGTGAAATAGCTATCATCTTATAAACCAATAGTAACTATTTTGAACTTACTGGTGAGAAATCTGAATTCCAAAATAAAAATTCAGCCAGATGCGGAATGCCTCAGTGTTGCCGCATCTGGTTGATTTTTAATTGGGGGACTCCAATTCTCACCAGTAGGTTTAAATAGTCAGTATTGTTTTATCAGATGATAGTTATTCCACAAATAAAATAAAAGAAAATTGCTATTCAAAATTTTCCGGTCTGAATTCCAACACTCGTGAGAAGTCGGTCTACTAGTGATGACGTCACAACTCGTGCCCTCAGTCCTTGAGTGTTTCGGTGGCAACGGTCTAGGTCGCATGTTCCAGAAAATTCCGTTAGTAGGTCATTTTGGGTCTCCATGAGAAAGAGAGTCAAACTAATTGAATCTAAAAAAAGCCTCAAAACATTTTGTCAAAATTTTGTAATATACCATTTCTGGGCATGGGATGACCATTGGGCTAAGGCACATGTTAGAAAAAAAATGATTACTGGGTCGTTTTGGGGTCGTGTGGGGTAAGCTAATTGTATAGAAAAAGCTCAAAACATTTTGACAAAATTTTGTATTACATCTTTTCTGAGCATGAGAAGACCATTCGGCTAAGTCACATGTTCGATAAAATTCGATTGGTGGGTCATTTTTGGTCACTGTGGGTCAAGATAATTGTTTCTAAAAAACGGCTAAAACGTTTTGACGAAATTTTGTATTATACTGTTTCCGGGCACGAGAAGATCATTGGTTTCGGTCACATGTTCGAGAAAATTCGATTAACGGGTCATTTTTAGGTGACTGGAGTCAAGCTAATTTTATCTAGAAAACGGTTAATGATTTTGATTAAATTTCGTTTTCAATCGTTTTGGGGTTCGAGAAGACAATTGGTCTATGTCGCATGCTCAAGAAAATTCGATTAATGGGTAATTTTGGGTCACAAAGAGTCAATGTCAAGCTAATTGTATCTAAAAAATGGCTCAAACAATTTTGACAAGAATTTTTACTACACCATTTTCCAGCATGAGAAAACCATTGGGATAGGTCACATGTTCGATAAATTTCGATTAGTGGGTCGTTTTTGGGTTACTGTGGGTCGAGCTAATTTCACCTGTAAAACGACTTTATCAATTTTGACTAAATTTTGTATTCTATCGTTTTCGGGTTCGAAACGATCATTGGTTAGGCCGCATGTTCGGAAAGGTTCGGTTAACGGGTCATTTTGGGTCACTATGGCTCAGGAACATGCCAATTTCATCCAAAAGTAAGAATGATACAATGAGAATAAAATATCGAATTGAGCGCAAAGCTAATTTTGACCGAGCAAAGTTCGGTCATCCCAGTTAGTTAGTAATTTAATGTTAATATTATTTTATTTTGAGTATACGCACTACTCATATAGAGGGCGAGCTGCCCAAACGTTATCCAAAAAGTGGTTTCTACGTCGAACACAATTATAGATGAAAGTAATGCATCATCTCGAAAATTGAATAAACTATGTAAGTAAAACTAAAACTAGCAACCCGTGGTTGTTGGAAAAAATTCTTGAACAGTGGTGAAATTTTCTCGCTTAGCCAAGACGGCAGCTTCTATCAGCCACTTTCTAAACTTCCCGCAGAGCACATGTCACGTTTCAACATCAAGAAGCAAGAAAACTCTTGTGGTAGACCCTTCACCGAACCCTTCACTGAACCCTTCCCTGAGGTAGGTCTTGAACTAAGATTATGCCAATACCAACTTTCACATTAGAATTTTATACTCTGAAGACTGGCCAGAATACACTAATTAGTATAAAACTACAGCGAAAACCCCGAACCACAAATTTCATAATGAATTTCATAATTGTTTTCATAATGAATCTAACAACAACTGAAAGAAAACGAATTTTGCATTAGTTCCTTAAAACTTGTAGATCACAAAAATATAATTTTCATATTTATATCATGTAGTGAATATTTTATATAAAATATAAACAAATAAAAAGGGTCAAAATACAGAAATGTTCATGGCATTTCTTAAATAGATTTTGGGAATTTTAACTCTCCACCAGATATATAGCAGAATAAGATGTAATATTGAATTTGAATGTTTCAAGTTTTGAGATATTAATTTTTGTTTGAAAATTTCTAACAAACAAAATCGAAAATTAATTCCAATACAGATTTAAAGTATAATTTTTGCAAACGAATATGAACTCCGGCCAGTACATTTTTGACAGAAATCGATTTCTAGAAGACTTCAATGTTTCATCGCTAGTACGGAATACGTTATTAATTAGCGCATTTTATATAAAACTACAAAGCTCGATTCATTTATTTAGATGTTCTATTCGACTTTAACGTATCTTGACATCCATTAATGATATTTTGGATTAAATCTAATTCATTGATTAAACATAAAAGATTTTTCTGAAATAGAGTTTTAAATAATAGTAAATTTATTTTGCAGAATTCATTTTGGAAACCTAATTTGATATTACAGAAACTAATTTTTTTTTCTGTGACGGAAAATTAGTAAGGCACTCTTTATCGTATTCAATTATAGAGTGATAATTTCTACTTATTTCATTACATTTTATTTTAATACATTTTTGATATCAGTTAATTTAAAAAATTAAATTAAATTCTTTAGAAAATAGTAAATTTTCCAACGTAAATAGAATGAAAAATTTTTCACTAAAATCTTAATTATTTTCTGAAGGTATTTAAGTTGGTGTTTATTTGTTGAAAGATATTAATATTTTTAAAAAAACTGACAATCTTTCCATGTAATATGATAAAAAAAGTCTGTTTTTTCTTATTCAGTATATTCAATCATTTATTTAAAATAACATAATTTATAATATATAACTGCTAAAATTGAATATCTAAAACTAGCAGAATTTTTTCTTCGGGAAAACGAAAACATATTGCTGAAAAACATATTGACATACAAAGCTGTATTTTTTCAGTACTAGAAATATTAATAAACACCAGTCATTTTTATTCTATTCAATAATACCTTATATAAAAAGATATATGTTATCTAACTGACATTTAAAAAAAAAAAAAAAAAAAGCTTTTTGAATTATATATTATACTTTTAGGTATAAGAATGGTTTTAATATGCTATATTTTTAACTATTTATCTCAGCGTGTATAAGTAAGGTGTAAAAATATCCACAAGTATTTATTTTATTTTATTATTGATGGGTTATACTACATTTATTGCATTCAGAATTTAATCCTATATATACTCTTTCTTTTTATCATTTGTAAATTTCACAGTAAAGCTGTAGGGATTAATTACATTACTGTTTTGCATTTAATACAAATGTGTACCTTGAAGAAAGTAAACTTTTTAAATCGTGTGCTTAGAAAAGATTGTTTTTTTATGTATGATAATTTTTAATTGCATTTAAAATCATAAGCTGTTAGATAGATTTTAAACATTTATACCATTCCTTAATGTGGTTGAAAGCATTCCTAGTCGTATATTGCGACAGTGACATCTAACATATATATTTCAGCATGTATAGCATCACTGCCATATAACATAATATACAGGTTGTCCCGTCTCAACGGTTTCCAAAGGCTAGTTCCTAAACCTTTAGTCATAGACATATAGTTCCAATTAGAAAAATGCTTTAAATCAGTTAGAGAAATATTTTAAAAGCGATTTGGGTCAATAGAAACATTTCTTAAAAAAATACGAAATTTAAATTTTTATACGGTCCCCCGGTCCTATAAGTTATATTTAGTAAAATTTTCCTATTACACTGACAAGTAAGACAAAAAAAAGTCCCATTCATGTGACACTAAAATTGTGCGAGTTATGAAACTTTAAAAATGCATGACTTATGCCACTTTTCTGCTCTAAAAACAAATGAGTTCGGCTTGTCTTTGAGGGGTCATATTCCAAGTCCTTAATGTATTCGAAGATCTCATTTCATGTGTATTTGCACTTTGAAAAAAAATCGTAGAAGTATTACGATTAAGTTAACATTTATTAAGTTTCAGATTGGCTGAAATACATATGTTTTATTTTGTCAGGATTTGAGACTGTTTCTTTTATGATTTCTTTTAGTAAAATTATGTTACTTTTTACAAGTTTTTATGTTACTTCAACGATCTTATGTATGATTTTCCAGTTCAAAATTTGTATTCGAACTTTAACCCACTTTCAAATATCCGAACGAGATTACATTTTACATACTGGCGCAAATCCGATAACAATCTAATATTATTATGATTTTCAGTGGTTACCATTTATACTTATTTTATAGGATAACACAAAAAATTTCGGATAGATTACCGCCAAGAAGTTTATGAAAAAGTTTTAGATTCGATAATACAAGACAAAGATTGTTGGGTTTTTTAAATTTTATGTATTTTTTAGCACTGAATCCGAAAATTGCCTTAATTTTTAACCATCATGTCAGGATATTTCGCAAATCATAAATTGTCGAATTTAAAGAATAACAAAAATCGGATACTATAAAGTAGAGGAGATGGTTGTATTTTTTAACTTTTGATAATTGATTTTTACGTACTTTTTAGCACTAAATCTGAAAATGACTTTCATTTTTAACTATCACTTTTTGCAAATGTGTAAGTTAAAATATAGCGAAAATCTCATACTATAAAACATACGTAAAACTTTTTTTGTTTTATTTGATTCAATAATTTATTCGATATTTTTGCTTATATTGGGATTCTTACAGCTGGGTGGCGTGATGAGATGGAGCAGGAGATTAAATTTTTAACTTTGAAATTTACAATTTGCGAAAAGCCTTGATGGGATGGCTAAAAATGAAGGTCAGTTCTGGATTCAGCGGTACAGAATACATAAGAATCAATTATCAATAGCTAAAAAAACATGAAATAACCCAACTTTTGCAGGCTAGTGTAATCTAATAATATTTTAAAATACGTATCATTTTGTAAAGAATTGAGGCTGTTAATTTAGCATCATTTTATTTAACAAAAAATCTGTTTTTTTCTTTCTTCTAAAATGTGTATTACAAATTGTATATTTTGCATTAATATGTCAGGATGATTAAAGATTTCAAATTCATATTGCAATGTTAATGTTACTCTCAACCATTTTTTAATATATCTGACGAAATTATATTTCGACTAAATTTGTGAATGACCCCCAATTTGCAGCAAAAAATATGCTCCAACTTTAAACAGGTATTATTCAGTCAATTTTAATCGTAGAACAACGGGACTTTTTTTGTATTACTATTAAAAGGAAAATTTTACTAAATATAACTTATAAGACCGGGGGACCGTATAAAAATTTAAATTTCGTTTAAGAATTGTTTTTATTGACCGAAATCGCTTTTAAAGTATTTCTTTACCTGATTTGAAACATTTTTGTAATTGGAACTATATGCCTATGACTAACGGTTTAGGAATTAGCCATTGAACACCGTTGAGACCGGACACCCTGTATATGCAGGATGCATTACATATACAGGGTGTTGCCGAATTCGACTGACAAATTCGGAGAAGTGATAGTAGGCATCAAGAGGAGGAAAAAATGCCATGGATCATGGGGTCGCAAACCAAGTTCAGTGGGAGAAAATCGCAAGAATATATATGAAGAGTATGACGTCAAATAGAACAAAAAAGGGCAATAATAAGTTGAAAAACATATATCTGTCGTAAAGCAGGATTACAGTGCATTACAATTCAACGTCAGAAAGGAGACGACGAGACATGTCTGTAGGAATTATTCGAAGTTGCAGCAACAAAGGTATTTTTACAACCTACACAGACGGACGAAAGATTGCCGTACGCATTTAAATATCCACAGTGTATTGGTGATGTCTCCTGAACAGACGGCGGACGATCCGCGCTGATACATCTTCCAGTGTGCTCACAGGCGAATGTTAAACAACCGATTTCAAATGGCTGCAGAAGAAGAAATCCAAGGGATTGTGGTTATGCGAATGTGACGGAATATGCAATGAACTTCGCGGCCGCAACTTCGAGCAGTTCCTGTAAAAATGTATCGTCGTCATCTTTTTGACGTTAAATTATAATGAATTTTAATTCTGTTTTACGTTGAATAAATGTTTTTCTACTTATTATTGGCCTTTTTTGTTCCGCTCGACGTCACACACTTCATACTATATTTTTACGAGTTTCTCCCACTAAACGTTGTTTACGACACATATTTTATGACACTTTTTTCATCCTCTTTATGTCTTCTATCAACCATCTAATTTATCGGTCGAACTCGACAACATCTTGTATAGCACATTCGTCCATCTAAATTGTCACAGCTCCCACCAGCAAGAAAAGAAGGAACGACTACAAAAAATTCACTAATAGTTTTGACTTAGATTCCTCTTGTGCACCAAAAAATCAAATAATGGCTCTATCCGTATAACCACATTATATGTTCCATCTGTTCGACGTGTTCAGTTTACACAACAGAGACCAGGCAGATTTTCTGATAGGTTAATTTACTCAATCCTTGAACCGCGTTTTACGTCTTCAATCTTAAATATTTTAGGGTATTATGCACATAGATGTAAATTGTACTGAATATTGTACTGATATTGTTCTGATATTGTACTGAATGTATATTTTAGTGCACATCATAAGTGCACAGGCTATAACATCTTTAAAATGCATTTACAATATTTTTTTTTTTCCATTGGCCGTCACGTAACGGAAAACTCTTGACTGTCCCTGTAATTAAACTATATATCCGACTTTAATAAAATTTGAAACGATTCGACAAAATTTTACAGCAATTATATATTTTAAATTTCAGACCATTCGGAAGGCTGTAACATCAATTTCAGACCATTCGGTTGGATAGTTTTTGCTCTGTTATATGCGGACAGACTGACGGACAGACGAACGGACTGAACGACGGCTATAGGTGCTACGTATTTATATAATTACGAACGCACCTAAAAGCACCAGGAACATGAATAAAACAATAGTATACCTCAAAAACGTGCAAAATACACTTAAGTATTTATATGCCACCCTATATGCAAGCGAATATGAAAGTACAGATCCAGGCTATATGCTTTATATAAAAGAAATTTATATAAAATAACGGTGTGTTGTTTTATAAAATATTTTCTAACATAACAAATACCAGAGCTAACAAAAGGAATTAGAATTAGAAATACTTATTATTCAGCAGTATAGAATTAAATAATACAAATAGCAGAGCTAACAAAAGATGGAAAAATTAACACTGTCTTGAAAAGAAAAAAATTCTATTGAAAGTATAACTGATAAGCAGGTATCCATTTCCAATATATTACGTGAAGCTAATTATGGTCCTAAATATTGCCATATTGAACTGAAATATTTTCTTATAACAATTATATCAAAGGAACTTGATTACATGCAAATAACCCTATCATTTAGGGCTGTAGAACTAAAATTCATGAAAGAAAAAACATAAACAACAAAAAATGTAAACGCCTTAAAAACTATTGCATCTTTAGTACAACTCCTAATCAGAAATTCATCTGTAAGACATTACATTTATAGCAAATATTTCTACAGTAATGAACAGAGGAAAAAAATAAATAGAATTTTTTTCTACAAAATATTTTATTATTATTTCCATCACTTATGCGTTTCTATAATCCATTTACTAAATGATCTATAATGCTCTGCTAAATGATAAACAAAAATAAACTATTTCCCAGAAAATAGATATTTTTCATGGACATCCCAAAGAAAAAAAAAAGTACAATGATTGTATTTTTTGGAACCATTTTGAAATAAATATTTAGTTTAAAAGAATACACACTATTACTCAAAGGAAATTAGAAACTATTTTTTTTAATAAACAAATACAGAAAAGCGAGGGCAATTTTATTAGATGCAGATTCTCTAAAATATTGTGTTATTTTTTTTCTAACATCAATAGTAATACTCACAGTATATTTTCAATAAATATTTCATGAAAGAAACATAAATAATTAAATTTAAAAATCGAAAAACCCGACTGCGTAAAAATCGAACTAATTAATTATTTCTCATCAATGTGAAACTATTTTTATATTACTTAACTATTTTTTAGGGTTCCGTACTTAAAAAGTAAAAACGGAACCATTATAAAATCACTCCCATGTCTGTCTGTCACAGCCATTTTATTCGTAAACTATAGAACGTGGAAAGTTCAAATTCGGGGAAGTAATAAAGACTATTGACCCACATATTTTCAGATTATTAAACATTTATAAATATATTTAGTAAAAATGTAGAGGGACATATTAAGTGACTTGAAAAAAAATCTTTTATTTGTATGTCATGTGGGGTATGTTCAACAATAAACACGATTTTTCATCTCCAAATACATACTTTCGAACTTTACAATACAATAACAATACAACAATTCGAACTTTAACTTTCTTTTTCCTTTTTGCGAGAAAAAAGAAAAAAAATCACTAGGAACTTTGAATCCAAAAGAACTTTTTTAATTTTTAACCTGTGTTTTGCTGGACCCTTCTCTTATTTTCAGTAAGAATTTTAAATTCCTTATTTTCAACAATAAACTTGTTTTTTCATCTCCCAATGCATATTAATTTCGAACTTTAACTATAGTTTTCATATTTTTTTTTTTTTTTTTTTTTTTTTTTTACGGGAACTTAGAACATTTCGGCCCTTCTATCCTAAATTTCGTCAAAGTCCAAACCCACTTCAAAATTCATCTAAGTCCAACCCCCCCCCCCTACTTTCTTCAATGTCCAGTCCCCTATGTTCCTGTGTCCAGCAAATTTTTAAACTTTAACCTGTGTTCCCGTGTTCTGCTGGACTAACTTACTCTCAGCAAAAATATTAAATTCTTTATTTTCAACAATTAACTTGTTTTTTCATCTCCTAATACACATTTAATTCGAGCTTTAACCTTCTTTTTCATTTTTTTTTTGCAAAAATTTTATTTTTACTGGGAACTTAAAATATTTCGACACTCATGTCCAAACACACCTTAAATTCATCTAGTCCAGTACACTGTAAAAAAAATGGTAACGTTCCATGTAAAATCCAGGAACGTTTCGCCTTTTCTCAGGTTTTCAGAATAATTTATCTCTTTCCTGTGAAAGTCTGGTTTTCTTATCTGAAACGTACCTGAACAAAAGTTGGAAACAGCAAAACGCTGCGGCCGCCATTTATTATTTTTTTGCTATAATCTGTTGCTCGCGCGCGAGTGTCGAAAAAGAATTCCTTAAATGAATGTAAAAAAATCAATATGGAAGCAAATAAATCAATAGACGACATAATCCTTTACGTCTCTATTGTCAAGACAATTCAAATGAAAAAACAATACCTCCGTGACATCGCTAAGAGATTATCTCTCGTGCTTGTCTGTGGAATGTTTCAGGAGCAGAACGTGTAAAAAAATACACCTATTATTTGGATCTCCATTAACCAGGGGACCATCAAACATGATTCTCACCGATTTTGATTAATTTAAAATATGTTTTAGAGTTCTTATCTCTAATTATTCTTGTGAAAGGATTTCTTCAAATGGGACTTAGATTTTCAGAAATTAGATGCCGAGGTTTAGCATACGTTTCAAATACCCATTAGTTTGCAGCTCTCAACGTGTCTTTCGTGGTGTGAACGCAGAAAGCTCGCACGCCACCCGTACGGCCCGAGTTCGATGCTACCTCTGGACTTTTTTTTTCTTTTTTAATTAATTTTATATTTTAACACTTTATTACAATTTGATTTAAATTTGATATATATTTGACACTTTGAATTGCTCTAAATTTGAATTATTTTTATTTTCGGAAAAAAATATACAATTACGTTTAGGTTTTTTTTTTCATGAAAATTTATATGTATTTTATCTAACTTGTAAACTAACATAATTACTAACGAAAATCCGAAATACTATATGTCTAGATTTTTTTTCTAATTATTATTTACATTTATATATTTTTATATTTTAAGCAAAGTTCAGAAACAATATATCATATATATATTTACTTTATTGAATTTTAACTGAAAATTTATTTTTTCGTGTAAATTATAAATAGTAATTTTGATGTCAATTTCAAAATATTTTTTCATTCTAACAAATAATGATAATAAAGCGAAAATTGTCAACTGGAAATGTAAAAATCGTCTGCGGATCCTGCATGCTGTGAAATGTCAGTAATGTTTTGCTGTCAACAGAAATATTCCTGGTATTTCGCAGGAAACTTACTGGCATTTCTGTAGAAAGTTTTTAACATATACAGTAAAGTTCCAGTCATTTTCAAGAAATGTTTCTTGGAAATAATGGGCAACTCAGCTGCCCATTTTTTCCCAGGAACGTTGCGGAATTTTTTTTACAGTGTACCCCTACGCCCTAAAATAAAATTACAACAATTTTATCCCAAAAACAACTCCTAACATATCTAATTACAGTGCTGAGCAGATGCAGGGGCTCACAGACTAAATGCCTCGCTACCTTCCCACCCACTATTCCAAACCTAAACATGCAACAGGCCGGGACGGCGCACAGGGGCCTATAGATGGGCTCCCACAAACCGCGGATCATTCTTCTCATTTATAATATATATTTTTTAATTATATCTGCCATTCTAGTTCTCAAAGCCATTTTTTATTTCTCACATATCATCGCTGCTCACAATGGGAGAAAGCCAAACATATTCCATTGCCGAATTGGCAAACAAGGCTAAATCCCTCATTACCTTAGTCCTGTCAGAGGACGAAAACACATTCACAGAGGAATCTGCTGACCACCTGAAAAATGTGAAACTGATCCTCCAATCGATCAGAAAACAAGACCTCGCCAATCAAAAATCAGTACAGGAGTCCAAACAGGAGTTTGAAAAGCTCCGCTTAAAAGCAGATCTCCTTAAGGAACAGCTCACCACGCTAAACGAGAACATTGCCAGCTAGATCCAACAGATCCCAAAGACTGAAGAAATAGTAGCCAGGCTTGAGGAAAGTCTCCATAGCAGACTAGACAAATTAAGAATTGGTAATGATAGGGACGCATACCTTCGTAGTCAACAACCTGCCCTGCTCTATAATGATCAGGACGGCAAGTCTCAAGAGGTCCCTTCACCGGCAAAGGAGGTAGTACCGGCGGAGCCACAGCGGAGGCCAGGAGAGGAGAGGCATCTTCGAACAATTGTGGTCAGGGGCAAGAAACGCTCCATGTCCGGACTGGCCATTAGAACCCTGCTCGAAAAACAAAATATCGCCTGTCCAAAAGTAGTATTGGAAATCAAATGCCTTCGAAGACAACTGGAACTCTTCTGCCGATCCGCCGAAGAAACGAAAGTCGTCCTAAGTGATCTAAAATCCCATGCTAGAATTGCTGAAGATCTATTCTTCAGCAGTAAAACCCTCCCATTTCACAAAACAATCCTGTTTGGAGTTCCCGACGAAACAACACTAACTTATATTACCTCGACGTTGGATGAAATTTACGATTACCACCCAGACGAAATCCGATTCATTAAAGCCGTTCCTTCTAAAAGACCCTCATGCAAGGACTGGTACCTCATTCTGTCAGAAAAATTAGCCATGGCAGTAATCCAAGACGGAGGCATATCACTGGGATACAATCTCTGCAGACTGCGGCCACACACCACAGTCCAAAGGTGCAGAAATTGCCAACGATATGGCCACGTAGCAAAGTACTGCCATAATGATGAAACCTGCGAAATTTGCGGAGAACTCCACCCATCCTCAACCTGCAAGAAATCCCCCTCGTGCGTGAACTGTAGACGCGCAAATAACCTTTTCAATGCACACTGCAGAACCGATCACATAGCCTCTGCCTCCAACTGTCCAACCTTCAAGTTCGAGTATAATAGAGAGCGGGCAAGACTGAACGATCTCCTCCAACTTCCCTTTCGAAATCCCCAAGCACCTCCCCCGGCGGCTCCATCCTCCCACTCTAGTCCGGGACTCCTGGGCGAACATCCTCCTGCACATCGAGGTCATTTTTCTTCTCCGAGTCATGCTCCACCTCCGAACCTCTACTCACCTTACTACCAGGAGGAATACTTCAGCCAGCAGCAGAACTTGGGCTTTCAAGGTAGGAGGTTTTAAACTTTTTATAACATACACAATACAATGTCATCCTCAGCACCTTCTCCCCACCCACCCCTTCCTTTAGGCCGTCTAAATTTTCTCCAAGTAAACCTCAATCACTGCATAGCAGCCAGTATAAGCACAATCAACCACATGGAAGAGAACGAGATTGACATCGCTCTACTGCAGGATGCTTACTGCTCCGATGGAAACCTCGCTATCTTTAGCAAGGACTGGAGAAGGTTTTCCTCTCGGAATCTCTCCGCCCACATCGTTGTCAGGAGCTCGAGTCTTGTATGTACCCATCTCTTTACCGGCGACAATAGCGTCTTCATCTCCATAACGGCGAAGGAGGGCGAGATTGTCGTCGGATCCTGCTATGCAGCCCCCTCGGCAAACTTTGGCCTTTGTCTCTCGGAATGGGAACACACCATCACAAACAGGAAGGCTTTCATCTGTGGTGGCGACTTCAACGCGAACTCATCCCTCTGTTGATGTCCGCGTGAAGACGCCCGGGGTGACTTGCTGTCAGGACACATAATTATCCATAACTTGGCACTTGCAAACATGCACAACTCTAAAGCCACTTTCGAAAGACGAGATACAGAAGACAGAGTCATAGCAAAAGGCTGGCCTGACCTAACAATTACAAATTCCTTCACCCTACCACGACCCTACGGACCATTGTGATATCACAATGGTCCGTATCAGACAAACACAGTGGCTCAGACCATAAATACATACACTTTTCTTACATGACCTCTCCACTCTACACGCAACGTAGACGCTACAACACAACTCGCGGAAACCTTCGCAAATTTAACAACGTCATCAAAAGTCATAAGTCATCCCTTTCAGCACAACTCGAAGGAGTGCACAACGAAGACACACTCAACTCTTTCACATCTAATTTAATCGAAACCATGCAGACTGCGGCGAAGGCTTCCTCTCGACTGAAAACAGTCCAAAAATCACACACTTTCTCATTCTGGAACAAGGATCTTAGAAAGCGGTGGAACCAACTGACAGCCCTCAGACGCAAGATTAAAACATTGCGCCTGCTCAATCCTATCCCCCTGAAGTAAATACCCTTGCAGCACGTCGTACGAGACTTAAAGCAGTTTACAAACGTGATATTCTGGCGGCGAGACGGGCAGCGTGGAAGAAATTCTGCAGCAACCCTTTCGGCATCACTCAAAAATTTCTGACAGGCAAGTACTTCACTCCTGATGAAATACGTCTAGAAAGACCAACTCACGAAACCTCGCGACAAAATAACCTGGAATTCCTGACACACACTATCATTGGCCCCTCGGCGTATCCCCAACAAGACAACCAGGATATCCTTTTCACAGCACACGAAGACAAACGCTTTACAAAGGCAGACGTAAAAACAGCACTATACACATTGAATGACAAGAAGGCCCCAGGGCCGGATTCAATTGATTTTCGGATACTAAAACTCACTCACAAACAACTTCCACACATATTCACGCGCTGAGCTAACCTCTGCCTCACCATGAGGTACTTTCCTTTAGTACGCAGGCAGGGAGAGGTAGTTTACTTTCTGAAGCAAGGCAAGTCTCCTTCCGAACCCAAGTCATACAGACCCATCTGCCTTCTTCCCACTCTGAGAAAGCTTCTGGAAAAGCTTCTGGTTATGCGGTTGACACACTTCTAGGAGTCAAACAACCTTCTCCACCCCAGACAATTCGGGTTCCGCGAGGGCCACTCATGCGAGCTCGCACTTCATGCCATAATAACTGCCTGTACTGAAAGCATAGCCCAGGGCAACGCAACATCACTCGTTTCACTAGACATACAAGGCGCATTCGACAACGTAGAATGGCGAGACATTCTCTTACAACTACAAGCATTCAACTGTCCGGGGAACATAGCTGGTCTCATCGGCTCCTACCTCTCACAGAGGAGCGTCCTGATTAACTGGGGTGCTGGCATATCTACCCACCGATTACAGAAGGGTTGCCCTCAGGGCTCGTGCCTTGGCCCAATTCTCTGGTTGCTTGTAGCAAATGTGCTACTAACAGAACTAAATCGGCTGGGATTTAAACTATTTGCCTTCGCCGATGATTTCAGCTTCATGTTCTCCGGTCGTTACAGACGTCATCTGGAGGAACAGTTTGCCGAAGCTCTTCCTATTTTCTGCCGGCTCCTGGATTTACTGCACCTCACACTCTCACCACAAAAGTCTCAAGCACTAGTATTCACCAAACCACACAGATATGATCCAAAACGCCCTCCAGTGATGAGGATCAATAATGTCTCCATTCGACACGTACAATTCATAAAACTCTTAGGTATAACCATTGACGCAAATCTTAACTGGATCCCACACATTAACGACCTAAAACTTAAATTGACAGCATATCATAATAATTCATTAGGACTAACTTCTAAATTGGTAGGGGTAGACAACAAAACACTGAAGATCTGGTACCTAACAATAATCGGAAGAATAATACGTTACGGGGCCTGTATCTGGGGGGGGGGGGGGTAATTTATCATCCATAGCACAACCTAAACTAAAATCAATACAACGCACTTTTCTCCTACAAATTTCAAGGGGCTACCGCACAATCTCCACAGATGCACTACATATACTTACATGTATTCCACCCATCACACTTCAACTAGAATACGAACACGCCAAATCCTCAATCCTACAGCTAAAACGTGACACAGTAATAGATTCTCTTTTTCCAAACACAACATTGCAATACAAAGTCAGGAGCTGGCAGCTCCACCCCGCTGAGGAGACTTCACATTTTCAAGTAAACACAACACGCAACAGCTACACACATGCCCTTAGCACCACACTCTTCACTGATGGTTCAGGCACAGAGACTGGCGTGGGCGCAATCTTCTGCGCCACGGAGGGCACGGTGGTGGTCCATCAGTGGTCTGAAAGGCTAGATGATAATAACTCCGTATTCCAAGCGGAGCTGTTCGCAATACTAAACGCATTAGAGTGGGTGGAATCCCACTCTAGCAATAGTATTATCATCTACAGCGACTGCCTCTCTGGCCTGCAGGCAATACAGGCACACAGGACAAAACATACTCTAGTACTGCAAATCAAACTAAAACTTAAGAATCTCCTACATCGTATCTCACTAGGTCACGTCTCGGCTCACAAAGGTATCTTTGGCAATGAACTAGCAGACAACCTGGCGAAGAAGTCCACACAGAAAGAAACAATAGACACACACCTCCCAGTGCCCCAGTCATACGTCAAAAGGGTCCTTAGAGCAAGGATACTGACGCGATGGCAGGAGCACTGGGATACTTCAAAAAAGGGCAGGCACACATATAAGCTAATTCCTAAAGTTTCTCTCACACTATATAACTTAACACCCTGCACCACTAGCTTCTTAACAGGACATGGCCCTTTCATGGCATATCTGGACCGCTTCAAAATAAGATCCACTGCCACTTGCGTCTGCGGTGAAGATGGCACTATAAGTCACCCGTACTATAGTTGTACTCTCACGCAACTCTGGCACTTGAAGCGTCCAGACATACTGCCAGTCAACTGGCTCCAAAACGTCCTTTCCCGCACCCTCCTACTCAACAAATTAAAACACATTCACAATTTCCTTACATACTTAACAAACTTAACTTAAGCCCTGGTTCTGCTTATCCAGTCTCACTGCCACCATATCAATCTTCAAACAGCACCAGAATCCAGTCCTCTTTGTAGGCTCCAGTAAATTCTCCTACTCATCAATGTGTGGTTTCCTACGATCGCAAGAGCCTCTGCTCGTGCTTCTGATCATTCTATCAAGAGATCTCCAATGGACGCTTGAGTATCTGCTCGTGCCATCTTACTTGTGCCACACAAAGCATTACATCTCCAATGGACGCTGAGTATTTGCTCGTGCCATCTTACTTGTGCCACGCAAATCATTACATCTCCAATGGACGCTTGAGTATTTGCTCGTGCCATCTTACTTATGCCACGCATTCCATTCTTTTCCCTTCCTGCCGCCCCTTGTCGCGAGAGGGGTTCATACCCCGGCGGTCAGGATTAGTGATTTTTATTATTATTATTATTATTTATTTTATTTTATTTTTACTTTAAATGTTCTTATACTCCCGCCCTCTGTAGCGAGTAGGCGTTTTCCTGGCGGGAAGGTATTCGTCTAATTTTTGTAATCCCACTTTTTTCTTTTTCAAATAAATTCTGGGTTCTGTGGTCGGTGGTGCATAGACGCCCTTAGCGTGTGAGCGTCGTCCCTTGAGCATTTTGTGTTTGTCCATCTGCATACGGCCGGACAGGGCTGGACTCACTAACGAACCCCAACGTGTCGGAGAACATACCAGGAGAGACGTTAAGCTCTAAGGGGCAGGCCTAGCTGGCCCTTAGCAGTCTCTCTTAGGCTGCCTAACCCTTAAAGATATGGACGGTTTGGATATACATAATGACAGTAGCGGCGAACTCTATGTACCATCGGCTTTTAAAGCCTAGTTAACAACTTTTAATGATATATATGTGAAATGTAAGGGCCAGTAACAGTATAAAAGCAATAAACGAGAAATTGTTAAAAACAGACTAATTCGAGGGGTCTCAGGACTCTTAAAGCTTGAAAAAATTGTTAATTTAAAATTTTTTAGATGTTAATCTTCTATCTTTTCTGAGAATTTTACTATAATTGTTTCCTTCAAATTCTCATTAGAACAGAAGTTATGGCTTTTAGAAGTATACCCGCTCAATAGCTGAGGCGGCATTTTCGAAACTTTTAAGTCATTTTTCTCCAAATGACTTATTTGGGCATAACGCGCACGAAAAACTTTTGAATATATTTTTTTTTTTTTTATGAAATTTTCAAAACATACGTTGCATGTTAATCTGCATAAACTGAACCTAAAACTTCCTTTTTATTGCTAAAAAAAATGATTATGTTGTTGAAATTTTCAAAATTTTGTATTAGCTAAATACAACTTTGTATTAAAAATAAAAATGCTTTAAATACAAATTTATTTAGGTTCAGTGTAATTATTACAACCTGAAGTATAAGGAGGCAACAATTTTTTTTCTAGTTGTTATATTTATTTTTTAATCGTGCGCATAAGCTGTTATACCAATTTTCTGTTTGTCAAATGTCTGACTGTTTGGAGCCCCCTGTAAATGCTAATTCTGCAGCTTGCAATTTTTTAACGACATAAAATGAGAGATCGTACGTTATATCTTTCATTTCAATAAAAACTGTGTTTTAAAATCTCAGACATTTTAAAATATGAAATGTTGAAACGGGTCTCTTGTTTTCTTTTTTTCCAATTTTAAGAGTCCTGAGACCCCTTAATTACAAGGAATTACATAAATTAGCTGACCCGCCCGGCGTTGCCTGGGCAGAAACTGTGCCGGGACTGTCATTGAAAAATATAACACTGGAGTGGACTTCATAAAAAAAAACCACTGAATAATATTTATTTGGCACATATGTCATATACACACCACGCCAATATAACTATATATCCACAGTTATGCTCCGGAACGTTTAAATCAGTAATTTGGATTTCAGAAGCAACGCGTTCGCCCATGTGACGGTTATTAAGCCTATTTTGGCGATCGCTTATGCTCTGTCTTTGACGCCGTTATCGATTCAATCTATTTTTGTTTTCTTATCTTAATGCGACTCCTTGTTCACTTTCAATCATTCGGCGAGATCTTTTACGGACATTTCTGACGATATTGTGAAGCTCCATAATTGCAGCGAAAGAGAGAACGTAAATAAATAAACGCGAAACGTAAATAAATCGGAGTTACCTCCGCCTAAATGCTGCCAAATGACTTTTACACAATAACCAATGAGATGCGTTTCTTGGGCGTTGTCATTTAACAACAACAAATAATCGCGATTTCTGTGCCACGTACGTTACCGTAATATATATATAGATACTATGGGATTCGTGACTATTTTGCATTAAATGGATCTTTCAATCGCCTCGAGTGACTTTAAAAGTTAATTAAAAACCTATCTGGAAAAACGCTGCAAGGACCAAGGCGGCGTTACAATTTTTGTGACCTCCTTTCGAAGCGCGCTTAGCACAATGCCTAATGTAAACTTTTAAGGAATGTTTTGTTTTAGCTACAGGGGCAAACTGAATCTGATGGTTGATGAAAATTCGTGCACCAGTTCCTGAGATAAAGCTATTGCGGTAATAATGAATAATGCAGCATAACAGCGCCACCTATTAGGCAATTTACACCAAAAGATTATCAGCACCGAATTATATCACGGACTAACTGAATCTGAAGTTTTCTGAAAATCCGTGCTTTAGTTCTTGAAATATAGCTATTTTGGAAATCATGAATAATGCAGCATAGCACCCCCAGCTGCTAAGCGATTTACACCAAATAGTAATCAACACCAATTTATATCAGGGACAAACTAAATTTAAAGTTTTATTAAATTCTGTTCAATAATTTTAAGATAGAGATCCCACAAAATTTGTGTCACACGCAGACAGACAGACATTTTGTAAAAACATGTTTTTCATGATCTCTGTACCGTAAAACGTATAAAACCTTCGAAAACCGGAATTCAAGAATTTTCACGAATCCAATACGTTCTTCCTGTAAAGATAAAAGAAAGTAAAAACGAGTTATATAGAATAGCTATATTTGATACTATTTAGGTTCCGTATCTCTTTGAACTTTCATGGTATATCCATTTACATTTTTCTAGTATATATTGTTATACCCAACTCTAATTTGTATAGTTTTTTACAAAGTCTTAGTATTCTTTTAGCAACGGGTTTTTTTTTTTTAATAATACAATTACTAAGTCATATATTTATTGTACGGAACCCTCTGTGCGCGATTAATACTCGCACTTGACCGTTTCTTTATTTACTTGTATTGATGACTTTTAAGTTGCATTTAATTGTTAGTTCCTATCCACAAACACTGTTTTGATGAGGCCTATATATGTCTATGAAGGTTAGAGTTCCAGAAAAGCTATAGATCCTACCTACACAACTTCCAGGTTGTGTAATATTTAAACGGAGCTTCTGACTGTAACATAGTCCATGAAACGTCGTCTTCATTTTGAAAGACATATCCAATGATATGTCACACAATAGGGTGCGAAAAATGTTTTTTGCCACTACAGCCATTTTGTATTTTACAGCCGGCATTTTGAATTTATAAAAACAAAACCTAGCCTATAGCCATCGGGCGGTTAAGACGAATTGATAGAGACCCCTTTCATTAAAATCCATCCAACCATTGGGATGTTCCGAGGGTATAAAGAAATCCACATACCCAGATACGCGTGAAACACATAACCCTACTTGGCAGTCGGGTAAAAAGATTAAAAGCTTAATAGAAAAATCCATTTAGTACGCTGTAAAAGAATTAAGTACAAAAATTAAGAAGTTATGGGGTTTTTTCGATTTTCACAAAACCCCTCCATATTTCCATCCCCTTGGTCCGATTTTGCCCATTAACGAACTTGACCGAGCTTTTATGCCCTTGATTTTGTGTATCAGTTTGGAAGAGATTTGTGCAGAATTGTGGAAGTTATCGTGTCCAGAAGAAAGTGATATATATATATATATATATACATATATATATATATATATATATAGATAGATAGATAGATAGATAGATAAAATTTTTTTACTGAGGGTGGTTTTGGGTTCTAAGGGTCATGATCGATGTAGATCTGCAAAAATGTTTCAGAAATTCCAACATAGGGGAGAATGTAATAGGTAGTATTTCATAAGAAATCTACCTAAAAGTGGTATAAGCCATGCATTTCAAAGTTTCATAACTCGGTCAATTTTAATGTTAGATTGAATGTGACTTTTTTTTTGTCTTACTTGTTAGTGTTACAGTAAATTTTTAGTAAATATCACTTATAGGACGGGGGGGTATATAGGACGGGGGGACCGTATAAAAATTTAAATTTCGTAATTTTTCATAAATGTTTTTCTTGACCCAAATCGCTTTAAAAATAATTCTTTACCTTATTTAAACCTTTTTTTTTGTGATTGGAAGTATGCATCTAGAACCAACGGTTGCGAAAATAAAGGCCGGTCAGGTTATACGTGGACAAACTGTATATGAAGAAAATAATGTTGTATTAAGTATATATATTCTACTCGATGAAAATATACAAGGAAATTTAATAATATTTTCTTTTGTTTAAACCGTTTTATTGTCAATGTAGATAATGTTTTGTAGCATAAACGATTTTATGATACATTTACTTAATGACTACCTTTTTTTACTTACTAAATTAACTAGGATTTTTCGCTAAATGGAAAACAAAATCAAACTCCCTCCAAAAAATAAATATTTTATGTTAAATAAGTAAGTAAACGAAATAAGAAATAAAATAAGTGTATTTTCTGCATCCATTCTGAATTAAATATTTATTTTTAAAAGATACGCTATCGCTCAAAAGAAATTAAAAAATACTATTTTGCTGAAAAAAATACAAAAAATTAGGAACAATTTTATTGCAAAAAATTGACTGAAATTTTGTAATATTTTTGTGTAATCAACAATCAACATATAATTTCATTAAAGAAACGTATCTAAAAATTTATTAATTGAACTCTTCCCATAAAAACATACTTAATCAATCCTTATCATACCTGCTGTCTGTAATTAGGAAAGTAGGAACTGTTTTTTTACATAGCAAATTCAAAAAGCATAAGCAATTTCGTTTCATACAAAATCTCAGAAATATTGTGATATTTTCTTGCATTATCAATACTAATACTCCCACTATAGAACTTCACTAAAGAAAAGTATATAAAAATTAAAGATAAACCACATCTTAAAAAATATATTTAATCTTTTCTCTGTATGACTTACAATCGGCCATCTATCTGTAGGACATAAGATTATACCAAAAATGTTTATTTTAATCATCGAAAATACGCATGGAAATCGAATGAGACTCCATTTTCTTCAATAGATTTAAATCCCAATGCGAACGATGTTTATACCTCTTATACGATCCTTTGATACATTTTCTGCGTGACTATTTTTTCATTTACTAAATGATGTATGATACTTTCCTAAAAGCAAAACAATAGCGAGCTCTTTCAAAAAAAATAAATGTTTTCCAGTTAGTAATAATACAAACGACAGAAGAATATTCTTTGTCCAAGTATTCTCAATTAAATATTAACTTTAAAAAAGGATATGCTATCACTCAAAGGAAATTAGAAACTATTTTGATTTACCGATTAAATACAGAAATGTGAAAGCAATTTCATTGGATAAAAATTCTCTGAAATTTTGTAATATCTTTGTGAATTCAATACGAATACTATAGAGTTTCATGGAAGAAAAAAAAGTATCTAAATTTGAAAAAAAAAAACGTTTCTTAGAAAATTTTACTTAATTTATTCTTAGTATAACTTAGAATCGGACATCAATCTGTAGCACATAACATTAGACTAAATAGGTTTTTTCTAAATACAGAATATACACAAGGGAATTGGGCGTCTTTCTTTTGTACAAAACATTTTATTATAATATAGATAACGTTCCCGTTTCGTAGGCTATACCATCGTCTAATACATTTACTGACGGACTATCTTTCCATTTACCAAATGACCCATGATACTCTGCTAAAAGTCAAACAATCGTGAACTTTTTCCAAAAAAGAAATGTTTTATTTTTAGTAATCATACAAAAGACAAAAGAAGTAAAAAAAGTGTATTTTTTTCTACCTATTGTTTCTAAAATAAATATTTACTTAAAAAGACCAGAAAGATTTGAAATTGATTTGAAATGATTTAAATTGAAAATTTTCAAATTTATTTGAAATTATTTGATTTGAAAGATTTGAAATGAGAAAATTGGACTGAAGTTTGATCGTGAATTAGGAATCTGCTATTATTTAGACGATTACTTCATTTTGCATTTTTGCTTTCTTCTTTCTAAAGAAAAAAGTATCGTAATCGAGATTTTTTTCAACTTCCGGTTTTCTGTGGATTATACGCTTTAGGGGTCAGAGATCCCGAAAAACATGTTTATACAAAATGTCTGTCTGTCCGTCCGTATGTCCGTATTTCCGTATGTGCGTTTGCCCGTATGTATGTCCGCTTCGCATCGTCGAAATGAGTATGAAGTTATGCATAGAATTGAAGAAAAAAATGTGTATGTTTTTGGCAATAACTAGCTGGTCCTCCTTGAATTTGGAATTATTCATCCGCCGGAAAGGAATGTTGTAATACCGATTTTTGTGCTATTTTTATTATTGTACCACCGACAAGTGTATGTTCTTCTAAATAGAATTGAACCAAATCTCATATACTTGTGTATGTTTTTGTCTATGGAGGGCAGGTCCTTCTTGAATTTGGAAATATTCCACAGGAAGGGAGCTCTGTAATAGCAATTTTTGTGCCATTTTTAATATTATGTTAACGAAAAGTGTACGAATTTATGCATCGAATTGAACCAAATTTTATGTATATGTTTTTGACTATTGCCAGCATTTCCCACGTGAATATGGGAACAATGTGACGGAAAAGGGCGCTGTAATAGCAATTTTTCTCAATATTTCATAGTTCTGTTGTATATCGGCTGTTCATGCATCTACAAGCAATCCGCATCCAGATAACCCGGGGATTTTCAAGCACCTGAAGTACAGAAGTATTACAAAAAATAATTTGAATTTATAAATATTATGATCAAGATCAACTCTTTTTTATTCAGATTAGTAAAATGAAGCAGAAACTTTAGATCAAAATCAAAGATACTCTTCTAGTGAAGTAATAACACTGAAGGATTAGCACGTGTAACAACTTTTTGAAATATTACCTCATCTGAGGTAGAAGATAGTTTTGGGATAGTCTTAATTTATATTTTATAGAAAGGAAAATATCTGTTGAATTGTGAAAAAAAACAGTAAAAAAATTTTAATATTCTTCGGCAAAATTAATATTTCGGAACTACTTTTGACAAAATAACTTTAAAAAAAATTGATAATTGATAAGTTCTCTTTTTTTAAGTAAAGGAAATTAAATTCTCTGCAAAATGTACGAATGAAACTAGCAAACCATTCCAGGTTCAGTATATCTGAGTTAACCATTTCTTCTCTATATTTCATATTTAACTATCTCTCGATTGTAACTGAAAAAAAAAATCTAAATAGATTAAAATATATGCAGGGTGTTACCAAATTTGACCGACATATTCAGTGGGGTGATTAGAGGCATCAATGGGAACAAAAATTGCAATGGAACATGAGGCCGCAAACCACCTATTTAATCAAAATAAAAAGGGTTTTACCCAAACCCAACTTGGGTTGCCCGTAATAACAATCAGAAAATTGAAGTTTATTATAATAAAACTTTTAACAGATACGCTCACTTTGTTTTAAATGTGTTAACAAAAAATATATATAGCGGTAGATGTTTTCATTATACGCGCCAGTAGTATGCACTTGACATTTCACATTTTGCGATTAACAGTTCATACGGTATCATCGATTGCGTGAGTACCCTTTGTTACCAGAACTTTTCATGATGTTACCACATTTCATACCAAACGAGATAGAGATCATTACACTTTCAATGCAGTTTTTTAATTTTTCTTAAAATTATTACTGTCAACCCGAGTTCGTTTAGGATGAAACACCCAGTATTTGTGACTAAATAAGCGGTTTGCCACATATGGTAATTTTTTATCCTCTTGATGACTACTATCACCACTCTGAATTTGTCGGTCACAACACCCTGTATAATAAAACATTCAAAATTCCTAAAAATAGACCATATTTTTGTTATAACTTGAAACAAAAAAAAAAAAAAAAAACTCTTTAACAGTTTTTTCTGCTCAGCTTCCAGATAATATAATTTATTTAAAAAAAATAAAAATAAACATGTAAATCCATTAACCTGCTTAAAAGTTATAGTGACTAGGCCGGCTAAAGACGCTGTTTGGAGGTAGGTGAGTTTAACCTCTTCACTCCCTGGGTCCCCAAACGGGGACCTCGGTTTTTTTCCCCTTATAAAATTAAAATGTCGATTTTTTTACATTTTCACACCACTTCTTAACAGCTGAATGTTTTTTGCGTTCAAAACAAACGAATAAATGGCAGCATCTAAGCTAATTACTTGGGGTATATAAGTTCAATAGGTCATATACAGGGCTGCACAACATTTCTTGAGTACATTTCCGTTCATTTACGGAAATTGCAGAACGGAAATTTCCAACTGTGGTTTTCGCTTCAATTAACTAACTTTTATCATACCATGTAGTATACATATAAATCCATAGGTCATGTACCGGCCTGTACAAAAAAAACAAAAAACGGATATTTTTCCGACTTATGATTGTAATAGCAGAAATTGGGTTTCAAATGCGTTATGAGTTTTTCAAATTGTTTTTTTATCCATCATACTTCGCATGAATAAACTGTGAAGTTTTGCTACTGTATTCTGAATGCGTTGCAAAGTGTTACATAATCAATGCTGGACGCGTGATTTTTCGTTCTTCTTTCTTTTATAACTAGCTGTTTCTGAAATGTTTGCTCTTACATGTACCTACCCTAATAACTGAACATAAGTTCCTTTTTTTTACTGATAAAAGATTGATGTTGCCAGTGCGTGTAAAGTGTGGTGTGAAGTTTATCATAAATGAAGACATCAGAAGACAAGGGGTACAAGTGACAAAATTTCGGTTTGGAGTAAATTGCGTTCAAAGATAATTGACGTTAAATTTGAACATCAATAATAATTGACTGAATTGAAATAAGAAACGGCTGCTTGTTTCACAGTGGTATTTGAACTCTTATTTCAATAAATGTGAAAAAAGTAGAGTGGAATTTTCTTTAAATTTATAATTAATCAATATTGATCATTATTCGGCAAAAGTGGTAGATCTCTAAAATACAACACTTAATTAGAAAATCACTTATATTGCTTTACCAAGAAAAAAAAAAAAAAAAAAAAAAAAACATATTTCCAGGTCGTCTGTGCATTTAGCTCAATTATTTCAATTTTGTCACTTACACCACTCGGCTTCCGGGGACCTCAGATGATCTTTATTTCATATGATATTCATCCTGTACTGATCTTGTTTTTATTTAGTTTTATTTTAAACTTCATTACATTATTTTTTTTTCAAAGTTTTTTTCAGCCAGTAAAAATAGGAAAAATTTCTTATTTTAAAATTTTATCATTTATGACACCTTATTGGCATTAAAGATTTACTTCCTTTAAATACTTTTTGTTACAATTGCTTAAAAAATCATGTGGACTAAATATGTACCAAATAAGAAAATTGTTCATATCGATACTTAAAGCCTGTCATTTAGAGTTAAATGTATGATATATCATTTTGATTCTGAAAATAACATTCATTTTTAGCATTGTACATAAATTTCAAGATTTTAGGTAATTGAAAAAGAAGGCGCTTGTCTTCGAGCAAAGTTTTCGACTTTCATTACATTTTCTTTCCTCAGCGATAAAAGATCCCCAACGATAATCCGAGGCGTTAATGGACAATAAATCACCCTAAGTCGATATTGTTTCTTTAGAAAGATTAATGGTTATCTCTGTGTTGAAAAAAAAATATTGATGTTATATCTTCTATCCTTAAATCATGTCCTTCTAATCTATAATCCAATGTGTCAATAGCTATTTTGAGCTGAAGAATGATGACCAAGGTAAGATAAAAACCACATAAACAGTTTATAATGAAATGAAAATTGTTTTTTTTTGTTTTTTTTTTGTTTTTTAACAAATACAGTAACATAGATGAGATATTTAGTGTCCATAAAATATTTTTCTAACACAAATATGTTACCACTATCTATTTTTGATATAAATATTCTTGTATGATGAAAACGAATAAACTTTATTAAAGTATTAATTTTATGTCCTAATCTAAAATATAATTAAAGAATACCATGAATGAAACATTTCTTCCGGACTATAAAAACTCCTCGGAAAGTCTAATTCCTTTCCGAAAATCAGTGACAGGAAGAGAAACTTTGTTTTTATAAATTATTTTGAAGACATGTTGGTTCCTGTGGCTTCTACTGATAAAGAACCTTTTTCCTAATAGTTGGGTAACTCGGAAGGGGTAATTATATGTTTTCGTTTGTGCTTAGTTTATATTTTTATAGATTAAAAACAATTTTCTTTTTTCAGTGTAGTTCTACGTATTCTAGATAATCTACTTTATATAACGTCACACGCTTGTCTCATGCTGAGAAAATTGGCTACATATGTGGTTGGAAGCCTGAATAAGGTTTAGATGTTGTTTGAGTGCAGCATTATGCCGTTAACTGAAAGTCCTTTTTTAATAAACAGCTGTTTGCTAAGGATAACCAAAGCAACTTTATAATTCATCATTTTATATATTTATTTTAAAACTTTTTACCAGTTCTCGACTCAAAATTTTAAAAGTTTAATTAGACATACTTAAGATTAATGTTCAATACTTCATGCCCACAGTGAATATAGCAAGTAAACAATATATTTAACAATCTCCATATTACCATTGTCACTATATTTATCAAGCTACTGTTACATCATTCATTATTTTAACACCGCCAGCCACGATATCATGCAATTTTATTGTACATATTAACTAATATTTCGTGAGTTTTTGGAGAAAGGTAAATGCTAATTTGTATTTGGTTCAAAAGCGACATGCTAAATTTAAATAAAATGGGTGCTTATATCTGTACCTTGGAACAAAAAGGGTCAATGTCCGAAATTGAGAAATTTGAGTTAAATGCACGAATGAATTCAGGATGCTTTATAAAGTAATTGTTAAAAGGGTCAATGTCCTACCAATATCAGATCATTGAAAACAAAATATTTTGTCGAGGCCAATATTACTTACTGTCAATGTAATGTGTCAAACTTAAATTGAGTTTCCTGGCATTTGAGAAAAATGGACATTGGCCCTTTTTGGTCCAAGGTACAGATATAAAGGTTTTCAAAGCTGGTATAAAATTTAATTTGTATCTGGTCCTTCAAGAAAATGCACCAAAATAGGATTGCAGAAAAACCTTATCGAAGAACTTTGGTGTAACCAACTTTTTCTGCGAGTTTTAGAATTAGAGTTCTGACTATCGTTCGACCTTTTTTTCACGCATTTTAAATAAAAAGTGCTCACGCTAGTTATGGGAAGATACCCGAAAGCTAATGTTATACCAATGGCAGCGATTTTTTTTTTCTCGTTTGAATTTCTATATTTTTAAGTGATTTTTTCCACAGGATATTTGAGAACAATCTCTAACCGGATATTTTCTTTTACTTTTTTAGTTTTGGTTGCAGTTTCAATATCCCCATATTTCAACATTTTCTCGGATAATACTGTTTTATATATACATTTATTTTCCCATTTTTTTTTAATATTGAAATTTGTTGAAATTTACATATTCTTATCATTTTCGCACCAGAGCGTATCCGGAGTGATGTCACAGTTGCCAGTCAGGGGTTCGCTCTGGAAGACCTGCTCCTCAACTGGTATCCTCCACTTCAATCAGCATTATATGTTAGGTATGTCTGCTGGTATGGAGTGGAGTACAGGTTAGAACTTTGGCTGCATGCCCGCAGTTAAGGATCTGTCCCTGTGTGCCGGGTCCGAACTAACTTCGGAGCACGTTGTTATGTTTCCACGGGCTCTTCACAACAACACCTGTAATTATTATTTCTTGTTAACTAGATGATCTATTGGTTTTGTCACAGAAACGTTAGATGACTGTAAAATAAATATTGATTAGTTGAATAAAGGACAGTAGGCTGTTTGAATGCAGTAGACTAAGTGGTAGAATATCAGATGGTCATTATTAAGCACCGAGTTCTTTCTAACAATCACGAGATTTTTGGTTACAAAGGAAGATGGTATGCTGGATCGAATGCTGGAGGGGCGACCAAATCTTACATATTTTTATATTAACAGTACGAAAACCAAAGCAATACTGATGAAATTACTTTTTTTGTAAATCATCGAGTATTGTCGGCACAACAAATACATATCGCCAGTTACGTATGATATATGGCGATAATAGATTGAGTGGAGGCATGCGTTCATATTCCATTAATTATAACTCAATGGTAGTTGTTGAAATTGCAATATGAATTACTTAACGCACATTCATAAGGGATAATTATAGGGAATCGAAACCACAAGTCTAACATCTACCAGGGTTGCCCAAAAGTCTCGCAGGATTGGCGACCCGAAAACGAACGTTAATAAGATAAAATAAAGCCATATTACTAGTCCTGAAATGATTTATATGTTGCAAATGAAATAACGATTAAAAGCGTATATGTAATGTGACTCGGTAATCTCTACATAGCAACTAAAAACAGGCATTAGAATGGTGCTTACATTCACACCCCCTGCCTATGTTCTTTCTAATTTAGTGTGGCACTCACAAAGGAACCATTTTGGTGTTGCTTGCACCTAGCATCGAGACCTGGTGCATTTTGTAGACCTATACATAAAAGTTAGAGAACCGAAAAAATTCTCTGTTAAAATAATATTTTATATATTTTTTTATTATTACATATTTATTTGTTTATTTTACGCCAAAAGTGAGTTAAGTCGCGAACTGATACTTCAAAAAAGTATCCAAATTCTCTTTATTTTCTTTCGGCGAAAGTTTATCAAATGCTTGCGCAAGAGTGTCTTCATAAGAAGATATTTTCGATTTCAACACTTTAATTTTTGCCTGCTCATCTGAATTTGAAATCTGAACTTTAGACTTCATTATATCTATTTCCTTACAAATTCGCTCAAAGTAAAGTTCCTGTTTTGTTTGTTTAGTCATTTTTAATATTTACAAATGAACAATATAAGAAATGAATAACATTATAAAAATACAAAAATTACACAATCTCATACAAAATGCACCATAATATACAAAATATAAAAAACAAACATCAATTGAATAAATAAACACAACCGTTTTTATTTTTTTTCTTACTACTTTATATCTAGCACAGATAAGTTAATTGACAGCTACGACTTAAAAACAGATTCCATCATAGCTCCTGGCTCGATACGGACCAAAATTATGGATAGAAGATTTAAGAATTAATTTTGAATAATTCGAATTTAAATTAGTGAAAAAAATATGAATAATCTGACAAAAGAATGGGACTTAACAGATTTCAACTCAACACTCGATTTTAAACCAAAACTGAGATTTGTAATTAGAATTTAGAATTAAGTTTAAGGGTACAGTGGACTTTGAAAACTAACTTTTTTAATTATCAATATTTTTTTTTGAAATTTTCAGAATTAAGTTATAATAATTAAAAAATACCATATCCAAAATTTGGTAAAAAAATTTTAAAAATTTTTTGAGATTTTTAAATTTTAAAATTTTAAAATTGCCAGATTTCAAACCGCTCCATGCGCAATCCAAATTTAACCACATTCACAATAATCTCAGAAAATATTCTTTAAATACCCAAATACAAAAGTTACTAGGAAATTTTAGCAAGTTATATTAAAAAAGTTTAAAAAATTGATTTAAATTGTTTTTTTTTTCATTTTTTTATTAAAATTTAATTAAATTTTTTAAATTACTCTTAAATTTTCAATTTTATATGCGTGTAACAAAGTTTATTTTCAGTAACAAATATTTACAAATATGTAAAGAACATTTCTGACAAGTTTCAATAAAACTTAAAGCAAAGTGTTGCGCATGGAACATTTTAAAGTCACGAAAACGGTGAAAATATTGATTCTGAGAAAAACATGTTTTAATGATTCAAATGTTTGTAAATTTTTTAAAAGTTTATATTTAAAAAATTTTGGATACAAGTGAAGGATATAATATTATTAATAACCTATATAGCAGTTTTTTATGTCTCTAAGAGAAATCTAGATGCATATTTACCCCGTTACAGAAACGGGGCGAGACCGCGACATTGTCGCAGAAAGTAAACGATGTGTTTCAAAATGACCTTTTGCAGAAAGATATTAAATATATATATCTATTTTAACTTTCTATATATATTTCTAATGAGAATAAGGACTAATGTACAAAATTTGGTTATAACAGATCCAATAGAACTCGAGATATTGAAAATTTAAAAATTAAAAAAACTATGAAAATTACCATATCTATAATGCAAAATGCTCCATGCGCAACCAGATTTCAGACACATTTACAATAATTTGATATAATCATCTCTGAATGCACAAAAACAAAACTTACTATGAAAGTATAGCAACTTATATTATAAAAGCCTAAAAAATTTCATGTTTTTAAATTTTTTTCATTAAAATTTACCTAATTTTTTTATTTTGCTCTTAAATTTTCAATTTTAAGTATGTGTAACAAAGTTTGTTTCAAGTAACAAATATTTATACAGATATAAATAACATATTTGAGGAGCTTCAATAAAATTGAAAACAATGTGTTGCGCGTGGAACATTTGAAAGTCACGAAAACAATAAAAGTGCCGATTCCAAGAAAAACAGATTTTATAGCATATACAGTACTTGTAATTTTTTTAGAATTTTATACTGAAGCAAATTCATATATAAGTGAAATGTGTAATATTATTTATAACTTATATTGCAGTTTTCTAGGTGTCTATGAGAAAAAAAGATGTATACTCACCTTGTTGCGGAAACAGGGCGACACTGCGACAATGTCGCAGAAACTAAACGATCTATTTCAAAATGCCCTTTTCCAGAAAGATATATCAAATACATATATTTCTAATGTGAATAAGAACAAGAACTAATCTACAAAATTTGGTTTATAATAGCTCCAATAGAACTCGAGATATTCAAAATTTAAAAACTATGAAAATTACCATATCCATAAAATCAAAATGCTCCATGCGCATTCAGATTTCAGACAAATTTACAATAATTTCATATAATCATCTTTGACTGCACAAAAACAAAACTTACTATGAAAATTTAGCAAATTATATTATAAAAGCCTAAAAAATTTCATGTTTTTCAATTTTTTCATTAAAATTTACTTATATTTTTTATATTACTCTTAAATTTTCTATTTTAAATATGTGTAACTAAGTTTGTTTCAAGTAACAAATATTTACACAGGTATAATGAACATTCTTGAGAAGATTCAATAATATTGAAAAGAATGTGTTGCGCATGGAACATTTTCAAGTCGCGAAAACAATAAAAGTACCGATTCCAAGAAAAACACATTTTATGGCATAAAGTGCTTGTAATTTTTTTTTATAGCAAATTCATACACAAGTGAAAGGTATAATATTACTTATATTACTTATAACTTATATTGTAGTTTTATATGTGTCCGTGGGAAATAAAGATGCATATTCTCCGTGTTGCGGAAACGGGGCAACATCCCGACATTGTCGCAGAAATTAAACGATCTATTTCAAAACACCTTTTTGCAGAAAGATATCAAATATGTAATTGTATTTTAACATTATATACATATTTCTAATGTGAATAAGAACTAATCTACAAAATTTGGTTATAATATCTCCAACAGATCTAGAGAAATTCAAAATTGAAAAATTAAAAAACAATGAAAATTACCATATTCATAAAATCAAAACGCTCCATGCGCAATCAGATTTTACACACATTTACAAGAATTTCATATAATCACCTTTGAATGCACAAAAACAAAACTTTCTATGAACATTTAGCAAATTATATTATAAAAAGCCTAAAAAATTTGACGTTTTTCAATTTTTTCATTAAAATTTACTTATATTTTTTATATTACTCTTAAATTTTCTATTTTAAATATGTGTAACTAAGTTTGTTTCAAGTAACAAATATTTACACAGGTATAATGAACATTCTTGAGAAGATTCAATAATATTGAAAAGAATGTGTTGCGCATGGAACATTTTCAAGTCGCGAAAACAATAAAAGTACCGATTCCAAGAAAAACACATTTTATGGCATAAAGTGCTTGTAATTTTTTTTTTATAGCAAATTCATACACAAGTGAAAGGTATAATATTACTTATATTACTTATAACTTATATTGTAGTTTTATATGTGTCCGTGGGAAATAAAGATGCATATTCTCCGTGTTGCGGAAACGGGGCAACATCCCGACATTGTCGCAGAAATTAAACGATCTATTTCAAAACACCTTTTTGCAGAAAGATATCAAATATGTAATTGTATTTTAACATTATATACATATTTCTAATGTGAATAAGAACTAATCTACAAAATTTGGTTATAATATCTCCAACAGATCTAGAGAAATTCAAAATTGAAAAATTAAAAAACAATGAAAATTACCATATTCATAAAATCAAAACGCTCCATGCGCAATCAGATTTTACACACATTTACAAGAATTTCATATAATCACCTTTGAATGCACAAAAACAAAACTTTCTATGAACATTTAGCAAATTATATTATAAAAAGCCTAAAAAATTTGACGTTTTTCAATTTTTTCATTAAAATTTACTTATATTTTTTATATTACTCTTAAATTTTCTATTTTAAATATGTGTAACTAAGTTTGTTTCAAGTAACAAATATTTACACAGGTATAATGAACATTTTTTAGAAGATTCAATAATATTGAAAAGAATGTGTTGCGCATGGAACATTTTCAAGTCGCGAAAACAATAAAAGTACCGATTCCAAGAAAAACTTATTTTATGGCATAAAGTGCTTGTAATTTTTTTTTAAATTTTATATTAAAGCAAATTCATACACAAGTGAAAGGTATAATATTATTTATAACTTATATTGTAGTTTTATATGTGTCCATGGGAAATAAAGATGCATACTCACCGTGTTGCGGAAACGGGGCAACATCCCGACATTGTCGCAGAAATTAAACAATCTATTTCAAAACACCCTTTTGCGGAAAGATATCAAATATGTAATTGTATTTTAACATTATATACATATTTCTAATGTGAGTAAGAACTAATTTACAAAATTTGGTTATAATATCTCCAACAGAACTTGAGATATTCAAAATTGAACAGTGGAATATTTAAAATTTTCCTGCGCCATAAGTATCACCTTCTGTTTTTTTATTACGTTTCACTAAAGCAGTTTTTTTACACTTTTTTGCATTTCTGTCTTTTCTAAACTGTTCTGTAGATTTTCGCTTCTTTTGCGCTAATCTACGATTGTCAAATCTTTGGGCAATTGTAAAAGAATAGTCCCCTATACTGTTATCTGTATTACTCAATTTTAAACTTTCAACATGTCCTAAGTTGTATTCCCTCACAGCTGTCGTTACGGCAAGTTCAAGTCTTTTTTTGGACACAAACACATCTTTTGAACATTTTCTCCAAATACAGCTGTGAAGAGCTTCATTGGCATTTTGCGTTTTTCCTGAAACACAACGCTGAAGTATTTCGTTTGATGCAAGGCGTTGATAAACTGGCATTATTTTTGCCACCACTTCCTCTGATAGCTGTGTTTTCATACATTTATGTGTTTTTGGTGTTTCGTTACATGCGTTTGCTCGATTATAAAAACACCATGAAAATTCACCCTCGGGACACTTGGTATGCATTGGTTTAGAGTCTGTCGACATACAATGGAATAAAGTTGCAAAAATCGATGATTTCATTTTCATGATATCCGGAGCATTATCCACAATTGCTTTCCTGTAAAAGTTCTGCAATTTAACTATTGTGGCTTCTGTCAAACTGCCTTGTTTCCTTCCGCCTAGAGTAACACCTTTTGTTCGCCATTCTTTCACCTTGTTCCTCAATGCAGTTCCCAAACGTTTTGCTATGTGGTTTATGCATTCTTCTTTTTTAATATCAATATCCTTGCCATATACCTTCTTTTCATTGAGATACTGGTAAGTTTTCGCATCTCCATCACACAGAACTGACGTGTAACGCATTGCACAATCTGTTATCGATCTCTTCCATAGTACATATGCTGCATGCATCTCCATACTACCGGAAGATCCGTCAAAATTTTTTTGACAAGTTTCTGCATGTGACGATTTCCAAATTTGAAACTCTGCACTACTTTCACCTAAATCTCTTGCAGTTATGTTGCATTCAGGACAATATTTCGACAACACATGGAAGTCGACAACAAGATTGGTTACAACATCAATCACTATACCGATTCCATACAGTGATGTGTGTCCTCTCTTATGCCATGTGCCATCATAAGATACAGCAATATCCATTATGCTGTCATGCAATTTTGACTGATTTGCATCCAAATTTGCTTTTCGAACAAGTTCTCTTGAAACACGTAGCATCTCAACCCTTGTAACTTCATTTTTCTGACATAGATCTTCTAAGTTTTTAGCAAACGTTTTTCGATCCATGCATGGTGCACCTAAAATTTTCGAAAAATTTTCTAGTGCGGCATGTCCTTTTCCAAACGATAAAAATGCAGCTGTAAGTTTGCTGTTTATGTCAAACTTTTTTGTTGATGCTTCACGTTCACTAGAAAAAACATATCCATAAGATTTTCCACAAGTTTCACACACGAGTTCTAATTTTGACGAAAATCCAAAAGAATTATGCTTCAAAACATTTAATTTATATTGGCGACATTCAGTACAAGGTACCTTTTGAAGTAAATCTGCCCAAATGCAGTTGCTTATCAAGCTATATTCACTAGACATGGCAGATAAATTATCACAGTGATTGGGTGTATCCAATGAAGTTCCAGGAACAGTTTCAAGATTAATATTCTGGATGAAATCACCATCACTTGACTGGATTTTAGACGATTTCCGCTTCAAAATATTTGCAGAACCAACCTTACTTCGCTTAGTTGGTCGGCCTTTAGGCTTCCGATATTTTGAGCTTATGCAATGCATGTTTACAACTGCATTCAGAAACAAAACAAAATAATTTAAAATGATAATTTAGTAAATAATCCTAACAAAAGCTTTAAAAGTATTCTAAAAAATAATATTGTTAACAATAGGCAGTTTTAGTTCTGAAAAGAACTTTTTTTTAAAACTAAAATTACAACTAAAAAGAACTGCAACAAAATCCAAAATACGAAAACAACAAGGTAAACAAACGCGGAAACAGCCGGTTTAGGTTACAGTTAAAATACTCTGTTGCCAAATAAAAGAGAAATATATATACTTTATGAAAATACATGGAATAAGCTCAAGAAAATCATGTTAGCATGATTTCACAGCTTTTAACCCTTTCGCGGTTAAGGTCTGTGCAATTTTTGTCTTCGAAAATGGTTTCACAGGGAAATGCTTTGTATGTTTGTAAGTGGTCAATGATTTAGTTTGGTAAACGTTTAGCAATGAATCTGCGAAAACTGCCTTCCCCCCTTCAGTATATCCAAGCAAACAATATCCTACTAAAGTCCATTGTAATGTGTTTCCAAAGGGTAGACTTCTCACATTCATTTCGACAGTGATTGATTACCACCTCTACCCTTTTCGAAGAACTCATTCTTCAGGTATCTTTCTGTTTGCACTCAAATAAGAAAAGAAAACATATTTCTGAGGCGATTTTTAAAAGTTATCAAACAAAAATTCTAAACTATAACGTTAAGAACTTGCATTATATAAATGAGTTATAATCCAAGGTGTTGATATTTTAAATTAATTATTAACTATACGTCATCACTATAATCATAAATTAATTAAAGCAAAATCTTTTAATATGATATCAGAAGCAGTTAAATACAGATAGGGATTCATTATTATTATTAATTTTATTATTATTATTATTATTAAATCAGTTAAATACAGATATGGATTCATTAGTATTATTATGATTATTATTAAATCAAACCTACAAGGAATAATTAGTAATGCAAGATGTATTAGATTGAGAACTTTCTAAAAACGACAATTTTAAAGATAAGAAAATATAATTATTTAAAAGCAAGGAGCGCGATTCCAATGCTATTTTATCGATACTCAAGTAGAATGAAAGAAAAATATTTTTTAAATATTGTAATCTACAGATCTAAAAACTTACAAGTTAAAATGAGAGACATTTTTTACTTGACATCAAATGTACTTAATTTCAGATCAAATAATACCTGTAAAAACAGATCTTTAAATTAGGTGAGGTGCCATAGAAACTAGACTGTCTAAAGAAATTTACATTAAAAAAATGTATGAAAAATATGGTTATTTTTTACTTAAACAAGAAAAGAATGTTTTGCTTATAAAAGTATGACTCAAAGAATGCTCCAAAATTAATATTTAAATATTGTAATTTTCAGATCTAAACATTTATAAACTGTAAATTATATCTATAAAAACTGATCTGATATCATAGAAAAAAGCTAAAATTAACCTTTTTAATTAAGACTTTCGATATGGTATTAAATATTAATTAAGATCAGGTACGGATGTAGTGTTGTTCGTATGCAGAAGTTTCAAACTCGATTAAAATAATGTTAAATTCATTTTTTTTAATTATGATATCTTATAAAATAGAAATTTTTGTCTTTAAAATGTGATTTGTAAAATAATTTTAGAACAAACGATGATTCATTTTTTCTAATTTACTTTAATTTTTCCTTTCTTTTCTTCTTTTTTTTTTCTTTTTAAACAATTCATTTTGTAGCTTCGGGATGATATACCTCTTCAAGGATACCAATGTGAAAGTCAGCTTAACGTCTGATTCTAGGAGAAGCACAAAATTATTTTTGAACCCTTTACATTTAATAGATATTTTCTAAATTCCACCATACATGAAAAACTCATCAACGATACCATTTTATTAAATTATTTAATACTCATTAATATTATTAATTATTTTTTAATTAAATTTTACTTTTCTAATTTTGGTGGAAAAAGTCGTAAAATTGATATTCCTTATTCTGCAATAAACTTTTTTGAAGATTCCGGTGTAAATTCGACATTACAGAAACACAATTCCTTGCCCCTCAAAGGGTTAAGCAACACAAAGTCAGGGCGCGAAATGTACCTAAGCAAACGGGAATGATATTCCGACTCGTGAAATTATGACAAATATTGTTCCGGTTCGTGACTGATATTCCCGCACCAATTAAAGTTCATCCAAAGAAGAAAAAAAGTGGATAGAATGTGCAGCGATACATTTAACATCACTGTGATAAACCACCACCCATACCACGGCTATGACGCTATTTTGATAGTTCCTGACCAAATGAAAGACTCACGACACAAATGAGTTAAATTTTAGTGATCATTCTATGATACAGTTATATGTAAAAAGATTAGATAAAAATAAATTGCATAAGATATATTCCTTTTGGAGATAAGAAAACAAAAAACTTAAGGAATTTCCAGTATTAAAAAAAAAAAAAAAAAAAAAAAAAAAAAAAAAAAAAAATGAAGAAGGATTGACAGCGTTAGAAAATAAAACTTGAAGGGGAGGTCTTATATATGGCACTTTTTCAAAAAAGGTGTTGTTTATGACGATCAATTATCAACACGAGGGATATAGGCCGAAGGGGGGTGGGTACCCTCCGTGTGCCGTCTTTCTAAGGGATCCTAAACCGTATTTACGTAAGGAAATCCAAGGTTCGGAGAAAACCACAGAAAACTCCGAAAGATTAGGCCGACGAGCGCGATTGGGTTCGAACCCACCACCTCCCTTCTAGAAGCTTTGAGAGCAGAAAATCTCGGCCAATGGTGGGGCTTTCAAAAAATTCTCATATATGAGGGGGGGGCGTTTTCGGAGGGGCTTATTTTAGATATTTTACAATATATATTTAACTAAAATTACACAATTTATAAATAAGGAAACAAGTTTGTGCGTGTGTCTCTCTAATGTGTTCTGGAGAGACCGCTGAACGCATATCTGCAGAATTTGGTAAGAAGGTACCTCTCTATAGGTAGTTATGCACCTCGAAGTCGGAGTTTAGATTTTTTGACTGTCATAAAAGAATTACGATCACAATAGTTTAGTAATTTATATCCCCTGCTTTTTTTTACGTTTTACGGGGAGTTTTTTATGTGAAAGAATTCCGGTTAATATATCTTGGTCCATTATGTTAACTTTTGTAGTTTGAAAAAAGTTTATTCGGAATTCTAACATCGTTTTTAAAAATGTTCCTATTTTTTAATACGATTTTTAAAGGACTTTTTTCTCGTATTGTGCTACTTTTCGACGGCCCCCGGCAACCCCTGGCGGACCAGCTAGAAAAGAGTAAGCATAAAAAAGATAGAAAAATGATTGCATTAGTAAAGAGAAAAAAAAACTATCTTGTTTTTGAATTTCATCCATATAAAATTAGTCATGCAAATAATCTCTTCAACAATAATAAAACAACAATAATCTAACCACATAATAACTACATTTACACAGTGACGCAGCCAGGATCTCCTGCGAAAGGTTTTCAGTCATTTTTACTCGTAAAATGTACAATATCAACCAATTTAGCACGTAGATTTTCCAATGCTTCATAAAAGGATTTCCTTCTTCAGTCATATATATATATATATATATTGAAGCATAATACATGTATACGTAATTTACTGCTATTGTTCCTCGCTCTATTTCTTATTCATTTTGCACAAAACAAGGAATCGTTGAAACAGATGCAAGCTGAAATTATTTTGCCTGTTTGCGTTTGTCTTTACATTTGTCTTATTCACTATTTATTCGTCTTAACAAAACCAAATTTGTACATATCTTATGGATTTTAACTGTTTTGAGAAGAATTTTAAATCCCTCACCCAAATCCCCATCTTTCGAATTGGTCTGAAATATACACAAATAAATCATTTATTTAATTGTGTAGGGTTAGAAAAGTGACATTATTTCACAATTTTTTTTTTCATTTTCAGTCATATACGTAAAATAAATTATATTGAGGTAAATAATTGAAGTGCATTGAATAGATTAAATTCCTGCAATTTTAATCTTACAAAAATATCACTGACGATAAAAATGCATTTTCACATAAGAATTGCATTTTAAAATTATATGACATTTAAATATACTGGCAGCAACGATAATGAGAAAAAATAATGCCACTTATAGCACAATCAAAATAAAATATTTATGCTTTGAACATTTGATTTTGAAATGTCACTTTCACTAGGAGAAATTTTTTGTGAGTATTAAATTCAATCTGTGTTGACATCACTCTTTTTGAGAGCAAAACCTTTCAGCCGCTTATGAGAGAGCACTGTTCTCAAATTCAAAAGAGCTACTTTCTGACACATTCCTAAATTTATTCATGTACGGAAACGCATGAAATGGGCATGTTCCTATTCAGAAATCATGTCATTAAATTGCGTTTTATATTGTTTGTTAAAGGATCTTCCAGAAAATACTGTGAAAGTGTGCGTTTTGAACCGAATTTCCGTGCCGGCAACGCGATAAAGGGAAAAAACTTGTCACACGCAAAATTCGCTGAGAACTCGATAAGTAATTTATTGATTAAAAAATCATACATTAAAGTTTCAAAAATTAATTTGTTTTTCGCCAAAAACTACTTTTCCTTTTTTTTTTTTTTTTTTTTTTTGTGTGTGTGTGTTTGTGTGTGTGTGAAGATGGGTTAGTAGAAAAAATAAATAAATAAAAGCCTTTTACATGAAAGTTATCACTGAATTAGTATTCATTCAAATAACAAACTCGAATTAAAGGGAAAACTTTATTTGATTTCAAACCACTTCAATAGTCTAGTCTATCATTTTTTTTTTTGCCTTTACGTTTAAAAAGGAGTCCGAAAAGGTCTCGTTGTTGATGGTTAATTATCTACGACGAGGAAGGATATAGGCCCGAATAGGGAGTTGTCCTCAGTGGGAGTTTTTCTAAGGAAACCTAACCCGTATTTACGCAAGGAAATGCAGGGTTCGAAGAAAATCGCAGAAAACTCCGAACGATTAAGCAGACGAGCGTGATTGGGTTCGATCCCAGCACCTCCCGTCTACTAGCTTTGAGAACAGAACTTCTTTGCCACTGGTGTGGCGTCTTGTTGTTGAACTAGGGAATTAGAGAACTACCTTAAATAAAACGCCATTTTGACGACATTGCCATTCCAATCTGATAACAAATCGTTCGACTAGACTGAAATTAAGTACCATTTTTAATAAATTCGGAAACTGTTCATTTAACATTTCTTATACGTTTATTTCTTATGTTAAAAACCGTAAGATTCAATGATTTTTTCAAAGTTCTCTAGAGAAATTAAAAAAAAAAAAAAAAAAAAAAAAAAAAATCTGTAAAAAGAAAAAAAAATCAACTGTCACTTTGTCTCTTTATATCATTTTTACGTTTTATCGTTTGTTCTTCTTTTCATTTTTTAAAGATTTGGAAGACTTGGATGAAACCAATTTTTATATTCCTTGTCAAGATATTTTTAATTTTAATTTTTAAACAAATACAGTCAAACCTTGTTAACACGAACACGCTTAACGCAAAATACTTTTAACAAGAACTGTTTCCGATTGCCCCGTCTAGTTTTATGTAATGTATTTAAGTTCAGATAACACGAACTACTCTTAACACGAAAAAAAAAAAAAGATTCCCCTTGAGCGTTCGCGTTAACGAGGTTCAACTGTAGTATTATTTCTCCATATATATGTGTCCATGTGGAATATCTGTAAAATTTTCTCCAGCATAAAAAATGAAGTGCATTAGTTCAAAAAAGTTATTATCTAAATTATTCGTTATAATTTAGAATTACAAATTATCATTAGCGTGATACTTACCCGGAGAAATTATTTCTAGATTTCAAGGTATCGGAGCTATCAAGCATATAAAAAATATCAAATATTTTTTTTTTCTTTTTTTTTCAGCTAAATCATTGAAAGAGATTAGTTAAATGTATTCTGGTAAAATAGAAATTTTTTTAAATTAATGTAAAAGCACGTTTGCGGAATGGAGTAGAATTCGAAAATCTACAGAAAGGAGCAATAAAATTTTTACTATAAAAACTAAGCATAATATTAATTATTCATAGGCTACAAACTTTTTTTAAGGCGGGGGGGGGGGAGGGGCATTATTGTCAGATCTCTGATGTGAAATCAAAAAAATAACGAAAAAAAAAAGATGCCTTTCTTTATTTTTATATCAACATTTTTTTATGTTACACTGTGCAATGATTGATAATTTAAGAAATCTGAATAATAATTATTTATGAAAAAATGCTATTTTTTTAAGACTAAGTTAATCTTTTGAATAAATATGGGGGATTGGACGTAGCTTCAAAAGAATATTTAGGGATACGTTCTCAGCTTCTTTTGAGTGGAACTGTTGGAATAAACATGATTTGAGACTCTTTTAGTTAGTTGTATAATGTAAGAGCTCCATACAGGAGTTCGTTATATTGAACCCACACCATGAGAATGGTTTTTCGATTACTCCCCAACTCTTTCAAAGGAGGAAAAAAAACTCTTTTTCACATTAAGGGGTCTCAGGACTCTTAAAGCTTTAAAATTTTCGAAATTTAAAATTTTTTAGATGTTAAACTGCTATTTTTTCTGAACATTTTTACATAATTGTTTCCTTGAAATTCCTATTAGAACTGAAGTTATGGCTTTTACATTTATACATGTTCAATAGCTGAAGCGTCGTTTCGGGAACTTTGGAGCCATTTTTCTTCAAATGACGTTTTTGGGCATAACGCGCACGATATCTCAAAAACTTATGAATATTTTTTTCATAAAATTTTCAAAACATATGTTTCATGTTAGTCTGTATAAACTGAACCTAAAATCTCATTTTTATTGTTCAAAACAATATCTTTTTAGGTGATTATACTGTTGAAATTTTCTTAATTTTGCATTATCTAAATACAACTTTGTATTAAAAATATATAAAAGCTTTAAATACAAATTTATTTGGGTTCAGGGTAATTATTACAATCTGAAGTATAAGTAGGCACCAAAATTTTCATTCTAGTTGCAATACTTATTTTGTAATCGTGCGCGTAATGTGTTATGCCGATTTTTTGCTCGTCAAATGTTTTACAGTTTGGAGCCCCCTGTAAATGCTAATTCTGCATCCTATAATTTTTTAAATACATAAAAGGAAAGAACATACTTATATATTTTATTCCAATTAAAATTGTGTCTTAAAATCAAATACATTTTAAGATATTAAGTGTTGAAAATGGTCTTTTTTTTTCAATTTTTCCAATTTTAAGAGTCCTGAGACCCCTTAAGCAAGTATTCGCTGCAATAATGCTAAACCTGCGACTATATACTGCTTATAAAGACAACAATGCACGGTACAAGTATCAAGTTATTCAAAAATATAAAAAGGTTGTATGCAATTAAAACAGCATACATAAAGAAGTGCACAATTTTTTTTATTTATTTATTAATATAAGTAAAAACAAGGAAGAGTTGCTATCATTAAGATTATCTATCACTACCACGAAAAATGTGAAATAAGCACTGCAGATTCTTGCGAGCAATTGGATTTAACACCTTCGGGACGAGCGTCTTTTACAGAATTTTTAACCTTTTATCTACGGTTTTTCAAAACAGAAATTTTTGCCTAATTGAATCGGGAAAAATACTCGGATTAAATAAGGCAAAATTTACAATAAAAATTTACTGGTAAGAATAATCACGGATTCTGATCACCTTACGCGGCACGTATACCGGTTGCTCGTCCCCAAAGGGTTAATAAAGCTTTCTACTATATTTAATTGCTTGAAGTTTTTAATCTATTTCCAACAGTTGTAATGACAATTTTAAACGTAGTGATTAACTGAATGTTTTTAAAAAAGAGGAATATGTGCACATTTTTCTTACATCAATATATAGTTAAGTACCCTATAAATATTGAAGAGTATTAAAATTTAGTTAATTAATTTTATTGGGATTCAGTGAAAATGCTGATAAAGACACCCTGTTATTACACTAAAGTAAAATTTTGATGGCAGCTATACATGCGTTTGAATTAATTGAGAAAATACTTATTTCTTCTTCCATTACAAAAATGCTGTGAATGTCAAATAATGTCTGTCAATAAAAAAAAGTAATATTTCACTTCTTATCTTCGACATTTATACGTCCAATTAATTACAATTTTTTTTACATGAAGTATTTTTCTTTATTTCATGTACTAATAAATACTATCTACAATTTATTTTTCCTTTTTAATAGGGAAAATTGTAAATCCCATTCTTTTTTTTTTTTTAATTGCGAGTTCATGTACTTTTACAAATCTGGTAAAAGTAAAAAAAAAAAAAACATGTTTCTATTAGATTTATTTATATTGTACATTCTTTACATATTAATTAAAAAATCCTATTATGGGTTTATAATTTCTATTATGGATAGTAAAATAATTAAATTTCATTATTTAATTAGATAACTTTAAAAAGTACAACTAAAAATCCCTCTATATATAATAATCATTCTATTACGTACTTTAAATCAATTAACAGTCTTGAAGCAATGTATAATGATAACTTGTCTATATCGATGCCTTTTCTGATCCTTTCAGAATCTTTATAGACAGGTTTCACGGTATAGTTTTAAAGTTACACTTGAATTTGAATGAAATTTGAGCAGCAATTATAAATTAGAAAATATTTTTTAAAGTGTAATATGAATTTTGTTTTTTTTATATTTTAATTATTATTACACTGCAAAAGTGATGCAAATAAAAAATAAGAAATTAAAAAAACACTTTTAAGTACTTAGTAAATGAAAAACATTAAAATACTTTTAAAAAAGAAAATAAAAAAAAAAGAACGTATGTATTCATTCAAATAATAAATGCAACATGGTAAATGTTTTAAAATAGTAATAATAATAATAGTGAAATATAATTTTATGAAAAATAATGATAAAATAAAACAAGTGAACACTAATATTCTGCGAATTTGTCTAGTTCCACACAAAGAAACTATAAGTCATCTACTGTATATATTCTTTGAATTCGCCTTAGTATCTGTTTTGAAATGTAATGCCATTCTTAACCATTTACAAAAAGCGTAATTCTCTAAGGCATTTTTCAACCAAATCTCTAAATTCGACTACAATAAACTACTTGACAAATAGTCTACGCCTATTATGTAGTGGAAAGAAGGAGTGGTTGAAAAACGCCTACTTTAACTCCCAGTCTCCAAAAATGGGGGGAAGCACAAACGCGTAGATGCGACGATGACCATTTAGAGATAACAAATACCGACCGTCTATACGCGTTCATAACGATTTTAAAGTAGAAATTTCTGGGCGCCTATTCGCGGTCAAAACCCTTTAGAAGGACTTTATTTCGACCGCGTATATGCGTCTGTGACCATCAAAGGGTTAAATTATGTTTGTCTTCGACGACAAACAAGAAACAAAATGGCGGAAAGGTAAACAAAGGGGCGTGGCGCATCAGCTGTTAAAATTAAAATGGTTATAACTCCGGCAAAAATCAACATATTTGAAAAAAAAAATTTGCATCTGGTAGATATGATTATATATTCCATTTTTGCATTAAAAATGAAAAATCGATTTTTTGATGCATTTTCACGAATTTCAAAGTCCACTGTACCCTTAAATATGCGTTACTTACCCCATTTTACCAAAAATTCAGGCAGACACGGACAAAACAGGACAGTAGTTATTTTTTCCAGCACCCAGTCCTACATGTTTTCATACCTTTAAGTGCAGGAAAACACAATGGTAAACCTACGAGTCGACCGCTAAAGTGAGGCTTCCAGGTGCTTTCTACCAAGATATGACTTGACAGATCGATTGTGTTTTAATATGCGAATCGAGTTTTAATTAATTCTGGAATTTCAACCGTGATCTCAATGAGGTGATTGGCTGTGCTGCAGACTTCCGGTATATAACTTTTAGCAGTATACATAGAAAATTATAGATCCTTTACACGCCAAAAAAAAACAAATAGTATATTTTTCCAACAACTGGTGGTAATTGCAGAAATTGAGCTCGCAAATGCGTTATTCATTTCAAAATTGTTTATTTAGACCTTATCCTTTACCTTAATAAAACGTGAAGTTTGTTACATTTCCCTGAATGTGTAGGAAAGTGTTTCATAATCTATTCTGGAAGCATATTTTTTTCATTCTTTCTTTCTTTACATTGTAAGTATAAGTTAAAATTTTATAAACACTTTTTTATCTCGAAAACTAACATCTTACTGTTTCGAATCGTTATATTCTTCTTACAATTTCGTGATTGCTTTGCATGACAAAATTATGAATAATTCTAGACCGAAAATATTTTCTGGTAGATTAAAAAAGGGCGCAGACAAATTTTGCACACAAAATATTAATTTCAAAGTATTCATACGCTAGCATATTAAGGTTTGAAAAACTTCGCGGTTATCTCCTCTTAATATTTTTATTATTACATTTAATAGTTTTATTAGTATTCTCAAAGGTTTATAGTATTTTGTTACTTGATTACTCCTTTATCCCCTTGGGGACGAGCGACACGTATACGTGCCGCATGAAGCGCTCAGAATCCTTGCTTTTCCTCACCAGAAAAATTTTACTGTAAAATTTGCCTTATTTAATCAGCGCATTTTCCCGATTCAAAAAGACACAAACTTCTGTTTTTAAAAAACGGTGACAAAAGATTAAAAATTTCGTAAAAGGCTCCCGTCCCGAAGGGGTTAAAGGTAAATAAGTCACTTCCTTTTTGATATCGATACCAACATCTCTCACAAAAATTTTATTAGATTGGCACCATTGTTTTTTTTTACATTTTCACCCCTATTTTGACAATGGAACAATGGGAAAATATGATCTAGTTGGACTGTCTAGTTGCGTGGCAACTATATATCCAGTTGAGAGGTGATCGTGCTGCAAGGGCATTAGGGAGCCTTGAAAAAATTTATGTTTAGACGTGGCTGGTAACCACAATAAGAAAATAACTACATGTGCAAGAGAAATTACTACAAATTTGTTTTCTAAATATAGTGGTTTGAATAGAATATAAAAACAGAATCGTCTATAAAAAGTTGAAAAGTGTTTATGAATTCGGTTTGTCAGTCTGTCTGTCCGTTGGTCCTACCGTGCTCTAACTCGCGCAAATATAATCCGATTACCATGAAATAGATAGATGTTATTCGGTACCACTATGGAATCTTTGATATTGAAGATGAAGTGTACAGCATTTACGGTTCATTTACAGAGTCACTCAAAAGAATTCCGTTGCATTACGACCTATGTTAAAAAAAATCGTTCGCGGTGTATTTTTGTAATATTACAGTATTTTAAACATACTGAAATTCATTTATATACTGAAGTGAATTGCATGGTTCTTACTGAAGAATATGATGTGTATAAAATATATCGTTCATTTACAGGGACACACAAAAAATTTGGCGACAGAAGAAACTGAACTATTGACACTTCTGAACAATAATTGCCTGAAGTGCGTTTTCAGCTGTTGCACGCGTTTTTAAAAACAACTATTTTGTTTAAATATTACGTGGGGTAGATAAGTTCAATAGGTCATATACAGGGCTGCACAACATTTCTTGAGTACATTTCCGTTCATTCACAGAAATTGTAGAATGGAAATTTTCAACTGTGGTTTCCGTTTCAATTAATTAACTTTTAGCATACCATGTAATATACATACAAATCCATAGGTCATGTACCGGTCTGTAAAAAAAAAAAAAAAAAAAAAAAAAAAAAAAAAAAAAAAAAAAAAAAAAAAAAAAACGGATATTTCAGAACTATTGATTGTAATAGCAGAAATTGGGTTTCAAATGCATTATGAGGTTTTCAAATTGTTTATTTATTCATCATACTTCGCATGAATAAATTGTGAAGTTTTGCTACTGTATTCTGAATGTGTTGCAAAGTGTTACATAATCTATGCTGGAATGCGTGATTTTTCTTTCTTCTTTCCTTTAAAATTAGCTGTTTCTAAAATGTTTACTCTTACATGTACCTACCCTAATAACTGAACATACGTTCCTTTTTTTACTGATAAAAGATTGATGTTTCCAGTGCATGTAAAGTGTAGTCAGAAGTTTAACATAAATTATCTACATTTCATACACTTAAAAAAAAATCTGTAAAGTTACTAAAGTTTTTCTAGAAAACTGGGATTCCTAGAACTTTTTATGCAACGGCAACAACAAAAATTCATGTAACAGACACACTTTGGGACGAAAATAAAAAGAAAATCTGTAAGGTTACTAAGACGTTTTTAGGAAACTGGGATGCCTAGAACTTTTCATGTAACTGCAACCAGGGTAACAGATAAAATTTTAGTAAGATTACTGTAAATTTAGTACATTCATTTGTAAAGTTACAGATTTCTGTAGCTTTACAAAAACTAGTTCTGTAGATTTGCAGCTTTTTTCGCTGAGTTACAGATGAAAGTTTAGTAAGCATGTAACTTTGCATCTGTAGAACTACAGATTTTTTTTTTTTTTACAGTGTATGATCTTCATCATGTACTGATATTCTTTTTACTTATTTTTACTTTAAACTACAATACATTATTTTTTTTCCAATTTTTTTTCAACCAGTGAAACTAGGAAATTTTTTTATTTTAACATTTTAACATTTTTGACACCTTATTGGCATTAAAGCTTTACTTTCGACGTGATAAACCCTTTTGTTACACTTGTTTTAGAAAACATGTGCACTAAATATGAATCTAATAAAGAAAATTGTTTATTTCGATACTGAAAACTTGTCATTTTGAGTTAAATGTACACTGTAAAAAAAAAATCTGTAGTTCTATAAATGTAAAGTTACATGCTTCCTGAATTTTCATCTGTAACTGTACAAATAAAGCTGCAAGTATACAAAACTAGTTTTTGTAAAGCTACAGAAATCTATAACTTTACAAATGAATCTGATAAAATTACAGTAATCTTACTAAAATTTTATCTGTAACCTTGGTTGTAGTTAAATGAAAAGTTCTAGGCATCCCAGTTTCCTAAAAAATTCTTAGTAACCTTACAGATTTTCTGATTTTCGGAGCAAAAGTGTGTCTGTTACACGATTTTTTGTTTTGTCCGTTACAGAAAAAGTTCTTGGAATCCCAGTTTCCTAGAAAAACTTTAGTAACTTTACAGATTTTTTTTTACAGTGTGTGACTTATAATTTTGATTAAAAAAAAAAAAAAAAAAAAAAAAAAAAAAAAAACGTTAATTTTCATCATCATAATTAAATTTCAAGATTTATGGTAATTGCACAAGAAGGCGCTTTTCTTCGAGCAAAGTTTTCGGCTTTCATTATATTATCTTTCTGCAGAGATAAAGAAGCCTAACGATAATCCGAGGCGTTAATGGACAATAAATCACCCTAAGTCGATATTGTTTCTTTCTAAAGATTAATGATTATCTTTTTGTTGAAAAAAAAGTATATTGATGTTATATCTTCTATCCCTAAGTCATGTCCTTCTAATCCATAATCTAATGTATCAATAGTTATTTTGAGCTGAGGAATGATGACCAAGGAAAGATAAAAAACCACATAAACCGTTTATAAGTAAAATGAAAATCGTTTTTTTTTAAACAAATATAGTAACATAGATGAGACATTTAGTGTGCATAAAATATTTTTCTAACACAAATATGCTACCACTAACTATTTTTGATTTAAATGTTCTTGTATGATGAAAACGAGTAAACATTATTAAAGTATTAAATTTATGTTCTAACCTAAAACATAATTAAAGAATACCATGAATGAAACGTTTCTTCCGGACTATAAAAACTACTCGGAAAGGTTAATGCCTTTCCGAAAATTAGTGACAGCAAAAGAAACTTTGTTTTTATAAATGATTTTGAAGAAATATTGGTTCCTGTGGTTTCTAATGATAAAGAACCTTTTTTAGAATATCTGGGTAACTCGGAAGGTGTAATGAAGGTGTAATTTTCGTTTGTGCTTAGTTTATATTTTTATAGATTAAGAACAAATTTCTTTTTACAGTGTAGTTCTACGTATTCTCGATAATCTACTTTATATAACGTCACTTGCTTTTCTCATGCTGAGAAAATTGGCTACATATTTGGTTCGAATACTGAATAAGGTTTAGATGTTGTTTGAGTGCAGCATTATCCCATTAACTGAAGGTCCTTTTTTAGGGAGATTCTCAAAAGGTGGAATCATTAAACGTTAACTATATGTAATTTTTTAATTTTTCAAATTTAAGGCCAATTTTTTTTCATAGTATAGTATTTTGTCTATAAATATAATATATAAATATTTTTAATAGTATGTCTACAAAATTATACACAAACATTAAAAGACAGCAACTATTCTGGAAAATTAATGATTAAAGCATTTAATTAGCAGTTGTGTACGTTACAAATTTTGGACATTTTTTCGCACGTACGTTACAGATTTTGGACGTTGCGCTTAGTATTTAAAAAATTCTTAAGACTAAGAATGTAATAAATGCGTCCTATAATTGTATGTATTTACATATATATACGTATAATTAACTTTTTGTTATCCAGTAATAATAATAATAAAATCAAATGTTAATCAAATGTTAATAAAATCAAATGCTTTGTCGCGGACGTTACTTTCGGACATAACAAAATAATAAAAAAAAATATTTATAGATAAGTACTTCTACCTTCAAAAAAGCAATAAATCAGCCTGCCATCTCTTAACGAAATTATCAAAAAATCATCCGTTTCCTTTATGCATACGTTGTTTACCATTAGAACCAACTGGAAGCAAGTTAAAACTCTTTTTCTTTGTGGTACAGTGGAGCAGTTAACGTTATGAATGCCCGAAATTGGCCTCTTTAGCATAAAATAATAAAACTTTAAGATATTTATACAAAGCTTTTACAATAAATTATGTCATTTTCTGGCTCTGAATAGAATTAAAAACTCAGTGTAAAAAAAAAATAAAGTCAATGATAATTAAAGTTATGTTTGAAAGGCTTAAAGTTATAACGTATGTCCATTGCCCACCTTTTGAGAATCGCCCTTTAATGAACAGGTGTTTGATAAAGATAGCCAAAACAACTTTTTAATTCATCATTTTATACATTTATTTTAAAACTTTTTACCAGTTCTTTACTCAACATTTTAAAAGTTTAATTAGCCATACTTAGGATTAATGTTCAAAACCTCTTTAATGCTACTTCATGCCCACACTGAATATACCAAGTAAACAATATATTTAACGATCTCCATATTACCATTGTCACTATATTTAACAAGCTACTGTTACATCATTCATTATTTTAACACCGCCAGCCACGATATCATGCAATTTTATTGTACACATTAACTCATATTTCGTGTGTTTTTGGAGAAAGACAAATGCCAATTTGTATTTGGTTCAAAAGCGACATGCTAAATTAAAAGAAAATGGGTGCTTATATAAAGGTTTTCAAACCTAGTATAAAATTTAATTTGTATCTGGCCCTTCAAGAAAATGCACCAAAATAGGATTGCAGAAAAACATTAACAAGGAACTTTGGTGTAAACAACTTTTTCTTGCGAGTTTTCGAATTAGAGTTCTGACTATCGTTCGACCTTTTTTTTTCACGCATTTTAAATAAAAAGTGCTCACGCTAGTTATGGGAAGATACCCGAAAGCTAATGTTATACCAATGGCAGCGATTTTTTTTCTCGTTTGAATTTCTATATTTTTAAGTGATTTTTTCCACAGGATATTTGAGAACAATCTCTAACCGGATATTTTCTTTTACTTTTTTAGTTTTGGTTGCAGTTTCAATATCCCCATATTTCAATATTTTCTCGGCAAATACTTTTTTATATTTATATTTTATTTTCCCATTTTCTCTTAACATTGAAATTTGTTGAAGTTTACATATTCTTATCACTTTCGCTCCACCGCGTAGTCCGGAGTGACGTCACAGTAGCCAGTCAAGGGTTCGCTCTGGAAGACCTGCTCCTCAACTTTTATCCCCCACTTCAATCAGCATTATATGTTAGGTGTGTCTGCTGGTATGGAGTGGAGTACAGGTTAGAACTTTGGCTGCATGTTCGGGGTTAAAGATTTGTCCCTGTGTGCCGAACTAACTTCGGAGCGCGTCATTGTATTTCCACGGGCTCTTCACAACAATACCTGTAATTATTATTTCTTGTTAACTAGATGATCTATTGGTTTTGTCACAGAAACGTTAGATGACTGTAAATAAAATATTGATTAGTTGAATAAAGGACAGTAAGCTGTTTGAATGCAGTAGACTAAGTGGTAGAATATCAGAAGGTCATTATAAAGCACCGAGTTCCTTCTAACATACATGAGATTTTTGGTTACAAATGCCGATGCTGGAGGAGCGACAAAATATACATATTTTTATATTAACAGTACGACAACCAAAGCAATACTGATGAAATTACATTTTTCTAAATCATCGAGTATTGTCGGCACAACATATACATATCGCCAGTTACGTATGATATATGGCGATAATAGCTTGATTGAGAGGAGGCATGCGTTCAGATTCCGTTAATTATTACTCAATGGGAGTTGTCGAAATTGCAATATGAATTATTTAACGCACATTGATAAGAGGATAATTATGGGGAACCGAAACCACAAGTCTAACATCTAATAGGGTTTGCCCAAAAGTCTCGTAGGATTGGCGCCCCGAAAACGAACGTTAATACGATAAAATAAAGACATATTACTAATCATGAAATGATTTATATGTTGCAAATGAATTAACGATTGAAAGCGTAGATATAATGTGACTTGGAAATCTTTACATACGTTTTTTTACTGAAGAGTTGGAGGGAGAACACGCGAACTCACCAACCCATGGAAGAAACGAAAAGGTGACCAGAGGAAAAAAACACAGAAGAAGCCACTGACGAACTTCGGCGAAAGAAGGAGGAAAACACAGCATCGTAAAATGTCCGTCCAAGAGATGAATTCCCTCACTCGGGAAAGCTCTCTCCAGAAACAGAACAGGGGATTTCCCGTTTCCGTGCGACAAATGAACTGCCCGTCATCTTACACAGGTCACTGGCGAAGACATGCAGTGATGAGAAAAATGTTCGCAGGCAGAGAGAAGTAAAATCATGTCTCTATTCATTTCATTTTTTTTTTTTTTTTGGAGTTGGATTAGGCTGTTATGCACCAATTATATATCGAGGGGTTCGCATCATGTGGTGATTCTCGGGTTCGCTGAAATGGTGTGAAAAAACTCCAACATATAGATGTAAACTCAATGAGTCTTTATTCATTTTTCAATGTGCAGAAGGACATCTCACAAAAGGGGAGCCTCAAATACGAAGCTCTGTAAAAGCAGAGATTAAATATATTTATCTCTATGTGTAGAAGCATATCCGTTAATGAGAAACTGCATCGCATCGTCACAGCGGGAAAAGGAAAAACAACAGCGGTCCTTTTTGCGGACCGTTCATCAGGGCGGACGGGGGCGATCTCCGTCATAATGCGTACCGAAATCATATGTCTTGGCATATTGTATTATCGCCAACTAATCAAGATTTTGACGCCTATATTTCAAAGACAAGGCATTGGCGACAGGATTGGCAGACAAATTACGTAGCAGCCCCGCCTTTCGGCGCAGCCACACGATGTGAAGCAACCCTACATGTTTCAAGACTAAGAGCGACAACAAGTCTCGATTATGTTTACATTAAAAAAAACAGATTGCAGTTAAATGTGATTGAGTAATCTTTAATCAATATATGTGAACTGTAAAAAGCATAATGATAATTGAAAATATAATTTATAACTGCAATTCCAATAAATACATCTTTTCTTTATTTCATTTTTCTTTTACCCGTCAAGTTCTAATAGGAAATGAGAGTAGTTTATTTATAGCAGCAAATGAAATATGTTAGAAAAATGAACGGTTAAAATAAAGTGCAGCTGTACGAAGTTAAATATGATCGTGATTGCATGTAAATAAAAAACGTTAGGAAGGGAAATAAATAAATAAATAATCGAGAATGATAATTTTGAATAAGTGAAACAAAATATATGAACCATAAATCTTTATATGTGTTGAGAAAAGTTCCTTGTGAAATGAAAAGAAAAAAAAAACTAAATGCATGTAGAAGTATGAATTGTTTTAGTAAAAAAAGAGTTTCTATAATGAATTTACTTGTTTAAAGTAGATTTTGAGAAACGGGGGGTGAAATTGATGTGTTGCAGATAAATCTGCCACAGCAACTGGGGACAGATATTGAAATATGGGCGGCAGCCAAAATGTTAATACGGAAATAGTAATCAACCTCATAAAAAAAAAACCGCAAGCAAAATTTAAAAAGTAAAAATACCCAGTTCGAGAGGATTAGATTGAGATCGATCCGTGCACAAAAAATATTAAAAAATATTGAAGTATAAAAGAGAAATTTGAGAAGAACACTGTCTTTAGTTTAGCATTAGCTTACAAATGTCTGCATGTGACTAGTTTAGATTCTTAAAATAAATAATTCCTCACTCAATAAATATTTCACAGAAAAAAAATTACAATAAATTAAAAAAAAAATAATTTGCAATTAATAATTCTATAGCCATTAGAATACCGTAATACAGAAAAAAGAACAAATATTTTTGAAATTCGAGATAGTTAATGTGAAATGAATTATTTATATTTTTCATAAATCAATAACCGTATATAAATAAAACATTACTTACTTATTAAGTACATTCAATTCCAAAAATGGAATCTGAAAACGGAAGTAAAAATTTGAATACAGAACTGAAATTTTTGAATTATAATTCTTCAAAATTAATTTAAATATCACTTGTTTTCTCAATTGCGTTTTTTTTATCTGTGTCTCTAATCATGTATAACGATATTATAAAATCTGCCTTTTCGAGTAATTATACATATATATATTTATTTTAGCTGATTAAATATTTATTCTGCTCCATTTATTAAAATTTTAATTTTTTATGTCTTTATAATAGAAATCCATTTCTTAGACATGAATATTGTTATATAAGCTTCAAATAAATGTTTAAATAATGACATTAACTTAAGTAATGACTTATACAACTTCAATACAAGAAAATATTTATTCATAATCACTATATATTTTTAAATAAAATACACGATCATAGAACTGAATAATATTGTAAATGTGTTGTTTGTAAGATACAAAGTCGATGTTTAACATTAATAATTCTAGAATAAAATAAATAATTTACGTTTTGAAGAATATCAAATATTAAATAAGTGGAAATGTCTAAAATAAATTTTTTATTTAACAATTCTATGTAGCGAAAAGAAAATTAAAGGTTAGTAAAATGTGATAGTAAATTATATTTTTTACGTTCTTTTATATAACTCGTTTTTGTATGTAAAGATGTAATTCTTTTAATCGTTCTATAATCCACTTCCTGATAGTCTAGAATTATAAAAACTTCGTTCATAGGCGCCCTGCCGCTGCAACCCAGTAAATTTGTTAGTTTCAATTTCTACCACCAGGTGGCGCAATCTGTTTTAAACATACCTACATCCGAACAAAATTCCGTTGTTCAACCTTTCCGTAGATATTACTCACGGCGGTGGCGGAGTCGAATAAGAATATAAGAAATTTGCTGAAATTACGCGATACTAGGCGAAGCACGCTAGTCTCTATCATGATAGTATTTGTCATGTGGGCTAATTGATACATTTAATCAAAAGTAGTTATCTCAAAATATATAACGTCCCTTAAAAATTCCTAGTGTACTTTGAAATGTGGCAACCCGGCGAATTACGAATAGTGGTATCACGCCCCCTTTTTTCGAAGAAATTGGGAATGAATTTTCTTTAAACCACTAGACTGGATTTCAAAGGGAGCTGACAGTGTTGATTGGACAGCCGTGCGCTACCCTCGAATCAGGGTCCAATTCTAGCCAGCTTGTGATTTTGAAGAAAGATGTTTTTTTTATTGTGCCGCTTGATAAGTTTTTAATTAATATCCCAGCTAATTATTAGAAATTTAAAATTCTGAGTCTCAGCTGCATTAGAAGGGGTTTCGGACTATCTTCACAAACTTTTTCAGCCTCGTCCGTGCTCTAGGTATCGCTAGACATCGCACACACACATACACACAGACGGACAGAGCGAAACTTTCTTTTATTCGTATAGATAAGTCTGACGAAGATGTCTTGCACAGGTGGTTCCTTTCGATGAAACTCCATAAGTAATAGAAGGCTATGAAATCAACAGTTAATTATTTTAAGAAGAGACAGGAAGCTGATGAATTCAGAGCAATCAATGATAGGATTATCTGAATGTCGTTATTGTCCACAGGGATCTTTTCTAACACAACCGAGATTACACGGCCAACGCCAGAGCTGGAGAAGGGAGCAAAGTATTACATTTCTTATGTTGACAGAATCAGAGTTAAGAAGGAAGTGTTCACAATTACATTTCATCCAAATGATCGAGTATTGACAAGAGTACATATACATTCTCGCCAATTACGTATGCTATAGGGCGAGAATACCATGAGTGGAGACATGCGGTCAGAGATCGTTATTGTATTTGAATGGGGGGCGTAAAAGGGTAATATGAATTATTTACCGCCAACTGATTGCGTAGGAATTATGGTTCAGAAACCACGAAGGAACATTCTATATGGGGTTGCCAAAAATATCACGGGACTGAAACGCCAGCAAACGAACGTTAATAAAATAAAACAAATTAAAGACAGAGCTCCAATAATGAAATTATTAATATATTGCATCTGAACTAACGGTCACGAAATGTAGAAGTAATATGTCTGACTAATTTCTGCATATCATCAAAAGTAAGGCGCCAGGATGAAAACAGAAAGTAGTTGCTAGGCGGAAAATGATATTATTTCTTTTCTTTTAAATGCAGTGCGCTGAGGTTGGAAGATTAATGAGAATTAGAAATGACTGCTTATTTTTATGAGAGGAAAAGAGCGTTACAAAATAAATTGAATCCAAATGCAGACAGATAATTAAAGTTAACCCTCCGTCTACCAGACGGGTCCATTGGACCCGACAGGTACATACAAAATATTCATTCAAACCAGAAATTTCTTTAAAATAAACTAAGTATATAAACCAGACAAAAATAAGGTAAATAAATAAGTTAAATAGTTTTAAATAAAAATTCTGGTGTAGAACGTTTTATTAAAACTTGAATAAAATTCCCGGTAGATCTAGGGTTAAGAATTTAAAGGCACATTTTTAAAGGGGGAAAGGGGAAACTATTAACATTAATATGTGAAGGTGAACGCCTTCACAATCAGAAATGTTAGTGAAATATAAATAAATTCTTGCACCGAGCTCCGCAAAAAATAGATAGATTGCCGTCTGTGGATAGTGTTTCTAGATAAGTTATGGGTTTTTTTTCCGTGAATTGTATTTTTGTTTAATATGAGACGTTTTAAAAAATCTTTAGATAATATACAGGATTACACAAAATAATTCGAATAAACTTACATCTATTGGCAAAATTTGCTGAATGTGAATTTTCGACTGTGTTATGCATTTTGCAACTAATCTAAATTTTACAACTTTATGTCGTGTACAAACAGATATACAGATTGTGTACATGAGTACACAACGGAATTCAAGTACTTTCTGGCTATGAATATTAATTTCTGAATTCTGGTTTTCAAATTTCTTATGTCTCAAAACTAATACTGAATAATAACATAAGAACGTTAATAAAATAAAACAAATTAAAGACAGAGCTCCAATAATGAAATTATTAATATATTGCATCTGAACTAACGGTAATATGTCTGACTCAAGTCTTTCTTATGTCTGTTCACTTAGATATCTTATTTTATCTTTTTAAATGATGAAGTTACATTACAGTATTTTAGAAGTGTTGTAAAATGTTTCTTAATCTAAGTGTGACACAATATTTTTTCTTTCTTTTTTAGAGAAGAAAAAGAAAATTTAGAATTTGAATTAGTAATTTTAATGTCACATGCATTTTGATCATACATTTCAATTATGAAATATTGAAGATAATATTTTCCTTCATCCACAAATTTTGATCTTATGTAATAGTCCAGGCAATAGGGAATTTTACCTAGCAAAATTAATGGTAGTTCTGGAAATCGGCTTACATTTTTGGGTCGCTGAATCCGAATTTGTAACTTCCCACAAAAATTTCCCCGGCAACCCCCCCCCCCCCCAAATTTTGGTTAAAAGCCCCCCAAAAAGGATTTTACTAAAAAAATCAATTTTTTTATCGTTTTAGGGGAAAAGTATCTAAAAATTCAGAAGGTAGACAAAATTTGCAACTCATTAGATATATGACATTATGACTTAGGATGAAAGGGAAAGGGTGATCTGCTTCGGAACATGCACGCGGTGCTGCGTGGACTAAGTTGCGCACTTCCACTTAACCACTCATACGTTTACATTCGCATTCCCATCTCCCCTCCGAACTTTCCTTATAATGTTTACTTTAGTTCTTTGGGTCGCTGAATACGAATTTTTAACTTACCCCCAAAATTTTCAACGTCGAAACCCCCCAAAATAGTTGTTATTAACTTAAATTTCTTATTGTTTTAGGGGAAAAGCATTACGAAATTCAGAAACTAGACAAAATTTGCAACAAATAGGATATATGACATTATGACGTAGGATAAACGGGGAGAGTGGAGGCTGCCTCGGAACATTCCCCGCGCGCTTTTCTCAAAAACCAATTTTTTTCAAAAAATCAATGTTTTGGAGGGTTGCCGGTTGAAATTTTTTATGGGAAGTTACAAATTTGGATTCAGCGACCCAAAAAACATAAAGTGAGTCGAAATCCAGAACTAGTATATATATATATATATTTTTTTTAGGTAAAATCCCCTATTGCCTGGACTTCATAACTTAGCGCACATAAGCGCCACAGTGCATGTTCAGAGGTAGCCCTCCCCCTCCCCGTTTATCCTACGTCATAATGTCATATATCCTATTTGTTGCAAATTTTGTCTAGTTTCTGAATTTCGTAATGCTTTTCCCCTAAAATTATAAGTTAAAAACAACTACTTGGGGGGGGGGGTTCGCGGGTGGATTTTGGGGGGAGTTAAAAATTCAGATTCAGCGACCCGAAAAACTTAAATTAAACCTTATAGAGAAAGTTCGGAGGGGAGATGGGAGGGCGAATGTAACGTGTGAGTGGTTAAGTGGAATTGCGCAACTTAGTTTACGCAGCACCGCGCGCATGTTCCGAGGCAGATCCCCCCTTCCCCTTCATCCTAAGTCATAATGTCAAATATCTAATTTGTTGCAAATTTTGTCTTCTTTTTGAATTTTTAGATACTTTTTTTTTTTTTGATTGGATTTTTTATATAAAAAACATTTTTGGGGGCATTTTACCAAAATTTGGGGGGAGGGGGGGGGGTTGCCGGGGGAAATTTTGGTGGGAAGTTAAAAAAATCGGATTCAGCGATCCCAAACACATATAGTAAGCTTTTTTCCAAAACTACCATGAATTTTGCTTGGTAGAGCCCCTATGCGGTCTCTATTGCATGGACTATAAGCAGATTTATCCAACAGCGTTAAAAGCTTTTGCATTCTTTTTTATTTACGACTATATAAACACAGATTCTTTTTCATGGTTTATAATTTTTTCAAATAATTTAATTTATTTCTAAAAGAAACATCTTTTCCAAATTCTGCCTTTCAAAACTGGATAGTGCCCCACCAGTGGCTGAGAGGTTCTGCTCTCGAAACTGGTAGACGGGAGGTGCTGGGTTCGAACCCAATCGCGCCCGTCGGCCTAATCGTTCGGAGTTTTCGTGGTTTTCTTCGAACCGTGGATTTCCATGCGTTAATACGGATTAGGCTCCCTTAGAAAGACCTCCACGGAAGGCACTCCCCCTAGGGCCTATATCCCTTGTGTAGATAATTGGCCGTCAACAATCAACCCAACCCAACCCAAAACTGGATAGTAGGTAACAAACAACATTACAGACATAATGTATGTTTCATTTCGGATAATTGTTTTTAAATACTTCTTTTCTACTAAAAAAAAAAAAAAAAAAAAAAAAAGTTCTTCATTTAGAAGCAAAATGCTTTCCATGTGTTAAAGATTTGAAAAAAAATATAAATATTTTCTTAATCCTTAAAAACATACTATGAAAAAGTGATTGGTTACACAGGGCAACAACTAAAACTTTTATGTATTGTGCCTGGAATATTTTAACGAATACTTAGCTAATTTTGTCTGATAAATTCGAAAATAACTTCTGTTTTTATCAATCAGGTCTAGTTTTTTTACTGTATCCATGTCATTTGGCTCCATTACATTGTAAAAACATATTTCCAACAGTGTACATGGACTGATATTAGAGTGTTTTCGGGAAATTAAACAAGTCTGTTTCTTTAACGAATTTTGGCAATATATTACATATTACTAACAAGGTGTTTGTAGTTTTCACTTTCATGTTTCTTAAGGAAATTTTACGCTACTTCTACAGAGGCTCTTCAAGCTAATACTTAGACAATCGCAAGAAATGTCAAAATTTTAAAACAAATATTAAGATTGGGAAAAATAATTCCATATCCAATATAAAATTGCAAAATGTTAGGTAATCTTGCAAAAAACTTTTCTTTGTATAAATGCACTAAATATTATTGTGTATCAGAACAAAACTGTCACTTTCTAAAGACCAAAGAGAGATGCGGTGATGACAATAGGATTAATAGATATAAAAGCTACAAAAAATCGTAGCAAGACTTGAAAAAGAAATATCAAGGAAAGAAAAACTTTTTTAAAACAAAAAAAGTGATGTTTTGATTGAATGATCGTCAAGTGAAAAAAATAGTTTTTCGCAAATGTCTACTTCAGTTTTGTAATACCTTATATGTCTGTCGGACAGTAGTGTGCTTTATAACTGAACGTAAGTTAGGAAAGCTCAAAGCCAGGATTTTACATAAACTGTTCACTTAACGTACCCTAAGCTATAAAAAGGATTGAAAATTGGGTTTTCAGATATGTTTTGCAGTCTCAAAACTGTTCACTTAGGATGAGGCATGTATAGCTTTAAGCCCTTGGGTATGACTCGTCACCTAACGAACTTTGTTTAGATAGACATCATATTTCACCTTATTAAACGGGACATTTTGTAACAGTATTCTGAATGTGTTGGAAAGTGTTTCATAATCTCTGTTTGAAGCAGGATTTTTCGATCACATTTTATTGTGTTACAAGCATACTGCCTTCCTGAGCATGATTTGGCTTCTCGATTTTCCTTAGTAACAGATGAATGATAAAATTAATTGATAAAAATCATACTTTAAAACTTATATATTATTCTATATTTTTTATTTACATTTTATTTTCAAGTTCTTAGTGTTTGAAATACTTTCTAGATGCAGTTTCGTAGCCAGTTGGTAGATTTTAGCGAATGAAGTTCGTTGCATAATACAGAACTGCATTGCTACTAGTGTAGTGCGTCTACAGTTGTAATGCTAAAGACTCTTTGTAATTTATCCCTGCGCCCAGCTAAGGAACAAATACCTTAAAATTAGTTTATTAATCAATAACTAAGATATAAAAATATTAAAATACTATATTGTCATCTATAACATATTTTTTTATAATTCTATCATTCATAATTTTTTGTAATATCAGGAAGCGAGGGAAAAATTTATTACAAAAATCCAACTTTAGATCCATGAAACAAGTTAAATTAAAGAAAATAGTTGTAAAAATATGCTGTACCAGTTATGTTTACGGGGATTTTATTTTCCACTTTCGCAAGGATTGTAATTAAATTCCAATCATTACGATATTTTTTAATGCGAATTACTACTTGCTAAGTTTATAAATTATTCGACGGTTCGACTTTACTAATTCGTCATTTGCGGCAAATTTCAGCTTTTTTTCACCCCCTAGATAAGAGAGGCGTCGCAAGGAAGGACACGCGTCATTAAAACGTCAGAAAAACAGGCAAAACAAAGAGAAAAAATTGAACAACTTGCATGTTTCGATTTTGTTGTCTCGTGGAATTATTAATTCTTATTTTCTAATAATATTTTATAATTACACGAGCTAAAGAATACGAAACATGCAAGTTGTTTGAATTTTTTTCCTTGTTTTCCCTGCTTTATGTGACGTTCTTGTGACGAGTGTCAAGCTTTCTCCCCAACTTTTCGAGGGGCGATGCTTTTACCCCGTCATCAATGGAATTGTGTTGTCCTTTTTCTGACGGTACTAAAAATTGATTGCTATATTTATTGAATGATATATATATTTATCGGTTATTGTATTAGTGACTGGGAGCGCCACAAATGGGATATACATACAACTAATTTTACCCTCGGTGAATCATTTAACTTCTATTTTTGTTCTTATTTTAAATGTAAGGAATAGTGTTATGGCATAAAAAAAATATTTTGTTTGTAAGCAGATTATTTTATTTCCTTTCTTCAAATTTTAACTAAAAGTTAATAAAATGTTAAAATTGATTTGTTATTGTTGCACTGTGTGTTTAAAATCGTAGCTAATGTATTTTTTAAAATTTTTATACTTTCTTAATTCCTTTTGTAAAACATATTTCAACAGGAAAATGAATTGTGCGGGAATTTGAGAATTCGGGGTATACTACATTCACATCTCCAATGTAACAATTTCAATTTTGCTTGTTTTATTTGTTTATATATGTCGTAGGCTAACTGAGAAATCCATCTCCCTTTTTCCAATTAGCCTGATATTTTTCACGCTTATTACAAAGAGCATAGAAAGCGTAAGCCTAATTGAAAAATGACCAATTATTATCCGATCAGGGTGATATTTTTAGCTCGCAGGCTATCAAAGCCTGAGAGCTTACGTGCCCGCCAATTCTGTATGTACGTGTGTACGTACGTACGTACGTATGAACGTAACGCGATAACTCTTGATAGAAATATCCGATGTGCTTCAATTTTTTTTTCTAGGTTCATTCTGATAAGGTGCTTCCCTGATTATTTTTGGGGGTTCATTGGTTAAGGATAAAGGGGGAAAGGGGGTTAGTCCCCCCCCTTAATTTGTATAAACAGGTTTTTCATGCAGAAATATTCGATTTGCTCCAAATATGGTATACCGGTTTATTGTGTTAAGGAGCTTCCCTGATTATATTTGGAAGCTCATTATTTAAGTATAAAGGGCGGAAAGGGGGTACCTCCCTTAATTTAGATAAATCGGATTTTCATAATGAATTATTCGATTTGCTCCAAATTTGGTATACCTGTTTAATAAGTTAAAGAGCTGCCTTGATTAGATTTGGAGGTTCATTAGTTACATATAAAGGGAGGAAAGGGAGGGCTATCTATAAATGGGTTTTTCATGCAGAAATATGCGATTTGCTATAAATTTGGTATACCGGTTAATTATGATAAGCAGCTTCCCTGATTACATTTGGAAGATCATTATTATGTATAAAGGGGGGAAAGGGGGGCAATTGCCTCTCCCATTAATTTAGATAAATGCGTTTTTCATGTAGAATTATTCGATTAGCTCAAATTTGGTATACTGGTTTATTATGTTAAGGAGATGGCTGGATTAGATTTGGAGGTTCATTAGTTAAGTATAAAGGTGGAAAGGGGGGAGGGCTACCTTCCCCTTAATTTAGGTAAATGGGTTTTTAATGCAAAATTTGTCGATTTGTTCCAAATTTTGTATACTGGTTTATTATGTTAAGGAGCTTCCCTGATTAGATTTGTAGGTTCATTAGTTAAGTATAAAGGGTGGAAAGGGGGCTAGACCCCCTTAATTTAAATGAATGGGTTTTTCATGCAGAGTTATTCGATTTGCTCCAAATTTCGTATACCGATTTATTATATTAAGGTGCTGCCTTGATTAGATTTGGAGATTTATTGGTTAAGTATAAAGGAGGGACAGGGGCTAGTGTCCCCTTAATTTAGATAAATGGGTTTTTCATACAAAATTATTCGATTTGCTTCAAATTTGATATACCAGTTTATTACGATATGGCTTCCTTCATTTGATTTGGAGGTTCATTGGTTAAGTATGAAAGGGGGAAAAGAGGAGGGGCAATTGCCACTCCCTTTAATTTAGATAAATGTGTTTTCATGCAGAATTATCTAATATAGTTTAATTTTTTTTCTAGGTTCATTCTAATAAAGAGCTTTTCTGATTAGATTTGAAAGTTCATTGGTTCAGCATAAAGGGAGAAATGGGGGAGCTAATACCCCCCCCCCCCTTAATTTAGTGAAATGGTTTTTTCATGCAGAATTATCTGATTTGCTTCAAATTTGGTATACCAGTTTATTATGTTAAGTAGCTTCCCTGATTAGAATTGGAGGTTCTTTGGTTAAGTAGAAAGGGGGGCAACGGGGACTAATACCTTCATTTATTTTTCGAGGGGCATTATTCTTTGAAATCAGAGTATGAATTACAATTAGTGTGAGTAGCCTGTGAGCTCAATGCCATCAGTTTAACTGGTCAATTTTCGTTTTATTAGGTTTATTAACGCATAACCCTACACAAACATGAAAAATAAATTACAACAGACCGTACCCCGATTCGAGCAAGACAAAATAATTTCAGTCTGCATGCAACCCGACGCGAACTTGAGAGTTCCATTTGAAAAAACCCGAAATCCCGAACCAAATCTGATAACCGATAAAATTTATTCCAAAGATCCATAATCGGATCCGAATAAGACAAATTAGTTTCTGTGGACACGCAACGCTACCAGAACCTAAAAATTCCATTCGAAGTCAACATGAAACCCGTCCCAAACCAAATCTTAACCGAAAAAAATATTCCAAAGAACTATAACCCGATGCAAGCCAGACAAAATAATCTCCGTCCACCGGCAACCCGATCCGAACCTGCAAGTTGTAATTGAACTCAATCCGAAACCTGGTTGTGGTCGGTTTTCGGGTTGACTTCAAATGGAACATTCAAGTTCGGATCCGGTTGAAAAAAATTAAACTAAATCAGATAATTCTGCATGAAAATCCCCTTATCTAAATTAAGGGGAGGGTCAATTGCCCCCCCCCCTTCCCCCGTTTTATACTTAACCAATGAATCTCCAAATCAAATTAAGGAAGCCATATTGTAATAAACTGGTATATCAAATTTGAAGCAAATCGAATAATTCTGTATGAAAAACCCGTTTATCTAAATTAATGGGACACTAGCCCCTGTCCCTCCTTTATACTTAACCAATAAATCTCCAAATCTAATCAAGGCAGCTCCTTAACATACTAAACCGGTATACGAAATTTGGAGCAAATCGAATAAATCTGCATGAAAAACCCATTTATCTAAATTAAGGGGGGGGGGGGTCTAGCCCCATTTTCCTCCCTTTATACTTAACTAATGAACCTTCAAATCTAATCAGGGAAGCTCCTTAACATAATAAACCGGTATACGAAATTTTGAGCAGATCGAATAAATCTGCATGAAAAACCCATTTATCAAAATTAAGGGCGGGGGGGGGGGGGTAGCCCCTCTTTACTCCCTTTATACTTAACTAATGAACTTCCAAATCTAATCAGGGAAGCTCCTTAACATAATAAAACGGTATACCAAATTTGGAGGAAATCGAATAATTTTTCATTAAAAACCCATTTACCTAAATTAAGGGGGGCTATCCCCTTCCCCTTTCCTCCCTTTATATTTAACTAATGAACCTCCAAATCTAATCAAGCCATCTCCTTAACATAATAAATCAGTATACCAAATTTGAGCCAATCGAATAATTCTACATGAAAAACGCATTTATCTAAATTAAGGGAAGAGGCAATTGCCCCCCTTTCCCCCTTTTATACATAATAATGTTCTTCCAAATGTAATCAGGGAAGCTGCTTAACATAATTATCCGGTATACCAAATTTTTTGCAAATCGCATATTTTTGCATGAAAAACCCATTTATCTAAATTACGGGGGGGGGGGATATCCCGCTCTCCTTTCCTCCCTTTATATTTAACTAATGAACCTCCAAATCCAATCAAGGCAGCTCCTTCACTTAATAAACCGGTATACCAAATTTGGAGCAAATCGAATAATTCATCATGATAAACCGATTTATCTAAATTAAGGGGGGTAGCCCCCTTTCCCCCCTTTATACTTAAATAATGAGCTTCCAAATCTAATTAGGGATGCTCCTTAACACAATAAACCAGTATACCAAGTTTGAAGCAAATCGAATATTTCTGCATGAAAAACCCATTTATATAAATTAAGGGGGGTGTGGGGAATTCCAATTAGCCCGGCTCTTTGCAAAGAGCCGGATTTCTCAATTAGCCTACGACATATATATATATATATGTTTAAATAAATAAAACAATAAATAAATTAAATAATAAATAAAATTATCTCTCTCTCTCTCTCTCTCTCTATATATATATATATATATGCAGGAAAAGGTCCAAATACCGGCTACCCCTTTTGTTTTCCATCTAGATCATACAATTTTCAAAATTAGTAAAAAAAAAAAAAAAAAAAAAGAAGTGTTTTAAATCCGTTTAGAGAAAAAAAAATCAGCTTAAAAGGTATTTCTGTTTATAAAAAGCAAAATTCCGAAAGTCTTCAAATTTTGAGTTTTTAAAATTTGGTCTAAATACCAGCTACCTAAGTTTTTTTCCCAAAAAATCACACAAATGGAGCTAATGACAATTATTAAGCAATAAGAATATTGTTTTTATAAATTTTGTTGATTAATAACATTCCTTATGCACAGAAAAAATGCGTAATTTTAATTCAACAAGCATTTTTATCAAATTTTCAAAATTCTTAGCGACTATCTCTCACAGTCTTCTTTCAATTACGTTTATAGTTTTGTTTTTTACGTGTAAAATAAAAAAAAAAGTTTGCTGATTGAAATGAGAATTATTTTATCGGAAAAAATCATAAACATGATATCACTCGCTGCTTCGGTGCAGTCGCTATAGGCCCACATATCGCATTCGTAACATTGAACCCAGAATCCACTCCACCATTCTCGTCTGCAGAGAAAGCACTCATGCAGAAGACACAAATTGCATTATCTTCCTCTCTTGGATGTCTTCCTTTTTCACTTTTTAACCCCTTCGGGACGGGAGCCTTTTACAAAATTTTTAATCTTTAGTCACCGTTTTTTAAAAACAGAAATTTGTGTTTTCTTGAATCGAGAAAATGCGCTGATTAAATAAGGTAAATTTTACAGTAAAATTTTACTGGTGAGGAAAAACAAGGATTCTGAGCGCTTCTTGCGGCACGAATACGTGCCGCTCGTCCCCAAGGGGTTAAAATCCAATTTCTATCCCTTTTGCTTGTTTTCCTCCGTCTTTTTTCTTTTTTCGCTTCACATTTATTGCAGACAATTTTGGAGTGTCCAGCAGCTTCTTTTTGTGAAGTGATCCTGTAACCTGTATCGCTCCTGATAAATTACGGTGACGGTTGCTTATTTTCATATTGCGAAATGGGACTGGAACTACTTCTGAACCCTTAAAAATAATTTATTAATTATGGAACTATTTAAATTAATTTATTTTTCTCCCCTTAAAGCAGAGCAACCAAGATAGGCCAAATAGCGGCTAGCCGGTATTTAGACCACTCTAGGTCGCCGGTATTTAGACCACTCTAGGTAGCCGGTATTAGGATCACTGCTATGTTTAAGTTAAAATCGGTATTACTCATTCTCATAATTAAATACCGATAATGTGCGCACGGCAATTGGAAGCTAAATATGTTTAGAAAATAACTTAATCATTAATTCAAGCCACTATACAATCAGTATAGTTTTAAAAATATGAGAAACACATATATGAAATACTTTTGAGGTACCAGATTACGTCGTTTCGACACTTTTGTATTTACTGTTCGTAAATGAGACAGACTTCAGCGACGTACGTTTCGTAACATTCTTCTCTCAATTAAAATTACAAACTCTACCTATCGCCGCTAGGCTGCGCTGCGCTCAGTTCTCAGAACACCTAGTAGCCGGTATCTGGACCCTAGCCGGTATTTGGACATATATATATATTACTCTTCAGAAATTAATCTTCAGTAATTGGACCACATCCTGGCGTTGCCGTATCGGTTGTAATGTACTTTAAAATGTATGTGAAATCCTTTTAAGATAAAAACACTCTTTCAGCGAAATATATTTGCTCAAATACGGCTTAGTATGGACCTGATTCCGGAAGACTAACCATAAGATAAAATATATACTCACTATAAGATCAACCATAACCATACCGCACTCTGACCCTATAGTGAAATTTGTCAAGGAAGAAGACATTTTTGCTAAACATAAATAAAAATCTTTTTTTAACCTGTTCGAGAAAGTTTTTTTCGAAAATATTTTGTATCAGATTAAGTTTATAGTTTCCTTACCATTTTTTTTTTTTTATAATTGAAGGATAACGGACATATCTTTACACTGGAAAGATATGCCTTTAGTGTACAGAAAAAAAATATGAAAACAACGCTGTTAATGCCACATAAAATATGAATATTATAAAAAATTACAAATAAATTCTTCCAATCTCTTAAAAAATATAAATAATAAAACTATAAATTACATTACGTGCGTGGAAAATGGCAACAGTAAAGTAACTTTCATATTAAATCCCCAACGTATATGTGTATATGAAGCATGCAAAATAAAAGTTTATGCTCAAGGGAAATTAAATATTTGTTTTTACCGCAGCATAAAGTTCAATAAATAAGAATATAAACATATATATGTGGAAAAATAGTAATGCATTTGAATAACAATAAAAAGTTTTTGTACAGGGTGAAAAAATTGAAGTCGAAATAAGGATATTTTTTACAAATGTTTAAATAATTTTTTTCAGATCTAAATAAGGTTTTACATATTTATTTTTGAAGAAATTTTTCTGTTTTCTACACAAAAAATACTTGTAAGCAGGTTAAATAATGATGTGGCTAATATTTAAATTTTTTATAATATATGGATTTATTTTAACTCATTGATAATAAACAGTCGTAAAAAAAGGTGCACTTTCCAAACATTTTAATCGCAAAATTGCAACAGAAAAACGGAAACAGACAATCGATTAAAAAATCAGATTATCTTCATTCTGAAATTTTACCAAACTATAAAATTTTTGGAAAACCTAATTTTGACATGGTATTTTGCTATATCGATAAACTTTATCTTAGGATATCAAACGGCAAGTAATTTGGCCAAGTAGTTTAAGTACTACAAAGATTTAAAATTTGAAACCCTTAATGTTAAACTCATTTCTTGTCAGTGCCAAATAGGTTGCAATGCGGAGAATTTTTTAAGACTAAGTCAAAAATTACCTACAGGAATTATCGTTAAGCTTATATTTGTATATTGAAGGCTTTTAGAAATGGATGTAAGTAAAAAAAAAAAAAAAAAAAAAAAAAAAAAATCTTAGGTTACAATAACATTTTTTTTTCGAAAATTTATTTTCAAAAAATAATTTTTTTCAAAAAAAAATTTCAACAAAATTACAAATTGTAACATATAACCCTATATATAAACGGTTTAAAAATTCATATAGTTTAAATTATCATAACTCCGTAATTTGTGGTCGTATAAAAAGTAAAATTTTTACTTTTTTACTTTTTTACTTGTTAGAATATGGATAAATTGTTTCTAAATATAACTTATATGAACCAAGAACCGTATAATAATTCAAATTTTGCATCTTTTTTAAAAAAATAATAACTATTTAGCAGTAAATAAATTTTCATATGATGAAGAGCAACATTTCAAACATTCTTGTCTTTTCCGAGCAAATCTCTACCAACGTTCAACTTACGGTTCAACTCCCAATTGAGAAACATTAAATTATCAAATCTAATAGCCGCAATTAACATTTGAAATTCATCGTTAATTTCAGAGCCGAGATCAGTAAACCTCGTGTTAATGGACTTGAAATTGAAATGTTTACAGCTGATTAGCCAAAGGAATCACATTACGTACTAATAGCGTTGACGAGTTCTAGCCTCAAGTAGCACCAGTTTTGAATAATGAAATAAAAACAAGTATTAAAAGTGTATACTTCTGTTTAATTTTTAGATAAATAAATTTCGAATTACCATTTCGAGTGGTTTTGTTACGTTCGCAAAATTATGCTCAAAGTTAGAAATATTTATACAGTTATAAGATATTCATTTTTACAAAATTTTGCATCACAGTAAAATTCTTTAAAAAAGTTCTATTTCCATAGATTTATTCTAACATATATATTTTTTATTTAACTAAGATTATTGACGTGAAATTTTTAGGTGCAAAAAATTAAAAAAAAAAAACACGTTAAAAATGTTTGTTTTAAACAAAAAAATTTCTTTTAAATTTAACAAAAATATAGTTCGAATTAATTTTCGTAGTATATAATAGTTCAACGGATTCAAGTTAGCCATCATAAAATGTCCATGCTTTAAAGAGATATGAAGAAACTGAAACTGAAATGTAAGAAAACTACTTTTCTTTTTTATTATTATTTAAAAGAGAGAGAGAGGGAGATATTTGAATCATATACCCGAAATGTTTCGTATAAGAACTATTCTTTCTACTCGCATCGATAGATGACGATACCAGATACCAAAATTGATCAGGAGAACTGAAGCCTTGAAAGTAGAAAGCTTAGTGACAAATTAATATAATTTTAGTTTATAGAGCTAAATTATAAATAAAAGCTAAAAATTTAAAAGCAGCACATTCTTTTATATTAACATCTTTTGTATTTAACATTTCGTTTAATTACTGAATTACATACAGTTTTGTCTAAAAAAAGCATCAAATTGCTATTTAAAACGACCGCCATCTTTGCTTCAATTGGACATGGGCGGTTCACTACTAATGTATTTTGTTAGGTTGGGTAACTGGACTGTTAGTTCCATTTCCCCCTCCCATTTCGGTAGGTTGTGTTAACGGTGAATTGGATTTCATGTTCAACAGAGAGTTAAGCCCGTTAAGCGGGGCTGAAGTTGACGGTAAATTAAGGGGTTAGTATTGGTTACGCTATAGAGTTTAGGTATAACCAATAAACCGCTATAAAAGTTACGATTTAGGAAATAGCTCTTGCATACTAATAAGAGTGTGTATCCTGTATAATTTTTCTATCGCTAGCAAATATTACAACCGAAGAAAAAAAATGAAGGTATATTAATTACTCTTTTATTTCATAAATACCTTTCTGAAAAATCGTATTTTTCAATTTCGGCAATATTAGATGTAGAAACATTATTATAAATAATAATAAAAATAATAATAATAACGTAAATTGAATTATTGTCATAAATAGTTTCAATGCGCAATGTTCAAGTACAAATTTATAAGTTAATTTTTTTTAAGGAATTTATGATCACTGATAAATCACTGTCATTTACTGAAGTTTTATAAGTATTGGAAAAGATGATTTTATCGATCGACATTCTTTCTTTAAAGAATTCAATATACGTTGCTGCATCGTAACCCTTATTTGCACTTCTTTCTTTATGTCATTTTTTAAAGTTAAGGTATATATTTTTTTTTACTGTGCAAAATCGTTGCTAAATTGTTTTATAAAGAATAGTTAGAATTTATTACATAAAAGAAAATTAATAAAAAAAATGTGCAATGTAAAATATTTAAGATTACTTTATGTTTCACTAGCCACATAATGAAGCGGGTGAAGAAACAAGTAACTTTTATAATTACTTTCTGTTTTTATAAACTTTAAATAGTTATTAAAGCTAATGTATCAAAATACAACTAAAATTTTTAATTATATAAAATAATAGAGAATTACCAGTAAGATATATCTTGGAAAAATCTTTTTTCATCGATAATGCATATTTCCCCTTCATTTTCAATATTGCAATAACCAGAAATAAAAAGAATCACAAACTATTAGATCACGTTTAAATTGTTATAAACTTAACCCATTTATGCCTAGCGTCCCATTTTTGGGACGTTTCAAATTTTAATGCATTTGTATAATTTTCTTCTTCTTTATAACAAGAAAATTGCATGAAATCATTATTTATAAATGTCTTTATCTATAACCGAGAGATGACAGCACAAGGTGGTTATTTATTTGCTTAAATTAAGGCTTTTTTCAGTGTTTATAGATTTTTAATTTTTCAAGAGGGCGAAATGTAAAAAGTAAGTGTATTTGTATTTTTTCTATCATGGACCGAAAATCGCAAGTTATAATCTTAGCTTGTGAACTTTTTTGAAATACGTACTTTTTTAAATTGCGAAATTAAATGTTCAAGCCTATTTTTTATGCATTTTTGTAATGTACAAAATATAGGGTTGTAGGCACAAATGGGTACATATTTTTGTTAGAAATTTAGGAGACAGTTATTTATGCAATCTCCTTTCGAAGATATTCATGAAATAAATTGTTATTAAGTCTGCAATACGATTATTCTTATTTTATTATTAATAATAGTTATAACGTTATTAGTCTCTGCAAAGAAATAAATATATATCTATATATTTTGTAGTTCATTAAAATACTAATTATAGTACATAATATACAATTTAAAAACATCTTAAATATAAATATAGGCAAAATATATAATTACGTATATTATTCTACTAGAAATACTCATATTTAGTTCTTTTACTATTTATCAAATAAACACCAAAAAAATTAAGCTTAATTTTTCCAGTTCATTTTGAAACATTTTAAAGTAATTTTACCAAAAAATTTGAGAAAACAAAAATTCAGGCACAAATGGGTTAATGAGCAATAATTTATGCAACGCATTAATTTATATGATATAAAATATTAAATTCAGTTTATTCCTGTTAAACTCATGCATCTGTAAAGTAAAAAGATTATAAATATTTTTCTTATACGACTTTTAATATATAAAAATAGATAAATGTAACAACTTTTAATTATTACCCTCATGATATTCATCCGTTATAACAGAAACCGTAAAAAATCTAACACGAAAAAAGTAAGTTTGTAAGGATGAAGTGTCATTTTACTTAACAAACATTGTGTCTCGTGTTATCCAATTGTTACGAAAATACAAATAAAGATCCAAGAGAAAGAAAAAAATAATGTGCGTTACATGAAAACCTGAATGGAATTGCTTCAGATCATTCCATCATAGATCGTGTAATTTCAATATATTATTAATTATTTGTTTTGAAAATGACTCTTGTAGAATCGAAACATGTAAACAGTCAAATAAAACTATTTTACTTCTTAAAAAAAAGTTTTAATCTCGCACATTTTAGCGATTAGGAATAGTAAACACTTTTAATTAATGTTATAACTAAAATAAATTAAAATTGCAATAGTGTTGAAAAGCATTATTATTTTATTTTAAACGATATTGTTGCAAACAATTTTCATTTTCGCTTTTAGTACCTATTTTGCGCATGCCTATATGAACGACAATTGTAGACTGAGATATTAGGTTGTTGAGTCAGAAACATGTCAGCGCAAAAAGTCTGTAAATTTTTATCTTCGCGTTCGTGTTATTATTTTTTTTTATTTAAGACACCATATAAACCAACAGATATAGAGTGGGACAAATAAAAGTGGCCTGGACAAGTGTATACGATTGGACGCGAATCATTGACGCGCACACCACGTGATTGAAACGTGACGTACTTCCAGCAGGTTGGAGCAACGGCCCATTCAGCCCACCGAACCATGGATAAAACCTACACAACCTTGACTCCTGACAGTGTTGTTAGCAGAGGTCTGTCTGCTTTCGGGCCTAGCTGGCCGCCAAGGTCACCTGATCTGTCTGCCAGCGATTACTCTTTGAGCGAAACCCTTAAGTCTAAAGTGTATCCCAACAACCCTCATAATCTTCAAGAACTAAGCAGAACATTTCTGATGAGATTGCAACAATTACACGGAAAAAACTGTTTTGTTGAAATGACTAAATTTTGGTTCATATAGCTCCATCCAAGTATTTTGGTTGAAGTGATTAAATTTTCGTTAGATTAACCAAATTATTTTGTTAATTCAACAAATCGTTTGGTTAGTCTACACAAAATTTGGTCATTCCAACCAAAATATTTGGATGGAGCTATATGAACCAAAATTTAGTCATTTCAACAAAACAGTTTTTTCCGTGTACACACGTTCAGCTTCCATCTGTCTTCCGCAACTTGCTGACCAGTATCCAAAAGTGCCAAGAGATGAATGGTGCTCATTTTCAACATCTGCTATAAGCATGTTAGCGAGCCTTTCCTTTACTGTGTTTCTTTGTAACATGGAACTCTGTTCTGCGAACCACTTTTATTTGCCCCACCCTGTATAATTATTAAATCAAGTGATAAATCTGTTATGCCGATACAACCAATTTGAAATTTCCACTTCGGGAAATAACTGACACTACGCTGCTCAAAACAGTTAGGGGAGCACATGGTTTTAACAAAATTACGCAAATATTTACACCGATAAGTAATATAAAATAAAAAAAAACATAATTTAAAGCGTCGTAGAAAACAGATAAAAAAACTTCGCATGCAAATTAAATTTCATGACGTCAAAAAGTAGAAACAAGTTGGAAATTGCTCGTCAAACGTGGCAAATGATGTGCGTTCTGCTATAAATAGTTTTATAATTATTTTTTGCACCCCATATTGTACTGAATGTATAATTTTTTGCACTTCATAAAGCGCATAGACTGATACATCATTAAAATGCACTTCCAATAATTTTTTCCCATTCCCCGTAATGTTACGGAACACTTTTGACTGTCCCTGTAATTAAACTATACATCCGATTTTCCTAAAATTTGAAATAGCTCAACAAAATTTTGCAACAATTATATATTTAAAATTTCAGATCATTCGGAAGGCTCTAATATCATTAAAATGCACTTGCAATGATTTTTCCCATTGTCCGTAATGTAAAGAAAAACTTTTGACTGTCCCTGTAATTAAACTATACATCCGATTTTCATAATATTTGAAATGGCTCGACAAAATTTTGCAACAATCATATATTTGAAATTTCAGACCATTCGGGTAGGTAGTTTTTGCTCTGTCACATGCGGACAGACAGACGGACGGACAGACGGACGGACAGACGGACAGACGGATGGACAGACGGACGGACTGAACGACGACTATAGGTGGTGCGTATATATATAATTACGAACGCACCTAAAAAGGAGATAAGTTTAGAAATCGGGATTTTGCAGAAACGTCTGTTTCACTGTCTAATTTTGTAAAATTCAACTCCTCAGCTTGTGTTTTTAGAAAAGGTGACATGAAAATGTCACAACAATGTGATTTAATGAAATCCATGACTTGGCGTGTTATCGGGACAGTTGAATCTGGGGAAACACAACGAAGTATAGCGGACGCTGTTGAGGTAGCAAGCTGTGTCAATTCAAGGTTGTGGAATAGATTCCAAGACCCGAATGGTACACATCAACAAGGGCAAGGTCGATCATGTGCTACCACAGAAACTGATGACCGAAATATTCTGTTAACAGCTCGTCGAGACGGAACGGGCAATGCTACTCTGCTGCAAACACAGTTGTTCTTGACCACAGGGTGAAGGGTGTCCAGCCAAACAGTCCGAAATAGGTTTCATCAGCGTGGTCTCTATGCACATAAGCCAATGGTCTGTATTCCGTTGAACTCAAGGAAACTGTGCGGCCCAAAGAAGGTGGGCAACTGAACATCAAGTTTGAAGGCAACGTTGCTGGAGTCAAATTCTGTTTACAGACGAGTCGTGGCATCTGAAATGTTTTGGCATGGGGAGTAAGAGGCACTCAAATTAATCCCACATTCGTTCGTTAAAGATCACATTACAGATGAGGTGGGTTGATGCTATGGTCTGGAATCAGCATAGGTGGACGTACGGGCCTGCATATCATTCCGAATGGCACTTTGACAGTCCGAAGTTATACAGACGAGATACTGAGACATCATGTCGTATTTTATGTTGCAGCAATTAGTGATTTCTTTTTTTCCATGCATGATAATGCCAGATCTCATACAGTTCGTCTTGTGGAAAACATGCTTAAAGCTAAAACAATATAGCGTATGGAATGACCAGCATCTCCTGACCTAAATCCGATCGAGCATATTTGATGCATACTCAGACGACGAATTGCTGCGAGACCAAGGCCTCCTTTTACTGTCTAGGACTTGGAGAATGCAATTCTTGAGCAGTGAAACAGTGACGTCCCCCAAAGTCTTATTGATAACCTCATCGCATCCATGGAAAACATGAATGCAGCAGTCTTAGATGTTAGAGGAGACCACACGCCATATTAAAAATCTTCATCATTTCTAAACAATACATTTTATTATCATTTACATGAAACCAAATTGTTGCCCTAAATCATCTTTTCAAAGAATAAAAGCTCCCTTACAATTTTTTTCCCATCTTTTATCTGTATTGTGCATTGATACTCGTATACTATCCATTTTATGCCCATACATGGTTGTCTTGCACTGTTCTCTTCCCTTTTTTGCTTGCACCCTAATTCTTTTGAGCAGTGTATATCGTACTGTCTAATTTCAGTAAAGAAAATTCTAAAATTTAACTTTTGAAAACTAGAACAATTCATAAATAATTTTTTTAACTGTTTATTTTAGAACTTGTAAAAGAAAACGACAGTGGAACTTACTGTTTTCTCAGAAGTATGTTCAAAGCGTTTAATGGAATGTGCAATTACGTTCCTATTATTTATTTTTTTACGTTTATTTATTTTTTGTGTTAAATAGCAAAGTGAGCAAGAAAAGGAATAGCTTTAGTGAACAAATAAATGTTATTTGTATATATTGTTTAAAACAGACTACAAGAACCAGCTATAGAAATTAGATAGAGTAGTAATTTATTGTGAATTAATAAGCAGCAACGTGAATTTCCGATGTTATCAATTCTCAAATAACTATTATCATGTTCAGCAAACATATTTTACAGACAATAATGATAAATTAACAGCACTTACATTAACATTAAAATTAAAATTATTTGCTACTCTTCGGTATAAAAATTCAGTTATCCATCTGAAAATTTTTAATTGAGAATTAATACAAAACCAATATTCCAGTTTAAGTAAACTGATTAATAAACTATAAAAACTACTCCGAAACGTTTTTAAAAATCAGTGGCTACAAAATGAACTTTTTTAAATAAAATGATTCTTTAAATCTCGAAAATATATAGTTTTCAAACGTTTTTCATGCCAAAGAACACTTTTCCGAATCATAGGTAACTTGCAAAAGTATGTTTATTTTCGTTAGCGGATGTAATATTTTCGCATATTAAAAAAACATTTGTTTTTTTAACACTTTCCAACGTAGTTGTAAATAGTTTATGATTTCATTTTGACTGTCTGTCTGTTCACGCTCTAATTGACATATGTTAATCATGATACACATATGTTAATGATGATACATATATGTTAATGATGATACACGTATGTTAATGATGATACACATATGTTAATGATATATGTTAATGATGTTTATCACAGAATGTTCGGTAATGAATATGAAGTGTGTAGCAATAATAGTTCATTTACAGGTCACTCAAAAGAATTCCGTTACATTATGGTAAATAGGGAAAACCGTTTGCAGTGTATTTTAATGATTATGCTTATTTGAAATGTTTCGAAATTGATATAAATCACTGAATTTCACAACAAGATGATTAAGATAGAATAGGCTATTCATAGCATTTGTCGTTTATTTACAGGGACACACAAAGAAGTCGGTTACAGTACTGTCTTTGAGAAATAACTGCTGGAAGTGCATGTTAAATTTCGGTATGCACTTTTAAAGTAAACTAATTTTTTGCATGCTACTTGTTGCATATAAATTTTATCACTCGAATACAAGACTGTGCAAAATAGTTCACCTACCATTGTAATTATTAGCTGAAATAGATAAAGGGGAATTTTTAACTGTGGTATGTATTTTCTAACTGAACAAAATTTTTGCATGCAAATCTATATATCATATAAAGGATACCTAAAGAATTCGGACAAATTACCAATAGAATTCGGACATCATGTTTCAACTTATTAAACTGTGAAGTTTTGTTACATTATTCTGAATGTGTTGAAAAGTGTTTCATAATGTGTGCTAGGCGCATGATCTTTTTAAATTGTTTACTACTTGAAAATGACAACAAATGCATTTTTTAGCATTAAATAGAGATTTTAATCTAAATTCATAAACATACAATCTATTGATTTAACTTACAAATATAGCAACTATTCTGTAATAAAATGTGGCAAAGGCTTTTGTGATCATTGACATTAATTTAAATGCAAATCTTCACTAAACATAATCTATGAACGCTTAGATAGGAGTTGCCTAGGGACCCTCTATATGAGAATGGTGACTTGCGGTATATTAAATTTTATTGATTGAGTAGATTTTGTACAAACGCGAATTCACAAGTATCTCTGCAAGCCTGTCATTATCACCAAGATAATACTTCTCTCCCTTGTCAAACGTAACTCATTCTCATGAGCATAGCCATGTTGTGGGATGTAGGTTTACCATATTTTGGACATTAACGTCGGTGTCAGGACAATCTGAACATGCGCCCTGTGCTTATGTCGCCACTCTCAAATAATGGCACCCTACGAACAACGTTCTAAGAGGTAAACATTTACCTCGGTTATGCTCTGAGCATAACTTTCAAATTACTATTGGACATACAATAATAAATGACCAGTCAATTAAAGTTTTATAGGTATAATTAGAATAGTTAGTTTCAACATATAAACACAAACGATACTTTCTTTCTAAATAAGGAGTTTTCTAACAAAAGAGAATAATCGTTATTTGAGAGAAATTCCATCAAAAATCGACCAATACACATCTATCTAACTAACCATATTTAAATTTGTAGAGGCATCAGTAGCGCAAATACATGAGTTGGCAAGGATGACTACTCATTAAGCAGAACCAAAATTACTTGGAAACACTTATTTGAGTAGCTTTCAACAGCGTTTAATCACTTTTTATGTTTAAAGAAATATAGCCTCAGTTTGAGAATTAAGAAAAGATTATTTCAAAGTGATTTTTTTATTAATCATAATTGAAATAGACATTTTGATTTTCGCCTTTTAAAAAATTCATTCCTGAAATCAACAATATTTCTACTTTTTAAACCAAAAGCTGATATTCCAATTTTTGTGGGGAACAAGTAATGTACTGGGGAATTTGCACAGTTACTTGGACTAGCTTAGGTAGTTTTGTGGAAACGACTGGGAAATGATAGGGCTGGAAATGGTAGGGTTCGGAATGGTAGCGTTGGAAAATGGTTGCTTATTACTTACCATACAAATCGTTTCATGGCATAGTTTGCCTCTTTTTCTTATCTAACGCTACAATGTAACTGCAGTACTTGGGCAGGACATAAGCAGACACAACACACGGGCTGTGATGCTGCCATCTATTGCAAAGGATGGAAAACCCATGGTAGATCGGAGATCTCCACAAATATATACATGAGTGAATACTGTAATTTATTTTTCAGACGAACAATGTGCACCAGAAAAAAAGTACTACAGATTTTTGTTAATAGTGTACAGATTTTCTTCTTTTAAACTGACTTGGTGTGTATTATAATCATGAAATTATTTAAATTTTTTACTAATTAAACATTTTTGCATTATTTTCCGATTGTCAACATGCGGCCTAAACGCCATGATGTTGGTAAGTGTAGTCTTTATATCGTCCTGAGACCCAAGCAAAATGTAATGCATATATTTTTTTTAAATATGAGTTTTTTTCAACAAATAGCCATAAAAATGATATTTTTAAAGACATTAATAAATTTTGATTTTTTATTTTTGTTTTACAGCACATCCATCTAAATGGATGCTCAGGCCATGACTCGATTTAAAATAATTTAAAAAATGCTAGAAGTATGAGAAATAATAGAATTTATTATAAAGAACATAAGGCAAGTATTAACATCTGCTATTAAAATTGCAAAAAAAAAATAGTTAAACAAATTAAAATAACATAAAAACGAAACTTACGTACGTTACAGAACGTAGAATTCCAACTTGACTCATTTATTACGCGATTTTGTAAACAAAGTAGTTACTGTTGCCAAAATCCAAAAGCTGAATGTTTATTTTTGATTCATACATTACCATGCCAAACTCGTTTTAGATTGTCACACTGAAAGTTAACGCAATAGAAGGTGAAAGCAAAACATCCATTTAAATGGATGCAGGTCTCAGGAGGATATACAGGGTGTCCCAGAAGTAAAGGGACAAACTTTAAGGGGGGGGGGAGACATCACAAGGATTCAGATTTGCATAGCAACCCAGGGTCGGAAACGCTTTCCTGGCGCGGTAGTGACGACACAAAACACAAGACAGACAGGATACGAATAAGAGGAGAAAACATGTTTATTATCCTTAGTACATCGAAAACGAAGAAGAAAGAACATTAAAGGGACAACGATCGTCATCAAAGTACGAGTTCGAAATTACGACACCGGGCCGTGATGCGTGGAAGCGCATCTCCGGCGTCTGGAAGATCTAATGTTCTCGAAAATACTGGGAGGTCCCGGACTTCCCCAGCAGCTGCCACGATGCGTGCAACAAGTTCCTCAACACTTTCCAGCATTGTCCCGGCATTTTTGCAGTACTAAGAATACTAAACGTGTTTTCTCTCCCTGTTCGTGCCCTTTCTTTCTTGTGTTTTATGTCGTCACTACCGCGACAGGAAAGCGTTTCCGACCCTGTGTTGCTATGCAAATCTGAATCCTTGTGATGTCCTCTACCTCCCCTTAAAGTTTGCTCATTTCTTCTGGGACACCCTGTATATGAAGAATCACATCTAATGACCTCTATAGGAATTGATGTTTTTGAATGATCTACAAGAAGAAACGCCAGCGCACTGGAATGAAAGTGACGTAAATGGAAAACGTACATACAATTTAAATATTAACAAGTTGGTTTTTATAACCAAGCATGATGTGATAAGACTAAATTTGGACACTAAAGGTGGAGTAGAGTTAAAAATTAAGCCTTTTCAAGTCCTTTCAGGTCAAAGTGGGAGGCATAGGGCTTGCATGTTCTTTATAATTTTTATTTTCATCTATTGCGCTGTCCTTTCGATTTTATTTTTCTATTGTTGCATATTTAAATTACGTTATCTTTGAACTATTTTTATGTTTTTTCTGAGTTGTATATTTTAGTTATTCAAATTGGGAATTTTTGTTGTTTTATTTTACGTAATTCTAAACTTTCTTTTCTTATCACTTATTTGGAGTATTCAAGCTTGCTTTACCTTGCGAATCCTGTAAGACTACATATTATTGATATATTTTTGCTGCCCAACTTACCGATGTACTAAAGAGATATTTTTCGGAATTGTGTTTGCAGTTCTTAGTTTCCTTGCTCAATGTTTTTCTTTTATTTTCGTTTCTTGTTATTGCACCTGTTTTTCATTTAATTTCATAGCTATTTTCTTGTCTTATATATCGTGTAGATTTTGTCCTCAAAACAGCTGATTATTGCCTGATGCACATATCCCAATTCTTTCCTTTCGTTGGAATTATCTGCCATTATGTGTCAAATGTTGGTAACGCACTTGTTCTGCTAATGCATGTAACTATAGAAACGTAATTCGTTTCGTCATTCTAGTTTATGTTATTGTCTTGCCATGAGTGCACGCATCGCATCGCATTGTTAACAATAAAGTAGAGATACAGTGCTTTAAGAATGTGAGTTTATTAATTTTGGTTAATACGCACCGCTACAAAATGGTCATCGTTCAGCCGGAAAAATAAGAGGTACTTTTCGCAATTTGAAAAAAAATCTATGGTTGTGAACGAAATATTTTCAGCAGTTGTTTCGTCGAACGTTATAGTAGGTTGATTTCCTAGGCTTGTATGGTTTGATTAATGAGAAGTAGAAATCGTCTGCCCAGCAAACAAGGTAGGAAATATTTTATTATTCCTTTTTGCTGTATTATAAGTTTTTCAAATGGAATCTATTGACAAATTGAAAAAGAAACGTTCGACATTAAGGACGCCTGTTACAAAACTGATTAGCAAATTCGAAACATTAATAAATGACAAAAATCTAGAAATTGATAATTACTCAGAAATTTTAGAACAATTGAATAATAAAGAACAATCGCTAAAAAACTTAAATAAGGAAATAGAATCTGCCATTACCATAGAAAAAGATTATGACATAGATATTAACACTAGTGAGGAATATCATGATAACATTATGAAGACAAAATTCAAAATAAAAATACAAATTAAGTGTTTAGAACAAAGTAAAGTTCCCATTGAAATTCAATTAAAACCTACTCTTAAACAACGCAATATGCATTAAATTACCTGAAATACTACTTCCGAAATTTTCCGGAAAATCCGAAGAGTGGAATACGTCCAAGCTAAAACTTAACAACATAATAACTTCAAATGAACAACTGTCGGATGTCCAAAAACTACATTATTTATCAGCTGCCTTAACAAATGATGCAAGGGTTATGATTACAACAGTAGATACATTTCCATCCTTGTTCCAAGCTTTAAAGAACAGATACGAAAATGATAGAATAGTAATAGAAATGCACATTAATTCAATTTTAGAAGCAGATAAGCTTCCGCAGGCTTCCGCTAAAGACCTACGAAATTTAATCAACAATGTAAAAAAAAGCATTCGCGTATTAAGTGTTTTAAACTATAATAGAAGCAATCTATAAGATGTTTTAATATTAAACACCATCCTTGAAAAGTTAGACAGAGATACTCGGAAAAATTATTAGAAGAGTATAAGTGCAAATGAAGTACCAAGATTAGATGAATTAATTAAACGTTCGCAAATCTTGGAAAATATCCATAAATGATACTTCCATAAAACCCTTCATTAAGGATCAGAAACTTTCATTCAATTCAAAGTCATTAACCTTGTTAGCAGAAGGTACACACAATTGTTTAATGTGTAAGGGCGATCACATTTTAATGAAATGTTCGCAATTCTTAAATTTAACCGTTAAAAAAAGATTTAGTATTGTTAAAATGAAAAGATTCTGCAACAGTTGTTTATCATCTTTTCACACCATTAGTCAATGCAAAAGTTTAAGTACGTGCAGAAAATGTAGCAAGCGTCATCACAGCTTGATTCACCTGGAACGTTGTGAAGAAGGTATTGATACTAAACAGGCTATACCAATTCAAAAGAGAAGTAATCTTAGTAGTAACTTGTCGCCAACCGCAACCGCATTTTCTCCTTTTAGTTACAAGAATAGTCAGATGTCTGTCACCACTTTGGGTGGAAAATGCACATTGATTTGATAACACACATTCAACCATTAACAACACTGTAATGAACATGATGTCTTCTTTTAGTAAACTAGTTCTGCTTTCAACCGCAATAATATATGTACAAAATGCTAGAAGGGAATTTGGTACTCTTAAGGCATTGCTAGAATCAGGATCTCAAAATAATTTTATAAAGAAGGAATGTACCGAGTTATTGTTCTTGAAGGGTAAGAAAATAAACGCATCAGTTTCTGCGCTAAATGGTTCAGTCACGAATATAAAAGAAAGTGTTATAACAACCATAGCAAATTAAAATAAAAGTTTTAGTCAAACATTGCAATTTTTGCTTGTTCCTAAAATTACACGCATAACGCCAGCTACATATCTAAACATCATGCCTATTACGCAATTACAGACATGTCAGTTAGCTGATCCACAATTTGATAAACCAGGTCCAAAACATGTCTTATTGTCAATATGCAAAATTTGCTTTTTCAAATATGCAAAATTTACTTTTTCAAGAAATAGTTTTTGGCTATGTTGCCAGTGGTTCCAAGTCTATGCCACAAGAAGACGATTTCAGTAATTGTTGTGGTCTTGTTCCATCTGTGGACGATTTATTCAATATTATGAAGAAATTTTGGGAAATTGAAGCAGTTCATGATACAAATCCAATAAAAAGCAAAAACGAGCAATATTGTGAGGAACCTGCGTACACATACTAGAAGGGAAGATAACAGATATGCTGTGGAAATGCCAATTAAATCTGGTGGGCTTGCATGCTTTAAAAAATGCAAATAAACGATTAAATCATTTACTTAAACGATTTACGCAAAATCCAGACATGAGATTCTTATATGAAGATTTCATTAACGAATATAGTTATTTGGAACATTTGGAAGAAATCTCTTTGGAAACTAAACCCAGATTTTCATATTATTTGCCGCATTGTGGGGTATGCAGACCCGACAAACCCAGCACGAAATTAAGGATTGTCTTCAATGGTAGTGCAGCTGCTACTAGTCGTGTTTCTTTAAATGATATTTTATTAAACGGAGGATTAGTTCAAGATGATCATTTCGATATCATTTGTCGAATTCGAACACACAAGTACGCCTTTACAGCTGACATCATAAAGATATATCGCCAGATACTAAATGCGGAAAATGAGAGAGATTTTCTCCGCATTTTATTGAAATGTGGTGAAGAAGAACCGGTCAAAACATTTAAATTAAAAACATTTACATAAGGAACATTGAACGCTCCATATCTTGCCTCGCGGACTCTAAATCAGCTCCCAATTGATGAAAAAGATAATTTTCCGCTAGCATCATGTGCAGTACTTAAAAGTTTCTACGTCGACGATGCCCTAACGAGAGTTAACAGTTTAGCAGAAACCCAACAACTGCAAGCACAATTAATCGCATTTATTGAACGTGGCGGCAATAAACAGGGCAATGAACAGATGGTGTGCTAACTACCCCGAACTGTTAGAAATCGCAACTAGTAACATAGCAGTACTCATTCAATGACCGTGATGAGGACCAGACCACTAAAACTCTAGTACTGTTATGGAATCCAATTCGTGACTCCTTTTTGTTTAATTCATCAGTTAAGAAAACAGTTGTGTACACGAAACGAACTGTTTAATCAGATATAGCTTGAATTTGCGTTCCATTGGGATTACGCATTCCTGGAATAGCTGAAGCTAAAATTTTCATACAGAGACTTTGGTTATTAAAGTTAGGTTCGAACGATCCACTTCCAGATGACGTTAAAGATTAATGGAGGCTCTTTATTAGAACACTTCAACATATAAACAATTTTAAAGATCAATAGTTTTGTTTTAAACGAAGGGCATCTATACTATTAAAATCTGTGCGCGTATGATTGTAACCACAAAAACTCGGAAACCAAAGGGCGCTGACCAACGCAATTTTGCACAGGGGTTGCTGGTAGGAGGCCCATGAACGATTGGGGCAAAAAAATCGAAAAATCCTTACATTTAACCCTCTGGTCTCCAACTTGTGTATTTTAATCTTTTTGTTCTAACTGAGCCCCTAATTAAGTTTAAGACTTGAAATTTTGCAAACTTATAGCTGAACACCTCACATCAAACGACAAATCATAAAATTTTGAAAAAGTCTTATGTTTAACCCTCTGGGCTCCAACTTGTGTATTTTAATCTTTTTGCTCTAACTGAACCTCTAATTAAGTTTAACACTTGAAATTCTGCATACTTATAGCTGAACACCTCACATCAAACGACAAATCATAAAATTTTGAAAAAGTCTTATGTTTAACACCCTGGGCTCCAACTTGTGTATTTTAATCTTTTTGTTCTAACTGAGCCCCTAGTTAATTTTAAGACGTGAAATTTTGCATACTTATAGCTGAAAACCTCACATCAAACGACAAATCATAAAATTTTGAAGAAGTCTTATATTTAACCCTCTGGGCTCCAACTTGCGTATTTTAATCTTTTTGTTCTAACTGAGCCCCTAATTATGTTTAAGACTTGAAGTTTTTCATACGCATAACAGAACACTTGTGATCACACGAAAAATCATAAAATTTTCAAAAAGTCATATTTACCGACCGGGTTCTAACTTGTGTATTTTAAGCAATTTTTCTAACCTCCCCCCATTGCACCCGATGGGTAGTTTTCTAACTTTTACCGACACCGCTTTGACCCCTCTTTCATATTATGCACATAATTTTACATATTTCAGTTCCACTTTTTACCGCCAAGGGGCGCCTACCTATCTCGGGTACTATAGAACCGATCCCCTCGACTAATGTACCTACAGATAGGTTGTAAAACGGAGTTTCGTTCGGATAGAGGTTTGTGTAGAATAGAGTGCGCCCCCTGGTTGCGAAATGTGGAACTAACAGATTTCGCAAAAGGATAAAGTGTTTTGAAAGGAATATTAAACGAAACCCTCTGTGCGATCTGTGATCACACTTACCCATTTGTTTTTCAATGCAGAGAAGAATACAAGAGGAATTTATACTCACTGTTGTCACAACGACAAAGCAATTTTGAAACCTCTTCAACCATATCCAGATCAGATGAGACAGCTTATAGATGGCAGTGATAGATCGTCAGCTCACCTTAACGAACACATAAGGTCATGTAACAGTGCGTCTTTTGCCTCTATGGGTGCTCATGTTACACCGCTCCAGTTACTGGCCCGTATTGTTTTATAATCCATGGACAAATTTATCATAATACTTCTCATCTTCATCCATCTGAAGTAGGTCAGAAAAAATATGCTCAATTGTATGTATAGGATTCTGATATAGCACTGCGGCAACGTATGAACAGTGGAGAAAATTTAAAATGTAAAGAAGAAATCATAATCAAACTTGACGATGTTATCAGGCGAGTTAACCCTTATGCACATGCTTTTAAAATGCTTCATGAAATGTAAGAACGAGTCATCGCAGAAAAAGGACCTGGAGCAGCTGAAAGCGTGTGTATGATGTATATATGCGAAAAAAAAATTATCAGCGGACCAGCATCGAGGCAAATACAATGCACCAAAGTCAAATGAGATAGCCATGGTGTCCATAGTTCGGATGGTGTACCACCTACCAATGGGATATCCGAAGGGGAATCAACTGTGTAGAATAAATGCCCTGAATCCTAATTGTGGCCCCATAACTTCGGGTAATTCCGGGATTTATGCCACACATTCTGTATAAAATCCCATGGTGGACATAAAATAAAAAAAAATCATGTTGCACTATTTAATGTTAAATATACAACGCGTGTACTTCGACAAAAAAAAAAATCAAAACAAATTATTAATATTTTTTAACAATTTGTTTCTAAAACATTACACTGCGGCGCGTCACTCGTACGTTCAGGCTGAGACGCCGCACCTGAGCGGTAGTTATGCCGCGCTTGTAATAAGAACAGAATGAAATTATAAATAAAAATATTTAAAAAATATTCATATTTGGACTATAATTAACGATGTAATAACAAAATGAAACTAAATGAGTACAATGAAACGTATTAGTAGATTCAAATTAGTAATTGTTGCCTACTTTCACCATTAAAATTATCGAGTTTTTTTTTTTACATTAAATTTTAATTGTTATTTCAGCAACAGCGTAACATCAATATATTAGAAAAGGGAAAGAAAAAAAGTAAAATTGTGTTTGCATAATTTATTTGTTAACCCTTTCGGGACCCTTTTGCACAAATTTTATTCGGCTGGTGCCACTTTTTTAAAAGAATTTACCTTTACTTAAATAATCATTAAAAATGCTCTAATTACAGAAAACAAATATTACTCTTCTTTTTTACTGGTGCCAGAAACAAATTTTGTGAGCTCTTTATGAAGGCGTTTATATGCACCTATGGTCCCGAATGGGTTAAGAGACCTGTTTTTTCGACTACAATACAGAAAAAGTGTCGAAAATGTAGAGTCCTTATGTAACTACATTTAAACACATGATGCAATGAAGCCAATTACACTTCCTCTTTTTTGGAGTAGTTTGCAAACAACGTCTGCGTAATCCAATTTTTCATTATTCTGATATTGACTTGCATCTTTCTTGCCCTTCTTACTTTTTATTTTCCCTTTTTTCTCCTTTGGTTTTAGTAAACTTGATAACATGCCTAACACGGTTAGTCTGTGCAAAAAGAAAAGGAAAAGTTAATAACACTTAATCATCCCGTACAAAAGAAACGGCGGCATGTATACCGGAATAGCAGTGCTGCATGTATCTCATTTTGCATGGTGCAGACGTCGGCCATCACAGTTACCTGCCATCGCTAAGGGGAATGGCGTAACCATACACACAGTACTCTATACAAACGCTACACTTAGTTTTGACTTCGAAATCATGCATGCATTTAGTAATTAGTGTATGGAAAGTATTTAAACATAACGTGTTTAAAAGTTTGGACAGTGAAATCATGCACTAAATTCAAATTAAGGATTGTACTTCTACAAGCAAACATCGAAATGGGATTCACGCTTTATAAAATGGCTAAAATTATCTCATTGCGCAACTATACTGTGCGTTTGACGACCATCTATCGATAATTACAAGAAATACAAGGGGTGCGTTATCTATCCCGCATGCGGCGACTCTGCCGGAGTTACCCTATGTTTTATTTTTCCCACATGGCGAAAAGGGTTGGAGTGTGGATGATGGATGTTCTGAACTTCAATTTTACAGTCACAGGCTCTCAGTGAGAAGGAATGTTTTCAATCCCATACTTTATGGTGGAAAACTCTTGCAGCAGTATTGCGTCGATGCTTATGTCAAGGTTGAAGGAAACCGTCTGAATTACATCCGCTCTAACCAGAAAACATTAAGAGTAGAATCTTACTTAGGGTTAGCGGATCACCTTAATGCTCTAGCAGAATAATCTGGTTTGAAAGCAGGTGTAATGGTTATTTTCCATGGTTATTTTCTTTGGAAGTCCCAGAGCTATGCAGCAAAATTATCAAGATGCGATGACAATCGTTAGAGAATTTGGTAAGCCTGATCTTTTTGTCACCCTAACGTGCAATCCAAATTGGCAAGAAATCAAAGGGAAACTTTTCCCCGGACACAAAGCCTCTTGATCGCTTAGATTTTGTGGCACGCGTGTTCGATATGAAGAAGAAAGTAATGTTGAATGATCTTAAAAAGAGCGGCATTTTGGGACGCACAGTCGCAGACATACATGTTATGGAATTCCAAAAGACAGAATTGCCACACTTGCCCTTTTACTCATTTTAACTGATGATGATAAGGTAAGAGATCCAGCCACTATTGACACCATGGTCTGTGCTGAATTACCTGATTCCACAATTGAAAATCTATTGCACGACATTGTCAAGGATACGTGATTCACGGATCATGTGGCGTCATAAATCCAAACTCATCTTGCATGGAAGACGATGTTTTCTCAAAGGGTTATACAAAAGAGTTCAGAAATAAAATGACTGAGAATGTCGATGGTTACCCAATGTATAGGCGGCGTAATGATGGTAGTCACATAATGATAAAGGGAAATGTCGTAGACAACCGTTGGGTTGTTCCTTATAACCCATAACTCACAAAGAAATACAATACCCATGTTAATGTCGAAATATGCAGCTCTGTTAAATCCATTAAGTACATTTTTAAGTATGTATACAAGGGTCATGATTGCACAAAAGTTGTTTTTGAAAATAACGGTGAGGGATTTGTAGCGTGGGATGAGGTGAAGAGTTATTTAAATGCTTGATATGTTTCGGTTCTAGAGGCAATGTGGCGACTTCTTGAAAAGCCCATGCAGGACAAGTCGCATGTTATTATTAGATTACCGGTGCATCTACAAGATATGCAATCAGTGTATTTTAGGGAAGCGGGAGAACGTGAAGCTTTTGAAAGAGAAAGTAATAAAGACACCATGCTCACTGCTTGGTTTCTACTTAACAGGTCAGATCCTTCAGCAAACATCTATATCTACGCAGAAATTCCAAAGCACTTTGTATGGAAAGGCAATGTGTGGCAAAGGCATGTCCGATTAGGTGGCTACATAGTATCAAGGATGTACTCTGTAAGCCCAAAGGATACTGAGCGATTCCGTCTTCGTATGTTGCTTTGTCATGTTCCTGGTACCAAGTCTTTCAAAGAGTTAAGGACGTATGAGAATACTGTCTATGAAACATTCAAGGGTGCATGCCGTGCTACAAATTTATTAGAAGATGATGATGAATTTCAACATTGTTTAACAGAAGCATGTGGTTTTGAAATGTCGCCCAAATTGAGACAACTGTTTTCTTTCATATGTGTCTTTGGCAATCCAAATTCACACATTTAATTATGGGAACAATTTAAGTCAGAACTCTCAGAAGATTTTGCTCGCCATCTGTCGAGTAGAGATAGAGCCCTAAAATACATAGCTAATCATCTACGCATACACAACATGACACTTCATAGCCTTGAATTACCTGAACCCTCAAGCCTGGAGAACTCTGTGGAAGGCGATGTCTATGATTTACAAGAAGAAAGAACAGAGGGACAGCGATTATTAAACATGCTAAATACGTAACAACGTATAATTTTTGATGCTGTCATTGAAAGTATTCAAAATGATTATGCTACTGCCGCTAAGGTTTTCTGTTTCAATGCTTTTGCGGGATCAGGAAAAACATTCCTATTCAATACTTTGCTGCATTACGTCAGAGGAATGGGACATACTGCTATTCCCGTTGCATGGGCAAGTATCGCATCTATACTCTTACAAGGTGGAAGAACTGCACATTCTCAATTTAAATTACCAGTCTCCATATTGGATAATTCAGCTAAAAAAATTCGGCAAAATACATCTGAAGGAAGATTACTGCAAATTGCTAATCTCATTATATGGGAAGAAAGTACCATGGCACCTATTCATGCTTTGAATGCTGTTGATAAAACTCTGCGAGGTTTGGTTGGCAAGGATGTCCCATTTGGAGGCAAAGTGTTTATTCTTGGAGGTGACTGGAGGCAGATTTTACCTCTAGTTATTCATGCAAACAAAACACTCATTTTTGATAGCTGTATCAAGAATTCTTCTCTCTGGCCAACATTTCGACAGTTCAGTCTGGTTACAAATATGCGAACAGAGCCGGAGGAGCTTCATTTCGTAGAATGGCTCATTCGCCTGTGGGATGGCCTGTTGACTAATGATTTTGAACTTCGAGAAGACATTATTGAAATACCTCCAGAATGTTTAGTGCAGGATGCTATAGTGGATGATATTTTTGATTCGTCTGAAATTCGTATTTCGGAAAGACCCATTTTGTGTCCCAAGAATGAGGATTCTTTGAGATTGAATGAAGATGTTTTTTAAAAAGTACCTGACGAAGTTAAGTCTTATTTTAGTGCTGATACAATACTTTGTGAGGATGAAGAAGAACAAAACAATTTACAAATGGATTTCATCAATAGTTTAACACCTTCTGGAATGCCACCACATCAGTTAAATCTTAAAGTTGGCGTTATTGTTATGTTGCTTAGGAACATGAATCCGCCCAGTGTTCTCTGTAATGGAACACGTTTAACAGTCAAAAGTTTGTCCCAAAATGTTATAGATGCAGACGTTTTGACACGACATAAAAGAGGCACCCGTGTTTTCATACCGAGGATCCTGCTTACTCCGTTGGATACCAGCTTACCTTTCCAGTTACGCCACCATCAGTTTTCACTTAGGCTCGCCTTTGCTATGACTATCAATAAATCTCAGAGTCAAAGTTTGGAAAAGGTTGGAATCTATTTTCCCCATCCAGTTTTCTCTCATGAAGAGCAACTTCTAGAGGATGTATATGTGTTTGGGTCACGGACGGACCAAAACAAGGAAAACTTTTGTCACAGTCTGATAAGGTACTTACACAAAACATTGTCTTCTGTGAAGTTTTATCTTAAGTCGCAACTATTTTGCTTTATTGTAAAAAACAAAGAAACAAAAATGAGTCTACTTCACTTTACCTCATGGATGACGTGGAAAACAATACAAAGATTTTCATTTTCAAAGAATTTTTTTCATTTTTTTTTACAGTGACAATGTACATTCCATTCTTTCTTACAAATTTTTGTTTAGTTGTGTAAATATTGACTTCATAACTGATTTCCTAAACTTTAATTTAGTTGTGTAAATACTCACTAAAAAATCGAGACTACCGCAATTTACCTCATTGGTGATGTGGAAAATAGTGCAAAGATTTTTCATTTTAAAATACTTTTTTCCATTTTTTTGCAGTCACGGTGTAAATTTCATTTTTTCTTACAAATTTTTGTTTGGTTGTGTAAATATTGACTTTATAACTGATTTTTATATTCTCAAACTTTAATTCAGTTGAGTAAATACTTACTTTTATTTATTTTTTAATACATAACTGATTTTTTGTGTACATACTTATTTCATATTGGTTTTGTATTTACTGATTTTTAATAGACATAACTAATTTTTATATTCATAAACTTTAGTTTGGTTTTACTGTTTTTTATTTTTTATTTTGGTTTTAGAATAAAATTCCTGAGCTCCCGTGCGTAGAACGGGTTAAACAGCTAGTTTGGAAATAAAATCGGCACGGTTTCTCCGATGCATCCGAGCTCGCATATAGAACGGCTATTAGTCTACGCTGTCCAACAAAATTCAATACATATTTAAATTTACTGTGCAGCAAGTCTATGGTTGCCCCATTGAAACTTTTGACAAGCCCAAGAGTAGAGTTGTCCTCAGCTGCCTTATTGTCTCAACTCGTATCTAAGGTAGTGAATTTATGAAAGTTGCATATCAATAAGGTAATTTTGTGGTGTGACTCAACCATCGTCTAAGCATGGATTCAGATTCCTCCTCATTTACTCAAAATCTTTGTGGCCAACAGAGTTTACAAAATTCAAGAGTTGACCCAGACTTATCAATGGAAACATATACATAAACAAAAGAGAAAGAGACATCACATCCAATAAGAACATTGACTTGGAACATGTGAAAGACACTATTGAGTTTTCATCAGAGTTAAAACTGAAAAACAATATTACATTAAACCTGTTTTAACTATGTTGAATTTGTTAATAATATTTTAAGTATTCGCAATAATTATACTAAAATATTACGTGTTTTAAGGTAAATTTTCAGGTTTTTAGATAATACAAAAAGATCAACTGAAAAAATAAAGGGACACGTAAGTATAGATGCATTATCAAGAGAAGAAACATTTCTGATACGTGAGGTTCAAAAGAGTGATTTTATGGCAGAATATACTGCATTGTTAGAAGGTAAGCAAATTTTTAAGAAAAGTAAATTGCGATTGTTATACCCCTTTTTGAATGAAGATGAGGTGCTAAGAATAGGCGGTCATTCAATTCATTCCGACCTACAATTGGCTCAAAAACATCAATAAATTCTGCCAGCTAAGGGTAAATTATGTAGCCAAATTGCAATTTACTGCCATAAAAAATATCTTCATATAAGTGCACAAGCATTGTTATGCTACTTGAGGCAAAAATTCTAGCCATTTCAGGAAAGAAATTTAGTTAGGAAAATAACGCTTGAATGTATAACTTGTAGTAAAGATAATCCTATAACTATACAACAAATCATGTGCACGCTACCCACAGAAACAGTACCTCCTAGGGAACCTAATTTTGGTAGGTTGTGGGAGGCAGGAATGAAATCGGGAAAATATCCTCTAAAGCGAACAGGAAATCCAAGGCTAATATTCGAAGAGATATTAACTGTAGTTGCTCAAATAGAGCCTATATTAAACTCACGCCCAATCACTCCATTGTCTTCAGACGTGAATGACTTGGAGGTCTTATCGGCAGGCCGCGTTTTAATCGGGAGACCTATGACAGCCATAGTTGAATCAGAATTAATTAGTATAAGCAAAAATAGACAGTCTAGGATGCATAGGATTACAAACTGCGTTCAATCAAAATGGAACTGTTGGAATAGAGTGTATTTGAGTACGCTTCAACAGTGTTCCAAATGGCAATTTTCAAAAAATAACGTAATCATAGGCACCCTACTGTTGATAAAGAAAGACGATCTTCCTACAAATAAATACTTACTAGGACGCATTACAAGTGTTTTTCCAGGTGTAGATGGTAAGATTAGGGTAGTAGAAATTAAAACCTCAAGGGGAATACTTTAATGAAATATATACAAAATTGTGTTATTGCCACAACAAGTTTCAGAAAATTAGTTATGAGCTATTAAAAAAAAAGGGAGGAAGCTTGGTTGTGTCATTTGTATTGCTGTACTTTTATAATTGCATTATTTATTGTTAAAAGAAAATTGTTGTGTTGCATCATATTTACTCAAACATTTGTAATGTTAACATTTTAGTTTCTATTGTATAATTGATTAAAGTTCGCCCTTCAATCTCAGGTGGTATGTTGGAATTATGTGTCATTATGTGCCAAATATTGGCAACGCACTTGTTCTGCAAATGTGTGTAACCATAGAAACGTAATTCGTTTCGTCATTCTAGTTTATGTTTTTGTCTTGACATAAGTGCACGCATCGCATCGCATTATTAACAATAAAGTAGAGATACAGTCCTTTAAGAATGTGAGTTTATTAATTTTTGATTAATATGCACCGCTACATCTTTACAGCTTTTAAACTGATTTATAAATAACGCATATATTGTCATCGCGCTAACTGAACGAACACGTATCTAATTGGGAAAGTGCATTGATCTTACAATTATCTTCGATGAATTCGTTGATTAAGTAAACTTATAATTTTCTCGAAGGGATATACAAAAGTTTTTAATAGCATTCATAGAATGGCTTCAGTTATATTAGACTAGAGCAGGGCTCGCACCGTTCCTAAAATTTTCGCACTTTGCTACCACTAAATTAAAACAATAATTTTTGTTGTACATTTCTATTATAAATGTTAAAGTATTCTACCACGAAGAATTCTTCTTTAAAATACTGGTAACAAAGCACGAAAATTTTAGGAACGGTGCGAGCCCTGCTAGAGTCTACAAGGGATTTTTAAACTATGAATATGATGGACATAAATCATCCAGAGGAATAACTGTGCTAAAAATAAACTAATTTCCTCCGTTACATAAACAATATAACTTTTCAACTTAGCCATAATCCTCTTTATAATGCTAATGAATTTAACCTTGAAATTCCTCTAAAGGTAGTTACTTGTTAAGTGGCTAAATTATACTCATAAACTACAGTGAACTGATTTATTGTTATTATTATGTATCTTGTAATATAAACATTTTCCTTCATTCTGAAAAATGTAGCTAACCAGGAAGTAGGCATATAAAAATGCTCTCTTATTACAATTTAAATAGTGTTAATTAAACAACAATTCTAAATGTCACTGTATCTTCATTTAGTATTGAAATTATCTAGAATTTCTTTACTTAAGGGAGGCATAAAAGCCATGCATTGAAAAATGTAATGACATCTCCAAATATAAAGTGAATAATATCTTCAACTAATACTTTTTGGATAAAGGTTAAACGTGGATTTACACCATTAACGGATAAGTATCCTAAAAAGGGCTAAGCCCGAATTTACCTTTCTTACTCACACCTGTTTAACGGGATTCAAAATCCTATCAATTTCAACAATGTTTTAACATTTTGGAGTAATTGATTTACATTTATTCAGTTATATTTGTTAGGCCTTACTAAAAATTAGCAACAATTTAACTTTTTCGCCAAAGTGGCGAACATATAAGGAGAGACTCCAATCTGTTTTATTCGTATTACATTTTATGTATGCACTTTAAAATATAAAATAAAGAAATAAACTTTTTCTTCCAAATGAGCCGAAAGGACTTATTTACATGTGTATTTAATTAAAAAGAAACAAAATCAACTAAAATTCAATTAAGATCATTTAAAGTAAACGATTTAGAAAAAAAAATAATAGTATTTCATTAGGAATTTAAAAAAAAATATATATATATCCCTCTAATAATTTATAAAAACCATGCTATATCATCTCTTTATTTCAAAACAGACATTTCATGTACGTTAATGAATAATGTCTTAAATATTGAACAGATGCCACAAAATTATAAAAAAAATAAATGCTTCTCTTTCGCTGGTTTTAGTGAATAAATGTCATTTACTTTTCGTATTTTTTTTTCTTTTTTAATTTTTACTTTATTAAATGGTACCAAAGTATGTAAAATTTAATGAAGATCAATCAAAGTAAATCACACACTTCGTTAGAGTTAATTGGTAGAGTAAAGGCTGGAAAGACAGTATAACGGTTCGAATTCGTGAAAAAGAAAATTGACAGACACAAATTAGTTAATTATATTTTGAATTTCAATATCGAAACAAGTGGAATTAATTTTCTAGCTTTTCTAAAAAAAAGAAAAATACTGAGTAGTGTCAGTTAAAAAGACCAAATAGGTAGAGAATTCTTTGTAAAAATCAAATAAACAGCAGATTTTTCCTGCTTTATATATTCATTGAATAAAAAAATTAAATTCCATCTAATTATATATTTATTTTAATTATGTAATAATATTTAAAAATGATTCTATTTTCTTCTTTTACAAAGCCAGAATACTTTGAGGAAGAATATTGAAAAATATCCGAAATATTGAACCGATACTACAAAATTAAACAAATCGATTTATTCTCTTTGGTTGATTTAAGGAATAAATATGCCATTTATTTTTTGTGGTTTTTTGTATTTTTTCTACTTTATTAAATGGTATAAAGAACACGTAAGAATAATGAAAATCTATCAAAGTATATCGCGTACTTCATTGGAATAAATTGATAGAGTCCAAACACAGTATAAATGACCGAATTGCATATTAAAGAATGACTGACACAAATTAGTTAATCATATTTTACATCCCTCAAGATCAAAACACGTGAAATTAATGTTCCATTCTTTTATTACTTGTTTTGTTCTTTGATAAAGATACGTGCTTTGAGAATTAAAATGTTTTAAAAAGGAGAAAATTTATGCTAAAAATCATATTCGATCACAGATTTATCCTGTTTTATTTATTCGTTGAATAAAAATCTAAAATTGAGATGTAATAAGATTGCCTTTTACCCGACTGCCAAGAAGGGTTATATGTTCCACGCGTATCTAGGTATGTGTATTTCTTTATACACTCGAACCATCTCAACGGCTGGATGGATTTTAATGAATGAGGTCTCTATCGATTCGTCTTAACGGTCCGATGATTATAAGCTAGGTTTTGTTGTTATAAATTCAAAATGGCGGCCATAAAATACAAAATGGTGCTAGAGACAAAAACAAATTACGCACCCTATTGAGTGGTATATCATTGAATAGGTCTTTCAAAATGAAGACGATGTTTCATTGACTATTTTACAGTCAGAAGCTCCATTTAAATATTACACAACCTGAAAGTTATGTATGTAGGATCTCTAGCTTTACTGCAACTCTAACCTTCATAGACATCTATAAGCCTCATCAAAACAGTGTTTATAGATAGGAACTAACCATTAAACCCAACTTAAAAGTCATCCATACAAGTAAATAAAAAAATAGGTAAGTAATATAAAAAATAGTTTCACATTGATGAAAAATAATTAATTAGTTCGCTTTTTACGCAGTCGTGTTTTTTGATTTTTGAAATTTAATTATACTCATTTATTTCACTTAATGTGGTTTTTGCATTCCAAAGATGGAATTTTGCAATCTGCAAAGACGGAATTTTGCTAGAATTGCAAACGTAATGTACAAAGCTGTGTTTTTGATGATAATATATATTTTTTTACATTCAATATTTTAAAAGTTAATTACTAATAAATACATTAATTTTAATTTATTTTCCAATGAACTCACTACGGGTAACAAATCACAGAATATTCTCTGTAAGGCGTAAACTGTGTGGAAGTTGATAAAACAACGGATTTAATGATGTGTTGCCCAAAAATTCGCTAAAATATGCCAAAGTCCTGTGAAATTGCAATTATGAAACATTTAAAAGACTGAAAAGTAGAAGAAAATCAATCATGAATTTAAAATGGCGAATGTAATAATAGAAAAATACTCTTTTATATTTAATAGTCAAATATTTATTAATTTACTAATATAAGTTGAGATATCAATTTAAATATACTGAAGAGGTAGGCTAAATAAAGTTTTATTTTCTTGTTTCCAGTTCCTTTTCTTAAAAAATACACAGAGCAAATATGTATATATATATGTATATATATATATATACATATATATATATATATATATATATATATATATATATATATATATATTTCAGATATTCATTTGCTATCAAATAAGGAACCAGTATGTTGTGGCCATCACAAAACTTTCTTCTATATAAATCACGTAAATTAAATCATTTAAACAATACAAGATATTACATCAATATAACACCAATTCATACCAAATTATATCTGAATTTGAAGTTTCATGGAAATTCGTGCATTAGTTATTGAGATAGAAAATATAGCAGAAATTCTAAAAAATGTAGCACAGCAGCGCCACCTGTTGAGCAATTTACACCGCTAACTGATATCAAGGTATACCTGAATCTGAAGTTTGAGGAAAATTCGTGCATTAGTTATTGAGATAGATCTGTAGTGGAAATTCTAAAAAAGGCAGCATCGCAGCGCCACCTGTTCAGCACCTGATTTGCACCAAAACATAAACAGCACTAATTCATATCAAGCTATACCTGAATCTGAAGTTTGTTGAAAATCCAAACATTAGTTCTTGGGAGAGAGATATTGCGTAAATTGCAAAAAATGTAGCACAGCAGCGCCACCCGTTGAGCGATTCACATAAAAATATATAAAACGTCAATTCATGTCAAGGACTAGATCTAGACTAACTGAATCTGAAGTTTGATGAAAGTAAGTGCATTAGTTCTGGAGATTGAGCTATTGTGGAAATCGTGAAAATGCTGCATAGCAGCGCCACCTGTTGAGAGATTTATACCAAAAACTAATCAGCCTCAATTTATATCAGGGACTAACTGAATATGAATTTTTATTAAATTCCGTGCGTTAGTTCTTGAGATAGAGCGCCCACGAAATTTGTGTCACATACATACAGACAGACAGAGTCGCAGAGTCACAGACTCACAGACAGCCATTTTGTAAAAACATGTTTTTCGGGTTCTCTGACCCCTAAATCTTGTAAATCGGTCGAAAACCGGAATTCGAAAATTTTCATGAATCCAATATTTTCTTCTTGTAAAGATAGAAGAAAGTAAAAATAGTGAATCTTCTATAATTGAGTTCGTCGCAAATTAAAATATTGCAACGAGAACTTTCAGAAAAAGACATGAATCGCAGTCAAATTAAGTGTCAAATCTACCCAGCGTTATAAAAGTGTGTTTATATATGTAATAATAAATATTTTCGCCCTTTAATCTTTATTAAACTATTCCAAATTATTATAATAGCTATCTTTTTTACTTAGCTTTAATAATATCTTAAATATAAAAACATGTATAATAATCACTTATAAACAAATGAAGTTAAATAATGCTATAAAAAGTGATAGGATATCTTTATTAAGACTTACGATCGTTTCATCGCACAATCGGCGACATTTTCAAAATCAATCATAATAGAAAATATTTTCACATAACTTAAAAACAATAATATAGTAAACAATGTCACGAGACATGAAGCATAATGAAAATATTGCAACCATAAAATAAAATAAAAATTAAATTAGCTATTTGCGAGCGTGGATTAATTTTTACACATAATTCAAAAACAACATGGTAAACAATGTCACGAGACACACGAGAATATTTGCAATGATTCTGTGTCCCTTGATTTACCTAGAATTTGGAAAGAGATACTAAGTAATTGTAGAAACAATAGTAAAAATTAATCCACACTCGCAAATAGCCAAGTTAATTTTATTTTATTTTATGTTTTGCAATGTTTTTCAGTATGCTTGATGTCTCGTGACATTGTTTACCATGTTGTTTTTAAATTATGTGAAAATTAATCCACGCTCGCTAATAGCTAATTTAATTTTTATTTTATTTTATGGTTGCAATATTTTCATTATGCTTCGTGTCTCGTGACATTGTTTACTATATTATTGTTTTTAAGTTATGTGAAAATATTTTCTATTATGATTGATTTTGAAAATGTCGCCGATTGTGCGATGAAACGATCGTAAGTCTTAATAAAGATATCCTATCACTTTTTATAGCATTATTTAACTTCATCTTAAATATATTTATCTTTTTCCACGCTTAAAATGCGTATTCTTTTATTATTCTAAAAACCTTAAATCCATTCGTCTAATCTTATAAAACCCATTAAATTACTTTTTCCTTTTATTCTGAAAATAAATTCTTTTTGTTTCGAATATTTTTAATAGCATTTGTTCTTTGGTGTTCTAATCCCATCATTACTTTCAAATCCCGCCAGCCATTGTTTGCGCAATAATTCTAACGCCGAGGCTAAATAGTTCACATCGCTGTCACGCGTGCTTCCCCCCCCCCTTTCCGCCCGGAGCTAAGTCCTATCGTATTCTGCATCTCATCCCCGTCCTTCCGGCTCCTTTTATGAGATTTGTCTTTCACGTGTATTGTATTCATACGCGTGCAGTTTTCGCAAGTATATAAAAATTTGGATGGGCTAGAAGAGAGAGATTTTTACGATTATTCAGTTGCTTAAATAACCCATGCCACCTGGAGAGCTTTTTTCCTGAATCTTCGTCCTGCTGTTCTAATACGTAACATCTAGTAGTTTACATTTTACGACGTAGCATCTGCATGAGCATGGTTAGCATATTTTTAGTGGAGTTTGGTGCACTTTATGATAATCTAATAAATGTTTGATGAATCTAACGGCTACGATTATTATTATTTTTCGGAAAACCTTCTAATGAACTTCGGCTTGAACTTCCACTCTTATCCATGCGTTTACGACTGCAAAACTTTGAATTCTCGGTTGATTTTACATAACGAGTATATGACTTCTGCTTAAGACCGATATGTCTGCACAGTAAAAAAAAAAAACGGGAAAAATTACTGCTGATTTGACTGTGAATCGGTAAAATACAGCGTTTTTTTAACTTCACTATTGATTTACAGTAAACTGCTGTTATTTCAATAGGATCAAAACCGCCCAGACAACATTCCAGTTGAGATATCCACAGGCACAGCGTCAAGCCAAAGCAGGTTATTATTAGCGTTATTAGTGTCGTACGAGTGTTTGCGTCGTCGGTCTGAATATGTGCTTATTATTGAATTGAAAATGGCGATTTTGGATACTTAAATACAATTGTGGATTATATTTTAAAAATTCAGGGTAAGTTTTATTTTTATGTTTATTCGTATCATTGATTTAATAACTGTATTAAATAGGGCAGTTCTCGTATATAATGTAATATACAAATTTTGTATTTGAGCACATATGTGTATAAACGTTGAGAGACAGTAGCTTTTGAATAATTTGTATAAAGATTAAACATTTTTCTTAAAGTGTAACAAAAGAGAATATTTCCAATTTAAATTTGAAAAAAACTATTATTATTTTTTTTTATCATAGAACTTAGTTATTATTTACTTATGTGTCAAAGTACCAGATAAAAAAAAAAAAAAAAAAAAAAAAAAAAAAAAAAAAAAAAATCTTTACTCTTTAGATATGTTTTGCTTTGCTATTATATATTTTTCGAAATTCCATTTTTTTTCTTTTGTATTTTAATATACCTTACTAATCTAAATTATACAATATTTTTTATTGTCCGAAAGCTTTAAATTCGCTTTTTGTACTAATTTAAATATCTTTATTTATTTAATGTGTTATTGTAGTTTATTAAAATTTCAAAAACAATCTTACGACCAATGGTCCGATTTCCCGCCGGAGTTATTCAGATTTTATAGATGCTAGTTTTTTACGTGCATTTCTTTTAATTTTTTATATGTAATTTTGAAATCCTTTATTATGTGTAAGCTGGATACACTTCTTTATTAATCCATAAAATATTCCAAGAGTTTGCTTACTATTGTTGCAACATTCAAAAGCAGCAGATCGCGTTTTACTTTTGATAATTATGAAACAAAAAAAGTAATTAGCACTAGATACTGAAATTAGATAGTTTGAATGTTCTCAATGTATGTTATACGCAGTATATTTGAAATTCACATAAGGAAAATTCTTTACAATGAGTTACAATGGTTTAAAATTTCCGATATATTGCTGTTTTCGGTGTATTTTCTTATTTTATTACTTATTCTGCTTTATGGTGCTAAATTTGTATCTTACACATGTATAACAGAATTTAATATATAATAATGTTATTAAAACAATGATATAAGTAGACATAAAGATAGTGCTCTTAGTTTTTAAAAGATATCTCATAGTATACAAAAAAGAAAACTTCACAGTAAATAAACATTACAAGGCGGGGGGGGGGGGGGGTGCAAATGCATATCTATAAATAATATTAATAATAAATAAATAAAAATAAATACAAAATGTATATATGAAAAGAAAAACATATACCGTTGGAATGTCACATTCACCTTGAAAACTATATCGAAATTAAATTAAAACTTGCTAAAAAGGTGCTTTTAATGTCACAAATGTAAAAAGATGTTAATAAGATGTTGTTACATAATAAAATAATTTTTTGAAACTTCCAAGATTTCATGCCGAGTGCTTTCAATCACCTAGTGATCGAAAGCGCCCGGCATGAAAACTTGGAAGTTTTCAAGTTTTTAAAAACTATTTTATTATTTAACAACATCTTATTAACATCTTTTTATATTTGTGACATTAAATCCCCTTCTTAGCATGTTTTAATTTTATTTCGATATAAAATAAATAATAATAAAGGTTAAAAAATTACTGTTATCTTATTAAAAGTGATGTAAAATTAATAGCAAAATATGCTGAAAAAATACAATTTTTTGTAAAATCTAAAAAACAAAATTACTGTAAAATTAATTGTAAAAGTACTGTAAATTTACAAGTTTGCTGTTTACCCGTAAAAAACAAAACTGCTGTAAATTGACAGCAAAATTTGCTGGCACCCATATTGCCAGCATTTTTTGCTGTAAAGATACAGTGATTTTTTTTACAGTGTGTATGATACTAGTGAAGACGTACCATAATACCAAGACCTGTCAATATGATGTAACCGTTGTCTATATGATACGTTTAACACTAGTATCATATAGACATATCGGTCTTAAGCAGCTGTCATATACTCGTTATGTAAACTCCCCAACATAACTGAAAACATACTTCCAAAAATTACCATCCATATGCAGTTCTTTGCATAGCTCTGTGTATAAATTTATTTATATACTACAAAAATCACTTAGTATACTAAATATAATTCAGCTATAAAATGCATAGCGGAGTTAAAAAATATCGTTAACCAGTTCACGCCGACGTATAGTAATACTTACGAATTATTTAGTATTGCTCTGTACTGCTGTTAAGTGTGGTGCCTTCGTATTGCTTATATGATCTGCGATTTTATACATATTATGTGGTGTGGGAAACTGTAGGATGCGTAAAAACGCATACAACATCGGAAAGGAAATTCAGTTTTTATCGATCATAGAAAATACTGTTATCGACATATTTTGTATGTCTCTGTACATGAAGTATAACTGTTTTAGACGTAATATTCGGCCGCAAGCAACTCGTAGCGCGTTTTAATAACATATATGTGTTTTATTATGTTTGAAACAGTGTAACAGTAGCACAATATCTTATAAACGAGTTTTATCGGTAGATCATTATATAACATAATTCTTTTAAATGACCTTTTAAATAAATGAAACATTATCTGCACAGCGAATTCCAAAGAAAACATGTTTTAGTGCACTTCATAAAGCATTATTAATCTCATTATGTTTGAAATAATGTAACATCATTAAAATACAGCATAAGCGATTTTCCATATAGGCCGTAATGCAATGGAATTCTTTTAAGTGTCCTTGTAGATGAACCGTATATGCTGCATACTTCATATATGAATTCTATGGCAATCTAACTATATTCACGTGAATTTATCACTTATAGCGCAGACAGACGGACATTGACAGAAAAATCAAACACACAATTCCTTTTCAACTATATGTTGAAAAGTGTTAAAAATTTAATAATACTTCAGTAAATCTAAAATAAAAAAAAACTTCAACAAAATTAATTCGGTGCATGAATTTTACCTAAGAAAAATATTTACTTTATAATTACGTAATTACATTTCGTGCTTAAAATATATGAAACATCAAACATTCTGTAAAAGGATTATTTTAGTGTCCCTATAAGTGAACTAGAAATGCCATTTATTCAATTTTCGACAACAAACTATCAACAATGAACGTTAAATACTTATGATATTTACATGGTAATCCGTGTAAATTACGAGAGTTAGAGCACGGATACATCACAGAAAGACAAATTGAAGTGACAAAAACTTTTCAACTATATTGAAAGTGTTTAAATTGTTTAAGTTAAACAAAATAGAAAGCTGTAAAATGATCAAATCTTAAAGAAACACTTCAATATGATTTGATTAGGTTATTGGGATATATTTTCTGATCTGAATTCATAAATAGATTTATCTATAAATATTATTGATTTTTCGTATGAAATAGTTAAAGGAGAGTAGTTGCTTTAGGTGTTCTTTAAATCATCTTAAAAGAATCTTTATTGATTTATAATTCAAAACAATACGTGATTACTCCTGATCATGACTTAAATTTAGGAAATATCGGGAAAATTGCTTTCATTGATCCGCGTTTTGCCTGTCAGAGTAGAAGAAAGTACTGAAAATCTTACTTACTTAAAAATGTTATAGATTTAAAGTTTGATTTTTTTGTTTCACGAAGTTTACAAGTTTATTTAATTACTTTCTTCTAAAAAAGGTTTTTGAAGATATATCTTCCTATAATTAGAATTATGTAACAGAATCAAAAGTTCTATGTATGTTTCTTTTTCATTTAAGAAGTTTTACTGATATTAAACTTCGCTTTTGTAAGTTAAGTTCAATTTCCCTAATTTAATTTATTAGCTATATAAAAAATAAACCTTCTCTATTTTGAAAGGAAAAAAAAAAGATATTTCAAAATATACGTAAAAGCAACAATTAATGATTTTTAAGAAATATTTAAACGTTTTTTTTTTTATATAAATTGTGTAAACAGGCTTTTTTTTAAATACATGTGAAACAATTGATTAGGAGGTTTTGAAATATTTCTCACAAGTAGTGTAAATACGGACAAAAGTGATGAATTTGTTAAGATTGTGAGAAAATCGTTAATAAAATGTGAATGGTTTGAATGAATTTTGTCTGCGAACCGTTTTAAAGTATTAATTGGAGCTGTAGAATAGCCCGCTTTTAAAGGATTATATGTTTATTCAAGTGTAAATTGGCCAGGTTATTGTCAATATAGTCATTTATTGTCTTGGGGGGGGGGGGGGTTAACGCACGTTCAATTGGGATTATTTTTATGATTTTGGAAACATATGTTATTTTGAGGGATTTTTGGGAATTTTCTTTTATCTTTTTTGGTTTTTATTGGAGTTTTGTTTTGTTTTTTAGGGGTTTTTTTTGTTTGCATAATTTGAAATCATAGACAGATTCATCTATAAAAATTATTGATTTCCCATATGAAGTATTCAAAGGAAAAAAGTTGATTTAGGAGTATTTTAAATCAACTTAAATTAAGCTCTATTGGCTTATAAACAAAACAATGCCTGATAACTTCTGGTCATAACCTAAATATCAAAATTATCGGAAAAAATTGCTTTCATTGATCCGTAATTCTCCTTACATAGAACAAGAAAATTATTGAACATCTTACTTTAAAATTTTATAGATTTCAAGCTAGTTTTTATGTTTCACGAAGTTAATTTAATTTCATTCTTGTAAAAGATGTTTTCGAAGTTCTATATTTCTGAAATTACAATTACGTAACATCATTGAAATTTTCACGTATTTTTATTTTCATTTAAGAAGTTTTACTGATATTAAACTTAGCTTTTGTAAGTTAAGTTCAATATCGATATTTAATTTATTAGTTATGTAAAAAAGAAACCTTCGCGGGCCCACCACGGCTGAGTTATTAAGGCAACCCAACGCTAATCGCTTGAGAGCGTAGGTGGGTTTCGGGTTCAACTCTCACTGGCTCCGTTGCAAACTCTTGGAGCTCTCGGATGTAATTCTCTGGTATTGTAAATCTCCTTCTGCTACCTCTTCATTGTATAGTGAAGATGACTTATAAGTGTACCCCTGATTTCAAATACACAAGTCAGACTTATGTGTTCAATAAAAATAAATAAATAAACCTTCTCTGTTTTGAAGAAGATAAAATAACAACAGCTTTTTCAAAATAAACGTAAAAGCCAATGATTAAAGATTTTTAAGAAATATTTATTTTTTTATGTATAAATTGTATAAAAATACTTTATTAAAATACAGATGAATACAATTGATTAGGTGGGTTTAAAATATGTCTCACAGATAGTGCAAATGCGAACAAAAAATCTGATACATTTAGCAAGTCTGTGAGGAAAATCTTGTGTTGTTTTGAATAAATTTCGACTGTGAACCGTAAATACGTATTTGATTTCGTACTCCGATAAAGTTTAAATGGAACTCTTTTCATGGTACTCTAATTTTAAAACGTTAATTGGGTCTTGAGAAAACTCAGGTTTCGAAAAATAATATGTATATTCAAGCATATATTTGGCAACCTAATGTCCATATAGGCATTTATGAGCTAGATGTACCGGTGTAAAGCAATTTAAATTAGAATATGCATTTTTTAATAATTTTTGAAAAGTTTTTTGTCTCTTTTTGGGTTATTTGGTTTCTACGATTTGAAATTTTAAACAGTTTCCTTTATAAATATTATTGATTTCTTATATAAAGTATTTAAAGGAAAAAATTGCTTATGTGTTCATTAAATCAATTAAACGGAATCAAAACAATACCTGATTACTTCTGGTTTTGACATAAATTTCAGAATTATCGGAAAAATTTCTTTTATTTACAGAGTACAAGGAAAGTATTGAAAATGTTACTTACTTTAAAATTTTATAGATTTCAAGTTTGTTTTTAAGTTTCACGAAGATTTCAAATTAATTTAATTTCTTTCTTGTAAAAACATTTTTCGGAGTTCTGTCTTCGTATAACTAGAATTACGTAACAGCATCAAAAGTTTTATGTATGTTTTTCTCTTATCTAAGAAATTTTATTGATATTAAACTTCACTTTTGTAATTTAAGTTCACCGAGAAGTTTAGCCAGGAGTTTTTACAGATTTGTAGGTTAAACGTTGCTTTGAACTGACGAAATTCATATTTAGTGACATTAATAACTGTATTATTCTTGTATCTCTTTCAATAGAGTAGCAAGTTTAATCACACCATCAGATTGGTTTATGATATATACTTTTAAAGCAAAAACTATATTACATGGTTTCTCTCATATTTTAGCGTCTTTTTAATCTCTGTTACATGAAATGTATGCCTTGTTTCAGGTTTTAATTTAATGTTACATTTTGAAACTGGTGTTCTAATTATTTAAATGATAAGTGTGGTAATTAAAGAGAAAGCAAGTTGGTACCACTTTGGTATTTTATATGCCTATCTATGAATGTTCAAGATGGGCCATTTTAGTCTCTCTAAAAATATTCGTAAGATAAAGAATAAAAGTTCATGATTTTTGTAGCAAGTCAGAGGTATGTAAATGAGAGACTATGTAAATAGAAGGGCTAATTCAAATTTTCACTGTGAAAGTAAATTCTATGCGTTTCACTATTGTTCTAAGCTGCTATAGTTCTTATCAACAGTATGCGTATCCCACTAAAGGTTTGTTGATATAAATAGAGGAAACAAAAATTTTAAAAGATTGAAGTACTATGTGTTTCAAATGAAAATCAAATTTCAAATTAAATGCATAATAGGCGCAAAGGCGAACCTAGTGAAAAAGATTCCATGCCGGGATTCGAACCCGGGTCATCAGTATAGCGCACTGACGTTCTACCGACTAAACCACATGGAACAATACCCAGCCTGGAACTTCTCACTATTACGGTTTGGCAAGGCTACAAACGCAGCACAAGATGGATATATTTCAGTGAGCCACCGACATGGGGCAAACACAGGATAAAATTAAATCCATCATCGATTGGAACTATATTAATTCATGGAAATTTTTCCAGAGAAAAACATCCGCATTGTATACAATATTTCAAATGAAAATCAAATTTCAAATTAATTGCTTAATAGGTGAAAAGGCCAACCTAGTGAAAAAGACTGAATGCCGGGACTCGAACCCGGGCCATCAGTATAGCGCACTGACGCTCTATCGACTAAACCACATGGAACGATAACCAGCCTGGAACTTCTCACTATTACAGGTTGGCAAGGCTACAAACGCAGCACAAGATGGAACATATTTCCGTGAACCACCGACCATGGCGATTAATTTGAAATTTGAATTTCATTTGAAATATTGTATACAAGGCGAATGTTTCTTTCTGGAAAAATTTCCATGAATTAATATAGTACTGCGTATATTTAGACGATTACGTAGATTTTGTGGACAACAATGATGCGTAAATCTCAACCCACGCATGCTTGTTCTTTAAAGATTGAGATGTTTTCGCACGTTGATGAAGACATTTTAACAAAATATTTGATATCACGCCAAACTTTTTTCTTTCTGGCTAATCTTATAAAATTAGCCAATATTTTATCCTTGAAATGACAGACATAACTCTCTGTTTTGGAGTCTAGCAAGATGTTTTTATAGAGTTGAAGAATAAAGAATACTTTTAAATTGATGAAGCTCATATTTAGTGAGACTACGAATCGTATTCTTGTTGTAACGCTTTCAGTGTACTATCAAGATTCAAGTTTAATAAAAGCATCAGCATGATTTATGAGATATCTTTTTAAAAAAATGGATATATCATGAAATATCTCACAAATTTTAGTGTCTTTTTAAAGTGTATTACCTAATAAATTTCAATTGTTTTAAATAAAACGTGGAGTTTTAAACTGTGGTTTGGAGTCCTTAATATGCTAAGTATGTAAAGTTAAAGAGAATGTTTTGTTTTGGAGTTTAGCAAGATGTTTTTTATAGAGTTGAAGAATAAAGGATGCATTTATATTGATGAAACTCATATTTAGTGAGACTAAGAATTCTATTCTTGTTGTAACGCTTTCAGTGTACTATCAAGATTCAAGTTTAATAAAAGCATCAGCATGATTTATGAGATATATTTTTTAAAGGGGATATATCATGTAACATATCACAAATTTTAGTGACTTTTTAAAGTGTATTTATTACCTAATAAATTTAAATTGTTTTATTTTATAAATAAAACGTTGAGTTTTAAACTGTGGTTTTGAGTCCAAATATGCTAAGTATGGAAAGTTAAAGAGAATGTAAGATGGTAGCCTTCAGGTACTTAGTATACCTCTCTACAAATGTCCGATATGGGTTATTTTTGTCAAATATTAATAAGATCCCATGCTTTTTGTAGCATGTCAGTGATACTTCTGTAGATATTAGCTCTAATTCAAATTTTAACGATGAAAGATGTTATAACACAAAAGTACATTATAATGTTTTCTTTCGTTACGTGAAGTTGACTTTATTTCCTAAACTAACTATGATAACGATTAAATGAGATTCTATCCTATCAAGTACTCTGAATTTATCAGCTGTAAATTTTTTGCTTTCGGTTTTGGTTTTGAGGGAACTGGAGGGAGGTTTCAGGAGAGATTTTTTGCGAGTGTAGGTGTACGTCTGTGCTTTTGGATTTTTGGTTTTAGGTTATTGGGTGTTTAATTTTTAATTATTCGATGTCTGTTTTTTTTTTTTTTTTTTGCTTTTTTTTAAAAAACATAACACGTTTTATAGTTTTATGGGGAAAAAATAACAACTTACATTCAACAGACCATTAAATTAAACAGATTGTAAATAATAACTTCTACAGAAAAAAAGTTAATTTGATCATCAAGAAACCCAGAACAGGAAAACCAATCGTAGTCTCCTTTCTGATTGGTAGACACAGCTGCTTGAAACAAACAAAAATGAGTTTGAAGGTTTGAAACTGACTGTAACAATCTGACAAGCCATTCATTAAAAACATCATATTACTATCTTATAATTCTAATTCAAAATCTTTTTTAAAAAGGTAAAACGTTTTAATAATATTCACATTTCTGAAACAAATAAGATTTATATATACAAATTGTGATCCTTCACTAGATAAGCAAATTCTTTGTGTAGCTTTACTTTACTTTTGAATTCCATTGTTTAATTACTATTTTTACCACAATGCCCCCTGGCTTAAAGAACACCATTTTGAGTGAAAAAAGAATTTTGAATTTTGAAAATTTTTTTTATAGAAAAGCGTTAAGAATCTCTATGATTCTATGCTGCCAGAGTTCTGCACAGGAGTATACATATCCCTAAACAGTTTTGTTGATAAAAAAGGGAAAAAAATACAAATCTTAAAAGTTTTCAATACACGCTAAAAAATACTGTGGATATTTATGCAATTATTTTGTTTTATGTAGATTTTATTGACAACAAATAAACCTATATATAATCTCAATATGAATGTACACACGCTTTTAGTTTTGAGGTTGGAATGCGCATTTCAAATTCTGTTAAGTGGTCTCAGGACTCTTAAAATTGCAAAAAATAGAAAAACAGACCATTTTCAACTTCTAATATCTTACAACGTATATTGTTTTAAAACAAAATATATGAGTAATAAAAGATATGAGTATGTTCTTTTATTTCATATGTTTAAAAAATTAGAAGATGCAGAAGTAATATTTATGGAGGGCTTGAAAGTGTCAGAAATTATTCGAGCAGAAAATGACAGCTTACGTGCAGGATTATAAAACAAGCTTTGCAACTAGAATGAAAAGTTTGGCGCCTAATTAAACTTCAGATTATAATAATTACTCTGAACCTAAATAAAATTGTTTTTAAAGCATTTTTATATTTTTAATAGAAAGTTGTATTTAGCTAATACAAAATTTCGAAATTTTCACCAGTATATTCACTTTAAAAAAATATTTTTTGAACAATAAAAATGAAATTTTAAATTCAATTTATAGTAACATGAAACATATATTTTGAATATTGCATGAAAAAAATAATGATAAGTGTTTGAGATGTCCCGAGTGTTATGTTCAAAAACGTTTTTGAGTAAAATGACTTCACGGCCATAATTTATGTTCTAAGTTGAATTTCGAGGAAAGAATTATATCAAAATGTTCAGAAAAGATAGTTGTTTAACACATGAAAAATTTAAAATTTCGAAAATTTTGAAGCTGTAAGAGTCCTGGAACTCCTTAAAATTACTTGCAAAATTTCTGATTGTTGTGGTACAGACAAACATAAATATGTGAACTGCTTGCTACAAAGGGAATATGCTATTTTTCAATCTTTTAAAGCAAAACCACCAAAATGATGATTTTATGATTCAAATTGAGAGTACCCTAAAGATATTTCTTAAAAATGCGCATTAATTCTTAATCATATATTGTTATGCTTACAAAAAAACCCACTGAAACTTCTTCAATAATTAAAAATCATCAGACATAAGTCACATTATATTTCCTTTTTTAACTTGCAAAATTACACTGAATGTGCTTTTGCTTCTTCAATCATTGCAAAGGAAAGGATTGATAAAGGTACTTTGCATTATCTAATGTAAAGGAAAACAACTTTTTAATTTATTTCAAAGAATTTATACTATCTCATATATCCTGTTCATGCATTAAATATTTCGGAACTATAAAAATGTGTATGTTCATTGATACTTCATTTTTTATAGAATTAAAAGTATGCAAATGCATTAAAAGAGTTATTAATAGAATTTATATTTAATATTCGGTAGCTATCAATTTTATTTTGTTATGTTTTATAAAGTTTGGCAATATTTTAATTTATTTCGAGTTAAAAGAATTATTTCCGCCATGTTGTATCTCATTAAAACTACAAATGTAAGAGCTGTAAGTACTTAATTCATGCGTTTTTCAAAGTTTATTTTTTATGTTGAAGCTTTTTGTGATTGTTATTGTTCATTCCAGTAAATTTAATTTATTTACACATAAAAGCTCTTCAACCTAAAAGAAAAAAGTTAGTTTAAAAAAAAATAATTCAACAAGAAATAGTTAAAAGTGAATGGCTTTAAATAATCTACAAATTTAAAAGAATTTTTTCAATCATGGTTAAAAATATTCATTTAAAAATAAGTGCACTACCTTTTAAATTACTTCATCCTCGTTTCATTTTAAAATAATTCATATTTTTAAAAATGTAATAATTTTTTTATATGCAAACTACAGTTAGCGAATGTTGAAAAAAAAATATGTATATATGTTCTTACATTAATAAAAATTTAGTGCTACAATCTTGCTATTTTAATCGATATGCTTTTGCAAGTATTATTTTTCAACATTCATTAACTGAAGTTTCCATAAAAAAAAAAAAAAAAAAAAAAAAAAAAAAAAAAAAATTATTACAACAACGGGTTTTGATGAATCCCCATCTGTTAACGAAAATTGTTGTCATAAATGACTTTCAAAATCACTCTGTATCCCGGACCACGTTGCTAATACAGCAGGAAAATAAGATTAATACTATTCCAAGCCCATATTATTTGCGATGTGCAGTTGCTCTTTGAATAAGTCTCTTTTTAGTCATTCCTATGTAACTTATTTTTTTCGTTCTTTCTATTTATGCAACTGATTTTATAAATACCCGACTTATTCAAAAAGCAACTGAAAGAATAGGCCGGATCGAACCAGCAGAATAAAATTCCAGATATACTTCTTCCATTCCATATGAGAATAGGATTGCATTAAAAATTAAAAGAGAGTTTTAGAAACTAGGTAAACATGTTCCAATAACCCCCAATCCATCCCTATAAAAAGCAATAAGTAATGAAACAGAAAATAAAATTATGATAAATCTCAAACTGCAGGTATTTATAAAATCAGTTTCATAAATAGAAAAAACGAAAAAATAAGTTACATAGGAATGACTAAAAGGAAAATTGAAGAAAGGAAGAAAGAGCATATCAGAGACATAAAATTAAATAAAGAAACTACAGCTCTGGCAAAAAATGACCTTATAAACCCCTACAGATAGAGAAAATTGCGAACTACAAAAATATGCATAATGCCCTACTACGTGAAGCTATAGAGATTCGTTCTTCTAAAACAAGACTTTGTAACGATATGACGCAAGCATTTATTGACTCTCGATGGATGAAGATACTTAAAGAGGGAAAAGATGAAAGAAAAAAATGGAAAAGGAGGGAATCGGCTGATCTCGAATAAAGATAAATAGAGAAACAAAGGACTTTCTGTTAACCAAACTTGAGGATATTCCAGTAAGAGCGAAAACGTTATTATGGTGAACTTTTTAATATGTTTTTTAAATGCAGCTAATACCTGTATATATTACAGTGATTAAAATTGTCTTTAAAGTATGAAATAATGGTATATTGGTATAATGGTATAAATGGAAATTGGTATATAAACGGTAAGATATAAAATAAATGTATTTTTGAGTTCGGTGTTACGAAAGCATTAATACTATACCCCACACGATATGCAAAAAAAGTATATTTTTTTCAAGTAACTTAATTAGCCCCTCTATATTTTTCCTAAATATATTTGTGAATGGTTAATAATCTATGAATATGTGGGTCAGTAGCTTTTATTATTTTAGCTTACTTGAACTTTCCTCGTTCCACAGTTTACGAGTAAAAGGGATGTGGTAGACGGACAGACAGATACAGGAGGGATCTCATAATGGTTATGATTTTTTTAAAGAACGGAACCCTCAACTACATATGAATAGAAATTGTGATCATACTATATTTGCGTTTATATATTCTTAGAATATAAAATATATGTAGTATCTTCAGTGTCAAGTAATTTTGGAAGTGTCTTAGAAAGCAATAACCCATGCACAGCCCTATGGAAAACATATTATAATGAAGTACCTTTTTCTGAATAAATAAACAAACGATTGCAAGACTTATTTTTATAGATTTTGCAGCAGATAAATTATAAAATGTTCGTACGCTGAATCTGCAAAATCTGAAACTTTTCCAGTGGGAAACAGCAAATGGAGTTACATGAAGTGAAAGTTCATGGAATAATGCTAAATCTAGTTAATAGACTTTATGTAGGGTAAAGAATGATTAAATAGAATACCTTATTATTACACGAGATTAAAACACTATTAATACACTAGTTAGGAAATTGCATATCACCTTATTATTAATTACTTCTTAAAGACACAATTTTTGATGAAACAATAAGAAACTATGCATGAATACTCTACACTTACCATTCTTCAAAAATATCATTATAGAGTGCAAAAAAATAGTTATTACTTAATATAGGAAAACATAATATAACCACAATAATGTAATTTGGTAAATATACAAAAAACCTCTTAGGAAATGCCCATAATTTCGAAAACAAGTACTTTATCTTTAGAAATCTCAAAAACTGAAATACTTTTGATGTTTAAAATATCATTTGTAAAAACGGCTTTCCTTCTAGCAAACATTAAAGCAAAAAAAAAAAAAAAAACTGTTAAAAAATCTTCCAAGTAGGGAATTTACAAAAAATGCCAATTTTAAGAAAACGTAATGACCACTTTTTCTTCGTACCCACAGTTAAGTATTTACGACGCTATCCATTAGAATGTTGCTCATTACATATTACTACTGAGATATCCAATTTGATACGACTATGTGACCTTACACTATTCACCCCTTAAGGGGACAAGGGACTCTTAAAATTGGAAAAAAATGAAAAAAAAAGACCATTCTCAACATTTAATATCTTAAAATGTATTTTATTTTAAGACACAATTTTAATTGGAATAAAACATATGAGCATGTTCTTTCATTTTTTATATTTAAAAAATTATAAGAGGCAGAATTAGTATTTACAGGGGGCTTCAAACTGTTAGACATTTTTCGAGCAAAAAAATCGGCGTAACAGCCTACGCGCACGATTAAAAAATAAGTGTTTGGTACCTACTTATACCTCGGATTGCAATAATTACCTTGAACCTAAATAAATTTGTATTTAAAGCTTTTTTAAATTTTTAAAAAAAAGTTATATTTAGCTAATGCAAAATTAAGAAAATTTCAACAGTATAATCACCTAAAAAAGTATTTTTTTAAACAATAAAAAGGAAATTTTAGGTTCAGTTTATACAGACAAACATGAAACATATGTTTTGAAAATTTTATGAAAAAATATTCATAACTTTTTTAGATATCGTGCGCGTTATGCCAGAAAACGTCATTTGGAGAAAAATGGCTTCAAAGTTTCCGAAACGACGCTTCAGCTATTAGACGTGTATAAATGTAAAAGCCATAACTTCAGTTCTAATAGAAATTTCAAGGAAACAATTATATCAAAATGTTCAGAAAAGATAGGAGTTTAACATCTAAAAAAATTAAAATTTCGAAAATTTTAAAGCTTTAAGAGTCCTGAGACACCTTAAAGGGACAAGGGACTTTCAAACTCTTTTTTTTTTAAATCGCTCTTTAAATACTATTAATGAATTACTAATAATTAAAATGAATTACTAATAATTAAATACTATTAATGGTATGAATTGTGGCATATATTTTTGACACAAGAAACTAAAAAAAAATTGGAGAAAAATGAAGAATTATCCTGGCTATTTTAAGGGGTCTTTTACCTTTTAAACGCGTCGAAAATTAGCGAAAAACTTTGAAGTTTGAATTAGCCTATCTTCAAAAGCTTTTTTACGCATAAACATGAAAATTTGTATATTGATTTAACAGATTGTGCTTTGTAATATGCTACTACTAGAAATTTATTAGCCTTTTATAGAATTTGTGTATTTTTGAAATCAAAATAATCTCTTTTTTTTTTACTCCAGAAGTCATTGCGCGCATGATATCTTGAGAAAGTATGTATGGATTATCATGAAATTTGGTAAAGATACTAAACAAATATGTGTGTTTAAAATGAACTACTTTTAAGACTTTACAGTGGTAATATTTTTGGTTATGACTAATTTTATTCAATAAAAATATAAATTTATTATTATTAATTTTTTTTTTTTTTTTACAAAAATATTTTTTATATAGTTAATGAAATAATTTTATCCTAAGAGTAGTTCACATATACGTTTAGTATCTTTACCAAATTTCATGACAATCTATACATACTTTCTCAAGATATCATGCGCGCAATGACTTATGGAGTAAAAAAAAGAGCTATTTCGATTTCAACAATACACAAATTCTGTAAGAGGCTAATAAATTTATAATGACAGAATATTACAAAGCACAATCTGTTTAATCAATATCCAAAATTTCATGTGTATACATAAAAAGGTTTTAAAGATAGACTAATTCAAACTTTGAATTTGAATTTTTTCGTTAAATTTCGTCGCGTTTAAAAGGTACAAGACCACTTAAGCGTTATGAAGAACTTTTCAAAATGCCCCATGCGTATTCCATATCAATTAAAATTCCCGATAGTTTTTATGGTAGTTTGGTTTACATCATGCCAAACTGCCGTAGAATTTTTTTGCTGAAAATAGAAAATGTTCCTGGCTATTTTAAGCGTTATGAAGAACTTTTCAAAATGCCCCATGCGCATTCCATGTCGATTAAAATCCCCGATATTTTTTATGCCAGTTTGGTTTACATATACAAATTAAACTGTGTATAGCTTTTTATACTAAATACAATTGGAAAAAGTTAAAGGAAGTTAAGTGGAAAAATAGGATCCAAAAATGCTGAAAATTTCATAATATTTAGAAAATATATTTTTTGTCTTTCTATTCAAATATATAAAATTCGATGCACAGTTTTATTTGTGTAAACCAAACTGGCATAAAAAATATTGGGGATATTAATTGATATGGAATGCGCATAGGGCATTTTGAAAAGTTCTTCCTAGCGCTTAAAATAGCTAGGAAAATATAGTATTTGCAGCAAAAAAAATTCTTTTTTAATTTCTTGTGAGATACATACAGAAAAACCTCCCTAAAGCGACCAAGTTTCGTTCCGATAAAAACTGGTCGCTCCCAGAGGTGGTCTCTTAATGGAGGTCATGTTTAAATCTAGATTTTAATTGTTGAAAAAAGGTAACAATTAATGTTGCTAAAATTTATTTTTCACATTAGGAAAATATATGAAAATTTAAGTATCAAAACAAAAGTTAATTACATATGTTAATTACTGGAGAGTTTAAAAAATGAATACATTGACGTTTGCTTTGATTTTTCGGTTTTATCTTTTATCACTTTTATTTCCAAGTCCTTTCGATGCTCAGTAAATGAATGCAATTTTTTTTAGACGGGAACAAAAATATTACGATTTTATTACTTTATCCATTTCTTTGAGAGTTTCCTGACAGAATAGGGCAAGGGAGTTTATTGACCGTCATTCTTAATTTGTCATCAGAGTTATATTCATTGCCTAAAAAGGCACAGAGGGGTTTAAACACTTAAAAGTTACCGGAATAAATAAAAAAATATCTAAAGTTAGTTTAGAAGTTTGATGAATAATACGTTCTCCGGAATTATTTTTCTAATAAAACCTTCTTCAAGCGTCCAAGAAAAAACGAAATTTGTTTCATTTACGTCACAGAAATGGGTCCCTCATGGAGGGAGTTCAACAGGGATGGTCTCTGTTTGGAGGTAAAATTAGTATTGAGCGTAAGAGAATAAATAACATTCCATGAAAAAAATGGTCGTTCAGGGAGGTGGTCGCATAGGGATGTTTCACTGTACATTCTATAATTCATATAGTGTGGCCTTGAATAGTATTTAAAGTGTAATTAAAAAAATAGCAAAATAAGTTTGAAGATCCATTGTCCAGTTAAACACAAAAACTAGGTGTAATAGAAATAGTTTACAAATAACTAGCAAAATGAATATCTGCTATTTTTATATTCCAAGTACCAGGCGTAAATATATAATGAAATTGTAACGTTTTAACTTTCGAGAATAGCTATTTTTGTCCAATAATATTTGACTTACTAAATCGCAATTTTCTGTTATTAAAAAAAGGAAATATTACGCTTAGAAAATATTAGTGCTAGCACTGAAAATATATGTTGGTAGGAAAGCCTTCCAGGTGGATAAAATATGGTAATAATCATAAATATTTATGCACACTACACTTTCTTTGCAATTATTTTTCTCGCTGCTAAAGACGAATTTCTATTTAAAACCAGTATTTTGATAAGAATAAACACAATATTTACTACTAATGTCCAAAATTTTTTAACTTTCCTAATTCTAAAAGATAAGAAAAGTTTTATTCGCTTTGTAGAAGTGATTCTGAAGATTAACATAGTAAAAATAGCAACGTCTTAAAAAGATCTTTCAAGTTATATATTACATTACGAGAGACATTCCAATTCTTCTGATTATCTATATTTATGCAGATTTTGCTTCTCTAACACTTACGAAAAAGTCTTCATACAAAATATTTCTTTAGACTTTATTTTATTATATTGGCACAATAACAAGTCGAGTCGAGTGAGGATACAGTGATCGTAGGACCTTGAACAGGTGTTTGCACGAAAGAAATTTCATGATCATGAAATAAACATTCCATCATGAATGAATCTCGCTGTGAAGAAATCGAAGCAGCGACACTGGCTGGTAAATAAATATTGACACAAGTTTTCATCAAAGAACAAATCGTAGGATTCGTAGAACGAATCGTAGGAAAAATATACATGCAGGTTTGCAACAAATGTGGATGCTTTTGCGCAAGATCGGTGTCCTTTATTTTTCTTTTGTAAAAAGAATGTAAATATGTAGAAAGAATTTATTGGATTCGTGAAATTTTTATTATTCCGGTTTCTATATACTTTAATCTTTATAAATGTTCTGAGTACGATTTGACTGTTTTTGTAATCACAGTTTTCTCTGTGTGTGTGTGTGTCCGATTGTTATAAATTTTTGTAGTCACTGTAACTCAAAAACTAATGCAAATAAATCCATGAAACACAGCATTTAGTTGTCTATAGACATAGTGTGGTTCTGTGTACAATTTGGTTAATATAACAAATATAAGGGCTATTAATATTATTTTTAAATCTTATATTGGAGTTATATCTCAGTTGCTAATTGGTAAAATTGCACCACAATTTATATTTTGGGTTATTAGTGCAAATAGATGTATGTGGACCTGATGTTAGCTTTGCGTAATAAATGAATAATTTCATTAAATATTACAACAGCACTACATAAATTAATGTATTTTAATGATATAGATTTAGTTATAATACGAATTATATACATGATTTATGATAGTTTGAATTTTTTGAAAAAAAGCTGGCATTCGAAAAAATTTTAGTCATGAAAGACGTTTAAATTTTTACATTTTCAAAATTTTATAGTTTTATAAGCCTAACCATTTCACTTTAGAAACCAGTCGTATATACCGAGTCTCTCAAAAATGGCTGGTGGATTTTAAAATTCAATAACTTCCAAACGGTGACAGATATTAAAAAAATTCTTGCAGGATTTTTATGTTTGATGTCAGGAGTTTTTGTACTATGATTCTGGATTTTAGTTCGTATTTCAAACAATAGATGACACCGAGAGCAAGAGGCACTTGGTCCAGACCCGATTTTTGTTACTTCGGGATCCATTCAGTACATTTTTATCTCCTTTTTTTTCGCATGGAAGAAGAGAGAGGATGAAAAATCGAGCCTGGATTTAGCGGTTATTGATTGCAGCGCCATCTATCGATGCTATTTGTAACCAAAACTGAGAATTGCAGAATAAAAACTATTGACATCTTACATTAAACTCCTGCAAGAATTTTTTTAATATATGTCACCGTTTGCAAGTTATGGAATTTTAAAATCCATCAGTCATTTTTAGGACACCCGGTATATCACTCTCTATATATAAAACTAGCAGACCCGCCCGGTGTTGCTCGGGGTTTTTAAATAATAACCTTAAACAAAACTTAAGTTTGTATGATTTTATACGTTTAGAAATTTTTTTAAATGAACGTAATTTCGGACGCCCCATTCCCTTCTGCAGCGTCTGTGTGTTCCCATCAAACTTCTTTCCGAACGAACCTGTAATCTAGATCCCCCCTACATATGGCTTTATAAGTGCCCGCACGCGCCGGAGACAATCGAAAAAGAAGTTGAGTGAGTCAAACCTCGTAGGAATCAAGCCCATTAAATCAAAAAAAAAAAAAAAAAAAAAAAAAAGAATGCACCATTAATGTTAGAGAATGTTGGTAACAAAAGTCTAAGATAAAATTTCATAATACGGAAAGTAGCTAAATTATAATCTAAGTTGAAGGAAGCAAATCCCGTAAAATTGGGCCCTTAAACCCGAGGACATAACGCGCCACCAAGCGGTGGAAGACGTCCCCTCACCTTGTAAATTTCATGAATTACTGTTAGCATTAACACGATATTTAATAAACGGATAAAATCCCTTATCTAAAGTTACCTTTAAGATAACGCGATTTTTAATTTACGGCTGTAGTGAGTAGAGGTAAGTTGATGCTGAAAAGGGAGATTATTGAACGAAAAAGGTGGTAACTGAGGTATATAGAAAGACCGGGCCCTAGGGTGCAGGGTCCTAACTGGAAAGTAATTGGTTATAAGAAAATGTTTTAGGGGTTTTAAAGTAGCTGGAAGACGCTAAAACTATTTTAAAGAAAATTGCAATAGAATAGGATAGTTTTTAAAGGAGCTACAACAAAGGCCCTAAGAAGACGATTAATATTCAAAATTGGGGGTAAATGAAGTCTCCATTTTTTTTTTTTTTTTTTTTTTTTTTTGTAGTTCATGTAGTAGCCGGAGAACCTAAGACGTTATTAGAAAAAAAAAGTTCGTGAATCGGACCATTTTTAACGGAGTTATAACAGTACCCAAAAAATGTCAGCCCAAAAGAGCCCAACTGACAGTTGAGAGCAGGGCTCTAACATGAAAACATGTTTAAATGTTTTAGTACATAGCGTTTTAGATCTTCAATTAGCCAAAATTAATCATAGGGTATGAAAAAATCATTAGAATAATATTTTTAAGAAAGGCGCAAAAATGGGGTAAATGCTTAAAAAGGGGACCTAGAGTCCCAATAAAAAAATGGGGGTGTTGGTCTAGGGGGAAGTGTTTAAGACTCAAATTAAAAATTATGCGAGAAGATGAGAAAATTAGGGTGTAAAAAATGTATAGCACACAAAAACTTCAAGGGGCATCGGATCGGGCTTTAATGGACCCTAAGGTACCCCAGGATTTTAACTGGAATATAGAAACTGGATAATAACTAAATGGAAAAATGGTTCAAAAAATGAAGATCGGATTAAGAGGGGAAATTTATTAACAATTTATGGTTCAAAAGCTTCAAGGGGCCTTGTATCGGGCCCCAAAGGGGAAGGTACTTAGGTGGCATGCAGTTTGGTATAAATATACTTTTTTAGTAGTTTTTAATGCAATCGGGGAACGCTAGAACTATAGTAAAGAACATTGCAAGGAATTTGGATCATTTTGAAAAAAGATACACCAAGGGCCTCAAGAAGACGATTTATATTCAAAATTGGTAGTAGTTGAAGTCTGAAATATTTTTTTGTCTGAAATATTTTTTTGTGTCGTTTGTAGCTGGAGAACCTATGATGTTATTCGAAAAAAAAGCTAGTGAATCGGACTATTTTTAAGGGAATTATAATAGGGGGCCCAAAGTGGGCCAACGGATAGTTGAGAACAGGGCCCTAACATGAAAACACCTTAAAACGTTTTAGTACTTGGCATTTTAGATCTTCTATTAGTCAAGATTAAACATAGGGTATGAATTAATCATTAGAATATAATTTGAAAAAAATGTGCAAGAAATTGGGGAAATGCTTAAAAAAGGGCCCTAGGGCCCCAATAAAAATATGTGAGTATTGGTCTATGGAGAAGAAAGAGTTCAAGACTCAACTTTAAGATAACGCATTGGTAGGTGAGAAAATTACGGTGTGAAAAACTCAGGAACACAAAAAAAAAATTAAGGGGGCCTCGATCGGGCCCTGCGGTACCCTAGACGGGCCCATGGCCTTAACTGGAATGTAGAAACGGGAGACTAACTAAATGGAGAAGGTATCCCCAAAATTAAGATCTGATAAAAAAAATTAAGCAATAACTATGCATTAACTAGCATTAACTATTTAGTGCACTAAAACTTCAAACGCACTATACCGGCACCATGCAACGGTGCCAGGGTTTAAATGAAATGTAGAAATGGGGCAGAAACTGAAAGGATAATTCACCCAAAAAACGAAGAAGATCGGATAACAAAGAAGCATGTTATTTACAATTTAATGCACTAAAACTTCAAGGAGCCCTGTACCGGTCCCTTGCAAGGGTGCCAGGTCTTAACTGAAATGTAGAAATGGGGCAGAAACTGAAAGGAGAATTCACCCCAAAAACGAAGAAGATCGTATGGAAAAGAGGCATGTTATTAACAATTTAGTGCACTAAAACTTTAAGGGGCCCTGTACCGGGCCTCTTGCAAGGGTTTCAGGGTCTTAACTGAAATGTAGAAATGCGGCAGAAACTGAAAGGAGAATTCACCCCAAAAACGGCGAAGATCGGATAGAAAAGAGGCATGTTATTAACAATTTAGTGCACTAAAACTTCAAGGGGCCCTGTAACGGCCCCTTGCAAGGGGGCCAGGGTCTTAACTGTAATGCAGTAATGGGGCCGAAACTGAAAGGAGAATTCACCCGAAAAACGACGAAGATCGGATAGAAAATAGGCATGCTATTAACAATTTAATGCACTAAAACTTCAAGGGGCCCTATACCGGCCCCTTGCAAGGGTGCCAGGGTCTTAACTGAAACGTAGAAATTGGGCAGAATCTGAAAGGATAATTCACCCCATAAACGAAGAAGATCGGATAAAAAAGAGGCATGTTATTAACAATTTAGTGCACTAAAACTTCAAGGGGCCCTGTACCGGCCCCTTGCAAGGGTGCCAGGGTCTTAACTGAAATGCAGTAATGGGGCCGAATCTGAAAGGAGAATTCACCCCAAAAACGACGAAGATCGATAGAAAATAGGCATGCTATTAACAATTTAGTGCATAAAAACTTAAAGGGGTCCAGGGGCCTCGGCCCTTAAAAAAATTAAAATTCTGAGCCTCAGGTGGATTAGGACCTGTCTTGGACCAATCACTCCTGAATTTTCAGACTTCTACGTGCGGTAGATTTCGCTAGCCATCGCAGAGAGACACACGGATACACAGACACACAGACATACACACATACACACAGAGAGATTTGTTATTTTATTACTATAGACTAGCCGCCTTCGCCCGCTACGCTGGTCGGTTTTTCTAAAGAAATCTTGAATGAAACAAAATATATCTGTGAATTTGATCATGCGTTTTAAAACAATATGGACATTTACCTGGTGTATCCAACCGAATTGTTGAAAGCAATATGAATGTCATTACGCTATTATATCTTTTATTGAGTCATACAAAATTTAGACTGTTAAGGACCAATTTCTTTAGTTTATTTGTTAGTGTAGGATTCGATAAAGAACAATAGAACAATATGTAATATACTAAAAGCGTTTATGAAAAATTATCAATGCAAGTCTCATAAGAATCTGTTAATTTGACTTATTTAAAAGGCTGATCATTCATAATAATTGGGTTCGCCTGATTCTACAACTTTCATCTATAATTCTACAACCAAGCAAACTAACAACCAAGCAACAGCAAATGATATGTGCTTTATACTAAAACATTCACTGAAAAATTAACTAACCGATCAAGTTGCATCGAAATCCACTTAGCAGAATCTTTTAAACTGGAAAATATACCGAAACCTTCCCTAAAAATGATCTAATTAACAGTTTAAATCCCATAAAAATTCATTCAGTGGAACCTTTAAAAAAAGCAAATCTTTCAAAATTGGGTTCATCTGATTTAGAACTTTCCCCATAATTATTTAACTAAGCAAAGTAGAACGTTATGTTTTATACTAACATCTTTTCTGAAAAATTATCTAACTAACAATGTAAGTCCTGTCAAAATTTATTCAGCAGAACTCAAGATATAAGCGGCCGGAATGAAATTTCTCTTTGCGTTATATATGTATATATTCAGATAGTTAAATATAACTTTCATAATCGCGTTAACCTGATTATAGAACTCTCTGGGAGGTAGGGGTAGGTATATACTGCATCACTTCTGGATTTTTTAAGGAACTCAGCTCAACTTCCATAACTATAGCATATATACTCTCTAGTATACCCTATCTCTGTAGCGTATACCTTCCAATTTTCTTTACTGTACCACTGAGAACTTTTTCCGCATAGCTCCGTTACTAAACAACACAGAATGATATGATAAATATTGAAAAAATCCCTGCAATATTATCTAACTTACTGTGCATTTAATTAGTTGACTTGAAATCTTTCATAATCGAGTTCAACTAATTTTAGAACTCCCGTAGCAACTTAGAAAACCTTTGACTTTTACATTAAACCATTTATAAACCAAATTTACTATTTACCAGTGTAAGTTCTACAAAATTCTGTTCTGAGTTATAGTCATATTTACAATATTTATTGCTCATTAAACCTTTTTTCTTTACATTTGAAATAAAATCAGTAACTGTTTTGGTATTTCCCTGTTATGCCAACACCATTTTCACCAAGTGTAATAGTTCGCACAAAAATGAAATGATACATTTGAAAAAAAATAATAATAATTTTATTGGTATAAAAAATGAGCATTTAAAAAATATAACTTTTGAAAATTACAGACTTTGACCTACCATTTTTTAAATCAATAAAAATAATGGTACTACTTCGTTATCCCGTCGACCAAAAATCTATTGCCAAACTATAAGATTAAATGTCAATAAAGGTTGATCGTAAATGTCACATTCACTTGACTTTAAGCAAGTTACACGTATTTACGTCATCACGTGATTTTTATTTTGACGTTTTAAATGTATTTTTATTAATGTTATACTAATTTATTTGTTCTTTCGTTATTTAAAATAAAAATTATGTCAATTTGTATAATTTGGCGAGTGGTTTGGCGATTTATATAATTGGCGAAATTGGTCGACGGGTACCAAAATAAATACTTAAAATGTAAGAATAAATAAATATTTTGCAAGTAATAAAATATAGTCAATTTAAACTGCAGTATTGAAATTGTAAATGTCTTTTACTACTGAAGCATGGCATACGTAATACGTATGCCTCACATTGCAGTAAACATTTCATTCTTTCAATGAAGACATTCATGGTTTTTTGAACAAAACATTTTTATATGTATAATTCTTAACTTCTGAAATAATTTTATTGTAGCTTCCTCATCATCAGATAACTGCGAAATGGTAAAATCTATATCAGTATCAGTAATAAATATTTTCTATTCAAAAAATCACAAATTAAAAAGTTTTGCGAGATTATGATGGAATAAAATAAATTCCATCATTAAAAATTCCTGCATAAAAATATTCACGTTCAATAACACAAACCTGCGATGAAAAAATTGCCGGTAAAGTAAGTGGTATTTTTTATAGTTTTTTGGATGCTGATTACTGGAAAAATAATGAAAAAATTCCATCACGTACAGTTTCATCACAAATCGCAATCTATTTTTTATGAATTTAGTATATTTCGGACCAAAAATTATTATTTATATGAGTTTGATAAATAAATTTATGGACTTAAAATAGTAAATTGATGCATTAAACTAATAAAAAAGATAGAAGAAACTATTTCAATACAGAATATTTCTCTTAATTGATAAACTGCGTATATAATACAATATTCAAGACAGAGGAAACCAGATAGAAATCGGATCGCTCCTGCTTCCAGGTGTTTGCTCGCCACCCCTTCTTCACACCCATTTTTACTGACATAATTTCTATTCCTGAATCAGTGTCTTTCTTTACTCTGTATTGTACAGATGTGTTTTTATTCCGACCTGTGAGTTATAAGTTATAGTAGTAAATTTTACTTCTAGTTTTTGCTGCATTAGAGAACATGGCTTCCAGAGGATGTGCTAATTCACCGAATTATTTCTGCTATATTTGTGGTAACTATACTGTGAAAAAACAACAAAGAAGCACTTCTGATTATGTAAAAAAAAAAAGTGTATTTCGCTTTATTTTGGCATGAAATTGGGCGAGCAACGCAAGCCTTGGGCTCCACACAAAGTTTGTCGTATTTGTGTAGAAGAATTAGGACAATGATTTCAAAGTAAAAAGCAATCTTTTCGGTTTGGTATACGAATGTTTTGGAGAGAACCTAAAATCACAGTAATGATCACCATTTTTGTATTTCTAATGTGAAAGGTTTCAATTTAAAGAACAAAAAGGAAATCTTTTATCCCGACATTCCGTCTGCGATACATCCTGTCCCTTATAGACCTAGTAAAGGAAAAAATCTTATTGATTCAAAAAAGTGTTACTTCCACAGCTTCATATATAATTAGGTCTTATGAAACAATTTGTTAAGGCTTTACCAAAAGAAGTTGAATGTTTGAAATACCTGTGTGAGCAGTTCCCGGGTTTATTCGAAGCAAAACTGAAGGAAGGTGTGTTTGTAGATCCAGACATCAGGAAAATGATGAAAGATGAAAATTTTCAAAATAAAAGGAAAAAAACGAAAGAAAAGCCTGGAAGTCTTTCAAACTAGTTATTAATAGCTTTCTTGACAACAAAAAGGACACAAACTACAAATCTATTGTACAGATGGTAAAAACTATCAAAATTTTAGGGTGTAATATGAGCTTAAAAGTTCATTTTCTCGATTCACACCTAGACTGTTTTCCTGAAAATTTTGGTGCAATTAGTGAGGAACAAGGTGAAAGATTTCACCAGGATATAAAGAAAATGGAGAGGCGATATCAAGGCAAACGGAATGTCAGCATGATAGCCGACTACTGCTGGATACTACAAAGGGACAATCTCTGCAAAGTTCACAATAGGAAAAGTGGCAAAAAAACTTTTGATGTAAAGAAAAAACATTACTCTAAGGACTTATAACCTTCTACATATACTTAACTATTACTTGAACTCTGATATAAATGTAATTTATATGGATTTATAAATAAATGACATCTCAAAATTTAGTGATTTCAGATTTTTCTTTAAAAATATGCAATCATTTTGCGAAAAATCCTTACGTGATAGAAAAAAATGAATTTCATTTTCGGAATCAGCACTAAAAAATACATAAAAATTAGTTATCAAAACTAATGCAATTTTCAAAAAGTAATTTTTTGCAGGTCTGTGTAATTAGCAAATGCTAATGTGTGGCACGGTTTGCAATAAAAATCGTTTGCACGATTAGGGTTGAAATAAATAGCGCGATACCATACATTTTGGCTTGGTATCGCGACGAAAATTAGAACGAAAAAGTACCACAGTTTTTTTTTCTTTCTTTTGGTTTTAGATTTTGAGGCGTTTGAATTTTTTTTTCTAATCGGCGAAGTTGTTTTTATTTAACCAAAAGGATTGGTTAAAAAATTATTCAATTTGAAATTTTTTCCCTCGCTATAGTAGCAGAATGAAAAGAATGAGTTTTTAGAAATTATCACTTGAAAAATTCAGATTTTGGCGCCAGAGATAGTGCCAAATTAGAAAAATATGAAATATCTCTCGAACTATTGGGCTTAAAAGAATTTAGTTAGTAGCATTCGATTCAGCATACAAAAATACACCAAAATATGTTATCAGTTGAAAAATAAATATAAAATCAGATTTTTAAGGAATTTTTTTAAAGTTCGTTCTCTTTTTTAACCCCCTTAGGGGTGGAATTTTAGAAAATCCTTTCTTAGCGGCACTCTATATCATAAGAAGTATTTTTACCCCGATTTTCAAGATTTTAGGTTCAGTAGTTTTGGCTGCACGTTGATTAATACAAAATCCAGACTTTCTTTTATATATATAGACTAGCAGCCTTCGCCCGCTACGCTGGACCGTTTTTCTAAACAAACCTACAATCAAACGAATATATCTGTGAATTTGTTCATGCGTTTGAAAACAATATGAACATTTATCTGGAATGCCCATCCAAATTGCTACAAACGCTATGGACGTTATTATGCTATTATATTTTCTATTGAGACAGATAAAATTTCAATTGTTAAGGAGCAACGTCTTTAGTTGATCCTTTACTGTAGTATTTTGTAAAGTACGATAGAACAATATGTAATATACTAAAACCCTTCTTCTGAAATTTTATCAATGCAATTCTCATCAGAATCCGTCCAGTAGAGCCTAATTAAAAGGCTAATCTTCCATATTTGGGTTCATCTGGTTCTAGAATTTTCAGCCAAATTTTTATATCCAAGCAACCTAGACTATACTAAAACATTCCCTGAAAAATTAACTAACTGATCAAGTTCCATCGAAATCTACTTAGCAAAATCTTTTAAACTGGCATAAGTACGAAAATATTCCCTAAAAATTATTTAAATAACAGTTTAACTCCCATTAAAATTCATTCAGCAGAATCTTTAAAAAAGCCGATCTTTCATAATCGTGTTTATCTGATGTTGAATTTTTCCCGATAATTATTTAACTAAGCAACGTAGAACGATATGATATACTAAAATCTTTTCTGAAAACTTATCTAACAATGTAAGTCCCATCAAGATCTATTCAGCAGAACTCAAGTTCTAAGCAGTTGGAAATAAATTTCTCTTTGCATTTCGTGTATATTATAGATAGTTAAATTTAAACATATTTTTAATAATCGCGTTAACCAGATTATAGAACTTCAAGGATGTAGGGGTAAGTTAACATTTATATACTCTCTGGATTTTTTAAGAAACTCTATACGCCTCCCATAGCTATAGCATATATATTCTCTAGTATATACTCTCTGCATATAGAGTAAGTACATCCTCTAGTTTTTTACTACACCACTGAGAACTTTTCCGCAGAGCATAAAAATCCATTCAGTAGAAATTTAAATAAAAGTTAATCTTTCATAATCGGTTTCACCTAATTTTAAAATCCCCCGCAGCAATCACTAAGTAACGCAGAACTATATTTTTTACATTAAAACACTTCTAAAACAAATTACCTAACTAACAGAGTAAGTTCTACAAAATTCTGTTCAGTAGAACCTGAGTTATAGTGAATAGGAATGAAATAAAAATATAGTAGATGATGATGAGTAAAAATGTAAGTGCTTGTATTTGCGATTTTAAAAATGCTATTGGCGAGATTTGTGCACGGCTAACATAAAAGTACCAATTTTTTCTTTTTATCCAGGAGCAAATGACAAATTGCAAATTTTTTTTTTTCAATTTAAACCTTAAAAAAAAAAAAAAAAAAAAAAAAAAAAAAGCAGTACAAACATTGCTTTCATATTTAAATTAAATATTTCCGTTTTACAATATTTATTTCTTATTAAACCTTTCTTTGTCTTTTAAATAAAATCAGTAACTGTATTCTATTCTATTCAAGGCTGGAGTAGCACAGTTGAAGTTTATTCCAACAGAGCGAAAAATAGAATCAGTGACTGTTTTGGTATTTTTCCGTTATACCAAAACCGTTGTCGCCAAGCATATTAATTAGCACAAAATGAAATAAATCATCTCTCTATTCTAAAAAAAAGTAACTTCCGCTGTCACCTCCGCCGCCGCCGCCGCCGCCGCCGGTTTTGAATTTTTTGTGACAGGAGGTCTTTCTTCGATAATATTAAGAAAAATAATGCATACAAAAATATGAAAATCGGTAGTATTATACAGAATTGTTTGATAAACACGCTGATGCAGACAGTTTTCAAATCTAAGAATTATTTTAAGAGATATTTAATGCTAAAGTTGGACAAAATCGTCCCACTAAAAAAGTTTTATAGGAGCAAAAACTATGCATCAGAATTTAATAATTTTTAGATCATTTTATACGTTATGATTTCCCGGTGTGCAGAATTTATTTAATTTTTTAATTTGACTCATTTTTCGAGGTTTCATTTCTATTTTAAATTCAAATTTTCAGCATTTCGAGAGATATTTTTTACTTATTTTAGAAAATTGTACTAATTTAACCTGTTGCCACCTGTATAAACAACGGAAACAATAATGTTTGCTTCAAATTAAAAAAATATTTACACGTGACTATTATAAACAGAAAAAATCATTTGGAATTAGAATTAAATAATTATGTACAAAAAGCAGGAACTTATTAAAAAATACGTCATAAAAAGTATACACGTGAAATTTAAAAGAGAAAGGATATTGTAAAATAATAAATTCATTAACATGCGTTAGAAGTCTTAAATAGGAGAAATTACGTCATATTTACGTCACTTTACAGTTATTACATAAAATGAACACAAAATAATATTACAAAGCAGTTTAAATTTAGAAATTGCGCTAGACATTTATCTGATATTTTGAGAGGATCTTTTCAACTATTTTTGTTAGCAAAGCGCAAATAATATTTCCTTTCTAACAAAATTATTTTTACATGAATATTTAAAAGAGAAATAATAGCTTGGTCAAAATTACGTCAGATTAAAAACGATTAATTTAAAATGTCTCATTTAAAAGAACTTTCTTTTCGCTTTGTTAAAAAATACCAGGAGAGAAAGACTCTGTTTACTTAATTCCTTTTATATTAGCTAATTTTGAAATATTGTTACACGTGTCTACGTCATCAAGTTATTTTTATTTCGAAGTTTTATTTGTATTTTTATTAATGTTGTACTAATTTATTTGTTCTTTCGTTATTTAAAATAAAAATTACGTCAATTTCTTTAATTTGGCGATTTATATAATTTGGCGAAATTGGTCGACTGGATAATCAAGTAGTACCGCAGCGGATTTGGCGTTAAAATTCCCCAATCAAAGAGAAATGAATAGAAATCCGTTTATAGGGAGATCGCCACTGTTTTTTAATTTATAATTCAATCTTTCGAAATCTTTTTAAAGCCGATAAAATTAGCGTGCATTTAGAGTCTGCGGGGTCTGGACGGGGGTTGGCGAGCGTAGCTCGTAGGGGGCCGAGCCCCCTAGTTTGAAAAAAAAATGTAGATAAAAAATTAGCATTTAAAATATATTAACATTTGAAAATTACAGCCTTTCACCGACTATTTTTTTTAATAAATGCAAATCAAACCTTAAAATAAAAGAACAATTTTTACAATAAAGTAATCAAATAAAGTCAATTTAAACTTTAGGTCTGAAATTGTAAATCTCTCTTATTGTTGCAGCGTGGCGTACGTAATTCGCATGTCTCTCATTGCCGTAACATTTCATTTTTTGAATACATTCATGGTTTTTTCTAACAAAACATTTGTATATGTACAATTTCTAAGATCTGAAAAAAGTTTTATTACAGCTTCGTCATCATCAAGTAACTGCCAAATGGTAAAATCCATGCCAGTGTCAGTAATAAATGTAAATTATATTTTAATAATATATATTTTCTATTCGAAAAATAACAAATTAAGATTTTTCCGATGCTACGATTAAATAATACTAATGAAAAATATTCATGTTCAATAAATAGCAAATCTTAATGTTTGGCACGGTTTGCAATAAAAATCGTTTGCACAGTTAGGATTGAAATAAATGTCGCAGTAGTATACATTTTTAGTGGTGTTGATATCATGAAAAAGTACCAGATTTTAAAAAGATTTGTTTTCGAGGCGTTTGTAATTTTTTTTCTAACTCATATAGCTGTTTTAATAATTCAATCAAAAGAATTGATTAACAAAATTGCTCAATTTAAATGTTTCCGTTGCTATAGTAACGGATGAATTTTTAGAAATTATCACTTGAAAATTTGAGGTTTTGGCGCCAAAGACATCGCCAAATTAGAAAAATATGAAATATCTCACGAACTATTAGTCTTAAAAGAATTTGGTTAATACCATTCGATTCAGCATACAAAAATACACTAAAATATGTTATCAGTTGAAAAATAACTATAAAATCAGATTTTTAAGGAATTTTTTTAAAGTTTGTTCTCTTTTTTACCCCCCCCCCCTAGGGGTGGAATTTTGGAAAATCCTTTCTTAGCGGCACTCTATGTCATAAGAAGTATTTTTACCCCGATTTTCAAGATTTCAGGTTCAGTAGTTTTGGCTGCGCGTTGATTAATAGAAAATCCAGACTTTCTTTTATATATATAGATGAATCATTTATCACTGAAACGCGCGAAGCACTAAACCTATTCTAACCTAATTGATGATACATTATGTTAGCAGAAATTTGGATGTTTTCTTTAATCAAGTAGTTAGCTCTTATATTTGTTATTTTACACCTACAAATAAAAGTTAAAAAAAAAAGTGTCATCATCATATCCTCCATAATAAAAACCATTTCTAACGTAATTTGGACTGTGTGCACTGCAGATATCGCACTTATTTTGAATGAATTCGTTAATCAAGTATATTTCTCTTGCAGTTTATGTAGGGGGACACAAAAATATTTTTGTTGCCATTCATTGAATGGTTTGAGTTTTATTGAAAGATTCGGGCAATTTTGTAACAAAGAATTCAACGTGTTTTTAATCTTTGTGATATAATAGCCTCATTTGTATTGAATTACATTTGGTAAGCCTAATTTTAACCCTTAAATGCCTGAATTTTCAAAAATCATTGTAATAATGTTTTTCGGCTTTCATTTTTTAAATAAATCTTGGGAAAATTACTTTAAAAAATCATATTTTGTTTTAAGTATAGTTTACGGCTAAAAAACAGTTTGTTACTAATCGGCAATACTGGTGTTTAATTGAAAAAATAATTTCCCTTGATAAAATTGAATAATATTAAACACACAAGAATTTTAGGAACTATAATAAGAAATAAATTTTACTTGCTCACTGCAGGTCAAAATATGGTACTTCGCAAGCTTCCAAACAAAACAAAAAGAACAAGTAGCAACAATTGAAAAAATAAATCTATCTTTATTCTTAAACAGCACAAGTTTTACCATCTGCATGTTGAAAATCGATTTAATAATATCTTCAGAATGTATTTTATTGGCAACATTAGGCATTTATAGCTTCAATATTATTCTAATAGTACTTTAGAGCCTAAATTGGGTATGTTGCCGAAAAGCAACACCAGGTATTTAAGGGTTAAATTATCTTATAGATTACGTTTCTCAATAAAATACTCTCTTAACTTTCTATATTCTCTTAACTTAGAAGGATTGAGACAAATTTGTTTTAATATTTTCTTAATTATGAAGTATGTAAATTAAAAAAAAATAACATAGTCTTCTGCTGAATCGATATAAATTGCTTTTTCTTATTTTTTTCTGAAAAAGAAATAACATTTTTATGTACAATTTAATTTGCCAATTATCGCAAAAGTAAATCTGGGAAAAATTGACAATTCCACACAAATCGTAGGTTTTTTTAAGAACAGAGAGACAAAACTGAAAAAATATTTATTTTTGAGATTTTAACACTATCTTTCAGTTTAAAGTTCTTTTTATATAAAAGAATGCTGTTTTAAATTATCTGTGGTTTCACTAGATAAATGTTTGTAAGCAAAAAAGTAACATGCTATAAGTTTTAAATAAAAATTTTACAGCATCTGTTTTCTTAGAAAATCCAATTTTGAGTTATGTCACAGTTACCCAAAACCTTCGATATGCAGCCTTTGCTAATCGATATTTTTAAAGAAAAAAAAAAAGCTGTTTTTATTATACCGAATGCTAAATTTTCTTTTACAAAGATATTAACTTGAAATAAACTAAATTTATTGATTCAATTCGGGAAGCACAAAAGAAAGATTCAACTTCAATAAAATTTCTCAAACGAAAAATCGCAGATAATGCGGAATTCGAAAATTATAACAAAAATGCATGACTAACGAAAAATAATTTTTTTGTCGATATTTTAGAAATTTCATTTCATGATTTGAATTCATCAAGCTTAGAAATTCTTCAGAAATTATTTATTTGGAAATTTCATTCCTTTTTTAAAGCACAGGATTCCAAATCTTTAAAGATAAAACTATTTATGAATACGTATAACGAAGAATGTAGATAACAAAATGCAGTTTTTTTCGAATAGTTTCTTTTTTTTTAAATGGACGTTTGAGTAAAATATATTTAATAAAAAAAAGAATAAGAATTAAATTACTAGGTTGAGCAAAAAATTCTGGGAAATTTGAGAAATTTGCGTTGTTATTGGCAAATTACCAACAAAAGCAACAAGCACTATCTTTCAAAGTAGAGACCATCATAGTCCACGACTTTCTGCTATCCTTCTGCCATATTCCGGATTTGCTGGAAGTTCGAAGTTTGCTCGAAGTTCACCGTACCAGCACTTACAACCTCATTAATCTCATCGACGGCTTTCAGAACCGATAGACCATTTCTCCAATAACGCCGGATCAACACACGCAAACTTTACTGTTCAATAGGCATTTTGGAGCCGAAATTCCTGAACTCCTATAGATATACCAATAGTACTCCTATATACCATACAAATTCTGGTAACAATTAGATTAAAAATTTCCCAGAAATGTTTGCTCAACCTAATATTTCGCATGTTTATTCTCAAGGAATAGTTTATATAATTATGTAAAGTGACGTTATTACAAACATTTAGCCGGTTAAAAGTAATTCATATCATATATAATATAACCATAAATTAATATTTTAAATTTAACATATTTTATATATACTACATAGTATGCTAAAATTTAGTTAAGTTAAGAAACGCGTAGCGCAGGTAAAATTACCCTTCAGCTATTTCCAACAATCAGCAGAAATATACTCGAATTCTTTTGCACAGCCCTGTACATGAGCTATAATTTTTTAAAAACCAATTAACATGCCAGTTCAATTTATAAAGGCACACCGCATCTTAAAACTTACTTCGAAGAATTATAGTTCCGAAACACTACCGCAACCGAATTTTTGTGTGTTTTCATGTAAATAAAGGACATATGATATGTTTTTCATATTCTACAGTGAGTATATTATCTTGCATCTCAATGATGTCTGTTAATTTCAATATGTTTGAAACATACTAACATCATTAAAATACATCTCAAACAATTTTTTTACATAGGCCAGAAATTAACGAAATATCTAAGTATCCCTGTGAACGAACTATAAATGCAACCCACTTCATTTTCAATAGGGAACATTCCATAAGAAACATTACTAACATATGAGGAGATCACATCCATAGTAGACCAATCCCAATTTGAACAAGTAAAAATTAAATTTAAAAAATCTAAAAACCCAACTGCTTAAAAAACGAAATAATTAGTTATTTCTCATCAATGTGAAACTATTTTTTTATATTGCTTATTTTTTTTTATTTACTTGTATTGATGACTTTTATGTTGTGTTTAATTGTTAGTTCCTATCTATAAACACTGTTTTGATGAGGCCTATAGATGCCTAGGAGAGTTAGAGTTGCAGTAAAGCTAGAGATCCTACCTACACAACTTCCAGACTGTGTAATATTTAAACGGAGCTTCTGGCTGTAAAATAGTCAATAAAACATCGTATTTATTTTGAAAGACCTATCCAATGATATGTCACTCAATAGGGTGCGTAATTTTTTTTTTTTCGTCTGTACCGCAATTTTATATTTTACGGTCGCCATTTTGAATTTATAAAAACAAAATCTTGCCTATAACCATCGCATGCTTATGACGAATCGATAGAGACTCCATTCATTAAAATCCATCAAGTCGTTGGGATGTCTCGAGGTTATAAAGAAATCCACGTACCTAGATACGCGTGAAACACATAACCCTTCTTGACAGTCGAGTAAAAAAAGAGATAGTCTATTTAGAAGGTGCATAAAATCTGTTTTATACAATCCCACATTAAACCAAGTCTGTAAAGAGATGACATATACGAGAAAGTATGTCAAAACAGAATTGGTTCATGTGGGAACGGATAAAACAGATTTTATGCACCTCGTAAACGGACTATCTCATTTTTTTTAATGGACTTGGTCTACTAAGGTTGTTGTTTCTAAATGAATATCGGGGTTTTAACGCTTTGTAGTATCTATTATATAGAACTTAAAATTTTACTTAATACATAAAATGAAATAGTAACTCGAACAGTTTGTCGGTACCTGTGCATGCGCGTGGGCACGCAATGTTTCTTCCGTTAGAAAGCGCTAATAGCAAAAATTGTGACTAAGCAACAGAAAGCATTTTGTGTTCTGCAGTTTGCAAAGACCGAATCTGTAGTTACTGTGCAACGTGCGTACCGCTTTAAGTTCAGATGGACCACCCCAAGTGATAATAACATCCGTAGATGGTATCATCAGTTTGAAAATACCCGCTGTCTTTTCAACAATTACCCCACAAACACTAAACATTTGGGAAGAACTGAGCTATGGACTTGATGTATGCCGTGTGACGGAAGGTGCTCACATTGAACACGTGTAAGATTGTAGATAAAACTGTTTTAGTTGATCTTCCGTTAGATTCCATTACTAGATATAATTTTAAGTTTTATGTAATATATACTACCAAGCGTTAAAACCCTATTTTCATTTACAAACACTCTGTAGATCAATTATCTTCACACCGAGAATAATGGGATTTAGAGCACGTCCAGACGAACCGAAGTGATAAATACATTTCAACTAGGTTTGAAATGTTAAAACTGTTAAAAATATGAATAAGGCGAAACATCATTGTTACAATTTCTCTTATCGCTGCAGTTTCCAAATTCCAGAACACTTGATCAAGAAAAAATTCTATGCAATTTGCTCATTTCAGTTAAGAGTTTCATAAGCTCAACAGACGAATCGAAATCACGTTCCAGACCATTTGTATTAAAATGCATTTTTTTTAAACTTTATTTTATCTTCTATTTTGCAGATATAAAGGGATTATTGGATACGTTACTAAAAAAAAAATCATCGCTTCATTAATAGTACTCCACCATGATCAAATACTTAGCTACTTTTATCAGTATGATCATAGAAGCTAACACTGTTTTCTAAAACTTCTAATTGCAATTGATATTTTTATTATAATGTTTTACATTGGCATTAAAATATGTTAAAAATCTGTCATAGGAGAAAATAAGCATTGTTAATCAACGGAATATATAAAGGGTAGTTTTAGAAATGTTTATAAGTGATATACACTTTTATCAGTTTTAACTGTTTAAACAACATAAAAATAACTGCTCTTCCGTAAACTATCCAAAACAAGATATTTGAAATTACAGTGAGTAAATGGATGGTATTTGAACACAAGTTTAATAGCTTCCTTTTCTTTGTAGTTGAAAATAAAGATTTTCTTTTTTCAGTGAGTGGAGATTTGTTTTATGTGATACATTAGAAACATGAAATTGAATGGCTGTATATTTAATTCCCTTAAGAAAGCGGTGTTAAAACAACTTAAAGCAGATATTTCTATTCTTTCACAAAAAGCACAATTCGATTTTTCATTTTGAAAACAGAAAAGAAATATTCGTTCGACATTGAATAAAAAGGATATACAATGTAAGACTGTTTTCATATATAAGACCACAGAAAAAGTTTACGGTCCGTAAGTTCCAGCTACGCATTTAAAAACGAAAGTGACGTATGTGAACAAAGCTACGTGTTAAATTAATGGATCAGCGGTTATATATTTTTTCATCTACACACGTTCAATCCAGAGCACTACTAGTTCTACTTCCAGCTACCCTAAGAATTATAGATACTCCCATTTAACAGGAAATGACGTATTCGAAGTGATTAAACGGCATTTCATGAAAATATTCCCTGACGATGGCTGTGGGATTGAAAACCGAAAGTACTAGGAAATTTGAATAATACGTATATTTTGAACTTATAACATCTGTATTATTATTATCTGTGACCTTCTAAGTAAACACAGAACTTTTGTAAAAGGTCCTAAAAAATTCCTAAAATTAAGTGGGTCTTGTACCTTTTAAATGCGTGGAAAATTAACGAAAAACTTCGAAGTTTGAATTAATCTATCTTAAAAAACTTTTTATGTATAAACATGAGTTTTGGATATTGATTAAACAGATTGTGCTTTGTACTATGCTGTCATTAGAAATATATTATCCTTTTACAGAATTTGTATATTGTTGAAATCAAAAAAAGAACTTTTTTTACTCCATAAGTCATTGCGCGCATGATATGAAGAGAAAGTATGCATGGATTGTCGTGAAATTTGGTAAAGATTCTAAACAAATATGTGTGTTTAAAATAAACTACTTTTAAGTATTTACAATGGTGATATTTTTAGTTATGAATATTTTTATTCATTAAAAATACATTTTTTTTTATTTATATTACAAAAATATTTTTTTTTACAGTTAATGAAATAATTTTGGCCTAAGATTTGTTCATTTTAAACATACATATATGTTTAGTATCTTTACCGAATTTCATGACAATCCATACATACTTTCTGAAGATATCATGCGCGCAATGACTTATGGAGTACAAAAGTAAGCTATTTTGATTTCAACAATACACAAATTCTGTCAAAGGCTAATAAATTTCTAATGACGACATATTACAAAAGACAAGCTATTTAATCCATATCCAAAATTGCATGTCATAAAATTGCAAATAAAAAATTGCACATAAAAAGGTTTTGAAGATAGACTAATTCAAACTTTGAATTTTTTCGTTAAATTTCGTCACGTTTAAAAGGCACAAGACCCCTTAAAGTCATATTGTGTAGTTTGTGATTTATTCAATACTGCATTTTGTCTTATGTTTTTATTTAAAAGAAATTGATTTTTCTAATGACAAAATGATTTGGACTAAATAATTTGGACAAAATAAAAAAAATGACAAAATAAAAATAAATTTGGTGCTCTCAGCAAACTCGCTCTCTGAAGCTTGACGTCTTTCTGGTAGCCGTCCATATCGATCATCTTAATATCGATCATCTGAAACTATAAAAAGGATAACGCCTTTACACCGAACATTTAAAACTAGGATGTAATCTTCCGGTTTTTCGACAAATTGATTTTGAGAAAAATGGCAGCCGTTAAAATTTAAGGTAACGATTTTCACAAAAAAGTTTCAACTTTGTCAAGTTACGTAGGAGATTGGTTAAGAATTTTTCAAATTATTGTGATTATTCTATTCTTTTCTACTTAATCTAAACATTCACTTCAAATCAAATCTGGTGTCTAGGTAGTTCAGTGGTATCTAATTCTACAAATAATCGACATTCTTTACGGCACAAACAAAACATTTAATAACGAAAACGGAACATAAAAATCTATTAAGTGACATTCGCCACATTACATCTAAAGCATTCTAAGATCAACAAAAGATGAGTTCATTTCAGTTCAGAAGTGGACAGTTCAAACAAAGCATGCGCTGACTAACTAGCTGTTTAGAGAATTAGCCGGAACAGTGATCATCGAATTTAAAAATATAGTTTTGAGATAATCAAGTTTAAAAATTCAAGTTATGATTTTTGTATAAAGGGCAAAGGGAATTAAAGCGGCGTAACTTTGTACATTTTTATTAGATCGACTAGAAAATGTTACCGAATATTCTTTACTAATAGTAGATATAGAATATGCTGCAAAAAGAATGCATTATTTGAAAATTTATAGGTTAGAATAAGCCCTTAAATATACAGCCAAAAGTTCAAAATTTAAGGTGAATTAAAACTTGCCGAGTTAACATCAGACTCTCTATTATATTGTACATATTATTATCTCTTTTAATAGGTACTGTTTTAATCGTAAACATAGATTTTAGAACATTGAACAGCAATTTACATTTACTTTCTGAACATGAAATGTAATGAATGTATTGCAAATATGATTAATATGTGTGTGTTTGTGACTGAACGTGATATCTTCAAAACGGTGCTCTCAATAATACTCTAATTTGGAGAAAATAATATTGACAACTTCCACAAAGTATTGTATAAAATTTCGTAAAATTTAGCGGACGGATTAAGTCTTTAATCAATTTTTAAAACATTTCGAAAATATTCTCGAAAAATTCTCTAGTGGATCTCGCCAAGGAAATGTGACAGAATTAAAGTGATGAATATTGTGACGAGATAAATCAAGCATTGGCACTACAGAGGCAGCGTGTCCAGTTTCAAAACGTTGTCTCCATCTATCCAACCCAGCCCACTGCAGTAAGTAACAAGCTGGAAATTGCACGTCAAACGTGGCAAATTAGGTGCTTTCGCACTATAACTAGTTTTATAAATATTTTTTCCACGCATATCGTACTGAATATATATATTAGTGGACTTCAATAAGTGCATATCCATTTCATTCTGTTCAAAAGGCTGTAACTTCATTAAAATGCACTTGAAATAATTTTTTCCCATTGGCCGTAATGTAACGGAAAAATTTTGACTGTCCCTGTCATTAAACTATACATTCGATTTGGATAAAATTTGAAATGACTCTACAAAATATTGCAACACAATTATATATTTAAAAATTCAGACCATTCCGTTGGGTAGTTTTTGCTCTGTTATATGAGGACGGACGGACAGACAGACAGACGGACTGAACGACGACTACAAGTGCTACATATTTATATAATTACGAACGCACGTAATAAAAAATATAAAATTCATTTTTACCATTTTCCAACATACTTCACAATGTGTGTATAACTTCGATTTTCTTAGTTCTCTGTCTCACCTCTCATACTATAACTCGCGTAAATATGCTTATATCGCCGTGTAACTGATATATGATATTGAGATTTGCTGCGGCATGTTCGGTATTGAAATTGGAGTGTGTAGCATTTACAGTTCATTTACATAGACATTCAAAAATATTCCGTTACATTATGGAAATGAGGAAAAATTTTCGCAATGTATTTATATGATGTTGCATTATTTCAAACATATTGAAATTGATATAGTCTTCTTAGGTGCTTTACAAGGTACTTTCTGTAGAATGTGGTGCACATAGCATTAATCGTTCGTTTTCAGGGACACACAGAAGAATTCGCTTGCTGTAAGTACCATCTATGAGCGACAGGTAGTGTGTTCTCAATTTTGTTATGCGTTTTTAATTCTAACATTTTTATTTTTTGCATATCACTTGTCATATATAAATCTCATAGATCATGTAATACTGAGATCATGAGAATTTGCACATGAGAATAGATCATGTCACTGCAAAATACAATTCGTGTGCATTTCTGTTTACTGACGAAATTTGCTGAAGGGGCATTTTCAACTGCGTTTTGTGTTTCTTAACAGAAAAACGTTTTAATATTCTAGGTAGTATATATAGAATTCAGTAGATCATATACAGGATTCTACATGATAATTCGGATACTTTTTCAACTATAGACGATAGATGTTGAAATTGGGTTTTCTATGATGTTATGCGTTTTCCAAATTGTTTGCTTAAATATGGTAGAATATATATGCAAATCTATAGATTATATGCAGGGACGTACATAATAATGGGGATATTTTTCAGATTATAGATGATAAATGCTAAAATTGGGTTTTCCAAATTGCTTACGGTTTTATCGTAGCATATACACTATATGGCCAAAGGTGACCAGTCACTTGCGATTTTCGACGTTTTGTTATATAGCTGGAAAAATACATGAGGAATTAACCTAAATCTGCAGGTGTGTAAACAGTATAGTATAGGTCATATATTTCGCGAAGATGTTTTCCCGAAAATCCATAGGGGATTGTCAACAAATTGGAGAAGAACGAATATCTTTTGGATAACCCTGTAAAACCTAACGTAGCAAAAGCGTTCAAACTCGAGATTATTAATAAGTGGCTTATTGTAATATACTGTGTTCATTTTTATGAGGATAGCATGTATACTCGTAGAGAAATTAAGGTTTTTATAAAAACAGTCCCAAATTTCGCCAAGTTTTTGGCTTATAATGTGCAGAGTTCTTAATATACAAAAAGTTCTTTTCAGAAAACATGACAAACAACATTGTACACAATACACTGCAATCAGAATTAAAAAATTATAAAAATTGGATGTAAAATGAGCAGGTTTACTAAAAAATGTTTCACTGCACATGCGCAAATGCAATCAAAATATAATGTTCATAATGTATTAGCTAAGTATATAGAGCAACTTTTGTGAAAGTCTCAAAATCATAGCTTGAAACTTCTGAAAATTATCGTCGATAGAATAAGCTCGAAATCCGTTGTTCTCAAAAGGAAGCAAAAAGATGAGGGGTTGTATACAAATATAGTAGCACGTGCAATATTGTGTACGCTATCTTGGCAAAAATCAAGAGATATTTGATACAACCCCTCATAATTTTCCATCCTTTTGGGTATAACGGAGTTCGAGCTTATTCTATAGATGATAATTTTCAGAATTTTAAAGTTATGATTTTGTTCTCAAATTGTTTACTTAAATAAATGTCGCAGTATATATACAAACCTATAGATCATATACAGGGTTGAACATAATAATGCGGATACTTTTTCGACTTTATTTGATAAATGCTAAAATTTGGTTTTCAAATGGGCTATGCGTTTTCCAAATTGTTTATTTAGATATCATCTTTCGGCTTATTAAAAGGTGAAGTTTTTTTACACTATTCCGAATGATTTGGAAAGTGCATCATAACCTATGCTTTACGCTTCATTTTTCGTTCTTGGGTTTTTTTTTTTTTTTTTTTTTTTTTTTTTTTTTTTTTTTTGCTTTCTGGGCACCGACCAAAGTTTGGACATTCGAGTTGAGGCACTCCAGGTTCTGTATTGGGAAGAATTAGGAAGAAAAAAAATCTACTGCAGAAAAAAATGTCCTTGTTATTCAAGAAATATACATAAATTATAGCTTTCCTCTTTTTCACTTTTATAACAGAAAAACTCTTCTATCAGTTTTAATTGTTTGAACATCATAAAAATAACTGTTCTTTGACTTCTTCTGGAAACTATCCAAAACAAGATTTTGGAGATTACAATTGAAGTTCTTTAAAAATAAGAATGATAGCTTCATGTTATGTGTAGTTGAAAAAAAATAAATTTTTCAAAGAGGGTGGGAATTTATTAAGATATGTGACACGTTACGAACTTCAAATTGAATGGCTCTATTGCTAAACCCTTTAAAAAATAGTGTTTTGATAGTTGTAATAATATAATTATTTTTTAATAAAAAGTACTGTTACCCTTCTTTATCAAAACGCCAACAAAGGTATACTCATGTGGCAACAATAACAAAAGCTAAAAATAAACGATAAAAAAAAAATATACACCACGCACAAATTATGGAACTCTTTCCAGCTTTACCAGAACTGTTTTGAAAACCCTCAACTTTTTACAGATTGAAAAGTATTTTCTAAATAAAAAGTTTGAAAACGTATAACGTAGCTGAAAACCCATTTTCAGCATTTTATGCGCATAGATGGTTCAGAACCTATTTTTGGCAATTAAAATTCATTGACGGAAATTAAAATTCATTGACAGCAATTATTATTCATTGACAGCAAATTCTTTTATGCAGCCCCTTACAGGATATTTTCTTAGATTTTACAAACATCCTATAGTGTATCTAAACTTGATTGAAATAAAAAAAATAACACATTAGAAAAACCATTTTCAGCAATTCAAACCTATTAACTCCAAACCATTGTGTTAACATTTCAATTTTAATCCCGTTTATCGCTGGCCTTGTTTACTAATTAATAGTTACACTACGGTCGGTACATATACATCGCAGTGGATTATTTTTTTATTCTACTCCTACCAATTGTTGAAAATAAATCTCCCCCATACACTTATATTAGGACATGTTCAAGATAATTGTTTTTTTTTTATTTTGTAAATAGTGGAACAAATAACATAAAAATAATCGGCAGTACTCGCCCTTAATCAAATTATTAACAGAAGCTCGGTGTTTAGGATCTGAAGTGAAGTGTGACAAATACACAAAAACTTTTATTGATAATTCAATAATCCCAACGGTCAGCCAACAACATTCACTATCATCAAAACCTCTGTATTCAGAGAAAATCAGTGCGGTTTATAAAAATCTAAAAACCACCTCTGAATCCGCCATACTTTTAAAGAAGACACAGTCAACAAAAACTTCACTCCACACAATTAGAAATCTTCTTAATACGGAGACAAAGAACATTCCGGACCTCCCTAAAATCTACTGTGAAACAGCTCGTGATCGAAACACCTTAATTTTAAGATCCAACAGTGAAGAAAATACTGAAAAAAACCCTCCGAATAATAGAAGGAATTGAAAGACTTAAAGATATCACTGAATTAACGTACAAAACTATAAAATTTAAGAAGATAATTGTTCTTGGAATCCCTTTATTTACTCAACCAGAAGAAGTCACAGAGAAAATCTTGAAAGACTATGATCGAGAAATCCCAATAGCAATACATAAAAAAATTCACCGAGAAAAATCACAAATTTACCATTTGGTCCTGGATTTAGATATCAATTACGCTCGTCATCTGACGAAGCAAGACCGTATCCTGATTGGATTTAATTCCTGTAAAGTTGCGGATTATCGCCCAATAATCCGCTGCTCGCAATGCCAACGATATGGCCATACAGGTAACAACTGTAGATTTGAAGCTGCCTGTGTATTTGTGCGTATAATCACACAACAACAACTTGCCCAAATAAAGAAGATCCTAAGAAAATATGCTGCATCAATTGTCTGAACACAAAACATGATTTCCCATACAGAGCGGATTCAAATGAATGTCCATTATTTAAACTTCGATTTCAATCGAGGAAAACCTTCATAAATGTATCTGCTCCACATTCAACCAACTAAACAATACAAAAATCGTTTCATCAAATACAAACAAAAACTCAAACTCACCTACAATTCCAAATTCTACTCAAATTTCTCATCTCTCGGACTCAAACTCTTCTCAGCAAGGACAACATCAAAACATGCAAGTACCTTCAACAACTAATCAAATATCATCATCCTTTAAAATAGCACAGATTAATCTTCAAAAGAATAAAAGTGCAGCAGCTTCACTCCTTCAATTCTTAATTCAAGAAGACTACAAAATAGCATGCATACAGGACTCCAATATAGTCAATGGAAGACCACATGGCCTTCCCTCAGGACTTCCTTGCTACTCTTCAAAAAAAAAAGAATTGCCAAATAATAATCATAGATACATCGTTACAACATATAAGAGTTCAACAAAATGATAACTCAGTCTTCGTGAATATCTCCTCAACAGAAGGACAAATAACTATAGGCAGTCAGTATTCCGCACCATCGGCTAATTTAAAAGAAGATCTACAAGATTGGGCGAACACGTCGGGAATGAGTTCAAAACTTCTGTTGCTGGGTGATTTGAATGCTCATAGTGTCCTGTGGGGGTAAGAGAATGATAACGAAAAAGGACAACACCTCATCAATCATCTCAATATGATGCACTTATTAGTCCTAAATGATCCTTTCTCAAAACCAACATTTGAAACCACGCATTTGAAAGATTGGCCAGATGTATCACTAGCATCCTTCCCACTGTTCCCAAAAGTTTCCTTATGGACTGTTGAGGATGATATGCACTACGGTTACCACAGAGGCTGATAACCTTGTATATGGATATCCAAACCTCGAAGCTTCCAAAGCGTAGATATCGGACAAAGAATGTCTCATTGAAAAAATTCAATAGAAAATTATCTAAATCATTGCAAGAAAATAATATAACTTTCCAGGATATAAAAACGACGGGGGCATTCGAAAAAGAGTACGACAACTTTATAAATATAATAACACAAACCTGTGACCATACTTAAAAAAAAAAAGCTCCACATTTAAACCAACAGTTTCTTCGTGGACAGCGGAACTTAGGAAAATGAGAAGCTTTGTTAAAGCACTTTATAGGAAAACAAAACTTTTGTCTGCATCAGAGGAAGACATGATCAAATTTAAAAAGTATAGAGCACTCTATAAAAAGAAAATTCTGGAAGCAAAGAAAACAGCGCGGAGTTCTTTTTGCTCAAATACCAAAGACCCCTTTGGGAAACTAAAAAAGACGGCATTTAGAGATTTTTACAGACAGGAAGTCTACGGTCTTTCTGATTCCACTACAGCAACCCACTCAAGACAATCGTTTTATGGAGAAATTGCCAATTCAATATTTGGTCCTTCGGACTTGCAACCGCATCAAATTCATCCGCGCTCAACCCAGCCAGTTAATCCATTTATACTCCAAGAACTAAAAGCTGCCATCTTCTCGTTCAATCGGAATAAAGCACCAGGTCCTGATAATGTTGACCATCTGGTTGTACGAAATATTTACCACTCACATTCATCTCTATTACTGAATCTTTACAATAGTCTATTAAACTTAAATTACTTCCCAAAAAGTTGGAAAATTGGAGAACTAGTCTTTTTTCTAAAGGCAGGTAAGGACCCACAATCTGCTCAGTCATACAGACCAATAACTCTACTCCCAATTCTGGGGAAAATTTTTGAAAAATTATTATTAAAACGAATAAATTTTCATTTTCGAAATTAGACAGTTCTACAGAGTTCTCAACACGGATTCTTAGAGGGTAAATCGGCTGAATCAGCGATACAAGAAGTTCTCTCAACAATTGACTTACTTCAACAAGAAAACAACTACATTTCATTAATATCATTAGACATACAAAATGAATTTGACAACTTACCTTGGGACGCAACAATCCAAGAACTGGATTTTTTTGGGGTTGGAGGAGCCATATGTTAATATCCTGAAATCCTTTTTATCTCACAGAGGAGCGAAACCAAATTGGCTAGCACAAGAAATTCATTGGTTTAGGAAGGGGTGCCCACAAGGTTCATGCTTTGGGCCGTTCCTATGGAGAATCTTCCTAAACGCTCTCTTACGCCATTTAAAATCGTTAGGTTTCATAATAATAGCTTATGCAGATGACATTTTAATTATATTAAATGGTAAAACAAGGCGAGAATTAGAAAAATTAGGAAAGGACATCTTAGATTATATTAGTAGGTGGATGTCAAATCACAACATGAAAATATCTTACAATAAATGTAAAGTTCTCCACCTTAGAAGACTAAAATTTTTGAAAAGAGCTCCAACACTCAAAATTGACAACCATTCATTAAAAAGTGAGCCAACTTTAGAATACTTAGGTATCGTTCTGGATAGTACGTTGTCGTTTCTCCCCCATTTACGAAAGAAAAGGCAGGAAATTACACAACTTTCACAAGACCTATTGAAGTTTGCCTCAGCTTACGGAGGGGTAAACAAATTAATTCTGAAGATTTGGTACAATAGTATCTTGGAGAAGAAAATCACATATGCTGCAGCAACTTGGTTTCACCGGATAAGCAAAGCCCATGGGCTTCGTCTGATCTCATCAGTACAATACCAATGACTGTTATTAGTTTCACGTGCCTACAGAAAAACTTCGGCGGATGCCCTTTGTGTTTTAACAGGTATTCCGCCCTTGGCACTTCAACTTGAATATATAGCAACAACAGGAAGAGTCTTACGTCTTGGAATCCCGACAGGAAATCAAGAACCAATATTTTACCAACCAAAAATGAAGTCAGATAAAGTTGAACCATTTAAAGAATATTTCTTTCAAATAGATCCAGAAAATACTCCACATGTAGAAATAAACATTTATACGGATGGTTCCAAGATGGAAGATGAAACGGCATATGCCTTCTGTGTGTATCAGAGAGGAGAGTTAATCCACGAGGATCAAACTAAGTTAAGTAAAGAAAATACTGTTTTTCAGGCAGAACTCCTGGCCATAGAAGAGGCTGTGCTGTGGATTAGAAACTCCCCTCATAAAGAAGTATTAATACACTCGGACAGTCTCTCAAGTCTCTTAGCAATAGAAGATGTTTTTTCAAAAAATCTCATCGCAGTACAAATTATCAAACTACTCCAAGAAACAAGAAAAAAGATCTTCTTTAAATGGGTCCGTGGACATCTGGGTAATGTGGCGAATGAGCATGCAGATTCTTTGGCAAAAGAAGCAACCAAAGCCACATCACATGCCAAATACAAATTCTTTCCCAACCCTCCTTCTTACTTGAAGAAGCTTCTAAAATCATCTCTACACGAACAATGGCAGACTCGCTGGGACTATGGTACCACAGGACGGTACACATACGCTTTAGCCCCAAAAGTCTCGGAAAAAAGAATCCTGCTGCATAGAAATCTTTTTCTGTTTGCCACTAACCACGGCCCATTTTCATCATATCTTTATAAATTTGACAGGGTTCCTTCTCCATTATGTGTATGCGGTCAGTGAGCTACATCATTGCATTATATCTTTAACTGTACCCTTACATCATATTACCATATAAGAAAATCTCCAAAAATTTCTTTGTCTCAGTGGTTCTCAGTGGTTTTGTCAAATCCATCATTTTGTCAAAAGATAATTGAATGTATGAAAGTTTTAGAAAACAACCATTATTTGTTTCAAAATGTTTTGCCATTTATAGATGATGATGAGAACGTATCTTAACAAATAGACAGATACCACCAATTCAAAATAAACTCTTAGCCACAAACAACACGATTGAACTATAATTGAACTGTTTCAAGAACAATAGACTTTTGAACTTTTGTGTTTGCAACGGGTGTGAATCGGGGACTTCCATATGTATACACACCTTCAAACCCGGGACGCACACTCAACCCAGGACGTCCCGGGTTGGAAAAATTAAAAATTTGTGTTTTATATTGTTAAGGGATGCATTTTTAGTATCAAGGCATTAACAGGAGAAATATTTTTGTAGGTCCCTATTTGCGGGCATTTTAAAGTACAGTTTCTAACACAAATGTGTGTCGCATAGAGGAGTGTGTATGGTCGAAAACGGTAGGTCCCCATTTGTTCAGTAAAATTGCATATTACGAGACTTATGAATGAAAGGTGTTAAACTGGCTTCAAAATGAGGGGAGGAAAATACTATTTACTACGTTCTAGTAAGTTGCGCCTTTTTTTGCACGAATTTACTCAAATAATTTTTGGTACGTACATAGTTTGGGGCTATATCGATTTCTTTCCTATTTTTACCTTTATTACTTTTTAATTCTTTACAAAGAGTAATCTCAACATAAAATTGTTAATTTAATTTAATGAAAAGTTATTTATAATTATTTGAATTGTTTTTATGGAAACTAGGAAACTAGCTTTATTGTGTAATGAGGGCGAATTGCCCTTTTAATTTTACTAAAACACGTTTATTCATCGATATTATTAATCGAATAGCTTAAAATTTTCTATACGCATATATTGAGTAAAGATTCTTCCCTGAATAGTTTTTATGAAAACAAACTGAAAAGAAATGCGGGGGGGGGGAGGGAGGGTCCTTCTACTTAAATTTGCTTAAACACGTTTATTTTTCAAAATTATTAGCCGATTAGCTTCCAATTTTATGTGAGCATAAATTTGAAAATGATGCTTCCAGAATTAAATTTTGGGGACCCTCGGTATAGTGTAAGGGTAGACATCTTACCCTTTAATTTTATAAGATTTATTTTATTAAAAAATATAAGCTTCAGTTTGTCTTTTGGATAAATTTTACCGTATTTTATGGAAGAAACGCCGCGGCGTTTACGAGTTCAAAAGTTAATTTTTTTCCAAGCGCGGCATTTACGCCATGTGCGGCGTTTACGATTTTTTTTTAAATACCAACTGAGTTTCCTTAATTTAAAAATTCATAAAAATATTTAAAATCGGATTAAAATATTTTAAATAAAACTTCAGGCACCTTAAGATATTAAAAACGAGTCATCCTACACTGCTCAGAAAACTTTGATTAAAGTTAGGTCAATGTGACCCTGTCGACAAAAGTAGCGTTCCGACGGATGCGGCGTTTACAACGGGTGCGGCGATTACGATATTTTTAAGTTTATTCAGGCCAATTTGAGGAGTGCGGCGTTTCTTCCATAAAATACGGTACACAGATTATCATTAAAAGGAAGCATACATACTTGAACTTGAGATTGTCTGTAAAATTACTTTTCTTTAATTGTAATAATAATTTTAAAAAAGTCTTTAATGATACAGAAAAGTAATAATTATTTTGAAGAGAGTCGTGTTAAAAGAACAAAATAAATTACCTCATTTTAGCTTACTCTGTAACAAACCACATCTAAATAATGTTTTTTTTTTTTTTTTTTTTTTTTTTTTTTTTTTTTTTTTTTTGTTAAAAGGCAACAGGTTTTATATATCTTTTTTTTATTTTTTGAAAGAAAATATAATTATTCAAAATCACTGCCGGCCCGGCCTACAAGCGGGGGTAGATTTCGAAGTTAAGTATATTAATTGCACCACCAACAACTAAATCATGAGTAGATAGAAATCCACTTTAACAGTTTTATCTGACCGCTTTTGGCAAGTTTTCATTTCATTTTTATATAATCTGGTTTTATCAGAATCACGTTAAGGCGGTATTAAAAAAAATATTTTTCCATCCTCAACAACTTGAAATTTTCTGGCACATTTTCAGATTAATTTTTTAAAGAAAAAATACGAAAATTGCTGACGTGATTTTTGAAAAGATTTATTAGCGACGTGTGTTTTTATTTTTCTTTCAATTAAATGAAACTTGATTAATAAACAATTATTTTCTCAGTAGGGCAATATTTTTCGTTTCTAACACAATTGCTTCTGGAAATTCTGTTCAAAATGCCCATTTTGACATCAGTTTTTAAAATATATTCTGTTTCTATCAAAAAATCGATCATTACGATACATTACCCAACAAACACTGAACTTACGGGCCACTGATGGGTTCGTTAGCCTTGGCCGAAGGTGTTCGATGGTGGCCCGCTATCAGTGAAAGTTACGGCTCCGTAAAAAAAGTGTCACGCCGGACAGAATAAGGCCACAAGATAATTGGCCGTAAATACAAGAAGTTGCCCACAATCATGCCACTAACTTTTCGCTGAAAATGTTAGATAGCCTTAAACTGCCCACAATTATTCTTTTAATGGCCACTAAAAATAAAAGCTAACCAGAAGCTTGCCTTTGTTCTGCCATTTGTGGTTGTCATAAATTAAATTTATCCCAAAGCTGCCCACAAAAAAGCCTATTAGGGTTATTTAAAATGTAATCACTTGCCACTGTTGTGCCATAACGATTGTTTAGGAATAAATCAAAATTTATTCTATAAAAAAAAAAAAAAAAATACTTTTTATCAGCCTAATTAAATGATAAAATATTTTTGCAGGATTAAAAAAATCTTATAATTATTTAGATATACTTTTGTAGAAAATGAAATTCTTTCACTTTGAACTTTTTCAAAAATTTCCAAAACACAATATTTCACATAGTGCATTAATTTATTTGTTCATTTATTCACTTACATATTTACAAAATTTATATGCAATGCATTTTTAAATAGTTGCATTTCATAAAAATTTATAAAGTGTATAATTGAAAAAATAAACTAATCAATCAATTCATTATCAAATATTGTATTTTGAATATTTTTGAAAAAGTTCAAGTTAAATGAACTTGATTTTCTTGAAAAGTATGTCTAAATAATTATAAGATTTTTTTTTTTTTTTTTTAACCTGCCAAAACATTTTACCATTCAATTAACCTTCTAAAAAGTATTTTCTTTTGAAGAATAAATTTCGAATTTATGCTTAAATAATATACGTGATTTTAATATAGTTTATTATATATTTTATATAAAAATGTGCGTGTTTGTGATATTCTTTTTACTTAAATTTCCACTATATTTTACACAGCTTCGTTGGTAAATCTGTTAAATTATGCTTATTCATCAAAGCTTTATTAAATCATTATTATCTAAATTTTTGCATCATTTCTGATCATTTTATAAAATATTACATAAAAATAAGTTTAATCTTTATGTAGTTAACGAATGACAGTATAATATTTCTCATATATTTTAAAATTTTGCTTTTATCAGATAATATTTAACTATTTCTCTTGCAGTTTAATAGCCAAACATTTGAAAAAATATATTATTTCAACTTTTTCGAAATTCTTGAGAATTATTTATAATTATTAGACATGTAAATAATAGAATCATAAGACGAAACGCAATTTTTTCACCTTGATTCAACATAAAATATATGATGTGAACATTAAAAAGGTCCACAATCTTACTTAAAAGGCGACTAAAGTAATGAAGAAGATGTTACAAGTTTAAAATATACATTTTATTTAAAATTTCTTAGTACTTTCAAGCCTTCCAAGCTCATCCTTAGAGAATATCTTAATAACTAAATGTTGTTTATTTATACAAATACGTCACTTTGTTTTGAAAATGAGAGGGTCAATAATTACTGAGTAAACGTAGCAGTTTCTTGGATTTAATTTAAGTAAAGAAAATATATATTATTATTATTAATTGCAGTTCCATTTTTTTTACACAAAAATAATTATATCATAAAATAATAATTTAATTATATCCATGGAAAGTGACCTATGAGAAACAGAGTGATGTCACAAATAAATGTAACTGTAATTAATAATAATAATATATATTTCCTCTAATTAAATTCAATCCAAGAAACTGCTACTGCTACTTCTACTTTCAACTCTAGTAATTATTGGCTCTCACATTTTAAAAACAATAAACAACATTTAGTTATTAAGATATTCTCTGATGATGAGCTAGGAAGGCTTGAAAGTACTAAGAAATTTTAAATAAAATGTATATTTTAAACTTGTAACATCTTTTTCATTACTTTAGTCGCCTTTTAAATAATATTGTGGACTATTTAATGTTCACATTATATATTTTATGTAAATAATAGTTTAATAGTGATTTAAAAATATATATTAAATTAATCTTGATACTTCTAAATTTCATTTAAATTCAATTGTTTTAGTCACTCAAATTTTCTCGAGTATAAAATCACATTTTTATAATTAAACTAAAATAAACTGTTTTAAGGGGTCTTGTACCTTTTAAACGCGTCGAAAATTAACGAAAAACTTCAACGTTTTAATTAGTTTATCTTCAAAACCTTTTTATGTATATACGTGAAATTTTGGATATTGATTAAACAGATTATGCTTTGTAATATACTACCAACAGAAATTAATTAACCCTTTACAGAATTTGTGTATTGTTGAAATCAAAATAGCTCTTTTTTTACCCCATAAGTCATTGCGCGCATGATATCTTAAGAAAGGATGTTGGATTGTCATGAAATTTGGTAAATATATTAAACAAATATGTGTGTTTAAAATGATCTACTTTTAAGTATTTACAATTGTAATATTTTTAGTTATGACTATTTATATTCATTAAAAATACATATGTTTTTATTTTTTTTTACGAAAATATTTTTTTTATACAGTTAATGAAATAATTTTAGACTAAGAGTAGATCTTTTTAAACACATATATATGTTTAGTATCTTTACCGAATTTCATGCTAATCCATACATACTTTCTCAAGATATGCGCGCAATGACTTATGGGGTAAAAAAAAGAGCTATTTTGATTTAAACAATACACAAATTCTGTAAAGGGTTGATAAATTTATGTTTGTAGTATATTACAAAGCACAATCCGTTTAATCAATATCCAAAATTTCATGTTTATACATAAAAAGGTTTTGAAGATAGACTAATTCAAACTTTGAAGCTTTTCGTTAATTTTCGACGCGTTTAAAAGGTACAAGACCCTTAAAGAACAATATCATCCGATATTTATAATGCTTAAAAATAAATTCGATAACTTCGAAAAACTAAAAATAAACTATTGAAGGGAATTTTACTAAAAATGAAAATATCTTTTACATTTTCTTTTGCAATTATAAAAACTAAAATATAAATATTCTTTAAGATAAAATGATGCAAAAAACAGATAGAATGAAATTAATAAATTTGTAATGAATCAACATGAACTAACAAACTTACCGATATATGTGCTACATTTTGAAACCATGTCCACTTATTCCGACGGTAAATAACGCGAATGACAAAGCAGAAATGAAAACGCACAACTAAAGAAAAATTCTGAGAATTTCTCCCTCTCCCCTCTTATCGTAACGGACCAGAACTTTCAAAACTGCTTAACCTTGAGCCATTTGAAGGTCCCATCATCTATTTGATTTTTCTGGAGAGGGAGGAAGGGAGAATAGTTTTATGAGCCAATACCTTATTATAATAAATAAAAGTCATTTTTTCATAAATCATATATTTTTTCTGTTAATATTATTTTTAGTCATTTGGAAAAAGAGCTTTGTTTTCCTTTTCTTTCTTTTTTTTCGTTCTTTTTTTTTTTTTTTTTAGAGAAATAAAGATTTAAGATACATTGTTTGAATTTTTAAACTCTCCATACAGTTTTCAGATAACACAAAAACACTTTTTTTTTTCCCTCCGATTTATGCTTTAAATGGGCATTTTATCTCTTTTCTGTAATTTTTTACCCATTTATCTTCGCAATTAAAAATTATAAGATTTAAAAATAACATGCATTCCATTTTATTCTGATATGCTCATAAAAAATATCTTGTTTATCTATATATATATCAAGGCTTATTTTTGACTCAAGACGATTTTACTGAAATGCCTAAAAATTAATAGAACCTTTTCATGTTTATTTTAGGGCATAAAATATACATATCGCATTTTATTTAATACTTTCATATAATGTCAGATTTTAATGCGTATTCTAAATTTTGCCAGAAATAATTTTTCCAACTGGATGAAAATGTATCCAGGTCGGGACTCGAAACCAAATAATAATGAACAAAAATTCTTTATTTATTCTGCAATTCTTTACTTAATTCTGCGAAAATTCTTGATTTATTGTGCAATTTTTCACTTAATTATTTTTATACATATGCAAGTTTTATCTGTATTTCTAAAGAGTAAAATAATGGTAGTGAAATCATTAAATATATCTAAATTGTTAGGAATTTAATACAGGCAAGAAATTTTATTTATATTTTCCGTTACAGTGGATTCAGAAACAAAAATTTCTTTTCCAGTATTTTCTTTTACATGGAAATATGTTTCAAATGATATTAAAAATTCATGTTTTAGTAACAGCTTTTAAGTTACCTTTTCTCTCTCCCCCCCCCCCCTCTCCTCGCTCAAGAATAACTGCTTATTGAAACATTTTCTCCTTTTCATTATAACAAATATTTTTTCATGAATGCTGAAAAAAAAGAGCATAAATAAATTGACATTTATCAATAAATTTTTAAACATGTTTAAGTAGTATATATATCCGAAGATTGCAGTATTTTGCTATTAATATATTATTCAAATCAGCATATATTTTATATTATGCTATCTGATTATCTTTGCAATCAAAAACAATATAAAATAACTATTAAATATAATCTTTTTTATTCCAGTGTGTTCAAAATATATTTATTTAAAGATATTTTAAAGGCAAGAAAGTTAAACGCTTTTATGTTGTTGTTTTTTTTCCATATTTTTAAAAAATATATAAACAGGGAATTTATGTACATTTTGGGGACAATTTTTGATTTTTGTAAAATATTTTCAAACTAAATAAAAATATGTAATCTATTTTACTGCTTTAAATATAAATCTCACGACATATTTATATTTTTACTAAAACCCAGATTTAAAATAATTAAACTTACTTAGAAAGAAATGAAGAGAAAAATATATTTCCTCTCTTTAATTAAATATTCGGGTTAGGTGATATTAGCCCTCTACTTTCTAAACGATGACGATCCATTACATTTTTGCCAGAAACAGCCCCTTAAGAGTTGCCGGGCAAAGTAAATGCAACAGTTCTCTCACCGCCGAAACATTACCGTTCCGGCAGTAGCTGCCGGAACTAGCGGCGGTTCATTTACGGCACAACATTGTTTGGTTACAAATGGCCTTAACTCCTTTTGGCCGCGACATATACGCCTTTCGGCCGTAAGTTGAGTGTTTGTTGGGTATATAGTTTCTGAAGAAGAGAATCTATCAGCTGGACGCGTTTGAGAGCAAAAATTAATTTAAAAATGAGTAAGAAAATAAGCAGTTTGGATTTGAATACATTCTTAATAAGATGAATTTTTTCTTCAAGCGCTATGTATTTTTAATTTGTTTTTGCTATAAGAATTGGTCCTATCAAAAGACAATATTACGAAGATATATGATAAATTCATGGGGATTTTATATCTTGCGAATTGACGGAGTTACGGAAATTTTTCTTCTTCACCCCCCTTTTTTTGTTTTCGTTTTTAACTTTTTGCGGTACGAATTGGTCCTATCAAAAACTTGTAAATATAAAAGTTGTAGATAATATTTAGGAGGATTTATAATAGGATATATTTATAATTATATTTAACTTATTTAATAATAAAATTAATTGGATTTGATATCTTGAGAATTGACGAAGTTATGATTTTTTTCTCTCAAAAACCCTATTTTCTGCGCCCCTTGAGCCCATTTTTAATTTTATCAAAAATCTGTGATACATACATTTTTGGTCCTATTTCTAGAAGTAATAAAAACTTTAAACTGATTTGATATGTACAAAAATTAAGAAGTTATGGGGGTTTTTTCGGTTTTCACAAAACCCCTCCCTATTTCCATCCCCTTGGTCCGATTTTGCCCATTAACGAACTTGACCGAGATTTTATGCTCCTTGATTTTATGTATCAGTTTGGAAGAGATTGGTGAAGAATTGTGGTAGTTATCGTGTCCAGAAGAAAGTGATATATATATGTAAAGTTTTTTACTGAGGGTGGTTTTGGGTTCTAGGGGTCATGATCGGTGTAGAGCTGCAATTTTTTTTCAGAAATTCCAACATAGGAACGACGCCAATAAGTAGTATTTCATACTAAACCTACCTAATAAGATTATTGCTTTATTTTGAAGAATTAATTGTTCATTAAAGTTAAAATTATGGTAGAGAGCCTCCATTACTTCCTTGCTAGCCGGTATGTATTATGTCCTTGTTCTCCCGTGTGTTTTATGTCCTGGTTTGACGGTGTGTATTACGTCCTGGTTTGACGGTGTGTATTACGTCCTGGTTTGACGGTGTGTATTACGTCCTGGTTTGACGGTGTGTATTACGTCCTGGTTTCACGGTGTGTATTACGTCCTGGTTTGACGGTGTGTATTAGGTCCTGGTTTGACGGTGTGTATTACGTCCTGGTTTGACGGTGAGTATTACGTCCTGGTTTGACGGCGTGTATTACGTCCTGGTTTGACGGCGTGTATTACGCCTGACTTGCTGATGTGTATTACGCCTTCGTTTGCAGGCATGAAGACTGTGTGAAAAGAAAGTGATTGGGAGGGGGGTTCCTTCCTCTTAATTTTACTTAAGGAGTCTCAGGAGTCTTAATTTTTACATGGCGGTGCAAGTTAGCAACATGTCACATTTTTTCTCAGTCTCTATAAAACATAAATGCATAAAATTTTTAATATAGACAACCTAATAGATCTTCGATTTAAAATATTTTTTTAATATTCTATATTGAAATTTTATTTTATTTTTGTTATATTTAATTTTGATAAAAAAATTAAAATTGTTTCTTAATTTTTATGCTTGCGCGCAATATTTCTTAGAAACTAATAAAGCAATTTACACGAAACTTGGTAAATATCTTTTTTTTATGGTAAAGAAGAACTTATATTTCAAATTTAGTATTATAATTGCATTGATTATTTAAAATTGGCAATTTTTCAATAAAAGAATGACTTTTTTCAAATATTTATAATTTAAATTTAAATTTCAAATAAAATAAATAAATAAATTGCGTACAAATGAAGTGTATGTTAAAGATACATTAGTTTTACATCATTATCAATATTTTTGGAGGCTCTCGAACCAATAGTTTTGCTACAGTCTTGCGCGCAGTGCATGCAAGTCAAAAAACAATTTAAAATTTTTTCTGAAAATTAAACATAAAATAAATTCTATATAGAATATTAAAAAATGTATATTTTAAATAGAAGAGATATTAGTTTGTCTATATTAAAAATTTTATGCATTTATGTTTTATAGAGACTGAGAAAAAAAATTAAATGGGATATGTAGCTAAATTGCACGGCCAGGTAAAAAGTAAGACTCCTGAGGCCTCTTAAACACGTTTATTTTCCAACATTACTAACCTATTAGCTTCCAATTTTGTGAGCGCATAAATTCGATAATGATGCTCTCAGAATTCCAGAATTAAAATGTGAAGTCCCTTGGTATAGTGTAGTGGGGGGGGGGCATTTGTCTCTTTTAATTTTAATTAAACACGTTTATTCCTCGATATTATTAACCGATTATCTTCAAATTTTGTACACGTATATATTGAGTAAAGATTCTTCCATGAATAGTTTTTAGGTAAACTAGGAGAAAAGAAATGGGGGGGAGCAATGATTTAGTTTATTAAACAGAAAAAAAACTGCAGTTTGACTTTTGGATAAATTTTACACAGATTATCATTAAAAATAAGCTTACATATTTAAACTTATGATTGTCTGAAAAATTACTTTACTTTAATTGTAATAATGAAACTTTCAGTGATACAGAAAAATAATAATTACATTGAAGAGAGTCGTATTAAAAGAACAAAATAAATTACCTCATTTTACCTTACTCTGTAGCAAACCATACTAAATAATGATTTTTTTTTTAAGCTAATAAAGTTCTTTACGTTATTCTCACCGATTTAAATGGTTTATTTGATGATGTAATTTTGTAATTTTTTTATATTCTAATACTACAGTGTTTTCCTTCTTTATCGACTTCTGCAGCTTATAGATTATTATTGTCACATTCAAAATAAATAAATGAAAATAAAATAACATAAAACCTTATTTTTAATAGAGATTTTGGAAGATCATCTTCATAGAGTATAGTATTGGAATGTTTTAAATATAATTTAATGCAATGGTATTCTACACCTAAGTTAATAATAAGTGGTATAATTTTATTTTTTTAAAGAAAACGTTAAAAGTTGATAAGTAAAAAAAAAAGGTACAATAGAGCGCCAAATAAACGAAATTGACTTATCCAAGCCTCTATCATACCTCGTTGTTCTTACGGTTCTTTTATAACAGAATTTTAATGTAATTAAAAAGTTTCAGGTGGGGGGATGGCTTTAGTATAGAACAAAGGGGCTTTGCTGGCCTATGGCTTATTTTAATGCAAAAAAATAAAAATAAAAATTCTTTTAAAGAAATGGTAGTAAGTAAAGGAGCTAAGAAAATTTTCTTAATTGAGAGCATTGAAAGTTATTCGGATGATTTGGAGTACCAGATTTTAAATTTTTATTTAAATTTTAAGAATGATAAAATTAATATTTTAAATATCAATCTGAAAACGAGATTAAAGAAAACCAAGACAATGACTCTGAAGGTAATGGATAATGAATCAAAATTTATAGATACTAAAGTTTCTGCTTGGAAACAGCTGAGATAAGTGAAAATAAATAAATGAAATAACTTATCTATCTCAAGTTTATGTTAATCCTATTTAAATTCTTTATTTAAAATCAGAACATTTGCCTCTGCATATCCGAACTAAACTTGTTCCCAGTCGCAATCCTTTGTTTTTGGATCTTCGAATAAAACCTTTCATTTCTATTCTGGTTCATAAAATAGTTTCTACTGCATAATTCTCGGATAAAGCAGGGAAGGCGAGTTCTAAGGTTCCGTTTTCTTACTTCGGTCACTAAATGAACAGTCAAGCTGTCAACGAGATCATTAAGGGGCTACTTCTATAACGCTCCGAGGTAGAGCATTACAGAAAAAATTAATTTACCTCGAAAAGTGCTGGAATAAAGCTTGGGAACGGTAAGACTACAAATAAAGTCACGATGCTTGATATTTAAATGCTTATTATATTACTGCTTAAATTCTGCAGTAAATTTTCCGCCATTCTTTCTCTAGCATACTTCCGCATGAGAAAAAAGTTGAAAAACATTGTGTGGCTGCATCTGAAGTGATTTTCTGTATAAGTTTGGCAAGAAGGACGATAAGGGATAAAACCCAGGGACAGAGTTAAAAAAAATAATAACAACCGTAAACATATGTGCACATTAATTTTTTGCTACATATTTATATAAAAGTCCCAGTTTCGGAAAAAAATTACATCGAATTACTTTTATTGAATCAAATTTATACAAACAGCTCCAAACTTAAAAATCAGCATCAGGAACACAGGACGGTATAGGAATTTTGTGGTATATTTGGACACCGACATCGTCGAAAACTTATTTATCTCGTTAATATTGTCATGCAGTTGTATGTTTTCCAGTATAAGAAATACCCCCCCCCCCATTAGAATATGTACTGAGATAAAAATTATTATTCCGGGACTTAAAAGTCAAGAGATTGTGAGAATGCCTCATAAACGCTAGCGCAATATACGTACAATCAATAATTAAAAAAATATATATATTTAAATGTTCAAACTATATTTATATACTTAACAAGAAAGAAAAATCCTGCCTTAAACATATTATGCACATTAAGCATATTAAGCACATTATGAAATACTTTCCAATACTTCCAGAATACTTTAATAATGCTTTGGTGTTCAATAAGGTTAATAACATACGTAAGTAACCAAGAAACGTCTAACATATTTGCAAAACAGGATTGAGCTATTAATGTCCATAGCCGAAAAAGTACTTCAATTCTTTTGTGCGGTGCTATATTTTATCTATACATTTATATAAATTCTACATAGTATGTTAAAATTTAGCTTAGTATCAAAACATTTATAATAGGGCGAAAATACCGTCAGCAATTTTTATCAGTAGGCAAAAAAAAAAAAAAAAAAAAATTTGAATTCTTTTGAACAATCCTGTATATGAGACCCGTACCCGCACCCTCCCTTCTTATATACATATCCAGTGCCAGTAGTGAGAAAAACTTAGTTAAACTAAAAAAACGTATATCATAACTGAAAACGCACTTCCAGCAATTATCGCTAATCAGGGCCGTAACCAGCGAAGCACGTCAGGGGGGCTCTGAAAAATTTTGGGAGGGCTAACATCTTTTAACAATCTATATCTCTTTTTAAATTAAACACAGTAAAACCGTAAAACCTGTGGATACGGGGTTGTCGGTAAAGAAACCCGGCCATAACATAACCTGTCTATTAAAAAAAAAAAAAAAAAAAAAAAAAAAAAAAAAAATTCTTAAACGAAAAAAAAGTCATGATCCTTTGAAAAAAAAAAAAAAAAAATACAGTACAATTAGAGGCATTGTACCGTTTGCTAAGACGAAAATCTATCTAAAATGGAATTTTCTCGCATTCTGTGTGATTTTGCATTAACAGGTCTAGTTTTATTTAATGGAAAACAGATTGCGTCCAACATCTCACAAAAAAAAGTAGCTTTATTCAAATTTTAATAAAGAAAAATAGTGCACATTGTTTAGCGTGTATAAAATTATCATAGTTTATAACTGTTTTCACTTTATTAAGCATATTTTAGAAAACCTAGTAAGTAAAAATATTTCTAATTAAAAATAATTTACAATTGGTATAATAAGTAAAAATTGTTAATTGGTTTATTTATTTATTTTTTTAACTGCTTACTTAACAAAACTGAAATGAAAAAAAAAATCATGCATTGAATACTGATTAAGGTTGTACTTTACAATTTATTATATTACAGTGCATGCCATTGATCTCATTTAATTCAGTCCATTGTAAAAGTAACAAGCAAACATAGTTCAGATTACATAATATTTCCGTAAAGTATAAATAGTAACTTTCTACATAACGTTTAAAGCTTCGTTAAAATGTAGAGGATGTTCGCACATTTTTGTAATGATTTTGACTTTCTCTGTGATTTAAATCTAAATGAAAAACAGATAAATAAATAAAACCTATATAGCATTTTTAATCGACTGATTCTTTAAAAGAAATCATTGATTTAAATCATAAATTTTCTAAATGTTTAAAATGACATTAGAAAGTATAAAATTTAAGATGAACATAATTTGGAAAGCTTCTACAGGTATTTTGACTTATGAATACATAAAAAAAAGCTTTAAATAATTGTTTTTAAGTTTAATTCCAGACTGTTGTAAAAAGTTTAAGAACAGTAATTTTCTAAAAAGCCTAGATTTTATCTAACATAAAATAACAAGGATTTCATTTTAAAATGATATTTAAATCTAATATAACATGCAATGTTATAATTTTCTTTTAGTAATCAAATTATTCATTCTTTTGTATAAAATAAGCATTGCAAGTATAATAAATTTCTGCAAGTAAAAGAATAAAATAGCCAGAACCTCATTTTCGCATTCTACTTTTGTAACAATAAATTTATAGCAGATAAAGAAGAATTAAAGAATGATATCGGCTGAACAGCTATTGTAAAAGAATGTATAAGAGAAAAAGAAGGATTTGGTATAAAATATTAAGCACAGCAAAAGCTTCTTCAATAAAGGTTGAATAAATGTTTGTTATTTAAAATTTTTGAACTCATATATACCAAATAAAAATTGCCAGGGATTAAAAAAGCGCCAAAACTATTTGAAACACTGAATGCTGAGAATCCCCACTGAGTGCTGATAATGCTGCTGTTTATGGTTTGAAAATTTCAGATATAACTGGTTATTCCTTATATTTACTCTGTATGTGTATATGAATGTGTTAAAACATTTTTATATTTTTTTGGGATTAGCATATGCATACATGTGTGTAGGTTTAGATTTAGGCGATTAACAGTACAAATGAAAAACAAGTTGGAAATTGCTCGTCAAACGTGGCAAATGAGGTGCGTTCGTACTATAACTAGTTTTATAATTATTTTTTACACCTCATATTGTATTGAATGTATAATTTTTTGCACTTCATAAAGTGCATAGCCTGTAGCAGCGTTAAAATGCACTTGCAATAACTTTTTCCCCATTCCCCGTAATGTAACGGAACACTTTTGACTGTCCCTGTAATTAAACTATACATCCGATTTTTCTAAAATTGGAAATGGCTCGACAAAATTTTGCAACAATTATATATTTAAAATTTCAGACCATTCGTAGGGCTGTAACATCATTAAAATGCACTTGCAATAATTTTTCCCATTGGCCGTAATGTAAAGAAAAACTTTTGAGTGTCCCTGTAATTAAACTATACATCCGATTTTCATAAAATTTGAAATGGCTCGACAAAATTTTTCAGCAATCATGTATTTAAAATTTCAGACCATTCGGTTGGGTAGTTTTTGCTCTGTTGTATGCGGACAGACAGACAGACGGACTGAACGACGACTATAGGTGCTACGTATTTATATAACTACGAACGCACCTAATGAGCTGCAAATAATATTTGCTAGTTTTGCTATTTGTGCTACTAATTAATGAAATCACTTATTTCCAGTTTTATTAATTCTGTAATTATTTACTCTTTTCTCTAGGTAATTTTTTTAGGGTGCCACAACCTGTCCTTTATGAAATTGGCAAAATGGGTCTTTTTAAAAATTAGTGAAATTCACCAGAGTTGTAGCCAGAGATTTCTTGTAAAAAACTTCCCCATACCACAGTATTTCTAAATCCATGTGCCCAAGACTTTGCAAAAAGGATAGAACTTTATTTCTTAAAAAAAAAAAAAAAAAAAAAAAAACTTGTTATTTAATTGTATTTTTCAATTTGTAATTCAAAAATTATTAAAATTAATGACACTTTATTTATTATACTAAGAAACTATATACTTTTTTCCCCTTATATAATTACTAAACACATGACTAATATATTTCCTCATGAAATAGCGCCCTTTTTTGGAACTAGCATCCTGTCCCTTTTTAGGTGCGTTCGTAATTATATAAATACGTAGCACCTATAGTCGTCGTTCAGTCCGTCCGTCTGTCTGTCCGCATGTAACAGAGCAAAAACTACCCAACCGATTGGTCTGAAATTTCAAATAAATGATTGTTGCAAAATTTTGTCGAGCCATTTCAAATTTTATGAAAATCGGATGTATAGTTAAATTACAGGGACAGTCAAAAGTTTTTCTTTACATTACGGCCAATGGGAAAAATTATTGCAAGTGGATTTTAATGATATTAGAGCCTTCCGAATGATCTGAAATTTTAAAGATATAATTGTTGCAAAATTTTGTCGAGCCATTTGAAATTTTATGAAAATCGGATGTATAGTTTAATACAGGGACAGTCAAAAGTTTTTCTTTATATTACGGCCAATGGGAAAAATTATTGCAAGTGGATTTTAATTATATTAGAGCCTTCCGAATGGTCTGAAATTTTAAAGATATAATTGTTGCAAAATTTTGTTGAGCTATTTCAAATTTTAGGAATATCGGATGTATAGTTTAATTACAGGGACACTCAAAATGTTCCGTTACATTACGGGGAATGGGGAAAAAATATTGGAAGTGCATTTTAATGATGTATCAGACTATGCACTTCATGAAGTGCAAAAAATTATACATTCAGTATAATATGGGGTGAAAAAATGATTATAAAACTAGTTATAGTACGAACGCACCTCATTTGCCACGTTTGACGAGCAATTTCCATCTTGTTTCTTTCTAGAATGAATACTAAATTATTAAAGATCATTTTAGTAATTGAAGCATAGAAATGTATAGTATGTTCCTAATTACAAAGTTAATTTTTTGTTTAATAATCATTAATTTTAGTATTAAACAATTTAATAGTAAATACAGTTATTAATAATTTTAATAAATGTAAATATCACTAGTTAGTACTTAATACAGTTTTGCATAATTATTACAAAATGTTAATGTATATAACATTATTGTATGCTACTAATTAATGAAACTACTAATTTGCAGTTTTTATAATTTATGTAATTACTAATTAATAATAATTTTATTAATTAAAGTGGAAAATCACAGAATATGTTAGCAATTAGAGGTTAAATTGGTTTGGAAACCTAAAACTCTTGATAGCTATTCAGTATTTGAGCGCTGGGAAAAAAATCATAAAAATCCGATTTAAATAAAAAAAATCGGATTTTATCAAAATCCGTTTTTTTTTAATTTTTTCAAAAAAATCATGATTATTTTTATACCTAAAAATAGGTGATATAATTAATTATAAAAAAAGAGAAATGTCAAAGTTTACGTTTGGCTGGGAAAAAGGTAAAAAAGTCTTTCCGGCCAGTGCCGGGAGGAAGAGGTAGCTTTCATATTCCTTATTTTAAAAAAGCCAACTTATATTATTCAAACACACGAAGCTCAATTTAGTGGAAAAGGAATATAGGAGATTCAATACTAATTTTTATCAATACTAAATCATTATGAATGAGAATTTCACGAAATTAGTCAGCTTTATCCAAGCTGCTTTTATTTAAAGTAACTTATATTTGGCTGCCAAATTCGGCGATTTGTTAAAGGGCCTGGCATTTTAAGACAACATGGTGGATGAGGCTAACCAGTGAACTTAGCCGAGACCTTAGTAATTGCTGTGCACATGCTCACTCACATCAGAATCGGTTGATATATAGGAGTGCTGTCGCATGCAAAAAATCAGATTTTTCAAAATGTCACCCACATTAGAAATTGAAACTGCTATATCTGAGCCATTTTTTAAGATAAAAACAAACAAAAAATGCTGCTGAATCCTTATATCAAGGTCAAATACTTAAGAAAGAAATCTTTTTCAATTTCTAATTTTTTTGCACCTCACTTTAAATGTAATTTTTTTTTAATTTAATGGCCGCCATTTTGAAACAAGATGGCTGATGAAGCTGGCCAACGAACTTGGTCGAGATATTGATGTATACTATCCACATGCCTTCTTCCATGGAAATAGGCGAATACGTGTGATATCGCGTGACAAATACAAGATCATTTCAAAGTGTCAGACATGCTAGAAATTCAAAGTGTTATAATTCAACCATTTTTTAAGATATAAACAACAAAACAAATTTTCAGAAACAAAAACTGCTCCAGAATCTTTGTATCAAGGCCAAACACATAAAAAAAACCTTTTTCATTTTCCAATTTTTTAATACCCCATTTTAAATTTTAAATTATTTTTTTTTTTAATGGCAACAATTTTGAAACAAGATGGCGAATGAAGCTGGCCAACGAACTCGGTCGAGACATTGGTATGTACTATGTACAGACCAAGTTACATCCAAATCGGTTCATGAATACGCCTATTATCGAGTGACAAAATCAGGTCGTTTTAAAATGTCAGCCACAACAGAAATTCAAAATGATATAACTCAGCCATTTTTTTAGATATAGACGAAACAAAACCTGTTCCGGAATCTTTGTATTAAGGTCAAACACATACGAAAAAAATCTTTTTCATTTTCAAATTTCTTGGTATCTCATTTTAAATTTTAAATTTAATTTTTTTTTTAAATGGCCGCCATTTTGAAAAAAGATGGCGGATGAAGCTGGCCAACGAACTCGATCCAGATATTTGTATGTATTATGTACACACCAAGGTACATCCAAATCGGTTCATAAATACGTCTGTTATTACGTGAGAAAAATCAGGACGTTTCAAAATGTCAGCCACGCTAGAAATTCAAAATGCTATAACTCAGCCATTTTTTAAGATATAAACGAAACAAAAACTGCTCCCGAATATTTTTATCAAGGTCAAACACATAAGAAAAAAATATTTTTTCAATTTTCAATTTTTTGGTACCACATTTCAAATTTAAATGTTTCTTAAAAATTTAAATGGCCGCCATTTTTAAACAAGATGGCGGATGAAGCTGACCAACGAACTCGGTCGAGACATTGGTGTGTACTATGTATAAACGAAGTTACATCCAAATTGGTTCATAAATACGCCTTTTATCGCGTGACAAACTTCAGGACGTTTCAAAATGTCAGCCACGCTAGAAATTCAAAATGCTATAACTCAGCCATTTTTTAAGATATAGACGAAATAAAAGCTGCTCCGGAGTCTTTGTATAAACGTGAAATGCATACGAAAAAAATATTTTTCCATTTTCAATTTTTTGGTACCACATTTCAAATTTTAAATGGCCGCCATTTTGAAACAAAATGGCGGATGAAGCTGGCCAACGAACTCGGTCGAGACATTGGTATGTACTATCTACATACCGAATTACATTGAAATCGGTTCATAAATACGAGAGTTACAGTGTGACATAGGTCAGATATATATATATATATACGGATATATATATATATATATATATGGATATATATATATATATATATATATATATATAAATTTTGAACGGAGGGTGGTTTCGGGGTATGGGGGTCATGATCGATGAAAATATACCAAAATTTTTTGAAATCGCTTTCCTCCGAACGGCGTCAATAGGTAGCTTTTTGTAATGAAAGCTACCTAAAATGCATACCCAACAAAGGTACTTGCTTATCACAGCTTATTATATTTAAAGTCGTATCTCATGTTTTAAAATAAAATATAATCTCCACGCCTTTGCCGAAGTACTATCACAAAATCTTTAAACATCTCTATAGGAAATGTAAACAAAATTATAAAATCTGATTTAGAGCTAATAAAGGGGGAAAAAATGTTCATCACCTAATGCGAAATCATGTTTATCGGCATAAAATTATGTAGAGATTTTTCCATGAAATTTATTTGACAGGAGAAAAATGGAAATATGCAGTTACAATTGATGAGGCTTGGATATGTTTACCTGACTGCAATAGAAAAAGACCTAAAATGTTGGTTCAGTGAAAAACAAAGAAAGTTTTGCTAAAGGTTTTGTGGTTACTGCTGGATTCTCTTATAACAGAAAACTTAAAATAAAGAAAAAATAAAAAAAAGTCAAAATTTACTCTGATTACTATCAGAAATATGTTTTAACAACTGCATTCAAAGAAGCCATTCCATCACTTTACCCAAACACTGTTCTCTGAGTTAAATTCCAAAAGTATAAAGCTACCAGCCAGCAGTCATATCTATAAATCTACTGCTATACTTATAGAAAATAAAAAAAATGAGAAATGAAATCGAAATTAAGGCTGTCACATTTAAATGCATCCTACTTAAGCTCAACGATGTATATTTTATGGATGACTGCATTTGGGCTTTTATAACATGCTCTTTATAAGCAGCATTCTAAAACATTAGATGGACTCTGGAAGATTGCAACCGAGGAATGGAACAAAATCAACCTTTATATTAGATAAAAGGTGTAATATGATAGTTCAACAAAAGGGCTATCAGAAAATTACATTCGAAAATAAAATTCTTATCTTTGTTTATATATTTATTTTTCCAAAATCGTTACAAAAATGTGTGTACATTCATTCGCAATAAAAATTAAGATTTCGCGAGAATTGAATTTTAAATTCCGCATATTATTATATCCTTTAAAATAGGAATCTTTATAAATATATATATATTAATTATATATTTTCAACACATACCTGGATTTTATAATTAAAAAAAAAATCTATTATAATTCCAATTTCTATATTTTTCAATACTTTTATCAGAAGGCAGGGGGTTGGGGGTGAAAAAGCTATAGCATACGTTTTACGTGTTTTGCATTTCCTGAAATTCGCTGGATTAAAATTTTATCACTAAAAAATTACTTTTTGCAAACATGTCAGAAAGTAGCTTGTTTAGATTTGAAAACAGCATCTAAAACGCAAAATTTGTTGAGCTTGAATAACTATATTTGTACATTTTATGCCATTATCATTCTTTTTTCCCCAAAAATGTGTCAGAAAGTAACTGATTTAAACATGAAAACAGATTTAAATACAATAGCCACTGTTTACACGAAGAGATTTTTGTATAAACCTTATAATACACATAACTTTAAACTTAACATAATACTTTTGCATATAATGTTTAATTATTATAAGATAAAAGAAAAATTGTTTATGTCAGTCATCAAATGTAAAGAAAAAATTAGATAAAAGGGATCAAAAGCAAAAAAGGAATGTGTCTTTCCCACGCTTTTCTAATACTATACTCCTGCCGACACCCATAGCTAGAAACGGCGTTCAATTATTTTTTTTTTCTCCCACTTGCATAAATTGACAACCTTTTTCTTTAGTCACATGTTGTCAACAGGCAACCATTAAAGATTTAAAAAAACGTGTTTCAGTGAATAGTTTGAAGACGGTTTGCCCATTGCTGCACTAATTCTGATGAGTTTGAAAAATATATGCTTATTTCCGTTTCCGTTCGCACTGAGGGAATCAGGTGTGCTAACACATGTGGGGACCGGTTTATGCATCTGGACTTCAGGAGGAAAAAATGTTTCTAATTATCTTGCAATTTGAGAATTGTACCACAAGATAATATAACACAACTGATATGCTTCTGAATAGAAGGTTTTTTTTTTTTTTTTTTTTTTTTTTTTTGCATATTTCGTTGCATTTAAGGATTCAAGGCAGTTGAAAGTTAAAACATCTAAAATGTTTTTCTTGCAAATATAGATTTTTTTATTTTTTTATTTTTTTACATTAGTTAAAATATACATTTTGTTAAAAAAAAAATTAAATAGTGAAATGATTAGAGGGGGGGGGGGGGCTCAGCCCATCCTGCCCCCATCTGGTTACGGACCTGTCGCTAATAGACTGTACTTCTGTATTGTATATTTTGTGTGTTCTTGTAAATGAACTATAAATGATATGCACATCATATTCTACAGTAAGTATTTGGTATTAAATCTCGGTGATGTATGTCATTTTCATTTTATTTGAAATAGTGTAACATCATTCCACTATTCTGTAAACAGTTTTCCCCGTGGACTATTATGTAATGTCATTTGTTTGTGTGGTTCTGTAAATGAGTAATAAATGCTTTGTACCCCATAAATTGATATCAAATTTAATATATTTGAAATGGTGCAACATTATTAAAATGCACTTGATTCTTTCTCAATGACCAATCTAATGGAATCTAATGTAATCTAATGGAATACTTTTGGCTGTTTCTGTGAATGAGCTATAAATGTTACAGACTTCAATTTTAATAGGGATCATGCTATAGTAAATGTCAATAATATGTTAAAATTACAGAGCAATCCAAGTATAATTACGAAAATTAGAGCATGGGCAGACAAGACGAAGTCATAAATATTTTCAACTGTGTTGCAAAGTATTAAAAAATTCATAGCAATCCTTTATCACTTAATAAATAGAAAGAAGAAATAGCTACAAAAAGTATTTTTGTTTCTTTCTCATTACTAGATTGAGATAGTGGTATTACTATATATGAAAATTTAATGCTGTTAATGTATGAAAATGAATGTTTGAACTATTATAATTTTTCATATGAGTGATGTCGTGTTTTTATTACTGGATATAAATAAATAAATAAGAAGTTCAGAATTTAACTTCCCCAACTTCACCCTAATTGAAAAAGGAAAATTCTAATTTTATCGTTTCATTACAGTATTTAAAGCTGTTAAAACTATAAAAAAGTAAAAAATAGAGTCTCAACAACGTGAATCTTTCCGATACATTCTTACATAAAAACTTTAAATTTGCTTACATTACTATTCAATCGAATATCGTTTTTATTTTAATATAGTTTGAATTATAAGAGAATAGCTAGCAGATGACAATTATTTCCTAATTGTTGTATCTAAAACCAATCCAAAATACTAACTTTAGCATCATTTTCAGAATAATATTTTGCCTTCATCAGAAAAAGAGAAAATGCATTCGATTTTTTATCATCTGAATAAGAATATCGTTAAATTCCTTGCTTAAAAATATACACATATGATTTTCAAAATGTGTATTTCCCTCAGTATTTGCCTGGAGGCAAAGGGTATCTTGTTTTATGTTGTAAGATGACAATTTTTTTTTTTTTTTTTTTTTTTTTTTTTGCCAATACGCCTTTCCGGTGGCAATATCATCACTCTGTTAAGTGATTTCGATTTTTCAATTGAGCGAAGTATAGCCTCTTAAGCAGATGAATAAGGAAGACTAGAATTTATCAAAATTTCCAACAGTTTTAAACGTTTTCCAGATTGAACAAAATTTCATTAGATTTACGAAAAGGCTTATCCGCAGACATACTAAAGTGTTGGGTAGAATTATACATATAGTAAAATAAAAATATAGTAATTTTTACTATAGCCATGGGTAGAATGCAGGAAATTTTTGTCATATCTTTGGGACGCTTCAAAATATTTTAAAGTATAACATTTTCATGCATTAAATGAGCGGAGGTGTTTAATGAGCACAGTACAAAGATTTAAGAGGGGAGAATGAAGTTTCATATCATGTTTTCACGTTCACACTTTAAAACCTGTCTACACAGAGGGTGGGGCGCAAGTTAAATGTGGGGTGGTTTACCATGAGTCATGGATTATAGAGATTTGCTGTCAAGAAAAAGAAAATGAAGAGAGAATCATCCTGTGAAATAATATACTATTATGAGATTTTTTTCAAAAAGATAATGAACTCAGAATAAATATAACCACTTTTTACGAATAAAACTAACTTTTAAACAAAAATATTTGCTGTGCATTTAAATGCAGATGTACATTATCCTTCTTTTGCTAAATGAAAAAAAAAAAAAAAAAGCGATGCAAACTGGCGAATCTATTAAGGCGACTACATCGAATTGCTTTTGAATGAGCTAATTTCCCATTTTTATAGAAAGATAGCCCCTAAATGGCGTCTGAATATTAAATCAACCACTCTGCGCAACAGAATGAGAAAAAGTATATATTTTTAAATTATTATTCATTTATTGCCTCACTGAGTGTACACCTATCTATATCATTCATAATATGAAATGAAATAGGGAAAAAACACAGAAAACGTATAAAAATTAAATATTAAACAATGTTTATTCTAAAGACATCATCACATTTTTAAAAAAGAAAAGAAAAGAATAGGAACGAAAATCATGTATTGTTGAGTTTTATTCCACTTTCGGCCTTAAATTAAATTCGCAATAATTTAATACAAACCATTAGGGAATCGCAGAGGGGAAAAAAAAAAAAAAACTTTTTGTTATGAAATTTCAGCCCGTAGGATTTGTATTACATTAGTATGTAAATGCTCCCTCCCTAAAAATTCCCCCAAATAAAAACCCTTAAGCAAAATTTAAAAGTTTTAATTTCTTTTTTTAAAATTGCTTCTTTATTTTTGTTTATTTTATTGCAACAATACCTAATGAATCATCTAATCCTCCGCCCCCCCCCCCCCGATCTACTTATTTTCATTTTATAATCTTTTGCTGAAACATATCACACAGAAATATATATATATATATTACTTTATGGTGAATTTAAAATGTATTATAACGAATGATTACGATGACAAATGAATAACAGAATAAAAAACATGTTAAAGGATATATTTTCCTTGTGTTCATATGTGCCCCACGTGTGTTCACAACTACCCCGCTGATGGGACACATGTGAAAATTTTTTTTAATTTATAAAACTATTCGAAAATGTAAGAAGAACGATACAGGTGATTTTTAAAAATTACCATGCGTAAAAGAAAGTTCTGTTTACTATATGGGGTAGATTTTGTTTATAGAAATTAATCCAGTTATGAGAAAAAGCTATATTTATGCGAATTGTTCGAATGTGCCTCCATCTTCCCTATCTCAAGAACTAATGCATGAATTTTCATCAAGCTTCAGATTCAGTTACTTCCTGGTATAAATTGGTCCTAATTAGTTTTTGGTGTAAATCGCCCAACAGGTGGCGTTGCTATACAGAATTCTTTACAATTTCCGCAATAGCTCTATCTAAAAAATTAATGCACGGATTTTCATCAAACTTCAGATTCAGTTAGAAGTTGTCAAAGTTGTCGATAATTAGTTGTTGATTTTGGTGTAAATCATCTAACATGTGGTGATGATATGCTGCATTTTTCAGGAATTATTAACATGTATGAGATAGAAGCAAGTTTTGGGATTGCCACATCTGACTAGTTTTATTTACTTCACTTAAATTATTTTAGGAGTATCCCGATTCATTTACACACACACACACACACATATATATATATATATATATATTGAAAAATCCAAATTCATATAATTTAACACACGGAAAAAACATCTAACAAACCGTAACTAAAACAATACACAGCAAAACCAAGAGTAACTGAAAAAACTAAATATGAAGACAAGCGGCAAGGCTGATGACTTGCGCTGCGGGGTTAAACATGTTTCACATGCACAATATTCCCCCTCACTTGCCAAGACCAAACAAATAAAATTTGAATAAAATGAAAACCACAAGCTAACCCATAGCCGTCAAATGAAATCCGTGAATATACTCACTGCTAAGCTGTTTTCGTTAGGTATCACGTATCGATATATCCCCATCATCAAACAATTCCAATGTTTTATTTCGATAGCTTTTTTTCTTGATAAGATTAAGAGTTAAATCATTCAGAAAATGTAGTGGGTAATTTTGTTTACTAGCGTTTATGTAAAAGTTAAAAATTTCACCAACCAATTCATCAACGTTTGAACACAAATTTGCAATACGGTTTAAACCATTTAAATATATATTTCTAAAAATTGAAACATGCACGTTACTATTAAAGTTTAATATTTTTATTGTATCAAAATCAAAATAATTTCTTTTATCGTAAATACTATTTACTAAAATTCCGTTATATATATATATATATATATATATATATATATATATATATATATATATATATATATTCACTCTTAAGGCAATTTTTTAATTCTTTGCTCATCAATGGAAAACTTTCTGAAAATCATCTCAATGAACATTTCTTATTCATTTTTAAACGTAAAAGCAAAATACGAGCAGGCCTGACTATTAAAACAATTAGGAATCGAATGGCATTTTTTATAAATAATTTGCTTAAGGAGTTATAAGTAATTTTTAATACGTAGCGGTAAATTTTCTCCTTTCCCCTGCCGTCTCGTCCGGCAATTCCGCTCAAAATGCAAATTTGACAAAATTTTCTAAAAGATCCTTTGCCTTTATCAAATAAACGGGAAAATACCATTCGATTACATAATAATAAGAAAACTTGCCAATTCCATGAGTTTCCGAACAAAAATGAATTCAGAATGTATGAAATGACAGAAAGTATCTCCTTTCATTTTGAGAACAAGGCTATAAAATGAAGGGCTCGTTTGTAAAACAATTAAATAACAAAATGTAATTCCGAGATATTGAGGATTCAAGTTTTTAAAAGAAAACTATATTATCCTCTCGTAAACTGTCGTGATTGCTTCCTCTAAAACAGCTGATTTGTTAAAGACTGTATCCTCCATCATCCTTAGTTGTACGTATGTACTACGCATTTTGTATGATGCATTTTATTTTATTGGACTTACTTGCAAAATTTTCTTTGTTAAAATTCATATTTAAAATTTATGGCATAACTTTTGAAATTCACATCTAATATTATGACATATATGATTTAAAAAAAAGTTGTGCATTTAGAAGGGTGTCAGGATGTTGTTAACGATTTTACATGAGAATAATAATAATAATAATAAATAAATAAAAAATTAGTTACCAATTTTATACCCGAATCCTTCATATCTTCATATGTAATCAGTACATTGTATATGTCTCTAAAATTATTGCTACTGCTCAAAGCATTAGATTTAAAACTACCAGGTTATTTTAGAATGAGCTCATTAATAAATATTTAAAATAGCACACTTTACAAGACGTATTCATATGTTGCTTGTATCTAATTTTATTCAGTACAGACGCCTTGCATTGACGTCATGTTGCTATTAGCAACGACTGATACTATAGCTTCTGGAGCACACACGTGGAGCACAGAACCCCCCGTTTGCCGTTAAAAGCACGTGTTATCTTTCTCTTTAATTTAGAGCTTCCTTATTTTTATTATTATAGTGCAAATAAGTTTAAAAAATCAAATGGAGAGCACCATATTTCGCCTTATATTTGGGCGCCATATGAAGCGATTTCAGACATGTGACGTCATGTGCAACCCGTCTATAACATACTTACAGTTTTAACGCTTTTAATCGGTAGTTTTGTAGTTGCCAACTTTTAGACTTTTTTCTTACCACTATTTTTGAAAAGCATTTTTCGTCTTACCTGTCACCAAATGTCGATGATTAAACAAGGTGAAGATTGCAATTAAAGTATAGTAGCAGAAAAGCTTAAAAGTTGTCATACCACTACCATACTTAATTTATAAACGTTCTTTTTCTATGTTAAAATTGAAATGCATATTAACTCACGAGATTCAACATTTAATTTACTATTTATTAATTTCGAAATAATTAATTATAGGAATATGTTAAAAATTTATAAAAGATCTTGTTACAGACAAAGTAATAGATTTGCCTCAAATTTCTCAATGTACTCCTAGAATTTTTTAGGTTATTTTTCGGTTTCTTATTTTCTTGGTAAATATTTTATTATGAAGTATTTGATTTAGTACTGTTTGGTAATTTTCATTTCTGTATCTAACCATGCCATTTTAATTGTTTTATTTGTTTGTTTTTTGTGTGACTGAAGAAGGAGGGGGGGACGTGCTTTCTTTGCTCTTTTTTTTTTTTTAGTTCAATGCCAATAGTATGCCAAAGCTTGGAGATGTATTTCATACCGAAGTACCCACATAAATAGAAAAAAAAAACACGTGTGTTTATTTCTTCTGTTATTTCTCTTTTATTGATCTGAAGACTAATGAATAGGTTCGTCTTTTATAAATCCTTGAACTTTAAACATCTGAATGCTAAAGTGTTGGTGTTGTTCATTACGTTGATATTTGCAAGTCAAGCATTTAATAAAAATTACATTATAAAAATATAAAACAGTGAAGATCAGTCCAGCTCTATGGATTTTTGTGATAAAGTTTATTAAAATTATAGATATTAAGCGAGTATGTATGACCATTGGAAAATCAGAAAATATTACAACCTTGCTGTTCCTAGAAATAAAATATTGTGGGGGAATTATTAGACAACGCTTTCAATTCTTATTTTACTGCCATTAAAAAAACCTTCAACGGCTCTGCAGAAAAGTAAGACCTGATTTTTGCCTAACTTTATTCCTAAACTTTAGTTTAATAAATAAATATGTAATATTAAGAATAATACTTATCCTTTAATAACACATGTGTCGACATCTGTAATTAGAAATATAAAATATGAATGTTGTAATGACAACATAACTTTTTCCTTTGAAAAGCCTGATTTATTTGAAACAATTGTTATACGAATCGCTTTAATAATCGTGTCTGTATATAGAGAAATGATTGAAATACCACTTTGTCTATGTTTTCTTAAATAAAATTAGAAAAAGAAAGGGCTATAATTTATAGTCTTAAAGTTATCGAAAGAACTAGATCTAAAATGTTTGTATAACGATATTTTCCTTAATTACGTTCAGATTGACATGAAACCCTGATTTCTTAAAAAATGATTTCGACGATTTCCCAAAAACGATGCGAAACGAAAAAAAAAACCATATTTATGCCATTCTACATTTTCCGAAACTTTATCAACACTATTCTGAGAACTCCTCTACTATGGGAAGGAGTTCTTGTTTTATTTACTTCGTTAAGCTTTTCAAGTGGAATAGACAAGTTTTATTCTTATCTTGGAATTGGAGAAGAGACAGGGAATATGCTGTTATCTATTATGTTCTTGAATGGGTTGGTGAAACATCTGCAAATCATTAAGTGTTTGCGCATACTTGAAAATTATCAGTGGTTCTACAGAGAGAATCCTTTATAGTTTGAGATTTTAAAAGCTTTTTTATTTTAAAAATTAAAGCTATCTGGATTTTTAATTTATAATTTCTTCAAAGAAATACTTACAATAATATTTTAAACGCATATCATAGAGTCAATGATATATCTAATAGTCTCAACTTCGCATTTTTGGCTTATATAACCTTTTAGTTTTATTTTTTTTTTCCAATGACATTTTAATTTCAATATAATTACCGCACAAGACTTACAATTAAAAAAAAAAAAAAATTGAAATTATTTTAAATTCGAAAAACAAAGCCACAAATTACCTTATATATATATATATATATATATATATATATATATATATATATATATATATATATATATATGTATATATATATATATATATATATATATATGTATATATATATATATATATATACATATATATATATATATATATATATATATATATATATATATATATATATATATGTATATATATATATATATACATATATATATATATATATACACACACATATATATATATATATATATATATATATATACTGATCTTACTTCCAAATTTAAATTTATTGTAATACAGATAACTTCGTATAATTATAATTCAAATAATGTGTGTAAATTTTATGTTGAATTACTCAATTTATGTACGTATGCTCTTATATCAAATTAAAATTGTTCATTTTGTGAATTAGATTTCTTTAAGATTAAACTTTTATTTTACAATATTTCTGTAATAAAGAAAAATGAACTGCTCTAAATGTGTAAATATATGTGTATATAAATGTGTGTCTTAAATATATAATTGAAAGTAAGCTGTAAATAAGTTTGAACATAAAATTTTGGTGAAAATAAAATAATTTAATTTGGAATTCTTTGCATTCAATAATAAACTTTTTGAAATGTAGCACAAAGTTACCCTTTTAGTTTTAGAAAATATTTTTCCATATCAAGAAAACTAGGGGATCGTACCCGGACTTCCCGAGTTACAGAATATAGGTGAAAACCATTTTTTAATTGAAAAGTATTTTTTTTTTTTTTTTTTTACATGCAATGTATTTTTTAGATTGCCCACTAACAATAATAGAGCATTTTTCATATGAAAAATATGAATTATACAATCAAATAAACTTTTGAAATTTATCAAAAGCGATTTTTTTTGTATTATCCTCATGCTAAGAGTTATTAGCCCAAGATTTTGCTGCTTTCTGCATCCTTTTATTTTCTGAGGATTTGAGAGCTTTAAGCGCGTAGTTCAATTACATGTCTGTTAAATTAGTGTTTTATTTATATTATTTTATTTATTTAATCATATATAAAGTTTTATTTTTGTTTACAGAATATTAGTCGCAAGAAAATGATAAACTCTTCATGTTGTTTTAAGTGCAAACGGATTAATCTTTCTTAATCGAGTTCCACGCGACAGAGATAAATTTAAAAATTAACCTCTCATACCCGCAATCACCCTTTTTAAAAAATTGGCATTTTAATTTGATCATTTTAAAATCATTTAAACTCAAAACTTAAAGTCACGATTGTCAGCAAAATCTTTGCATGTGAAAAGTCGCACTCTTAACTCGAGTTTCTAATCTCAGTACCGGAGAGTAAAAATTACCGTGATTTATGGGGGATTTTTTACGCATTTGTGTTAAAAAGTTTAGTTTTATCTAAGAAAATCATTGTTTTTTTAAAAATATAACGTCATTTTCACATACTTAAGCATTTCACTTAGTGTCTGAAACTTAGTACACATACAGAAGGGAAAGAAAATATGGAAACTTTATGAGGAAAATGCATGTTTTCAAAAGCAGTAAGTAATTTTCCGTTCAAAATATTATGTCCCTAATGGAATTTTGCACCATAAAATCCCATACATTTTTTTTTTTTTATCAACAGTTTTGAATTTTTATCAGATAATCACATGAATAAAGATGAATAAACCTCATTACTTCTCTCTTCTCTGCAATAATGAAAGCTATCTCATTACCATCATTTTGAAGAAATTTCATAGAATACTTTTAAAATTAAAATATAATGATGAGATATTTAAAAAACAGCTAGTGCGGAGACATCTACAAAAGAACAGCTTTCAGTTAAAAAAATTATTAGTAAATTTGATTCAGCAGAAAGCTCAGGGCAGATGACTAAAAAAAATTCTTGTGTTTTTAAATATATAGATTATATAAAATAATAAAAAATTAAATTAAGCAAATTATGTTATTTTGATAAAATTACAGTAATATGTCTTAAAGAATAGCAATAAAAATTTTATTAGTAGAGAGAATTTTGGACAAAAACTTGGGGAACTTGATATTATTTTAAACCTCGAATTATTGCCAAGATTTTCTTTGATAGCTTGTCTAACTCGGCGAAGCAAGAAGCTCGGCAAAACAAACTCGGATATCTAATGATTTATATCACTCCATTTTTTTGTTTATAATAGCACCATGTTTTGGCAGAAATTATTCATTTATATTTTTCAAAATTCCGAAAATTTAATTACATACGGATTAATTTAAATTGCAATAAACTAAAAATACTTTAATTATAAATAAAAACGAAATAAAGCCAAAACTCACCCAGTTTTATGACAGACTATATTATTGACATAGCATGTATTTTAATTTCATTTTTTTTTTCAGTTTTTATGAGAAAATGGCAACAGAAAGGTACAGCAATCTACTATTTTCCTGTTTTTTTCCCCTTACTTTCAACAGAAATGGCGAACTTCAGTTGCCACGATTACAAAAAAATGTAATAAATACTACAAAAAAAATTAATATCTTAAAATTAAATTGAGATACAGCTTTCAAACAAATTGCATTTAAAAGAGCATTTTTTTTCCCTTATATGACGCGACGGTGTAAAAATTTAAAATGTGCGATATTTAGAAATTTAAAAATTTGCAGTAGAGAAAATTGAGAAACCAAAATTTTATTTCGAATTTCAAAGTGTTTTACCATTTGCAAAATGACTTATGCGTTATGCACAGATATGTTTGTCCTTTATAATATAGATAGATATACATTTGAATTAATATTTATATTTGAATTAGTACTTTTTTTTCAAATTTTGTCTATAATTTGAAGTATCAAAATAAATAAATATATAAAATAGAGGGTGGGGGGAAGACAATGAAAGAAAACAGAAAATTAAAGAGAAGAAAGGAAGTCTTGAATATGTCCATAAATTATATCGTGTTGAAGGCCAAATATTTTTTTTTTTTTTAAGTATGAAGAAAGAGAGTGGCGGATAGTAAAATTTTATTTCTTTCACTGTACATAAGGATGATTTCTTTTCACATTCCATTTCGATTTTTTAAATATTTTTTTCCCTTGCAAGAGGTTCTCCAAAATAATTTATTTGTTGAGTAAATGATTATCGTATGTTTCTTTCTATCGCCGTGTGTTTTTATTCAATTTGTGTTTCTTCAAAAAATAAATAATGGGACAAAGTTGTAGTAGTCCTGGGGGAAAAAAAGGTGGGGGGATAGTCATGAACATTAGGTTCTGTGTCACACATAGGGCAAATATGATTTTGAATCTTACTTTTCATTTTGTATTCCAGAGAATGTAACTGAAAATTTAAATTTAATTTTTAAAATTTAAATTTAATTTTTAAAATTTAAATTTAATTTTAAAAATTTAAATAAAAATTTTTTAATTCAAATTGTTTAAATAAATAAATAATATATATATATTTTTTTTTTGTACGCAGTTATTCAAAATGAAAAGAAATTCATTTTACGTAATTTATGTTAAAACAATTTTAACATTTTTTTACTCCAAATACAACTTTAACTAGAATGAAAAATCATGGTTTATGCATAGATTATGAAACATTTTCTTATACTACCAAGAATGTTCTATTATAATATATATATATATATATATATATATATATTTCATACAAAGAACAGAGTTACGTAAATAAACATTTTAGAAAATACTTAACAAATTTAAAAGCCTTTTTTCAGTAATTACTGTCTACAGCAGGGTTGGCGAACCTTTTTATAGTCGCGTGCCAATTTTTTTTCAAAAAATATTTTACTTGACCTTGACGTGCCAACTAAAAAACAAATAAAGTGGATTGAAATATAATGAATCAAAACTACTTGAAAATTACTTATTAAGATATTTCCTAAAATGAGTAACATACATGTAAGTATTAAGCTGCAATAATTATAGAAACAATTATATTTTAGAAATTAATTAAAAACATAATGTGATTAATTGTTGTATCTTGGATGAAAAATAATTAATATCATGTTCATGATCAGTTAATTTTAACAGAAGGCAAACTAAATGAATTTATATGGCAACCACTCTTTATTTAATTTTTTTTTTTTGTATTATACATTTACGAAAATGATGACTCACATAGTATAAATAGTAGAAAAAATTATTAAAATTTGAAAAAAGGCAGTTTATTTAAATAGCTCTAAAATTAATTTCCAAGTTGCCATAATTTACCAACGGTAATAATCTTTCTATTTTGATAGTTTTCAAATATTTTCTTTGTTTGGTAAATTTTCGAAACCATATTGAATAAGATTAAAATTCTTCAATTTGCAATTAATCGAATTTAGAATCGAATCAGATCATCTAAGTTCGTGTATTTTGTATAAAATCGTTGTGTCTCCATTTAGAGACATAATTATAATTAACGCCGCGCCGTGCCAAAATTATTCTTTGGCGTGCCGAAAGTGGCACGCGTGCCATAGGTTCGCCGACCCTGGTCTATAGATTCACTCACGGGAACTGAATCCGTTTGCTAATGTGAATCCTACGGGAGTTTTTTTTTTTTTTTTTTTTTTTTACTCGTTTGCAGTTTAATTTTTTTAATGATTTTCATTTGCATTGGATACCCTAGATTGATTTTCACAATGCCCGTTTTTTACTTTGCGATTTTGTTGGCAGTCTTTTTTATTTATTTACTTATGAGGATACGCAGACTTTCGAAACAGGTTCCGAGAAAGTGTAGTTATCCAAGTTGAAAAAAAAGAGTAAATAAAATTGGAAAAGCAAAAAAACAGCCATTGTAGAGATGGGTCTCAGCTATCCAATGCAAAAATCATTTAAAAAAAAATTAAATGTAAACGAGATATTAAAAAAAAAAAAAAATTCTTTTATAGGATTAACATTAGAAAGCAGGTGTTTTCACGTGAGTAAATAATTTCTCAACACACAAATTTTTCAGTATATAATTTTTTATTCTTTTTCCTTTTTTTTCACATACCACACAGTAAAACTGACAGTGTAATTAAGGCAGTTCTCAAATCCAAAAGGTCAACTTTATGACATTTTTTTATGACTTTATTTTTTTTTTTTTTCGGAAATGCATGTTGTTGTTCAGAAACTGTGTAATCGAGCTGTTTTTTCCGGGTTTTTTTATTTTTTTTGGAAGCGCAATAGATCTTTCAAAAATAGTGTCAAAGTTAGCGTTTTGAACCGAATTTCCGTGCAAAAGAGGAATATCCACTCTAGAAACGGTGAAAAATGTGTCTGCTATGTGATCAAAATCGCATCCATAGTCAGGCTTTCCAATTTTATCTTTCCGTTAAAAAATGAATTTGTAAATGGGTCAAAACGTTTTGCGCTTGTTGAGCAGATCAGTTGAGCACAAATAGAGCGCCTTAAAGGAGAGAAGACATAAAACAATTGAAAAAGGGTTTTCTGGCAATTACCGTTCATTAACGACAATATTTTGTGTATCCATATCTTTTGTGCAGTTCTATATATGAATTTATTTATATTATATTCACACAGTAAAACCTAGCTGTGCTAAAAGACGAATAATATTCTTGAAAACGCATTTTCCTGAAGTCACGCATACAAAAATTAAATAACTCAAATAGTTGCATTGTATATGATCTATAGAATTCATTCATACCACATAATGTAATAGAAATTATTTAAGATCGAAAATGCGCGTACTGTAATGTTGCTTATAGACTGTTAAGTCTGTTCTCAACTGTTCTTCTGAAGAAGCGCAAAACGTTTTGACACATTTACAAATCCATTTTTTTTTAACGGAAAGATAAAAAATTGGAAAGCCTGATCATGGAAGCTATTTGGAATCGAACTGTTTTTCCATTTTTGGTCAATCAATTACTAATTGAGTTGAAAGCAATTTTGATCAGGCGACAAACACGTTTTTTATTCTTTCTTGAGTGTTTTTTCCCTTTTCGCGCAGAAATTCGTTTCAAAACGCTCACGTTGACACTATTTTCTGAAAGATCTATTGCGTTTGAAAAAAAAAATAAATAAAAGGAAAAAATTGCTTGATTACATAGTTTGTGAACAACAACAACTGATAGTTTCATGCATTTCCGAACAAAAATAAATTAAAACTTATGTCATAAAGTAGCCCTTTTGGATTTGAGAACAGCCTTAAAGAAAATTTATATTATACATGCCCTATGGTTTTCATCGCCTCCATGAAAATGGCGTTTTTTTTTCAGCGTGTGTAACGGTCCTTTGAAATTTGGTACCAATAATTTTTTTAAAATTTTTTCCGCTTTAATTGTCTGAGATTAAACAAGACAAAGAAATCTTTTATAAAATACTGGTGTCTAAATTTAGGGAACATACATACGTTTAAAAAAATCTGCTCTCGGCATATGCGGTTTTTGTGTCAGCGCTCAGGCCTCGTATGTCAGGCCGGTGTGTTTTCTGTGGTTGACGTTATCCCCCTCCTCAATAACATATATCAATTTCACAAAACACTTTTCAAAGAATCAATGTACACTGTTAAAAATTTTGCAGCATTCTGGCAGGTCATTCGACCGTTTTTTGAAAAAACGGTTTCATAACCATGATTTAACTATATTCTGACCATAAAATGGCCAATAATATGGTCTGAATTGTGCTAAATTCACGGTTGTGTAACCGTTTTCGGAAAAAACGGTCAAATGACCTGCCAGAATGCTGCAAATTTTTAACAGTGTATACCGAGAGTAATGCAATGGAATTTTTTTGTGAATCTTGTAAATAAACGATAGAAGCTACTCAATCGGTATTCTATATTAAGCGTATTGCACTACGGTGATATATATCAATTTCATTATGTTTGAAGTAGTGTAACATTATTAAAATACAATGTAAAGAATTTTCTTCCCGGAGGGCATAATTTAACAGAATAGTTTAATGTATATCTGTAAACGAACTACATGTGCTACACGCTTCATTTTCATTAAAGAATATAGTAAATCATAATAATGTATATAAATAGTGTGGCAATCCAAGTTTATTTACGAGCAAACGGGATAACGAACTGAAGTAAACATTTTTCCGCAATATTAGAAAGTGTTAAAATATTGAATTTTAATTTTCTATTTTTTATGCTGCTGCAAATTTTATAGAGATTGCAGATATTTTAAAATAACATCGCCGTTATTCAATAAAATCTGTATTCTATTTTTAAAAATATTTTAGAATTATCATAAATAAGACTATATTAAAAACTCCAAATTAAACTTCTATCACCTTTTTTTTAAAAAAATGAGAAAATGAAACTATTATTTTTTTTTTCTAAACACTCAACTATGTTAATGTATTTTAATCGGCGGTTCAGTAAAAAAAAAAAATACATATACCGTATTTTATGGAAAAAAACGCTGCACTCCTCAAATTGGCCTGAATAAGCATGGTCATAGTTTTAAGGCGGTTCTCAACTGAGCTGCTCAACAAGCGAAAACGTTTTGACACATTTACAGAATCATTTTTTAACAGAAAGATATAAAATTGAAAGATCTGACTGTGGAAGCCATTTGAAATCGAACTGTGTTTTCGATTTCTTGATAAATAAATTACCTATTGAATTATAAGCGATTTTGATTACGTGACAAACACGCTTTTCACCCTTTCTTGGGTGATTATTCTTCTTTCGCGCGGAAATTCGGTTCAAAACGCCCACTGGCCCACTTTGACACTATTTTCTAATAGATCTATTGCGTTTGAAAAATAAATAAATAAATAAATAAATAAACGAAAAAAACAGCTTTATTTCATAGTTTCTGAGCAACAACATCTGCTCGATTCATGCATTTCCGAAAAAAAAAAAAGTTAAAACTTATGTCATAAAGTTATCCTTTTGGATTTGAGAACAGCCTTAAGAAAAAATACTAGTAGGACAATAGTAGAAAAAATGATAAATTGGTTGATAGGAGTACTTCTTTGCAAACTTTTACTTTGTCTAAAAGAGAATGCACTAAATTGGTCATCGTTAATGGTTTTAACATGCCACATTACGAGGAAAACGTTAAAAGTGTTTGTTCTCAAATCCGAAAGGGCAAATTTCTGACATAAGTTTTAGTTTATTTTTGTTCGAAAATGCATGAAATTAGCTGGTGTTGTTGTTCAGAAACTATGTAATCGAGCTGTTTTTTCATTTTTTTTGGAAACGCAATACATTTTTCAGAAAATAGTGTCAAAGTGGCCGTTTTGAACCGAATTTCCGCGCAAAAGGAGAAAAAACACTCAAAAGCGGACCAAAAATGTGTTTGTCACGCGATCAAAATCGCTTATAACTCAATAGGTATTTATTGATCAAAAAATGGAAAACACAGTTCAATTCCAAATCGCTTTCACGGTCAAGCTTTCAAATTTTATATCTTTCCGTTACAAAATGAATTTGTAAATGTGTCAAAACGTTTTGTGCTTGTTGAGCAGAGCAGTTAAGAACAGCTTTAATAATTTTTTTTAAAACAATGGCGTACAAATAAATTTTAATCATTAGTTTTCTAATGATATAGTTTGTTTTTTGCATGGGTGTGTGTGTGTGTGGGGGGGGGGGGGCGTGTACTGGAAGCAGAAAGGGGGGAAGGGGGGGGGGGCGATATGAATCTTGCAACCTGAATAAAATTATTTCCATAAATAGTTTACAAGTTTTTTCACAACTTTGTCGGACTTTTGATCTTCAACTGGAGTCAATAATTTCGTATTTGTAAAGAGGTCATCCCCAAATCTAATCAGATAATTGTCAATGTGAATGAAAAACGAAGATGGGTGAAGTGGGCAGGGGGGATAATGGTATTGGAGGATTCTCGCAGTGCTCAGTATCAGGAGTTGTCGGTCTGCATTGATGTCCCTTTTGTTGATATATTTTGCATTCGACTGCAGACGATATATCAGCCATCTGAGGACCCCTACTAACCAAGATATGTGACAGTTATGACAATTACCATGAATATCTTTAAAGACTTTATTTACTGACTAATGGAAACATGCTGTTGTTAGTTGTCATGTGAGAAAAAAATGACCAGGCTTTAAAACTGAAACATCTGGACATTTTTTTAAAACTGAGACTGTGGTGTATAAAGATCTTTTCCGGAAAGCTTGTGATGTCTTTCCCTTAGGATCAGGAGGGGGACAATAGTTTTCGGTTAAAGCATTCCAAGTAAAACTAAAGTATGCGTGTGAAAGAACAAAAGATAGTGGGGTAATTTTTTGAAACAGCAAGTAAACACCTCTTTCTTCCCTTTCAGTTCACCCCTTTAATTCCTTTCAATTGTTTTTTTAAATGCCCTTTGTCAAAAAAAGACTTAAATAGTTTAAAAAAATCAATTCTTTAATTCATAAAATTGTTAATTTATTAATGTGTTTCTTTTATTTCAAGCATTTAATATATCAGGAAGGTCTTCGTCCCCTCACGTCCTTAGCATCCCCCTTGAAAAAAAAACAGTAAGGGGACGCTTTAAATAAAATAAAAAAGTGGGGGACGCCGTCCCCCTGCGTCCCCCCTCCACTACACCACTATGGGGCATCTTTAGCGAAAAGAATATGTGCACTGTTACTACAGAAGTTACTACACAAAATAAATGAAACATTCTGCATTTCGAAAACAGCACATAATTTCGCTGTCCAAAATCCGTCTTGAATAACACATTACTCATTACTCTAATTTAAATTAGTTAAAATTAATGTTTTTCTAGGGCTTCACATTTAGAAATTTACTTTTTTTAAATAGATGCTAATGTAATGACAGATATGATAGCGTTACAAAATTACAAAGTTTATAATGTTCATATTCTACTTACCAAAAGTTTATGCGCAGTCTTTTTTTTTAAATCCAATAAGACAAGTTAATCCATAAATGTGTATAGATTAAAAACCACTTATACGCAGTGGTGTATTCAAGGGGTGGGCTGATCGGGCTACAGCCCCTTCCGAAATTTTCATAAAATATCAAGGTTATTTACGAAAGTTTAGAAAAATTTAATGAAACCTGCTAAGATGAAATTCAAATAGAGCCAGAAAAATACTCCATTTGAGACAAGTTTTCATCTTAGAAAACGCGATATTTCCTAGAGACCACGGAATAGCCATTTCAGCGAATTTTTCCGTTATATACAGGCTATCTTTAAACGCGTTTTATCATGTAAAATGTGATATGTGGTGATTAGAAGAGTATTATTAATTTGACAGAATTCAAAGAAGGTAAAAAAAAATCTTCTGTCATGCAGAATACTAGCATTTTAGAATAAAAATGAAAGAAAATGTGCAAAAAGTGCAAAATTTGAAATAGTTATTTATAAACAGTCTTTCTCTTTTATTCTCTCTATCTTATTATTATTATTTTTTTTAATGAAAAAAAAAATACACGTCTTTCTTGTCTATATGCTTTCCATTGCAACCAATATTGAATTTATAAAGGTTACTTCAGTTTTGTTTTTAGAGATAAATTCTCGGCATGAAAATCGCACGAGATTCTTTATTTTGATTCCAATTACACCAATCACGATTTTGCTCAATATTAAATAAGACATTTAAATCAGAGGATTGCATTCTTAAAATCATTTATACGAGTGTAAAACTGCAGTCAAGGTTCGTTTTATATATTTCAATTAACATTTTTTTATCTTATATATTATTTACTTGTACACATTATTATACATATATAAAGATCTTTTAAATAATATTATAAAAGTGGGACGCTTTATAACTTACTTCGAGGGGAGGGGGAATCTCGGGTTTATCGGGGGTTCTGGTGAATAGTGTACGGAGAACAGTTTTTAAATAAAAACACAAAAACTTTTAAGATATTACCATTACGTTTTTTGAGCAGGATACTTTTTTCTTTCTTTCTTTTTTTTTTTTTTTTTTTTTTTTTTTTCTAGCTTTATCTTTGACTCTCATATGTGACTCAGAAAAATATATTGAATTTTATATTTTTAAGGTTTAATAAAGTATTATTAATGTTTTCCACATTTTTATAAAGTAGAAACAAAATAACAAATAAAAAAAAACATATATTAAAGTTAATATTATAAAATCCAAAACAAATTTGCATGCTCTTTTAAGGGTGCGCGGTAAAAAGGTCAACGGTAAAAAGGGCAACGGAAAAAAGGTCAACAGGTAAAAAAGGGAACGGTAAAAAGGTCAACCGGTAAAAAGGTCAACGGTAAAAAAGGCAACAGTAAAATAACAATAATTAAAAATTGAGATTATTAGTTAATGAGGTACCTATATATTGAGTTATAGAAAATCGATTCAATGTTTCAAGTAAAGCAAATGCTGAACACGTGTATCGGTTATTTCAACTCGTTATATGAATAGCTTATGTAAAAGGACAGCGAATTTAATATATTTATGGAAACCTTGACCAAGGACGGTAGGCGGAAAAAATCACCCCCACCCCCCAAAAAATATCTCCTTGAAAAAAGGGCTCACATTAACTAGGGTGGAAAGGGTCCACACATTTATGAATAATTATATACAAGAGCAGCTGATTATAATAAAAGTTAAGTTTTTCCACTGTCAGTTTTTTACAGCGTAGAGGGTAGGGGGTACAGAGTTAATCGGTAGGTTATACAATTCTAAGATTTCGTCAAAGAAAACATAATTTTAACATTTCATTAAAGGAAGTTAAGTTTAACATGCCTTACTTCTACAAGGGGACCTTGGGTAGTACTAATTACGCTATAGTTTCGCCTAACAATTTCTCTTTATGATACAATAAACCATCTACAATATAATAATCCCCTTTATCTATTTTAGCTAATTCCCAAATTCTCTCTAAATTTTTGCATTCCAATTGGGATTTCTTAAACATATCTGAATTGCTAACGATAACTTTATTATTTTCCTCCACTTCCGTTTTTTCTGCATTCTGACTTTATAAATTTTCCGATCTCGCTTCTATTGCGTAAACATTACAATTATCGCTGCTTCTATCTTTCTTTTCACTCGAGTTATCAATACTAAGTTCCGAACTTTCTAATTCTTGGGTTTCTAACAATGGCTCCTCGCGATTAACCCCTGATAACTCATTAATCACATCGGGATGTAAAATTACCTGCTCATTAATATTATCGGTCACCGCGCAAAGTACTTCCTGATAAATTATATTAGTTTGTCCGAATTGCGGAATAGCTAATGGTAATTTAACCAACGGTGATTTAACTGCTTCACCAAATAATCCTTGTAAATAAATACTACCCGCTCCTTTTAATTTCCCTTCCGGTACCAAATCTTTACGAATAACACTAATTTCACATCCAGAATCAACCAATCCTTTTGCTTTTTTCCCATTTACCCTAACTTCAATTTTATCGAGTTTATTTAATTTCTTACCAATAACAGTAGTTCGCTGTTCGGCCTTTGCCGATATCCTCGCCACAATAGTTCCTTTAGGTAACTCTTTGTTTCCTTTCACGACAATCTTATTTACACCCGCTTTCTGTTCACGCCCTTTACTACTATTATTATTTCCCTCATTACCCACTTTAATACAAAAACGTTGGTAATGACCTCTTATACCACATTTGAAGCATCTAGGGCATCTAATCTCTTAAACTCAGTTTTTCTATCCGAAAAAGAATTAATCTCATTATTCCCGTTTTGCCTCCAATTACCACTAAATTTACTATCCTCCCTCGGTCTCACTTTTTCACTGTTTACATACCTATCTTTACCTTAAATCTTTTATACGTAACGGCATAAGACTTATGTTTAGCGTCAAAATAATTGTCACATTCTTTAACAATTTTAGAAGCTTCTAACCATTTACTCTGCTGGGTTAACCCAATATATGATGCGGTTTCTTCATCTAATGTGTTTAATATCTTATCCGTAATTATTAACTGGTTGACCTTTTCATATGAGCCAGCACCCCTAATCATACAATAATTTTCCTATGTTGCTATTAAACGCGATACAAATAGTACACGAGTTTCATTCTGGTTTGTCCTAGCCTTCTTAAAATTTTCCAAACACGCCTTCGGTGTCGGCTCATGTTCCCTTAGAACTAACTTCTTTAATTCCTCATAACTCTCAATTTGTTCCTTAGTAGTATAAATTAACAAATTATCTGCCTTATCTCCTAACATATTTAGTAGAATTTCGGCCTGCTGGTTTTCCGGTACATTTCTAGTTTTGAATGACCTTTCTAAACTGTTGAAAAATGAATCCCATCCCTTCTGGTACTTTGATAGACAGAGTTTTAACACTTTTGATCAATTTTTCTATGTTACTTTCATTATTAGATTCCCTAGACCCATTAGAGTTATTTGTCGAACCTTGTATCCTTAGCCTCACCATTTCTAATTCATGTTCCATCCTCAATTTTTCAGACCTCTCTTCTCTTTCTAACTTTTCCCGTACTACACTTTCTTCTCTTTCGCGCTCTAATTTTTCGTGTTTTTCTAACTTTTCGCGCTCTAATTTTTCCTCTTTTTCTTCGCGCTCTATTTTTTCCTGTTTTTCTAACTTTTCGCGCTCTAATCGTTCCGCAACAATAGTGTTAGATAATTCCATAATAGCCCCCTTTTCATATTCATCGCTGTCCATTATCTTTTTCTTAAGCTGAAATCTGGTATCATCTTCAGTGAATTCAACCCCCAATTTTTCGGCTATAATCTGAAGATCCACCCTTTTCAGTTTCAATAAGAAAGCCATACCTTCACCGATTACTGTTACTCCTCTACAATAATATTTAAACCTACCAAATTAATATTTCCTAAATTTCTACTTTAGCACTGTTACCTCCACTTATTATACTTATTAATACATTTCAGATAATCGATGTTTTCTATTTCTAATTTAACCTACAGTATAATCTTGATTTTCCTCAACCATTAATATCACACAATTTACTTTCAATAAAACAAAAGGTAAAACAATAATTTCGATTTGATTACTATGCAATACAGATTCCAGTTTATACATTAGATAATAGCATACGATTTACATAATAATACTGATACGTTGCAAATTGAATAAAAGTATTGATGTCAATAGAAACATCCACATAAAGAAATATTTTATAACATACACATATAAATTTCTACAATTATCCTCAATAAAATATTTCCAAATTCGATACTGGTTCTCACACTTAAAACAAACACAATCAAACCCTTCACTTTTTTTTCCACTGTGAGCCACCCCCCCCCTTTTTTTTTTCCTCTGTGAGCCTTTTTTTTCGAAATTTACTTCTAGCCAATTAAAATTCTAAGCAAATGTTCATTACTCGTTTGTTATCAACTCTTCAAACTTAAAACAGTATTGCTCCATTTAAATATTAATTTAATAATAATTTAAATTTAAGTAAATTCAATTATTCCTTCCAACTATTATTAACACAATGCATTAATTTTGTTCACTACCATTATTAGTAAAAAAAATAGAAAATCAATATTAGTATAAGTTATTATGACCTTTTCTTAAAACAACAGTAAATATGGCTATTAATATCTCCTACCTATCTGAACACAATTATTTGATTGCACATAAATTATCTAGACAATTTATCTTAAATTACTATCAATTATACAACAACAAGTACATTTGGTTCGAGAATGTCAGCAGACAGAAATGATCAAAACACCTTACCTTATACTTTATCTGCTGGGGTACTCCGCTGCTTACACGTATTTTTACGATGAATTCAATATTTCACACTTTAAAGTCACTTTGATGATATTCAACACTCAGGCTGTAATACACTGTAATTTGATTCACTGTAGCGATGATAGGGCACAAACACTATTTCGGTTCGCCGTAACGACGATAGGACACAACACTTTAGTTTGGTTCGCTGTAACGACAATAGGACACACAGCTTTAGTTCGGTTCGCTGTAACGATGATAGGGCATACACTCTCTGTATTTCTGCTCGACGCTTGGTTTTTATCTCTCTAAAATTCCGCTCGATGATCCGGCATCTCCATGCAAGAATTCCACTGGGTGCTCCGGCACTAACACACTGCAACACGGCTCGCTGGTCACTGGTCTGAGATGATTCTATCCCGTCGCTGCCACCAATTTGTCGGAGTTTCCTCTTAGTCCGCACAACTTTGAAGAAATTCCGTGCTATTTATATGCTGCCACCACCGATATGATTACGTGATATCGGTCACGCACTGAGAGGATTGTTTAAACGAAAACCAACGCTTTCAATTAACTAAATTAACAGTTTATTTACAAACTATTTACACAATACAAAACACTATTTACACATAAAACTCGGATGTAGGTGATCCGGTTCATCATTAAATTAAATACAGTAAAGCTGGGTGTGTACTGTTAAAACTACGTTATATCACTCTCACTCTATACTCGTTAAATTAGCTTTTCCGGAGATCAATCTCAATCTCCCAACACATGGGCTGTAAGCCTAAGCTCTGCGAGCCTCACTCAATCCTACGCTCTATATAAGAGCTATCCACGGGAACTCCTGTCCACTATGCGCTCTCGGCTCCAACTGCCACGCTTCGTGCCAAAAATGACTGCTTTACGCATCCTCTGCTTTTACTCAACGTAACCCCCCAGGGTTTCTACCAGGCTCGCATTCCAAGCTCTTTTCCCCGTTCGTGGAATGCCTTTGTCTCCCTATCTTCAACAGACATATCAAAAGGTCGGCACACCCCTCTCCAACCATCTTTTTTCCCCCTTCATTCCATCTGTACATTTTCACCGGCTCAATCCAGTTTCAGATAAAGAAAGAATGTTACTTTGAAATGCCAGTACACAGGCCATGCAATATATAATATATTAAGACAAAAATTATTTAGAACCTAGTTCTAATAGCAGATGTTTCTCAGAACCTGACACACTATGAATGACCTACTCAAGCTCCAGATAGACGCATCAGTCTACTCACGGACTTTTTGTTCTGGTCAGGCGGCGCTTTCTTGGGGTTACACGGCGTTATTCATCCGACTAAAACCGAATCTTTTGGTTGCATTGAAAGGATCAGAAATTATCTAACATCCATTTCTGAAACAACGAATATTGATTACAGTTCATTGTACAATAAAGAATTGTAGGAAGCACATCTAGAGATAAACAAACATTAATTCATCAATGCTTCATGTAACAATAAAAAACAAGTCATCATAAATCTGATTTTTATTCTTTTTAATTTTGTTTTTGTGTTTATTTTGTTTAATAATAATGTTTTATTGCTTAAAACTGCAAGAACAGTTGTGAATTTAAAATTGTCTTAAAATAATTAAAAGTACAGATTTTTGTAAACATACCATGTTTACTCGCGTAATAGTCGCCCTCGCGTAACAGTCGCACCCCCATTTTGAAGCAGAAAAAAATCGTCAAAATATTTTCTACGCATAAAAGTCGCAGTCGCGTATTTGACTTTCATCTAGAATAAAGAAAATTATCAGCAGTACTTTTCCCAGAACTAGTACTCATAATGGATTCATCTGTTCTGTCACTCCCATTTGTTATATACCCAATGGTCACTCCGTTCTTTAGACACCGATTCACATTACAATAGTAATTCTGGTATCTTCAGTGAAAGTGATTTATTATGAGAATTTTTTATCAAAATTTTTACAAATATCATTTGTAAATTTTATGTCTATAAAAATATTACCATAAAAAGAAAAATGGTATTTAATAAACAGCACACTAATCTGGAAACATTTAGTATGTTACTAAATTTATTATAATGTGTTTTTTTTTATACCAGTAATGTTTTAGCATTAGAGTGTACAATATTGTGTAGTAGATTTCCTCGCAAAATAGTCGCATCTATATTTTCACAATGAAGAATTGGCAAAAACAGTGCGACTATTACGCGAGTTAACATGTTATTTCTCTCCAACTCCAGTTACCGCGACAATCCGCTTATGACGACACTTTTTTCTGGTCTTTAGAGTGTCTGGATAACGAGGTTCGACTGTACTACGATTAGATAAAGAACAAACTATTAACTTTATCTCCTTTGAAATCGCATTTTACGGTAGGTGTGGGGGAGGGTATGCATGTAAGTTAAAAAAGGAAAAAAAAACTGTCTGGATATATTTTTACTGACTGTACAAATAAATTTATACCATAGGAAAGACTGGGGATACTTGGTCCCTGATCATAATGTATACTAAAATCAATATGCAGAGTTTTGTAATATGGCAGTACATTTTAAGATGCATTATTTTAGATAATCTAGCAACATAAAATCATTTACAACCATTTTATTTCAGCATAAAAAGGAAATATTTAAATGTTGCAAGTTCAACTTTTTTAAAGTTTTGTTTTTATTTTCTATTGTTGGAAATTTGATAAATTGAATTGTATATCATTTAAAAGTATAAACTTTATTATTCTCAGTATAACATCTTTGGCAAATTAGTTTTGTTTATTTACCATCTGAAACATACATTTATGTTCTAAACACAAAATGGGGATACTTGATCTCCTTTTTCTAGGGATACTTGATCCCAGGGATCATGTATCCCCAAATTGCTAAACTTTTAATACAAACAGAAATACTTCAGTTTTGTTACTAAATACAGAACATTAGCATCAATTTAGCAAAAGGTGTTTGCGATAATTTAATTTTATTACAGCAATAGTAGGTAAATCTTCAAAGTATTTCTTTCATTGGAACTATAAAATGTTTACGACTAAGACAGGATTCCATTATAGACAGGTTTTATTTACACTGGTGAACCATATATAGTATATGTAGTAAAAGCTGAGAAAAAGCAATCGTAAGCGACCAAAAAAAGTTTTTGACAGATTCCTCCCTTAGTACATATAATTGTATGGTAATACTTCCACCTTGAGCGCAAAAACTTTCCATTTAAGACAGGATTCTGGTATAGTCAAGTTCTGTTTTGACAGGTTTTATTGTTATAACATAAATAACTGCATATGTGTAAATACAGCAAAACCTGTGAAAACGGAATCTTCTTTATACAGAAAAATAGTTTAGTCTCGGTTAAAAGAATATCGTACAATTACACCTGACCTGCTAAAACGAATACCGTAAATTTATATACCGAAAACATTATACGGTATTCTTTTTATTATTTTTAGAAATTCCAGTTTTTTCCCCCGCTACACCAGTTGACGCAAAGGATTATAGACAATCTTAAAAAATTATTTGGTGTGTGTGTGTGTGGTTGGGGGGGTGGAGGGCATACAACTCTATCCCTAAGGATATAATTATTTACTGTATTTCCAATCAACTTGCTGTCATTATGTTATTATAATGTGATAAAGTCGTTCAGTAATAATAATAATCACCGTTCAACAATAAAAAAATTTCTGACTCATTTTAAAATATAAAAGCATGATACTTTCAGTCATTATTATTGAAATGATTTGTAATCGAACAGTTTGTTATTTTACATTTCCTAATAAATGAATTACATCTGGAGTTCTACGGCATTGTTGTCTCAGGACGGCAATTTTTTTTTCTTTTATGCGCTGTCGAGTCAATTCGATTCAAAATGCCCACTTTGACAGCCTTTTCTGAAAAATCTCCTATCTCTACGAAAAATGAGAAAATAAGTCATCTGAATTTCATTATGTTGTTGCACTGCAGCGAATACAGTACTATATACACATAAAAAATATTACAGAAATAATGTATGTTTGATATCGTAAAATAATACATTTTGTAACATTTTTCAGTAATCTTAAAATTCAGTTACGTTGTAAAGCAAATAAGTAAAAAATCTGTACAAAAATAACAAATTTTGAATAGTTGGTTGATATTGGAAATGCAGGGATGAAAGTGCACTAAAGCCATTTTGGAGCAGCAAAAATCTAATTTTAGAGTAATAAAATCCATTTTTGGAGCCGCAAAAATCTGATTTGGAAGCAGTAAAATCCATTTTTGGAGCCACAAAAATCTGATTTTGAAGCAGTAAAATCGATTTTTGGAGCCGCAAAAATCTGATTTTGAAGCAGTAAAATCCATTGTCGTAGCAGCAAAAATCTGATTTTGTAGCAGTAAAATCCCTTTTCGTAGCAGTAAAAATCTAATTTTGTAGCAATAAAAGATGTTTTTGGAGTATATTGAAATTCTAATGCTAATAAAACTCCTAAAAATTAAAATGATTGTTATGTTGAAAATATTTTAACATTTGAAAGAATAATTAAACAGATAAAATTTCCGCACACTTTTTGCTAACAGTAAACATTCTAAACGACAATGAGAGTATCGATTGAATAATAAAAAATTAGCAGCAGAAAGAAAAAAAAATCTGTTTATTTGGAGGTATGAGATTGCAAAAAGGTGGAAAAATGAGAAATGAGATATTATTGAAAATAATGCAAGTATAAGACAAATAAGAAGGTTATTTTATTCGCAATAAGATTGTCAATATTTCTGTTTAAATCTTGCTTTATTTGGTGGGTTGGGTTGGGTTGATTTTTGACGGCCGATTATCTTCACGAGGGATATAGGCCCGGGGGGGAGTGCCCTCCGTGGGGGTCTTTCTAAGGGAACCTAATCCGTATTTACGCATGGAAAATCCACGGCTCGAAGAAAACCACGAAAACTCCGAACGATTAGGCCGACGGGCGCGATTGGGATCAAACCCTGCACCTCCCGTCTACCAGCTTATAGAGCAGAACCTCTCGGCCACTGGTGGGGCCTTTATTTGGTGGGAGAGACAATCAAATAATTAATTCATGCAAATACTACAAGTAATTGTGAAATGAAAGTTTCTATTTTAAGTTCATTCTATTTTAAGTTCATTCTGATGCAATGTTTTATACAGAAATCTTAAAAAGTTCTCGAATTCAAATTTTAACATTCTTTCACTCAAAACCTCAGTTAATAAACATGGGAAGCTAATGTTTAACCTGCCACTAAGCTGCAAAAAATCTGGTGAAAACTATGTTGCAACAAATTTTCTGTGATTATTTGATGAAATTCAAGTTTTTCGATATCTTTTGAAAAAATTCGCATTTGTCTGCGATCGCTTTATGAAATAAGCGTTTTTTCGCGATCCTTAGACGAAATTCACATTTTATTCGCGATCTTTAGAAAGAATTCACGTTTTTTGTGATCTTTTGACGAAATTTGCATTTTTACGCGATCCTTTGACAGAATTCGCGTTCATTCCGTGATCTTTTGACGAAATTCACGGTTTTTCCGAGACTTTTTCCCGCGATCCTTTGACAATTTGCGTTTATTCCGCGATCATATGACGAAATTCGCGTTTTTTGCGTGATTCTTTGACGAAATTTGCTTTTTTCCACGACATTTTGACAAAATTCGCATTTTTTTGCAATCTTTTGAAGAAATTTGCATTTTTTCGCAAACTTTAGACGAAATTAACATTTTTCCGCAATCATTTGACAGAATTCGCGTTTATTCTGCGAACTTTTGACGAAATTCGCAATTTTTCTGAGATTTTTGAAAAAATTCTCATTCTTCCCGCCATCTGTTTTTTGGCAACTTTTTCATAAAATTCGCGTTTTTTTTCTGAAACCATATAACAAATTCGCGATTTGTCCTTTCTCCCTTTAATGAAATTTACCTTTTATCCACGCCCCCTTTAACGAAATTCTCATTTTTCAGCGATCCTTATGATGAAGTTGTTATTTTTCCGCAGTTCTTTGACTAAATCCTTGTTTTTTCCGCAATCTAAAGACGAAATTTGAGTTTTGTTAGCGGTACTATGTCGAAATTGTTTGTTTTTTTTTCGCGATCGTTTGACGATAATCGGGTTTTTTCGGCGACCATTTGCCGAAATTCGTGATATTTTTTATGTACGAATTTCCGGATTGATGACCGTTTTTTTTTTTAATTTTCAAAACAAATCACCCATGCGAGAAACAGTAAAAAAGCGGAAAATCGCGGATCCGCGGAAGAATTTCAAGCCTGAGTGCGTTTTCGGCTCAGGCTTGGCGAAAAATACTATTTCTGTGTAGATATGCGAAAAATGCGTGGCACTTGAAATCCTAGAAGTGGTTACAGTAAATTTCAGCTACTTTTGCTGCGCGCAAACGCGGTTGGTTACTGACTAGTGCCATAGAAATATACTAGCCCCTCCCAGAGCATAATCCTGGGTACGCCAATGTCACATCATTAACGGCAATTTCGAGCTGTAAATAAAACATATTTCAAGCGATTACCTACACTAGATGTTTTTTAAACCATTCGATTGGTCTTTATGGAGGTAGGGGGATATTTTGATACACAACAAAAATTAAGATAAAATAATAAAATTTCGATTACGTTGAAAAGTATTAAAAAAGATGCTACACAAAGTCGTCTTAATAAGCACATATATTTTATATCTACCCATATTTTTTAATGGTAACATTAATTTTTTATATCCTTTTCTGTCTGAATTCATTAATTATTCCTATTGTAAATTTTAATGATATTTTTAAAAAATATGTTTCGCTGCTAGTCTGTTGCACTTTGCTATAATTTTTTCTCAAAACGCCTCGATTAACGCGGAATTCGGATATGTTATTCGTTCAGATATCAGTGTTGTCTTTTAAAACACTTTATTATTTTTTCATTGATAAATTTTAGAAATCCTGCACATATTCAAAATATGTTTAGTAATTTAGCAAGTGAAGTAAATTGTAATATTTCTTGCTTAATGTACAAATTATTTAAAATATGTTTAGCAATTAGCAACCAAATAAACAGTGATTTTACTTGCTCCATACGCAAATCTATATATATATATTACGCTATCATATGCAGCACAGAAATCGCGATTATTTGTTAATTGTTTAATGGCAACGCCCGAAAGAAGCACATCTCATTGGTTATTGAAAAGCATTTAATGCATCTCCAAACCTATAAGAAAGGGTACCAAAGGGGCAGTTCTGTCGCCAAATGCAGCCAAGTTCGCGCCAGCTTGGCGCTATATCACCATATTTGGCGACCAAAATGAATCGTCAAAGTGACGCCAGCTTGGCGATATCTCTAATATTTTGCCAAATTCCCATAGACTTCAATTGTAAACCAATAGGGTTTATTTGCTTACAGAAAATAAAAAAATTGAGATATTTTAATTCAACAAAAACTGATATTAGCTTAAGGAATTATATAAATTATATTTAAGGGAGTCCATGTAAATTAAATCAATGCAAAAACCCTTGACGGGTTAAAAGTTTCTGACGCAGCACTTTATCTTATGCTCTAAGAATTTTAAATATGGAACTTAAAAATACTGATATCAAATTTTGAGTGACGTTATGCTATTTCTTAAAAAATATATTTGTATTTATTTCACCATTTTATTTTTGTTTTATTTATAATCGCATGTGCAAAAGTTATGTTCAACATGAAAAGCTGCATAAAATTTTATTCGCTGTTGCTTTATCATTTACATCTCTCATAAATTCAAAATATGTGTTTTAAAAGATATGATATAAAATTTAAGTGACGCCTTGATGTGACTTTAAAAGGTTTGTTTTTTAAAATTCAATTTAAATTATTTTTGACTTGGTTAAAATATTTTTTTTTACATTTACACAATACTTTTAATTTTCCAATTCACTGTTAAATATATCACTTTCATTGAATCTATACTATGCATTGAAATGTATTTATTTCAATAAATTGATTTATCTTTTGTGTCACGCTATTCAAAATTGTGAATAAGATTTATGTAAATGGTTTCTTTGCGTCATTGTGTCCAAACTACATGAAATGTATGAAAAAGGATAGTTTGACGCAAATAAACCATTTACATAAATCTTACTCACAATTTTGAATAGCGTGACACAAAAGATAAATCAATTTATTGAAATAAATACATTTCAATGCATAGTATAGATTAAATGAAAGTGATATATTTAACAGTGAATTGGAAAATTAAAAGTATTGTGTAGATGTAAAAAAAAATATTTTAACAAAGTCAAAAATAATTTAAATTGAATTTTAAAAAACAAACCTTTTAAAGTCACATCAAGGCGTCACTTAAATTTTATATCATATCTTTTAAAACACATATTTTGAATTTATGAGAGATGTAAATGATAAAGCAACAGCGAATAAAATTTTATGCAGCTTTTCATGTTGAACATAACTTTTGCACATGCGATTATAAATAAAACAAAAATAAAATGGTGAAATAAATACAAATATATTTTTTTAAGAAATAGCATAACGTCACTCAAAATTTGATATCAGTATTTTTAAGTTCCATATTTAAAATTCTTAGAGCATAAGATAAAGTGCTGCGTCAGAAACTTTTAACCCGTCAAGGGTTTTTGCATTGATATCATTACTTTTTTGAGGTTAGTGATAAAATGATTAAAAAAAAGATACTTATGGAATTTAATGCAGATTTAATTTTTACTATTTTATTACAATTTTCCTTATAGCAGTTTGTATATAAAAACAACTGGGTAAGTATAATCGCAGATCGCACAGAGGGTTTCATTTGATATTCCTTTAAAAACACTTTATCCTTAAATTAATAAATCCAAAATGTTAATTTATAATTATTAAATCCGTACATAGATGGTGCACCAATAGTTCCAATTTTCATGAGCCTTAACAATAACAACACTCTTTAGCTCACTGTCCGTGCTATACAGGCCCTTCTGCCCCCAAAAGCCCTCAACTCCAAAGAAACATTGGACCCTGAGAAGTCAATAGCGAACAATGCTTTGTTTCCAGTGGCTGTGTGAACTTTCGTAAATTTTTCAATTTGCATTTTAAAATTTACTATTGGTAGTTGATTTTCTTTTTAAATTTGTTAAGCTGTGAAACAGAACTTTACATATATTTACTTTTATTATTTAAAAAACGTTCTATATATTTTTTTAAAAGAGATGTTAAATTCGCAAGCACGGCGAGTTTTTACACACAGTTTCTATTAACCGAGATTTCCCATTCCGATTTACTAACAGTCCCAATTAGCTCGGATAATCGAGGCTGCTCTGTATAATTAAAAAATCAATGGCGATCTTACTCTAAACGGGTTTCCCTTTTACTGAGGGATTTCAAAACAGAATCAGCTGATGTTAGTTGCTGTTTCCCTGCTTGATTAAATAAGATTAGTTAAACATTTGAAAATTACCAAATATAAAAGGAACTAAGTCAACAGAGTCTTTGCTTTATGGTATTTTTTAACAGCGCTATAAGAAAATGATTTTAAATAAGAGATTTTAAATGTAACGTTTTAAATCTGACATAATTTTCACCAAACTTTCTTTCTCTTTGTAACATTCAACTGAAAATATTTTTATTATTAGAAAGATAATATTATTATTTGCGCTACCTTAAAATTAGCAACTATAGTTAAAAATATCATCTCGAAATTTGAAATAAATCTCTCATATAAATATATTTTTTAATTTACACTGTTTTGCAATATGTTTTGCAATGTGTTTCGTAAACTGTTTTGGCCACTTTGGCCAATATGACGTAATTTCCTCCATTTACGACTTTTAACACATATCAATGAATTTATTAGTTAAAAATTTTCTTTTTCTTTTAATATTCACGTGTAAATATAATTTTTATGACGTAATTTTCAATGTTTTCCTTCTTTTAATGCGTAATCATTTAATTCTAATTTGAAAATAATTGATTATTTTATAATTTTCTTTCATTTTAAGTAAGCATGTGTAAAAACAATTTTTATGACGTAATGTTTAATATTTTCCTGCTTTTAACACGTTATCATTTAATTCTAATTTAAAAGGATTTTTTTCTGTTTATAATAGTCACGTGTGAATAAATTTTTAATTTAAAGGATATATTATTCTTTGCGCTGTTTTAACATTTGGCAACAATTTAAAAGAACCTTTTCTAAAATATGTAAAAAATATCTCTGGAAATTCTGAAAATTTTAATTTAAAATTGAAATAAACCGTCAAAAAATTAGGCAAGTTAAGAATAATAAATGCACTCTGCAAACTTCGAGTTTCTATTGAATGATTAAATTGAATGAAAATGATTAAATTCCCATGTATATTTTTTTTCCTATGAGACTTTTTTAATGAGACAATTTTATCCAGATTTAACATTAAATATCTCTTAAAATAATTCTTCGATTTAAAAACTGTCTACTTCAACATTTTTATCAAACATTTCTCTATAATACTACGCAACTGCGTCAAAAGATGGTGACACCAGAATTCTGATATGCTTATTATGTAAACTGTAAATATTGCAAAGAATTGTCTCGGGGTAATCAAACTTCATTGATATTTATAAATAAAACATTTCAACTAAATTATTTACTATAAAAGAATTATTACATCACAATAGCTTTTATGCAAGGAAAATAATAATTATAATAATAATAATATTATGGATGTCAGTGATTATATATTGATTGACCGTCATAATAATAAAAAATGATATTATAAAAAGAAGAGCTGAAATGAATTATTTTTTTTACGTTACTGATCGTGTGATTTATATTCAAATAATAATTATTAATGTATATTTTTGGTAAAGTGATTGAAATTAAATATATTTATAAAATTTATGGTAATATTTTTATTGTTGAAAAATTGCCAAGAAATAATCATCATCAAATTGGCGTCATTATAATTGTAATTTTATTTAACTTAATAGCAATTAAAAAAATTACAAAGGAACTGAGAATAATGGTCAACTAGCAGACTTTAAAAAAAAAACATTCACATGTGAAAACACGTACCAAAGAGTATCGAACTGCCTATCTTAAGGTCAGTAAACGATGGCCGTTAGCCACTCAGCCAGTGGGTAGACAAAATTTTTCTCCCCAAAAGTGGTTAAAAAGAAAGCATGTGTATGAATACAGTGTCATGCATTTTCGGTGAAATTTCCATAGAATGGCGAAGAAATATAGTCCGATTTTTCATGCGCATTATAAAACGAACAAGAGTCTTGCTGGAAACAAGTAAATTGTTATTTGGTTCATCTGAAACATATTTATTTGATTTTTAAAAAATCGCCCGTGTCATTTTCGAGAGAAAAAAAAATCGAATTATTTAACGAACGAGAGTTTTCCCAGAAAAAAGAAAAGTGTTATTCACGTCGCCTTAATCACATTTATATTATGTATCAATTTAAAAATAATCATTAGAACCCAGTGGCGTGGCGTGAAAATTTTCGGTGGTCATCGCAATTATTTAAGTTTGTGGTGAAAAATTATTAACTCTAAAATTCAATGGTTGAATGTTCAAAAAAGAAACTTTAAATCTTACCTTCACTTATACATGAACTCCAAATGTTCTGCTAAAACTGAATCGTAGAGTTTTAAAAGCTTATTAAGAGTTTTAAAATATTGCTTGGTCATCGCCGCATCCAGCGATGACCGGACGCCACGCCACTGTTAGAACCGTTTTCGAGATTTTCAAATTAGGAACTTCCTCGATATTATACCAACGTTTTCACTTTAAAAATGGCTATTTAGATCTCAAAATATACTGCACGTAGAAAGGAAAAAATTTCAGTATACGATTAGACTGCAGATATAAGACTGTTCTAGAAAATTCAGAACAATAAGACATATATCTGCTGACTTATTAAAAGGCGGCTTTTCGCGTTTTCTTTGATGTCGAGTTAGCCGTATATATGAGTTCCGCCATCTACGAATTCTATGATACGATACGATACGATTTTAACGATACGATACGATACGATTTTAGGTTTAAGGCTGCGTCACTCGAAATACTACCGTCTTCCATGATTATGAATAAAAATAACACGATACAATGCTTAGCATGCTTTCCCAAACATAAATTTTAAGGCAGACTAAACTGGTCACCAAGGGCGACTAGTTGTTAATAATGCCCTGGTTTGCCGGTGTGTATTACGTCCTGTTTTGACGATGTGTATTACGTCCTCGTTTGACGGTGTGTATTACGTCCTGGTTTGACGGTGTGTATTACGTCCTGGTTTGACGGTATGTATAACGTCCTGGTTTGACGGTGTGTTTTAGGTCCTGGTTTGACGGTGTGTATAACGTCCTGGTTTGACGGTGTGTTTTAGGTCCTGGTTTGACGGTGTGTATAACGTCCTGGTTTGACGGTGTGTATAACGTCCTGGCTTGACGGTGTGTATTACGTCCTGGATTGACGGTATGTATTACGTCCCCGCTCTCCGGTGTCTATTACGTCCTGGCTTGACGGAGTGTATTACGTCGTGGCTTGCTGATGTGTATTACATATTCGATTGTCGATGTGTATTACGTCTGTGTGCGTAGGTGCGTATTTGTTCTTACTTTTCGGTGATTAATATGTGCTCGCTTGTCGGTCGGTATTACGCCCTAGGTTGCGAATCTGCATTTAGACCGTCGATTCACGTCGACTAAGTCGGTTTATTACGTCGTTGATTGCTGGTGCGTATACCGTTTTCGCTTGATGCGTGAATTACGTCCTTGCATTACATGTAATGGTTAGTTTCTCACTTTGCGAATTGCAAAGCGTCCTCGTTTATTAATGTTTAAAGTGCCCTCGTTTTATGGCGTGTATGTCTGCATTCGTGGATGTGTTTATGGATATAATTTATGCATTAATTTCATGCATATTAGCAGTGTTTAATTGCCAACCTCGTTTAATTATTTTTTTGTATAATTCAAATATTATTTTAAATCCACACAAACATTGCAACACTTCTGCTATGTTATTCTGCTAAACAATAATAAACAAACAGCAACTTATGCGACCGTTACATTTTTATAATTTTTGATCTTTCAAAAGTTAAAAAAAAAAAAAAAAAAAAAAAAAAAAGATTTCATTTTCGTAATTAGAAGCAAAACATTCTTATAGCGCAAAAACAAAACAAAAAACAAAAAAAAAAAAAAAAAAAAGCAATTTAACAAATTTTAACGACCATTTGGAAAATGACTTTTTCAAAGAATGAAATTTAAGACATAAAAAATCGCACGGAGTTGATCATACATTACGTAAGCCGTTAATAGCGTTATTACACGTAAAAACTGCAAGCGACAATAATCGCTTTGTCAGATTTCCTGAAACTTACGTATTATCCAAGCATTTCATTGGCTGTTCGGGAAAAGGCTTTTCCATCGTCAGACTTTCAAGAAATCTGATGACCAATTTTAAATGAAATTTCATTCTTAAGCTTCTAAACATCCTACAAAATTACTTTTTACACCGTCGTATAGAGAAAAAAATGTACTTTTAAATGCAATTTGTTTGAAAGCTGTATCTCAATTTGTTTAGGAGTTGTTAACTTTTTTTGGAGTTTTTGTTACTTTTTTGTCATAGTGGCAACAGAAGTATCCATCTCTGTTGAAAGTAAAGGGTAAATACAGATTGCTGTATAGACCAATCAGAAAACGAATAAAATGCAGATTCATCCAATAGAACGTTTCTGATATGCTTTTGATTTCCTACCCTGACAGAGAACAATAACCATTTTCCCAAATGGTTAAAATAATAATAATAATATATATAATTTTGTAATTTTATTTTATTTTTGCTTTTTTTTAATTTAATGTTTAGAAATTTTCTCTTTTTTAAATAATTTTTATAAACATTTTTTATGATATTCGTGACAGTTATGTAGTAATTTAAAAAAAAAGACCTTTTTAAATCTAATCAGTTTATATTAAGGCCCAACTAAATATAAAATTGATTGCTTGCTGGTGATTCCTGAAATTCTGTCCATTACTAGGGCGGCTGCAAAAATTTCTGTCACACACAAAGACCCACAAACCCACAGCACACAGAGAGAATTTTTCCAAAAGTAGTCAAATCGTGTTAAGAATATCCCAAAATGTATAAATTCGGCAAAAACAGGATGTCGAAAATTTTCGTGATTCCAATACTTTCTTCTTATGTACATAAAAAAGGAAAAAAAAAAATAAAACATTAAAATGTATTTAATGATTAAAATCTGAAAATATTTTTTACACTCATAAACGACCAACGTGTAAATTATAGAGTTGCATGAAACTTTTTCATAATGTCCGGAATTGATTGTGTGTATCATAACAGTAAATGTCCTCAATTGATTGTAAAATAATGAAGTCCTCAATTGATTGTGTGTATCGAGTTCACTGTGTGTATAGGTGTGTATCAATGTCCTCATTTACATTGCGAAAATACATATTGCGAAATTTTTAAATTTTAACAAAAAGCAAAGTTGATTCGAATTTAATGGAGTATAAGTATTAGTTTTTCACCGAAAATAAACTTCTAAGTCGGTTATTTTTGAAGTCCCCAATTGGCGGTGTATACACAAAGTCCTGAGTTTGCACGTCTTGCCAACCTGTGTGTGTGTGTATATAATTATATAATATTCATCATAATTATTCACTATTTTACCTATTTTTTATATTCTACATTATTTATAAAATTATGAATCTCTTTCTAATTTAGTATACATATACGTAGCTTTTATTGTATTTTTGCAGAACGCCCAGCTTTGCAGAGTAATTGAGCTTTTGCCGCTCCAACAAGTTTAAAAATCCTATTATCTATTATCTCATGATCTTATTAATTACAAATATCTAAATTTCTCTCGTAAACGCCCAGTAAAAATTGGGCTTTCCATCGTGTATATATTGTACTTATATTGTATTTAATCTTAATATTTTCAATTGGCTTTCCTGTAGGCCCCTTCAGGCCTTTTATTTATTTTTATTTTTTTTGTGTGTGTGTGTGTGTGTGTGTGTGGTGACGGCGGTAGTAGATGGAAACCGCTGGGTGGGGCTTGTGAATGCTTAAGCCATTTGGTAGGCCTCACCACCTAGCTGACCCTTGATAATTCAATAAGTTCTAACCATTTTAAATATAAAAATAATTTAAATCTCACAAGTATCATGTATCAGAATTTTATAAAAACGCTAGTTTCAAAAATTGAATTACAAGAGTTTAAAAAACTATATTGAAAATCTATATTGCAAATGCATTCAATTCATGGAATAGCCCAATCAACCTTCGATTGAGCTGTGTTATACAAACAATTAGTTTAAACGTTCCGCTACGCGTTTTAAATAAAACACTATTGTTTTATACGTCATTATCTTAACAATATCCTATAAAACTATTATCGTACCCTTCCATCATCATGCAGATTTTCGCTAATGTGGTTAACTAATTAACAGAAACCCGAAGCTAATGATTTTAAGGAAAACTTGACAACTCTAAACCAATCATAATTCAGTGATCTTTAGAATGAAACGGGTTATTTTCAGGTGAAGTAGTTATGATCTTGTATTGTTATACAATGAATAAAAATTAATCTACACAGCTATAGGCAAATAAAGATTATTCTATCATAAATTAAAACAAAATATTTATTGAATGATTAAGTATAAGCCAATATTATTTTTCGACTATACTGTTTAGAATTCAGAATAAACGTTCTTTTAAAATACTTAAATTCAATATTACGACATAATCGCTTGTTCTTAATTAGTAATGATGAAAAATTTTACACGATGAACTTTAAGAAAGAACACGTTTAAAATGCTCATTTAAAATTTTATATAATTTATACGATAACTTAAATTACAAATAAATATTTGCTACAAATAATTTGTCTACAGCGTTCATTATAAATTTAATCAAAACCCTATTGATATTAGGGATCATTCCGTTCACAATATCGTATTATGACGCTAAGCTGTTATCTTAGCACTTCAGTTATCATCCCGTTTATCGCTGACGAAGCTTACTAATTAACAAAATTCATGGCTTAGGATTTCAACTCTAACGCGAAGCAAATCGCTTTATAATCAGATCTTTGTAATGAAACGAATTGTTTTCTGACGCACGTGTTTTGTTCACGTATTATTACACAAAAACTACATTTCCCTTACAATTACTCTTCAGCTCACTAATGAAATTAGACAAACATTTTTGTGATATGATTAAATATAAATCAAAAATTTATTTTTTCTTTAAGATTTAGATAATAAGGATTTATAAGATTAAGATCAGTATTGAAGTTATCTTATTTAGCTGCTAATTTTCATAAAGGCATTTCAAAAATGATAATTTTTTATCAATTATTTAGATAAATAAAAAAAATAGACGAAATATTATGCTCAAGCGGTCATAAGTGAGATGCATAAACATTATGAGATATCGTATGCTTGCCAAATTCCAATTGACTTCCACTGTAAACCGATAGGGTTTACTTGCTTATAGAAAATAAACAAATTGAGATATTTTAATGCAACAAAAACTAATATTAGCTTAAGGGATTATATTAATTTTTTCTTTGATGACTTAAGTAGGAATTGACTTTAAAAACAAAATTTTTATATTACTTGTTAATACATTATATATTTCTATAAAATGCAATTTTTCTCGTATAATTAAAACATTTATCGTATTTTTAATATAATATAACATGCTTTATTATTCAGAAGTGACACATATATAGATTATACGATAGCGAATGTTCTACTAAAATTTAAAATAAATGTCGTTTCGAATTTCTTATACTTAATTTACGAAATAGAAACTTGATTTAAAATCTTAATGAAAAAATGTAGAACTTTAAGAATGAACATTAAAAATATTTTATTCAAATTCTACAATAATCAATTAAAACTTAAAATAAAATGTGCCGTACAAACAATTTTGTTAAAGCACTTTATTCGACCTTTAAACTAAATCTGTATTGCTACTATACGACATTTACTTAACATTATAACATTATGACTCTAAACCGTTATACAGTAAACTCCCAGCTCGCGACTATCCGGCCTAGAAAAAAAAGGAGGAATGTTGCAAGCGGCCGAGACAGGCAGGTTCCCGTCCGTAGGAAAGTGCTAACTCACGACAGGAAGGAGCAAGATGGGATTGCATAATGCAATAGCAAAGACAGGCAGGAAGGGAGGGGGGAGGGGTTAAGGTTTGATAACCTGTTTTAGCCAGTTGTACAACGGAAGTTAAAAAGTGCGGATATTAATTTCGCTTATCCTGGTTAATTTCGTATAGTCTTCAAAAACTAAAAAAATAAGTTTTGACTCTTTTATCTCATGCATAACTTTTGTATATTTAATAACTTTTAATATTTGTGCAATCATTTATTAATAAACAGTAAAATAAGATTTACTCATTTTCTTACGAATTAGGATTACGCTTTACGAGAATGTTTTTCTTATTTTGAAACTGTATGTATTGTATATATTAAATTTATCTTAAAATGTGTAACATGCGTTTTTAATATAATGGGGGGGAGGGCAGAAAGTGAGCAAATATTTATAGAACTCCGACCTATCCGGCTTTTTTGTCATCCGTCCTACCCTTTCGCCACATTAGGCCGGATAGTCGGGAGTTTACTGTATTAGCATCTGAGTTATCGTCCTGCTTATTGCTGACACGGTTTACTAATTAGCACAATGTAGAGGCTGGGGATTTTAACTGAAATGAGAGACAAAAATCCATCGAATTGGATTTTTGTAATAAAAAGTAATATCTTCTAATGAACTTGTTGTGTATGCGTATTGTTACACAAAGCACATAAACCAATTCATCTTAAGTTCATTTATGCAACATTTGGTGAGAAAAAAATTATTTAATGATAAATAGAGAAAAATAATGTTTATTACATGATTAAGTAAAAACGAATAATTATAAGTACTCCAACATGGTTTTAAATTTCAATTTTAGTTTAAAAAACATTTTATTGCTTTTAAGTAAAATGCAATTTCTTGGTGGTACTTCGAGCAAATTTAAATTACTTTAACGAAATTTTATACTTAGTTGTTTATAAGTGACACGTATAAACATTAAACGATATCGAATTTTCTATTTAAGTTCAATAAATTTGTATTTGGAAAAACTTTTCTTTTAACAATGATTTATAAAGTATTATCCTGAAAAAATAATAATCGAAAATTACAAGTTTAGCACTCTACTGCAGTTCATTGGAAGAGTTTACTTTTTTTCGGGTAAGAAAACAATTATTTTTAATCATCAAATCGAATATGTGCCAGAAACGTGTTTTAAAATTCTCTCATTTAATATTTAAAGTAGCACACTATTCCTAATGTACCCGATTCTCTTATGAATTTCGTGGTATGTTAGATAGATAAACCATTATCTTAGCGCTTCCATTATCTTCATGCATGTCGTTGATGTGGTTTACTAATTAACATAAACGCCAGACTTAGGATCTGAACTAAAATAAGGCAATGTCTCATCCAAACATATTTCGTGATCATTTATAATGAAACATATTATGCTAAAATGAAACTGATGCGTCTATGTACTATTTTACAAGTAGTATAAGAGAATGATAATTTAATTTAGTTATGCAATATTAAACAAACAAAAATTGATAAATCATAAACTAGAAAATGAAATTTGTGGTGAATTTAAGCATAGGATAATGAAACATGCTTTTCAAAAATGTCTTTATAATGGATTTTTATCTTCTGACTATTTTATGCATTTTTATAGAATGCGATGGGATATTGTAACAATCCCTTATACGTAAACTTTAAGTAATTTCTAAATATTTAATAGTGAAAAATAATTTTACTCTGACTTTGTATAAATGCCTGTTATGCAAATAGCAGCGATATATTATACGTTTGAATTTTTATTTTTTTATTTTTAAGCTGAAAAATGATTATAAAAAATTATTTAATGTATACAATAATCCGTTCAAACGTCTATTCCGATGAGTCTAATAAGCAATTTATTTATACACTTCATAACATGTTAAAATTAATACATTATTATTACACGATATTATTAAAAAACTTCTATTGTCATTCTATTTATCGCTGATATTAGTTTGCTATTTAACTCTTTATAAGTCCGTGGGAATTCATGCTACCTAATGTTAATCCCCAAATTCTAAATTTGTAACAAGAATTGTTGAATAAAATTTGTTTTTATAATGTACAGTCGTGGAAAAAAAAAGTAAACACCCTTTACTAACTCCTCAACAAATTATCGTAGAAGAAAATTACTGGTACCGAACGATTGGAAATAAAATCTACTTTTAAATGATGCATATAAAATTTGCTTAGGGGGCCATCTACATATTAAAACGAACCATAACTTTGTTTTTTTCAATAGCAGTACCCAATTCTGACAGCATAAATTAATTCTACGCCCTTCAATTAGCCTAAAAACGAATTTTTATGCAATTCGTACCATAAGTTTCTGAGAAATTACTTATTTTAAAACGAGCGTATTTTAAGGACTGTATCCAAATTGAAGTTCCGCACTGGATTGTTAACCGAGAGAGCCCCTTCCTTGATCAAGGCGCCTTAAGCGCCACTCAAGGAGTCAATGAAGCGTGTTAGATTACAGTACAGCAGAATAAATTTCAAAATGTCTACTCACTTCCATCATAGACGGCCCCTTAAACCATCATTTCGCCGTTTTTTAAGCATAATTTTGAAAACTACTTGGAAGAAAAATGTGAAATTTTTGAATTTCCATAAAGCATGACTTAATAAATCTAAATCCATCAAAAAAATTGTAGGTTGCAATTCATAATTTTTACGAATATTAATTTCATAATTCATAATTCATATCATAAAATTATAAAAATTGCAAATTCAGCTTATGTATGTTTGGGTATATTAGTATTATTACTACAAAAAAATAAAAAAATAAATAGCACATTAGGAGCATAATTTCGGGAGATATAAATAAAAATATGAAAATGTAATTTAACATTAGAAAGACTAAATTTTGAATGTTTATAATTCAAAAACTTATCATTCAAATGACTTGAAATTTGGTGTCTAGGCATAGTTTGAACCGAAGATTTGAAATATCTCGTTAAAATTGGGTATTGCTATTGAAAAAAATGAAGTTTGGATCCGTTTTAATATGTAGATGACCCCCTAAGAAAACTTTATATACATCATTTAAAAGTAGACTTTATTTCCAATCGTTCGGTACCAGTAACTTTTTTCTACGATGATTTGTTGAGGAGTTAGTAGGGGTGTTTACTTTTTTTTCCACGACTGTACATCACGATAAACATTTAATTACTTTCAAATCAATTTGTTCTTAAATTCGAGTCATATAAAATTATTTCTACATTATAGCAACAAAATTAATTTGTCTTAAAAAGGATTAACAGAAGCTCGAGGGGATTTGAAGTGAAGATAAGCAACACTGCGTCCAATTACAATTCCGTAATCTTTATAATGAATCGGATTATTTTCCGATCAACTTGTTATTTCAAATTAGGATTAAGAAAGAAAGAACATTGCAGCTGTTTACACAAAATTTAATTCTATTGATACATTAACCCAATCAATCTTGAATTAAAATTTGTGCTAAAAATAATATGATTTAACAGTTCATTACATTTTCATTACAAGCTTTTAGTTAACTTGCATGTCTGCCGGCTCAAATCTTGCATTTAAATTTTAACAAACCTCGTGTTCTACAATTGACCTAACTACTTTTAGCAGTGTGACGTGTCTCCGATAACGATATACTATTCAGTAAAACATACATTTAAAATTTACCTCCGCCACCTCTGAGGAACCAAAAACATTCGTCCAATAAGGTGCAATCGTGGAAAAAAACGTAAACACCCCTTACTAAATCTGAAAAACATTATCGTAGAAGAAAGTTACTGGTACCACACGATTCAGTGGCGCCAACTTATATCGGACCATGGGACGCGAGCCCACCCAATAATTTGATATATCCGCGAACCCAATTTCAATTGATTTAATTCGTAACTTATTTTTTTACTTATTTAATCGCCGAAATGAAATTTGGTTTTATTAACGTTCCCAAAATAATTTTGTTTGAAAAATAGTATCATCAATTAGACTGACAGGAGCATTGAAAACCCCTTCAGCGGATGTATAGTGTAAATTTCTCACGAAAACAAATTTCCTGATTGTTTTGCCATCTGTTTTGAGGTCTTGAATTGTTTAAGCAATTAGGTGACTAAAATGTATGCTTTTCTTGACATTTAGTTTTTGCACATTCAATAGTTAACCATTACATTGTTATTTAAAATAAATATTAATGTATTTATAAGGAAGAACTTATAAGAATATTATTTAATAAAATTATTTATAAAATTATAATTAAATTATAATAATTTAAAAATGTGCTTAGAAAAAACATAATTTAATTTCAAATTATCATCTTTAGTCATTCGCTCCCCCCCCCCCACCCCTCTCTCTCCACACACATACAGACTAAGGAAAGAAAGTATATATCCAAGGACGCCATTTCCGAAATTTCTTGATGGGGGCAAACATTTCTTTGGATTTTGTTGAGTATATCTGAAGAGCACTATAAATTGCATTACAGAAGCGAAGCATTATTGATACAGTTTGATTATCACTCATCATTTAAAAATTAGCCAAAGTACTCATTAATAATAAGTTCACCTCACTTTCAGAATCTTCCAATAACAAGGTTTTAGAAAATATTATTGATAATTGTCAAATTCTGTGCTTACACTGCTTTTAAAATGATAACTTTTTATTTTCGTAAAATTTGATGTTATTTTGGCTTTTGTGCAATTTCAGAAAAAAAAAGTGAGTAACACGTGATGACTGATACATTTTGAAATATCAAATTCCTTGAGGGTAGCAATTGCCCCACCATCCCCCTCCAAATGGCGCTCTTGTATATATTATTTTACTCAAAATTTTTTGTGCCCACACAATATTTTTGAAAAGTTGGCGCTACTGACACGATTGGTAATAAAGTCTACTTTCAAATGATTATATAAGATTTGCTTACGGGGGCATCTACATATTAAAACGAAACATAACTTCGTTTTTTTTTTCAATAGCAGTACAGAATTCTGACAGCATAAAGGAACTGTACACCCTTCAATTAGCCTAAAAACAAACTTTTTATGCAATTCGTACGACAAGTTTCCTAAAAATTGATTATTTTAAAACGAGCGTATTTTAGGGATTTTATCCAAATTGAAGTTCTGTACTCGATTGTTGACAAAGAGGCACCCTTCTTGATCAAGTCACCTTAAGCGTCACTCAAGCAGTCATTGAAGACAGCTAGATTACATGATAGCATAAGCAATTTCAACATATCCAGTCACATCAATTATAGACGTCCCCTTAAATCGTCATTCTGCCGTTTTTTAAACATAATTTGAAAATTACTTGGAAGAAAAATGTGAAATTTTGGATTTCCATAAAGCACGACTTAATAAATCTAAATCTATCCAAAAAATTATAGGTTGCAATTCATAATTTTTTCGAATATTAATTTCATAATTCATAATTCAAATCATAAAATTATAAAAATTTCAAATTCAACGTATTTATGTTTGGGTATTTTAGTATTATTGCTATACAAAAAATTAGTACATTATAATTTCACGAATATTAATGAAAATATGAAAATGTAATTTAACATTAGAAGCACTAAATTTTGAGTGTTTATAATTCAAAAAGTTATCATTCAAATAACGTGAAATTTGGTGTCTAGGCATAGATTGAACCAAAGATGGCTTCCTACGCTAATTTTATATACATCATTTAAAAGTATACTTTATTTCCAATCGTTTGGTACCAGTAACTTTCTTCTACGATAATTTTTTGAGACGTTGGTAGGGGGTGTTTACTTTTTTTCCACGATTGTATGTAAATGTCATTGCATATATGATCACGTAAATGTCACTGATTTCACCCGAAATAAGCTAATGTTCTTGGAAAGAACCGATCCATGTTTCGTAAATGCGCTATCTTACGTTTGATACATTACTGTAAACGAATGATGTTTTGATCCTCAAGAGGTTTTTGATCTATCTTTTTCTTGCCATGAAGTTATGTTTAAAATTGTTTACCAATTTTATTTTAAAAATCCTTATAAAAAATTCCTTCGCAATTTAATTTATTTCTCTTTAAAAAATATTTATTGCAATCCTCATTTTTTTTTACCTTTTTAGTGCACATTTGTCTTTAAATATATATATATATATATATTTTTACTTATATTTAATCTATTAAAATGCTATTGTTATTTGACACCATTCCAATAGCGATATCCTATAATGACGTTAAGCTGTTATCTTATCACTTTCATTATCATATCGTTTATCGCTGACATGGTTTACTAATTAACAAAAGCTTGAGACATAGGATTTTGAAATGAAATGAGAGGCAAATCTCCAACTAATCGGATCTTTGAAATGAATGGCAGTATGTTCCGAAGAACTTGTCGTTTTTATATATTATTACGCAAGTAAGGTAAATTAATTCCTCTTAAATTCATCTATGAAGCATAAAATAAAAAAAAAATATTATTTAATAATAAATTAGAGAAAAGAGTTATTATTGAATGAGTTTAACTGAATATTTTAAGTATTCCGACATCATTTTAAATTTAATTAAAGTTTTTAAAATAGTTTATGTCATTCTATGATGTGAAATTTCACCAGATTTTCTGTGATTTTTTTAACCCCTTAGGGACGAGCGACCGGTATTCGTGCCGCGCAAGTTGCTCAGAATCGGTGATTATTCTCACCAGTAAAATTGTATTGTAAATTTTGCCTTATTTAATCCAAGCATTTTACCGACTCAATTAGGCAAAAATTTCTGTATTAAAAATACGGTGACTAAAGATTAAAAATGCTGTAAAAGACGCTCCTCTCGAAGCGGTTAAAGGAAATTTTATTCTTAAGGGGCCATTGCAATGAAATTTCCCGATCGTGGAATTTCATGTTAAAAATTATTTTTCTCGATGGGAAAAAATAAAAGCGCGATTGATCATTACCTAATATAATTATTAAACTATGGCTTTCACTGTCAGAAAGTAGACGTCAGATGATAACTATGCGAGTTTTTAAAAATTGTTTAAAAATTGTTTTAAAAATTGTACGTATTTAAAAATATCACTATAAACTTTGAAATTCTTACCCGATGAAAGTTTTTCCTCATCTTAAATATACTAAAAATTTACGGAGACAATAAAATCAAGTAAGAAAAATCATGCGTTAAGCATAGATTATGAAACACTTTCCAACACTTCCTGAATGCTTTAAAAAAACTTCGTTATTTAGGGAAATAAGGTATATAAGAGAACTAATCAAACATTATAGAAAACACATAAAACATTTGAAAAACTTATTTCAGCAGTTACCGTCCTTAGCAAATATGTATTCCAATTCTTTTAAACAGCCCTGTATTTGATCTGTAGGTTGATATATATACTATATAATGGGGAAATTTAGTTTAGCAAGAAAACGCATAACAGGTTGAAATTTCTCTTTCAGCAATTTATACTAATAGATGGAAACTTACTTGTATACCTTTGTATAACCCTGTAGTTTGCGTGGCCCTATACATCATTTTATATTTTTTTACAAACATTTCTTAGTACACTAAATGCAGTTCAGCGTAAAAATGCCTAACTCATTTAAAAATCACATTTAACATAGTTGCCAACTTTTACGCTTTTTTGCTCCACTAAAATTTAATAGAGATTTTCGTCTTGTTTTATCGTGAGATTTGAACCATTAAATAAGGCAACATTTACTATAAAATTTTAGTGGAAAAAAGAAAGCGTAGAAGTTTGAGGTTATGCCTTTAAGCAATTTTTTAATACCCAGTAACCATTACGAATTCTTTTGTGTAGCCCTGTATATCAGTTACAGCATTTATACACAGCATATACAATGCATAAATTTAAGCACATAACATAATTAAAAATGCATTTCCAGCAATCATCGCTACAGTACTTCGGATACAATATAGTATCTGAAATCCTTTGTGTGTCCCTGTAAATGCTATGCACTCCATATTATCCATTAAATAAGTTATAGTAAACCTGAGAGACGTATATCAATTTCATTATACATGAAATATTTTAACGTAATTAAAATACGCCGGAAAAAATTCCTTCCACCCCTTTATCATTATGTAACGGAATTCTTTTGAGTGACGCTGTAAATGAATAATTACTCTCCTTTGCACCGCATATTCTACAGTATGCGTATTTTAATTGCACTTTATAAATGCATATCAATTTTATTATCATTAAAAGGTGTTAACATCTTTAATATTCATTTGAAACAATTTTTCCCATAGACCGTAAAGTAAGGGAAAATTTTGACTGTCCCTCTAAATGGACTAAACATGCTACAAACTTCATTTGAAATAGGATTCGTGCTGAGGTAGGGGTCACTAACATCCAAAAATTGGAGAACGATCCGAGTATATTTACGGGAGTTAGAGCGCGTACAGACGGACAGACGTACAGACGTGCAGACGGACAGACAAACCGAAGTCATAAACACTTTTCAACTTTGTTGGAAAGTGTTAAAAAGCACATCATCGGCATATGAAGTCTACTATCTCATGGTGAAATCCGTATTTTATTAATTACTAGATTATAACCTTCAAGATTTGACGATAAACAACTTGAAAGTTTAATTAGAAATATGTTCATTTTCTATTAGTTACTTTTAAATTAAGCATTTAAAACATGATGAGGTGCCATATTGTTTAAGTGATTCCTATAGATTTAAGGCGATTGAAGGCGCTATCAGTCTAGCCTACTCAATGAATGAAGTGAAAGAATTTATTTATTTTTTTTTAATTTATACCAATAATGATTGCTGCTTAGCAGAAATATAACTAAAAATATTAATTGAATGGGTATTTTTTTTTACTAGCTGCAGTCTTAAATTTTTGAAAAAAATAACAAGGTTTACTATTTTCCAGGGGTGTAGTTGAGGGTATACACAGGTATACGCCGTATATCTTTTGGATTTTTTTAAGAAGCTCCATATACCATCTGTTTCTCAAATAAAGCTATAGCGTATGCCCTAGTCATGACGTTGATGATTTTAGCGTATGACCATCTGCCTATAGTGTATGCCCTCTGTTTTTTTTACGTCTACATCACTGGTATTTTCTTTTTTTTTAAACTACTTAACCTTTAAAAATTTTCATTCATTTTATTTTTCGCAGCCTGATTCTAAAACCATAAAACTAAAATTTGATATTATCAGGTAACGCTTTCTTCTACATATATTAATTATTTATAATTATATATATATATTAATTATTTGGATTTTATATTACAGTTTCGTGTATATTTTAATTACTTCAATTTGATATTACATTTTCATACGTTATGTAAAAGGAATATTTTTCTTAGTGCATACACATACACATACATGTCGTCTTGATAATGCTCCTTCAAAATATATCAAAAATTGTAGATCCGTTCAATTTATTTAATTGATAATTACATGCAAAATGTTATAGATAAAGTAGTTAATATAAAACTAGTGTTTTAAAAATATATTGTTGTATTTAAATTAAACTTACCACAGTCACAATTATTTGAAAAATATAACACTATTTTCTATTTTGTTGTTGTTGTTGTTGTTTATTTATTTTAACTACGCGATATTTACGATTTTGCATTAGTTTTATTTTTATCAGTGTTATTTTAAAACTCTGAAATTAAAATTTGCTGTTTGCAGGTAATAATTTTTAAGTATTACATAATTTATATGTATTATACTATAATTTATAACTAGTTTTAATACTTGAACTTTATTTTGCATTCTTATGCATTATTTAAACCTTAAACCTTATTAAACAATGTATATTAAGGAGATTTCTTTTATAGTTCATATAGGAATATATATATATATATATATATATATTACGTAAAAAGATGACATATTTTTCTTTGTTGAAGTATATGTCTTGATAATGGTTAGAAAGTACGGTAAAAATTGTCCAATACAAAATTTTACTTCAAAAATTTTAATACAAAATTATTATTATTAGGTGCATTCGTAATTGTATAAATACGTAGCACCTGCAGTTGTCGTCTGATCCCTTCGTCTGTCTGTCCGTCTGCCCGCTTATAACAGCGCAAAAACTACCCTACCGAACGGTTTGAAATTTAATATATATAATCATTACAGAATTTTTTCGAGTCATTTCAAATTTTAGGAAAATCGAATCAAAACTTAAAATGATATAAATAAAAGTTTTCTTTAAATGCTAACATACGTAATTAATTTAATAACATCCCCTGATAGGTAATGATTCTAAGTTGTCGTGGGGATTACGTCATATTTAAGACGGAGTGCTATTATTTCCGTTTTACTGAATTTAATATGTATAACCGTAATAAATTTTATAATCATGCATTTTTGCATAAGAGTGCAACAGCTATTGCACCAAGATCTGAATATTTATTAAACTACTTACAGTACGAACGTACCTTATTTGTGACGCTAGACGTACAATTTCCGACTTGTTTTTAAATATTTTCGTGTGTTAAATTTTCCTCTATTTAATTATAAAGCATTCGGTTAAAAAAAAAATAAAAATAGAAACCATATATAACTTCTCTGCCTGAAATAAAATACTACATTATTGAAATGCATTGTCGCCAAAAAATCCCTACAGAAACCATTCTGTCTGGCGTTACGATCGAACTCTCGTAGTCTACAGATATTCACTACTTCAATACGAAACTTAGACACCTGGGCCAAAGCCGCCTAAAGACAACAAGCCAGACACGCCCTTCATTCCCCCAAATGTGACGTCACAGCCCGGGGCTGGCTAACTGCCAACACCAAACATTTGAATTTTGTATATTGCTTTTTAGAAAAAACACGTGTGTTTTACTCATCCTCATAACATATTCTTTTCAGGGTAAGTTTTATTTTCAAATTATATTTATATGCTATCAGCACTTATTTCTTGTGTTCAAAATCTTTTATTTTCAATTTCTTTGAAATAAATTAACTAGTAAATCCTAATTCGATGCCACCAATAACACCGTATCTCAAAACGAAACGATATTATTGTAGTTCATTTTCTTTTCACATAGAGCAATAATTTAAAATGGCAAACATCCCTAAATCGTGTCAAGACTTATATCATTTAATTTGTATCTTGTCACACTATCCTCTCTTTCTAATTTGTTTTGTTTTCTCTCATTCATTAGAGTGGCCTTTAATTAACGCCCATTTATTAAAAATCACTTGTCGTGTGAATAGTAACTGGGGTTATTTTGTATGCAGAATTGGTTGGACTTTAATTTGACAACAAATTTATGTATTTTTATATATATATTCATACTTAAAAATTTAAATATTCTAGAAATTTTCATAAAAGTCGCTGTGGATACATAGCATTTTTATCTTGTTTACTTATTTTAAAGCAAAGTCTGATCGATATACATGTATCAATTTATTGTTGTTTTTTAATCTTAAACTGTTGTTATTTTAATTAAAAGGCTTTTTATAATCTTTTGTTAAATTATAAATTCTTATCTACTGTGTAAATAGAGCTATGTGGATAATGTTTTTGAATCTCTCTATTTTTGCCACAACTGTAAACAATTTATTTACAGGACTAAAGGAAGGGTTGTTAGCACCCTTATGCAAAACAGTAGTCCCCCCCACACACACACACCCCTTCTTCGCAAAAATCCTGTGTGTTTTCATATACATTTTAATGTATAATTAAAAATAACAATAAATAAAATTATTGTTCTATAATTATAAATTTATTTTTCGATCTAGTCAGGATATACTTTTCATCTCATAAAATTGATTATTTTAAGCTTAAAAGATGTGAACAAACATTTAAGAAACCACACAACATTATTTTGGAAATGAAATATTTTCGTGGAAGGTTTTTGGGTTTCTCGATGTTTTTTTATCAGCTATTACCTAAACATTCGAAGAAAATGAACATAAATTAGGAATATTTTAATTCAAATTGATGATAGTCTTTTCTTTCTTTCTTTTATTTTTCTCTTCATATGTCAATACACTTTTAAAAAATCTATTGCTTGTACCTTGCATAATATATCAAACTAATACAAAACTAAATAATAATTTTCTGTTTCATGAACTTGTGTTGTTATAGTATTATGACAGTTTTATGTTTTTTTAATTTAAAGGATTTTATGTGAAAATTACCCGTTTCTGATAAGTAAAGTTTACAGCACGAAAATTTATTTATAAGAATACTTAATTTCATGTATACTTTAATTTTACTATTTATTATATGCAGGTTCCAAATCACTGACTATTTAATAGGATATTTACTGTATAATTCAAACCCGATTAAAAACATAAATAGAACACAACTTGAATTTGTTTTCATTTAACATTTCATCTACTTTAATTTAATTTTTAAATGTGGGTTTTGATTGGCACACTTATTGCTATTTATTTATTTTGAAATAATTGAAAGCAAAATAATTCAATTTATGTGTTTAAACTGCAAATATATATATATATATATATATATATATATACATACATATGTAATAATGTATAATGTCTTGTTTTTGAATATATACCAAATAGATAATTGATATTGTTTCTAAATTTCAAAGTAGAATAAACAATAAAAACTGTCTACTAAAATAAATTTAATACTTGGGTTTGTTTTTTTCATTAACGAACGAATTTTCTTTAATGTCACTTTAATTCTGATGCTCATTTTGATTGACACAGTGATATTATTTCATAAATATTGTTCTTGTGTTATCTTTATTATTACTGTTTGAGTGGTTAAAATTGAATGAAAAGCATTTAATTAGCGTCTTTAAACTATAAGTATATAATTTTTTCCCTATGCTGTGATAATAAGTTGGAATGTAGAGGAAAAAATTGATATGTTTCATATAACGCTGTGCTCTCTACGGCTGACGTAAGACCCGCACCGTGACGTCAAGAAACCTTGTGTTTGGCTTGTAGTCTTAAGGTGGCTTTGCCTGGGCTGACCTGAACACGTTCTACTTTTCGCTAGAATAGAACAGGTTCACTATTTCATTTTACCCATGGCCATTTATTTCCATTTCGGTCTTACAGAATTAGCTTAACGTTTTAACATATATGAAATTAGTAGATGATTCATCTCGCTTCAATGTTTGCCAACAGGTTAACATGGGATTTCGCGATCGGGGAGTTTCATTGAAAAAGCCACTTAACTCTCTATAATACCGTCTTTCATGCCGGATGTCCCAAAAATGACTCATGGATTTTAAAATTCAATAACTTGCAAACGGTGACAGATATTAAGAAAATTCTTGCAGGAAGATTATGCATGATGTCAGGAGTTTTTTTACTGTGATTCTTGATTTTAGTTTGAATTTCAAACAATAGATGGCGCTGAGAGCAATAGGTGCTCAGTCTAGAAACGATTGTTTGGTACTTCCGGATTATTTTAATCTCCTTTTTTCGCATGGAAGAAGAGAGAGGCTGAAAAATCGAGCACGGTTATTGCTTTCAGCGACATCTATCGCTGCTATTTGTAACTAAAATTGAGAATCACAGCATAAAACCCCCTGACATCTTACATAAGACTCCTGAAAAAAAAATTAATATCTGTCACCGTTTGCAATTTATTGAATTTTAAAATCCATCAGTCATTTTTGAGACACCCGGTATCTGCAGCATACGCAAAAGTCGATGCTACTTATACAGTGGGCTTTAAAAGACAATTTTATTGATTGCTGCTATCTCCCAAAACAGCCCTTAATATAAATTGTTCATAGATTTCTCAACAGACGGCGATACTTAAAATTGCTTTCATGTTCAAGTTTTATTTAATACTTGAGTGGTTTCGCATTATTATCGTTAAAATGAATTGGTAAATTTTTGTAAAATTAAAAAAGCTTGATACGTCCAATTTTTTTTTCAAATGTATGTTCGTACACTTTACAATTTTGTATTAGAAAATTAAAACTATTTTTGAGAAAAGTGTATGTTTTTTTTTTCTTTTTTTTCTCAGATTTGAAAAAAGTATCTTTTAGTTAATATTTTCTTGATTTGTACCTTCTAATTTTTTTTTGTATCATGTTTCTCATGCTTAAAATGATGTTGTAACATCTGAGTAAATGTTTTTTAAATCGGAGTTGTTGAGTCCAAAAGGGTAAGTGTTTGTAAGCATCACATAGAAATATTATGGTGATATTAAATATTCTGTTTAAAGAGACGGTGGGCGTCTAAAAAAAAGGATTTGAAATTTTGTGCAAATATACATTTCACCATAAGTATATAGGAATTGAAGTTATGAAGTTATGTGCCGTATGAAATTTTACAATATATGATGTTCATATTTTAATTTCAAATATATTATACAAGGTGAGTCATCAGTCTCCATACAAATGGCGAAAGCTTTGATTAATAATAAATTTTTTTCGTACAAATGGTAGAGAGTACTAATATCCTGAGAAGGTCGATCTGATGCCTCCAGATTGCATTCTTGAAGGTGCCAGAGTCAACGTCGTTGTTTATACCGAGGTGTTAAAGCACTAAATTACTTCTATAACACATAGAAGACCGTTTTTTTTTTTTTTTTTTTTTTTAAACAACACTCTGCACTATCTCATACAAACCAAAAATGGATGGTCAAATCAAAACATTCATGACTATGTCAACCTCTTGGCTTGTTGGTGGGACGGCCTATTACGTGTGTCGCGCAGTTTAGAATGACTCCAATAACACCTTTTAACACCTTAAAGAAATTTCCAATCTTATCATAATTTTAAGCTCTTTTTGAAAAAATTAAAATTTTAAGGCTAAATTTTAAAACGCTCCTTGCGTCTTACTTTTTTAGATATTTCTTCGGTTTTGGATTTTAATCATGTAAATCTCTATTACAAACAAATCTGTGTATCGATTTTTTAATCCCTTAATTTTTTTATTTTTTAGAGATACTTTTCTGAATTCCATATCGATTTTCATCAAAATTCTGCGTTATAATAAGTTAAAAATCAAATTTAATTGTCTTGATAAAGTCGAATTTTAGAATGTATACACATTTTCTTTTTAAGCAATATCAGTATTCTTCCTTATAAGTTTCATGAATTTTGATCAAAAATTAAGTAGCAATGAGCATTTCAAAAATAAATAATAAAAAAAAATGCAATTTAACAAATTACAACGACCATTTGGAAAATGATTTTTTCAAAGACTAAAATTTAAGATATAAAAAATCGCACGGAGTTCATCATACATTACGTACGCCATAGATTACATTTTTCGGTACTGTAAATTTTTAAACTTCTACGGAGCTGGTCATACATTACGTACGCCATGGATTAAATATTAATATTCCTGGACCCATTTTAAATGAAATTTCTTTCTTAAACTTCTAAACATCCCAAAATATTACTTTTTACACCGTCGTGTATAGAAAAAAATGTACTTTTAAATGCAATTTGTTTAAAAGCTGTATCTCAATTTCTTTCTCAGTTATTAAATTTTTTTGTAGTTTTTATTACTTTTTTGTCATAGTGGCAACAGAAGTATCCATCTCTGTTGAAAGTAAAGGGAAAATAGAGATATATAGACCAATCAGACAGTATAGACCAATCAGAAAACGAATAAAATGCGGATTCAACTAATAAAAAGCTTCAGATATATTTTTGATTTCCTACCCTGAGGAGGACAATAACCATTTTTCCAAATGGTAAAAAAAAACTGAAACATCAGTATTGAGAAAAACAGATTTAAAGTATATTAGACGGCCAAAAAATTGTTTGTGAACAAAATGAAAACACTTATAACTTTGCGTAAAATAATCGCATCTGCATGCGGTTTTGCATGACAGACGTAGTGCAAGTTGGAGAATAATAATAAACACAAAAAGAAATTTCGATTTTGTGATGAATTTTTGCTCAAATAAAGGTACACGGTCACAATTGTACTCTGAAAATTCTTATTTTCAGCATTATAATTAATCCTTATTTTTAATTTTTCTTATAAAAATTAATGTTGAAAGAACATCAGGGCCCAAGTATTCCTTTGGATTTTAAAGATGTATAGCACGAATATTATATGTTAGAAAACATCTATTTAATATTTTAACTGTATAACACGTAATCAATTTGTTTTAACCCTTAAATGCCGAGTGTTGCCTTTTGGCAACATACCCAATTTAGGTTTCAAAATAGTATTGGGATAATATTGAAGCTATAATGCCTAAGGTTGCCAATTAGATTCTGTAAATATTATTAAATCAATTTCTAACATGTAGATAGCAACACTTGTGCTGTAAGGAATAAAGATATATTTATTTTTTCAATTGTTGCTACATATGCTTTTTATTTTGTTTGTAAGCTTGCGAAATACATTATTTTGTTCTGCAGTGAGAAGTAAAATTTATTTTTTATCATAGTTCTTAAAATTCATGAGTGTTTAATAGTATAGAAATTTATCGAGGAAAATTATTTTTTCAATTAAAGAACAGTATTGCCGATTAGTAACAAACTGTTTTTAACAAACTGTAAACGATACTTAAAACGAAATAAGATTTTTATGTATTTTTCCCATGATTTATTTAAAAAGTCCTTCCGGACAGTGCCGGAAGGAAGAGGTAGCTTTCATAATCCTTATTTTAAAAAAGCCAAATTATATCATTCAAACACATGAAGCTCAATTTAGTGGAAACCGAATATAGGAGATTCAATACTAATTTTTATCAATATAATGAATGAGAATTTCGCGAAATTAGTCAGCTTTATCCAAGCTGCTTTTCTTTAAAGTAACATTTATTTGGCTGCCAAATTCGGCAATTTCTTAAAGTGCCTGTCATTTTAAGACAACATGGTGGATGAGGCTAAGCAGTGAACTTGGTCAAGACCTTAGTAATTGCTGTGCACATGCTCACTCACATCGGAATCGGTTGATATATACGAGTGCAGTTGCATGCAAAAAATCAGATTTTTCAAAATGTCACCCACAATAGAAATGGAAACTGCTATATCTGAGCCATTTTTTATGGTAAAGACAAACAAAAAATGCTCTTGAATCCTTATATCAAGGTCAAATACTTAAGAAAGAAATCTTTTTCAATTTCTAATTTTTTTGCACCTCACTTTAAATATATATAATTTTTTTTAATTTAATGGCCGCCATTTTGAAACAAGATGGCTAATGAATCTGGCCAGCGAACTTGTTCGAGGTATTGATGTATACTATCCACATGCCTTCTTACATCGAAATAGGCGAATACGTGTGTTATCGCGTGACAAATACAAGATCGTTTCAAAATGTTAGCCATGCTAGAAATTCAAAGTGCTATAATTCAACCATTTTTTAAGATATAAACAAAAGAACACATTTTCAGAAACAAAAACTGCCCCGGAATCTTTGTATCAAGGCCAAACACATAAAAAAAATCTTTTTCATTTTCCGATTTTTTAATACCTCATTTTAAATTTTAAATTTAATTTTTTTTAAATGGCAACCCTTTTGAAACAAGATGGCGAATGAAGCTGGCCAACGAACTTGGACGAGACATTGGTATGTTCTATGTACAGACCAAGTTACATCCAAATCGGTTCATAAATACGCCTGTTATCGTGTGGCAAAAATCAGGACGTTTCAAAATGTCAGTCACGCTCGAAATTCAAAATGCTATGACTCAGCCATTTCTTAAGATATAGACGAAAGAAAAACTGTTCCGGAATCTTTGTATTAAGGTCAAACACATACAAAAAAATCTTTTTCACTTTCCAATTTCTTGGTATCTCATTTAAATTTTTTTTATTTTTTAATTTTTTTAAATGGCCGCCATTTTGAAACAAGATGGCGGATGAAGCCGGCCAACGAACTCGGTCGAGATATTTGTATGTACTATGTACACACCAAGGTACATCCAAGTCGGTTCATAAATACGCCTGTTATTACGTGAGAAAAATCAGGACGTTTCAAAATGTCAGCCACGCTAGAAATTCAAGATGCTATAACTCAGCCATTTCTTAAGATATAGACGAAACAAAAAACTGCTCCCGAATCTTTTTATCAAGGTCAAACACATAAGAAGAAAATATTTTTTCAATTTTTAATTTTTTGGTACCACATTTCAAATTTAAATTTTTCTTAAAAATTTAAATGGCCACCATTTTTAAACAAGATGGCGGATGAAGCTGACCAACGAACCCGGTCAAGACATTGGTATGTACTATGTATAAACGAAGTTACATCCAAATCGGTTCATAAATACGCCTTTTATCGCGTGACAAAATTCAGGACGTTTCAAAATGTCAGCCACGCTAGAAATTCAAAATGCTATAACTCAGCCATTTTTTAAGATATAGACGAAACAAAAACTGCTCCGGAATCTTTGTATAAAGGTCAAATACATAAGAAAAAAATATTTTTCCATTTGTAATTTTTTGGTACCACATTTCAAGTTTTAAATTTTTTTTTAAATTTTAAATGCCGCCGTTTTGAAACAAAACGGCGGATGAAGCTGGCCAACGAACTCGGTCGAGACATTGGTATGTACAATGTACACACCAAATTACATCGAAATCGGCTCATAATTACCGGAGTTACAGTGTGAAATAGGTCAGATATATATATATATATATATATATATATATATATATATATATATATGTATATATATATATATCAATTTTGAACGGAGGGTGGTTTCGGGGTCTGACGGTCATGATCGATGAAAATATACCAAAATTTTTTGAAATCGCTTTCCTCCGAACGGCTGCAATAGGTAGCTTTTTTGTAAAGAAAGCTACCTAAAAATGAAAGCCAAAAAACATTTTTTAAATGATTTTTGAAAAATCAGGCATTTAAGTGTTAACGTAGAATTTCCAAGAATGTTTTTATTTCTACAAATAAAATAGACGAAAGATTAATGTAAAAATAATGGTAAAACTACTCACTCGAAAGTCTATACAAATAGAACATTAAGAAAGAACACTGAGAAGTTTATTTAAACTTTTATTCGATTTATACAGAGACTGTATCAATAATTAAGTCAAACGAGAGCATGAAATAATTTGCTTAACTTTCTCATTTTATATTAAAAGTTAAATTCTATATTTAATGTACCGCATTCTCTAAAGTGTTTAGTATTATGAGGCTAAACTCCTTCTTCCACTTTCATTATCATCGCGGTTATCGCTGATGTGATGTACTAATTAACTGCAGCTTAAACTCTTCGCTACTGAGTATTAATGCAGTGTTATTATTTTTTAAGGAATTATTTTTTGTCTCATATGACTTCAGATCAAGATTTTTATTTTATTTGCATTAGTTCGAATCTTAAACTTTGAAACATATCATTCTGATATAGAAATTGCAATTATGTTCGAGTACCGTTAATAAAATGGGACAATAGGGAAGTCCCCTTTTTGGGTCCCAGGCAGCGAAGAGGTTAAAGTTTGGATTAAAGTTTGAATTAGAAGGAAACAACTGCCTGTCAAATAGAAACTCGGTGATCTTTAGGAAATAAAGTAGTTTATCATCGGTTGCAATTGTTGTGTCCATACATTGTCATAAAGAGTAAAAAAGAACTCTCCTTAAATTCATTTACGTTGCATTATGCAAACAATTCATAATTAGAAATCATAAAACGTTTTTGTATGCTGTGACTAAACATAGGTTAAATAAATTCTAAGTAAAAAAAAAAAAAAAAAAAAAAAAAAAAAAAAAAATGTTTTATAAACAAGTTTTTATTATAATATACTAAAAAGGTAAACAAATGAAGGACAATTAATTGAAATAAATTAATCAATTGTAACTCAGAAACTCCGTTTTGAAATATATTTACTCTGATGTTAGAATACCTCATTTTAAGCATGTAAAAAGATTAGTACATAAAATTAGAAAAATGATTGACTAAAAGGTACTTTTTTCACTCTTACAATAAAAAAAAAAAAATACTTACTTCTCATAAATAGGTCAATTTTCTAATACAAAATTTTAACGAATACAAAATTAACTTAAAAAAAATATATATATATTTTTTTTTTCAAACGTCTCCAAGTCTTTTCACTTTAGAAAACTTGCGAATTTAAATTTAGCAATATCAACGTGAAACTTCTGTAATGATAAAAGAAAGATTGGCATAAAAAATGAACTCAGTATCTCCCTCTATTGAAAATTCTATGATCGATTTATACTAACTTCTGTGTTGGGCTATAGAAGCAATAAAACAGTCATGTTTTGAAGATTACAGTGTAAGTGTCATTGACTTTTGGTATATTGCAGATCTGCAACACGATTTTAGAAAAGGTAAAATATTTTTTATAATATTTTTTATTACTAGGGGGCTCGGCCCCCTGCGAGCTACGCTCGCCAACTCCCGTTCAGACTCCGCAGTCTCTAAAAGCACGCTAATTTGATCGGCTTTAAAAAGATTTCGGAAGATTGAATTATAGGGGAGAGTAGCCATATTTGGAACGCCGCTTTAATTGGACCGTTACCATTCTGCCGTTAATTACAGGAAGAGACTCCATCTACCGCTGAAATCCCACTCATCAGAATGACGTCACTCGTGATTAGAAGAAGCAACCGCCTACCACGTGCTGTTTTCAGACAATTAAAAAAAAACTAAAGTTGGCTGTTTTGATCTATTTTTTTCCTACTAAACGTAAGTGAATATTCTAAAACTAAGGTAAGTTGTTATGTTTTCATATACATATATGAATTCATATGTTTATTGAGCATATTTTTCACGCGGAAATGTTTGATTTCGTTTTTGTTCTTAGTTTTGAAATTAATTGTTTTAAAAAATGGCGCAGTTGCCGTAATTGGGCCAATTTAAGACCAGATATGAGTTCATAAATTTGAAAAGTAAGTAATGAATTTAGAGGACGGTATGCTTTGTACATTATTATTATTATTATTATTATTTTTTTTTAATGGATTACTATTTCCATGCAAGTTTTTTTTTTTTTTTTTTGTGTGTGTGTGTGTGTGTATCTGGATTAATTTTTTTATACAGTTTAAGCCTATAAACACACATTTTAACCTTACAAACATAAAAGTATTTTTACATGTCTATGCAATAAATTTTGTTTGCAAGGTTTTTTATCTTGTATGTAATTATATTTAATTTATTTGAATTCTTTATTCCTAAGGCATATTTGATTTACAAAGTTGAATTGAAACATTTTCCTCCTGCAGGATATTTGTGATGGAAGACTTTTTACAGTTCTGCAGGGTGGAATTATACTTTTTTGCAATTAAAACGCATAAACTCAATCTTTCAAAATCTGCTGAAACACAGCAAGTATCAACTTTTTGTTCCTCACGTGTAAGAATACAAATATGACGTAGATCGCGTTCTCAACCAATGGATAATTAAGAATGTCACGTCATATAAAGAGTGCGGACAGAGCTAGAAGATGAATTTGAAGGGAAAAAGGATAACTTCAGAAATGCGCGGGAAAGTAAAAATGGAAGCTAAAAGAATAATCTAGAAAGAAAAGAGGCGCGGAAAAGGAACATTTAATTTAAGAATACTAAAAGTGTAATATTAAAGCAATTAAGACAAGTGAGACATTAAATGAAAGGGAATTAAACATAGTTAACGATAGAGATTATTTAAGGATAAGGATTTAGTGAAAATAAAGAAGTAATTTAGAATAAGATAAGGAAATAGCGGAATTACATCTAATAATGTAACATATATAGATGCCATACGAAATAAATTTTAGCTAAATGCTACGCCATTAGGTGTTTTTTTTTTCGCATTTTCTGAAAGAAACTTATGTTTTTCTGTTACAGCACATAGAAAGTTAACATTCTCATTTCTAAAGCGGAAGTTTTTTCTATGATAGCGTGAATGCAACTTCTTGATTATCATTTAACGATTTATGTGCGGTAATGTATTGTTATTTTAATCACCATATTATTGCATTTGTTTTTATTTTACGTATAAGGACCTAATGGTTAGCATGGGCAACGACAGGTGATTCTGCTTGTACAAATATAAAATATGTTACCTAATCTGAAGTCTAGTAACTCACAGTTTTGCATACATAATTTTAAAAAATAGTTCTAAATTTTGTCGCATTCTTATATTCATCTGTAAACATTCTTCAATTAACTACAAAATTTAAAACACAGACTTTTTTTTTCTTTTTTCAACCATTAATTAATTCACAAAATCAACATTAATTCACATGTTGTGCAGTTTGAGCATTTTTACACTTTGAGATATCGCAGTGTCATCTATTGAAGAAAATTTTAATAATTTTTCAAATAACTGTAGATATTATTAATATATGATCTACCTGATTTGCATTTCACTTATTTTAACTTTATCTTAGTTAATAAATAATTCAACTTTAAAAGTATTAAGTGACTTATGAAATCACCTGTGAACTAACGTTATTTAAGTTTTGGCTCTTTTATCAAATGTATGCATAAATGAAACGAAATTACAAAGTGACAATTCTGAAAGTAAGTAATAAAGCTATAAGTCCGAAATAATGAAATAAATTTCAAAGTAATTAAATTAGTGGACTTTTGGAATATTTTACTAATGCAAATTTAAAATCCACAAAGATGCATATGTGTTTCTATACATGTAATTAAAATTTAAATAAGAGCGTATTTCTAGGATATACCTGCGAAATTAAGTATTTCCAGGAAATTAAGTTTCATCTTGTGAGGTTTCTTTTCTCTTACATAATTATAAATTTTCATCTATTTGTTGTTATTAAAAGAAACAAAGATATCGTACAAATGTTATTTTCTGTTTTAAAACAAATATAAATTAAGAATAAACGTAATTTTTAAAATTCTGATAAGCAGCATCTAATTAAATAAAGCTTCATTGAAATAGGTATCCCCATGCTAAAAAAATAGTTATATGAAGAGATTCAGTGTTATTCTTTAATGCAAATAAAATTTAAAACATAAATTATGGATAAATTGTAAATTATACTACATTCTGAAAGTGCAACTAATAGTAAATATAATACATATATAAATAGTGTAGCGCTTTGGAAATGGACAAATGAAAATCTGCGTAGATCCCGCGAAACGCATCTGATTGGTAAGAGCTTTCTGATGTTATAAGGGGGGGGGGGGACCCGGCTCTGTCGGCAAACGTCGCCAAGTTTGTCTTGAAATTGGCTGTATATTGCTAAATATGGCGACCAAAATTAGTCGACAAAGGTGACGCCAATTTGGCGTTATTTCCAGTATTTTGCCAAATTTCCATAGACTCACATTGAACTACAATAGGGTTTACTTGCTTGCAGAGAATCAACAAATTGAGATATTTCAATGCATCAAAAAGTAAAAAAAAATTAGCTTATGAATACAGCTTAATTGAACTATTTACATTATTTTTAAGCACAAACACTAACTATTTACAATATTTGTAACACTGTATGTATAATTTTACAGATATATGTTAGCGGAGAAAAGCCGGCGAAGTGAAAATATCAGAGAAGAGGAGATTTATACGATAAGATATTTACTGTAACTGCAAATTAGTGACGAGTACGTTTTTACCAAGTGGAATCTAAAAATTGAATGCATAGAAAATAAAAGATCGCTTAAGGGATCGCGAAACGATCCAGAATGAAAACGCGAAACAATTAGCTCTGCGGTTGGCTAGAAAATAGGGTTTGCTTCGCGATACTGAATGAAATTGCGAAGCGAATACGCGGGTGGTTTGGTGATCGTAGCGAGCAGGGGCTCGGAGGCCCCTTAGTATAATACATCCAAATAGTAGTTTCATAACAATGCTAGTATATAATTTGTTCTTTCAAACTCTCTTACAGTTAGTTATCGGGAGAAATTTCAAATACTATGAAGTGTATAGAATACATATACAGTGTGTCCCAAATTCATGGGTGAAATTGTAAGGAAAGTAAAGTACACATAAAGAAGCAATTTTAGTATAGCAATGAGGGGTCGTAAATGAAATGTTCTAGCGAAAAACAAGAAATGCGAAGGAAAGGAAAAAGAGCGTTTTATTGACATAATAATTACAGTAAGTGCTCAAATGTGCCAATGGCAGCGTCTAACAAGTGATTGGCGTACCTTTTTGCAAATTCCGAGTGTATCACGAAAAATTGTAGCAATAACTGAAAGTCTTGAAATGAGATCCTCACCAGAGTCAATTGGTGTCTCATAGATGAGACATCTGGCTCTTTCGAAAGGGTACTCTAATCACTTGCTAAACACTTCCAGGTATGTATCGATGTTGGTGCAGGCACATTTGAGCGCTAATTGTAATTGTTGAGTCAATAAAACGTTTGTTTTCATTTCCTACGATTTTTTTGTTCTTCTTCAAAACTTTTCATTTCTGACCCCACATTTCTATACCAAAATTGCTTCTTTATGTGTACTTTACATTCCCTTTCAGTTTGGCCCATAAATTCGGAGACAATTCGTATATATAAAACGCTAATATAGGTGGCGGAGGAAAAGATGTTATTTCTCTTTTGCCAATGGCGACGAGTGATTTGTGATAATAACAATTATAACAATTTTCACAAATTAACAAAAATATTGAAAACTAATCAAGATATAGATTTGAAATTTTCAGAGAAAATGTAGAATTTTTTTTTTACATCAGAATATATGATTTTTTAAATTCCATCTGTAAATTTTCGTATTTTTTGAAAAAAAACTGAATGTGACAGTACATATATTCGGAGGAAAAAAAAGAGAGATGAACACGCATTTGTATTATAATAGTCATGTGACAGCAATAGACAATCAGGGACTGGCCGCTTTAATTTTTATATGCAAGGCAGCCACTTTTAATCAAATATATATATATTTTTAATAATACTACATAAATGTTACCATGATGGCAAACAGCTCTTGGTACTTTTATGTTAGCTGGTCACAAATCTCGCCAATACCATTTTTTAACTCGCCAGTAGCTTTTTTTATTTTTATCGTGGTAAATTAAAACAATACATGGTAATAAAATTATATAGTTTATGGTATTATTTATTATTTCTTTTAAAATTAATTAATTTAATAAAATAGATTAATTCTTTTAAAAGAAATAAGTTAAAATCATCAATTTTAAATGTTTCAGATTTAAATTAAAGTATTTTAAATAAAATGAGTGAAATAATTATATTTTAATTGAAATTAGGAAATACGAAAAAATGCAAGGAGAACAATGCATATGGGGCGATTTATCCTCTGCGCCTGGCTAACATAAAACCGACTTTTTGATTTCTGTAATCAGAATCTTCCGATTTCGCGAAGGGTTGAGCAAATAAATTAAATTAAGAATAAAAGTAACGTGATACAAAGCTTAGCATACATTTAAGCGAGAATGAACTGGCCATCAGGGACGTTTACTTTTGACTGTTTTGGACGAAAACTTTTTTTAAGTTAATTGTCTAAGAACTTTGTATAACAGACTTTGTATAACAATACTGCGAGTCTAGAAAATTAACTCCTACTTGGAATGATTTCAAAATATTGCCAAATTGGCGATTTTTTAATTATTTGGTAACATTTTTCATACTATAACTCCGATAAGGAAATTCCAGAATGTTTCCATTGTGAATTTTTCAATGCTTAAAGATAAGGAAATTAGTGGATTTGGAGATTTAAAAAAATTTCGCTGAATAATTGTCCGAGAGAATCGAAGGCTAATACTCTGCGCAATATTACTGTCTGGTCACATAACAGCTACGATGGATATTAACGCCATGTCCTACTAAAAAAAAAAGTCTAATAAAAACTTTTCGTCAAGCATAACTCAAAAAGTGTTTGTCGGATTTCGTTTCTGATTGCACCAAAAGGTACCTATGAGAGTCACCTACTGAATGCACCTACTATGAAAAATTAGTTCCAATTCGTATTCAAGTTATATTAATAAAACTGATAAAAAAGCACATTTTATCTGCATACGTCACAGATATTTGATGTGCGTCACTTTCACCGGTAGATGTTTTCGTAAAGAACTGGTTTGAACACATGGAGCAAATAATAATAACAGGAAAAGAAATCTGTTTGTTTTTCCATTTAAAAGAAAAAAGGCAAAAAAACTTTGATTTGAGATTTTGCGATATTTAATCAATAGTATTTTTTTTTATCGCCAAAAGCAAATTTTATATTTCGCGTGTGAAAATTAGAAAGAATTATATGATGTTTAATAAAATATTTTGCTTTATAGCATCATTAATTCTTATTTTCTTTATTTTATAGGGTTTCGGTCATCTGGCAAAACCCTATTCGTCTCGCTCCTCTGTCTGTCTGTCCGTCTGTCACAGAGCCCGTTCTCAGTAACTATACATGTTGGAGACTTGAAATTTTGCATACTTATAGTTGAACACCACATATCATACAAAAAATCATAAAATTTTGAAAAAGTCGTACATTTAACCCTTTGGGTTCCACATGTGTATTTTAAAGAATTCTTTCCAATTCAGTCCTAATTAAATTGGAGGCGTGAAATTTTGCACACTTATAGCTGAACACCTCACATCAAATAACAAACTATAAAATTTTGATAAAGTCGTACATTTAACCCTTTGGGCTCCCACATGTGTATTTTAAACAATTATTTCTAAGTGAACCCCTAATTAAGTTGGAGGCGTGGAATTTTGCATACTTATAGCTGAACACCTCACATCAAATGACAAACTATAAAATTTTGAAAAAGTCGTACATTTAACACTTTGGGCTCCACATGTGTATTTTAAACAATGCTTTCCAATTGAGTCCTAATTAGGTTGGAGGCGTGAAATTCTGCATACTTATAGCTGAACACCTCACATCAAATGACAAACTATAAAATTTTGATAAAGTCCTTCATTTAACCCTTTGGGCTCCCACATGTGTATTTTAAACAATTATTTCTAAGTGAGCCCTGATTAGGTTGGAGGCGTGAAATTTTGCATACGTATAGCTGAACACCTCACATCAAATGAAAAACTATAAAATTTTGAAAAAGTCGTACATTTAACCCTTTGGGCTCCACATGTGTATTTTAAACAATTCTTTCTAAGTGATGTCCATAAGTAGGTTGGAGGCGTGAAATTAGTCATACTTATCACATCATAAGACAAATCATAAAATTTTTAAAAAGTCTTATGTTATTTACTCCTCCGGGCTCTAACTTGTGTATTTTAAGCAATTTTTCTAACCTCCGCCCTTTTCACCAGGGGAGCACTTTTCCAACTTTTGCCGACACCCATTTGACCATTCTTTCATATTATAAATCATAGCCTTACATATTTTAGTTCCACTTTTTACCGCCAGGGGCACCTACTTATCTCGGGTGTTATCGGCCCAATCCCCTCGACTAATATATCTACGGATGGTATATAAAACAGAGTTTCGTTCAGATAGAGGTTTATTTAGAATAGAGTGCGCCCCTGGTTGCGAAATGTGGAACTAACAGATTTTTCAAAAGGATAAAGTGTTTTGAAAGGAATATTAAACGAAACCCTCTATGCGAACTGTGATCACACTTATTCACTTGTTTTTTACATGTTTTCTTTTAACTCACAATTATGTTTGTCTGTGGCACTCAAATTTGTGATTCATTTTTCACCCACTTCCTATTGACATAGAGAATTGAAATTTGTAATATCTATGCATTCCTGAGGGCAATACATGAATTGGACTTTGTTTTTTTTTAAATTCGATCCCTAAGGGGACAACGTTAAGGGGGGTGGGGGTGGGGTGTTAATTAATGGTTACGTTTGATTTTCTATAGATAAATTAGCATTAGCTTCAACAATGAATATTTGTTGAAATGTACTAATGTCAGAGTTACCACGATATCGCCAAACACTAGCCAACGAGGCGAAATATCGCGAAATTTGGCAACAAGAAAGTTTTTATATATGAATTCAACTTGGAGATAACTGGCTAATTTGGCAAAATTCCCATTTAAATCCTTTTATCTTCCATAATTGAACTTACCGAATTAAATTTAAACTCCGTGCATTTAAGGCTTTTTTTCAAGATTTTTCTACAATTTAGTGCATTTAAAAACATATATATTTTCTAAATTTTTGTGAATTTTAATGAAAGTATGATTAAAAAAAAAACTATTTCCATTCATATTAATTTCTTTTTAGTCTTTAAAACTGAAATTGGTACTTTTCCTGTATAAGGGCCTTTGCGAGGTAGAGAAAATGGGTTTGGCGAGTCAAATGAGCTTTTTATGCGTATTTTCGTGCAACTTATTCATTGTTGTACTCAAGCAATTTTTTAAAGATTTATAAAATTTATTTTGTGTAAACAAGCCACTTAACTATTTTTATATACAAACAAAAGTAAATTGTATATAAAAAGCAATGATATTATATATATAAATAAAATGTTTATATTTATGTCACAGATGCCATATACGCACCGGGTTTGGCGTGATTTTTTATGCCAGTTTGGCGAAAACGTCGTTTTCGAATACCAGTTACATATAACCTGTTATAATTGCACGTTATATTTTTATTTCAATATGAAAACAAAATAAAGTGATAAACAAGACATTTTCTATTATTTTTAAAAGGAAATAACAATCAATAAATGATATAATTATAGAAAAAAAATTGTAATAACGTTATATATGGTTACATCAGTGGTGGCCCGTGACTGGCATTTTTGGGGGCATTAAATCCATAGCTGCCAAATTTAGTCTTCTCTTACCACTATTGCTTTAAAGAAATCTTTGGCATATTTGTCGGCGGAATATTCGACCATTAAATAAGGTAATGATTTCTTTTAAAAAAAATAATGGTAAGAAAAGACTAATACTGCCCGCCATGCATTTAATGCCCCAAAATATGACAGTTACGAGCCGCCACTGGTTACCATGTCAGGCAAAGTAACGCCACTTTGACGCCAATTAGGTACCTCTGTGCGTTTATGACATCTGTGCCATATTTACTTGTAAAAATAAGCATAAACTTTCATCAAGTTTGTTTTCATAGCTATTTATATCTTTTTCCAACAAATCTCACTTTTTGAGGTCGAAACTGCACAAAGATTGAAAAAAAACTAGAAAACGAGAAGTCTATTTTTTCAGAATTTAGTGTCACCCACGATGAAAAACAAAATATATAAATATAGATAGTACAAAACATATTTCAATTTTAAGACTTAAAACACACTTTTTTATTTTGTACAGAATGACGTCATTCATATCCGCTGAAGAATTCTTCATTTACGATCCAATCTTAAAGAGCTTCTACAGTAAAGTACGCATTGGACTATCGCTGAGGATATCGCTGAATAATACACAATTGCAAAAAAATGAGATGTCGTCTATAATAACTTCACATTTTATCAGAAATCATTTATTTATATTTTTTCAAAATAGCACGTAATTTAATTATATATTTTAAAAGCTGTTAAGGGGAAAAGGCAACAAAAAGGTATAATTACTATATTCCAACTATTTCCCCCCCTATTTTCTACAGAAATGGAGTACTTGAGTTGCTAAAATTAAACAAATGGCGCTAAAAACTACAAAAAATTAATGTTTCAAAAATAAATTCAGATGCAGTTTTCAATCAAATTGCAAAGTACCTTTTCTCCCCAATACGACGGATAAAAATTGAAAATGTGCGATGTTTAGATTTAAAAATCTTAAAATAGTAGAATAGAGAAGATTAAGTTAAATTGAAGTTAAATTGCAGTACAGTATTTGGTACTACTTAGTTATCCCGTCGATCAAAAATCTTTCGCCAAACTATAAGATTGAATGCCAATAATGGTTGATCGTAAATGTCGCATTCTAAGTACCTTATTACAATGCAATTAATGCTTTTCATGGTACTTCGCTGTTATATGGACTTTGGCGCTTTTGAAAAAAGCACGCAATTCGAGGTTAAGAAAGTGAGATTTTTTGCCAAATGGCTATGAAAATAAAACAGAATAAGTATTATACAGGTTTATATATATATATATATTTAAAAATGCATCTTCTAATACGTATTAGATAAGTTATTTATATTTGTATATAATATAATATATAAAAATGAAAATTTGTCTATTTGTTTTTAATTCTATACAAATCGACAGTTTGGAAGCAAAATTGTGAAAAAAATACGTACAGGTGTATTAAAACACAGCCGAGGCAACTAAAGTAATCCGGAATCGAAATAATTTATAGTTAACTTTTAATTAATAAAAAAACCCACCCAGCAAACACATACCTTTCGGCACACGATCGGACCGCATCCGGCAGTATCGGTTAAGTGTCGGCATGGGCATAGTGGTTTCGGTGAAGTGTCGGCAACTGAAACTCAAGAATCTGCATTTTCGACTGCCGGTTACCGTAATCGGTCCCCTTATGATTATATATCGGTAAGCGACTTACACCGGCAAGTGACTCAGGACCGATATGTAATTTCTGATAGTGGCCCGATTAGATTTGCCAACATCGGTCCGAATTCGGAATTTTTAGTAGTAGCCGACATTTTTTTTTTCTTTTTCTTAATTTTGTTTGAGTTTGAGTTTTGATAAGATTTGTATATTTCATGTATTTCATATAAATTTCTAACAGTGATAAACAAAAAAAAGTCAAAAATAGCCTAAATTTATTTATCTTTAAAAAGTTGATATTGAATTCATTTTAAAAAGGACTTGCAATTATTTGAATCACCAAAAGAGTTTTTTATATCGCTCCTTAAAATTATTATTCATTTTAAACTTAATCGTAGAAAAAAAAAGCTATGTTTCTTTTTTTTATTTAAAAATCAAATTATTAAAAAGTGTTTAAAATTATTTTACAAGCTATAAAAATAAAAATAAAAACTCCCAAATTAAAATTTTAAAGAATGATTCAGAAAATTCTCACTTCTAAAAAATTATTTACCAAAAAAAAAAAAAACATTTTTATGTTATTTGATGATTAAAAAATGTTGATAAGTAAAAGAATCATTATTGCTACATAATCACTAAAAATATATTCTACATGAAATCATTCAATGACAAAAAATGAACTCTTATTCTAATTAAAAGTGATTAATTACCAATCATTTTTTTAATTAAAATTAGTTTTTCTATGTTACAAATATATATTTTTATAACAGAAAAACCTCTGAAATTCACTTATTTTATTTCATAAGCATTTTTAAATTTATAAGAAAGATTCAGAAATATCCCCCATTTAAAAATTATCTTCCAAAAGAAAAAAAAATATGTAAATTAACATTTATTTTATTTTTAAATTAAAAATATTGATAAGTAACAAATTAATATTGCAACATACTCATTAAATATATGTTCTACTTTAAATCATCAAAAAAGATTGAATTCATATTCTAATTTAAAATTATTAATTACCAACTTTTTATTTATTAAAATAAATATTTCCATGTTAAAAATATACATTTTATAAATTAACGCAACGCAACACATGTAATTACATTATAATTCCTAATAAGAAAATTTGATTAACTGAACAAAACCTCTAAAAATATTTTTTTATACTTAATTATTCTTAAATTTATAAGAAAAACCAATTAATTTGCTTTAACGAATTCGATAAGATATTTATTTCATTCATTTAAATATTAAATTAACTTTTAAATACACGCGCGTAAGAGAATTACAAATAAATAAATAGAATAAAATAAAATAAAATAAAAACACTTAAAAATTCTAATTTTCCCATCTACCAATTGCCTTCAACGACAAACGATTTCTTATTGAAATGTCTTCCCTTATTACCTCGTATAATCCTCCCCTTATCAAGTCTCTGTGGGCAAGTGGTTAAGGCATCTGCTTCCTGTCCTCGGGTTCGCTGGATCAAATCCCGCCCTTCCACAGCTGAAAAAAGTTCCTTTCAAATATACATTCTACGATGGTTCATAGATGGCGCCATCAAAACAGATTTTTTTTTCAATTTATGCTGGTGTCGGTCTGCGGCCGGCATTCGTACGGATAGCTATTGGCGTGCTGTCGGCATAGTGATCTGCCGATACCGGACCGGCTGCGTGCCTCATGAATCGGGCCGCATTCGCGCGGCGTATCAAAAAAGATACGGAACCGGTAGCGGCAACCGGTATCGTGCCAATACCGCCGGTAGTGGCAAGCGGCTGTTGCCCGATTGCTTGGCGATAGCTCTGTGTTTGCTGGGCACCAATTTAACAGCAATTTCTTATCAAATTTAAACATTTTTCGTTATAGCAGGTCGCCAACAATTAAAATACACAATAAAATTCTTACTACAACAATTAATTTTCTACTGCAAGATTTCCACGTGAAAAATGAAAATGAAATAAATAATTTGCCGAATTTAAAAAAAGGTGAATATTACTTCATAACTTTTCTATTGCAAGATGTTCACATGAAAAATGAAAATGAAATAAATAGTTTGACGAATTTAAATGAAAGTGAATATAACTTCATAACTTTTCTATTTAAAGGTTTCCACGTAAAAGAGGAAAATATTACGTCATATTGGAAATATAAAGGATGTGGTGAAATATAGTATAACGTCATATGAGCGTGAAAAAACGTATTGAAGTATGATAAAAACCCGATATGGAAATATTGACGTATTTTAACGTTATTTTCCAATGATAAATTGAAATAAGTTCATTTATAGCTGTATTCTTTTGCGTCTGTTATATACATTTATACATTTTTATATTGTGTTTTCATTTGATCCTGCGTACAACACTTCGACTGCTTTTTTTAATGTTTGTTTCATGTTGTATGTTAAATTTTGAAATTGATTTTTCAGAACAAACATCCTTCAAAATGTGGGCAACACCGGGCATTTTAGTTTGTAACAGACAAATGGCTTTTGTATCTGTACATCTAATGCTAATATTATAAAGCGTTATAATATTATAAAGTGTACAATATTATTAATGTTTGTACGTTTGTGAAGTGTTATCTCTGAAACTACATAGCCAACTTAAAAAAAAATGTTGGTGGCCATCTCTGCTCCGAAAAAAAATACTGTATTTTATGTATTTTACCTACATCGCTGGAGGAGCAAAAAAGTTCTAAAATTGCGATTTCTGTGATATTGATTGGCTTAGATACTTTAAATTCGGTGTGATGGTTACTTTTAAGATGTAAATAGTCGTTATGAACGCTCTTTAAAAGGTTCGAAAATTCAATTTGACAGATAAACGTAAAAATTTCTAGAAAGGTTCTAAATTATGATTTATTTGGATTACTGAAATTTCTGGGATACTGTTGGGGTTAGAAACTAGAACTTCGGCATGACAGTAATTTATAAGATGTAAATGCTCGTTGTAGAACGAATTCTAAAAAATCGAAAGACTAAACAAAGCGGAAAAAAGATCTAAATATGATCTAAGTAACGAAGTAAATGCAGGGTTCGTACGGGTGCTTGAATTTCACGACTAAGAAAGTCTTCGGTAACAGTATTTTCTTACGGAAAATCTCTCCTGAAATAAGCCGAAATTTTGTCCGTTTAAACTTGATTTATTTTTCTATAAAAAAATTCTGATATTGGTCCTTGAAAATAACGGTATCCGTACGAACCCTGAAATGGAATTGTTAGGAATATAAACATGAAAATTGACATGGCTATATGTATCATGACGTAAATTCTCGCATTAGAACAATTTCTAAAAATGTCGTGTTATAAAACTCTGCAAAAACAAAAAACTTTCGAAAATTTTCTATTTCTGTGTTACTGCTGAGCCCAAAAATACTTGAAATTTTGCTTTGGGTTAGTTTTAAAATATAAAATTTAATGGTTTCTAAATGAATGGTTTCTATGAATGGTTTCTAAAAAAATTAAAATTTAAAAAGATGAAATGAACGGAAAGCGATCTCAATTACCACTATTTTGGAATTATTAGGTATAGCAACTTTAAAGATATCATAATGCTGCATTTCTTCCATAAAACATGCAATTTAAATGCAACAAAACTGATAGATACCCACCTAGCATTAAATAAATTGTGTAAATATTGAATAAAGACCTGTATGAAACAGTGAGTAGGTTGCCCGAAAGTACTTGTTAAAGTGTTCCTTCTCTAGGCTTTTTTCTCTCTCGCCAAGGCCACTAACAGAGGGAAGGGCCGTTTTAAATGTAATATGAATTTTTTTTTTCTAATTCATTTTTCTAGCCATTTTATTATACGGTCACAGTCTCAATTGTCATTAGTACATTTTTTATATATTAACTTATTCTGGGGAAATTTCATAATCGGGTTCATATTGGTGTATTTTAGCTTGCATGATTTGCTGAAAAAATATGTATGGATTTGTAAATTGCTTCAAAAAACACTTTGACAGATCAAAGGTTATGCAGACGATATATTCAGATCTTGTGTCATACTTTATGTTGCAATCACTGCCGATTTATTTTATTTAATACATGCTAAATACAGCTCAACTTGTCCAGAATATGTTTGAAAAAAAAACAATACAGCGTATGTAGTGGTCAGCATACACTCATCATTTAAATCCGATCGAGCATATCTAAAACACACTCTAACGACGCATTGCATGCCACTGTTGATGTGTTCGGTACTTTGATACTATATCAGATTTTGAAGAGAGTATTCCTTATATCTTATCGACAATCTCATTGCATCCGTGGAAAACAGACATTGTACAATATTAACTATTGCGGGGGAGCACACACCATATAAAGTATAGTCCATTCTTTTTTAAACATCATATATTTGTCATTTAAAGTTACTCAAATTGGTGCGGAGCGTCTGATTATGCTCTTGACATCATATTATACAGTTAAAACTTCGATATAAGATAATTTAGTGTTTCATTTTCTATTTTACTTTTAATATGTTGCGTACTTTCAAATTTATATCCATGCATGGCTATCTTGCATGGTTTGCTTTCCCATTTTTTAAACAGTGTATACGAATTTATATGTACGATTTTCTAATTCCACGATTCGTTTATTTTTATCGCAGTATATGGACAATTAAAGGTAATATCTCATTTTCTTTGCTTCCACATGTTATTATTAAATCTATGTTCTCAGCAATGTCGCTCAGACTAATCCCTCTGAGGGAAGTCCTAGTAGGGTTTAATCATATGACAGTAGCGTCATACCGGATATAAATTTGATTGATTAATACGATTTTGGCAAACGATGCTGAGAATAATTTAAGAATTTAAATTCAGAATATTAAATTAAACCATAAACATATTTTTTTAAGCTATTGCTTTATGAATAAAAGAAAAAATATTTTATCTCCCAAATTTATTTATCCATATAAAATAATACGAACCTTAAAATACTATGTTTTCTTGCACATTTTATTACTATTACAAAAAAAAATGTAATAGTCATTTTCAAGTTCGAAAATATAATTGAAATTTATTGTCAAAGCAGCAGTCGCTTCCGCACGTATGAGCACTTTGCGCTCATGAAAAATACAACAACAACAATAATAAAAAAAAAAAACACTGGATGCGGCAACTTTGACGTACAGTAATCTAAAAAAATGCATTTAATTTGTTAAAGTCGTGATCAGTACCGAAAATATGAGTTCTTCGCGCCCTTGAATAAAAAATAGTAGATTCAGCAACCTCGTCGTACAAAAATTTCAAAAATACATGGAATTAATTAGAGGCGTGATCACTACTGCATGTATAAGCGCTTTGCACTCATGAAAGGAACAAAAAAAAAATCTGTTGATGCGGAAATCTTGTCGTGCATCAATCTAAAAAATGCAAGAAAATGGTTAAAATTGCAATCAGTAACGCACGTATGAGCATTTCTCGTTCATGAAAACAAAACAATAAAAATAACTGGATGCACCAACGTGGATTTTTTTTGTTTGATTTTTTTTTGTCACCGGGGATTATTCATCGTTAATATTAAGAAAACTACGGCATATAAAAATATGAAAATAGGTGGTATTATAGAAAAATGTTTGATAAATACGCTGCTGCAGACATTTAAATCGAATAATTATTTTAAGAGATATTTAATGTTAAATTTGGTCAAAATCGTTCCATTAAAAAAGTTTTTTGATTCATTTTTGAGGATTTATTTCCATTTTATATTCAAAATTGAAGCATTTCAAGAAATATTATTTACATATTTTAGAAAAGGGTATTATTTTAAATTGATGCCAATTTTTTAAACAGCACAAAGAATAATATTTCCCTCAAATTAAAAAATTGTTTACACGTGACTTTATAAACCCAAAAAAAAAACCCCCCAAAAAACTTTCAAATTAAAATTAAAGGACTACGTTTTAAAAGCAGGAAAATATAGAAAATTAAATCATAAAAACTATATTTACACGTGAATTTTAAAAGAGATTAATAATTGTAAAATAATAAATTCATTAATATGCGTTAAAATTCGTAAATGGAGGAAATTACGTCCTATTTAAAGTGGCCAAACAATAACATTGCCAAACAGCATAATTTAAAAATTATTTGCGCGAGACATTTATTTTATATTTTGATTAATCTTATAAACTATTATTGTGAATTCTAAGACTGTGCAATAATATTTCCTTTCTAACAACAAAATTATTTTCACGTGAATATTAAAAAGAAAATGAAAACTTAGGTGAAAATTACGTCAGATTTAAAACGATTCATTTAAAATCTCTTATTTAAAAGAATTTTCTTATAACGTTTTTAAAAAATACCGCGAGAGAAAACTCTGTTTGCTTAATTAATTTTATATTAGCTTATTTTCAAAATGTTCACTGATCTGATTTAATCAAAGACGTAAACAGCCTGTTAACAGGGAGATGTTAACTAGTTTTTTTTTATTATTATTATTATAATTCAGCCTTTCAATTAAAAAAAAAAAATCCGATCAAATTATCGTGCTTTTAGAGTTTGTGATGTCTGAGCTGCGGTTGACGAGCATAGCTCGTAGGGGCAGAGCTCCATATTTTTTTTAACCTTTTCGTCAGACAATTTTTTCAAATTTAATGTTTAAGCTTTGCACAATGATACCGTAAGTTGAATAAAAAACTCTGTAAAAAATGTCACTGAAAGGAAAAAAATGAATAATAACATGATTGTCATATTTAATTTGAATCAGGAAAATCATTTTTCTCATATTATTCACTTTCTTAAATATTTACAAATATACGGAATGTTATAATTAAATGCGCAGTCTTAACTGAAAGAAAATATCAAATTGAAAATTCAAAAATATAACAAAGTACTAAAGCTATTGGGACGAAACAGGAAAAAAATATTTCAGAGGAATTAAACTAACGTATTTTTGAAATATTTTATTAATGCGTATTAAAATTTCTCAGAGGTTAATATGTGGAGATGTATATCTAATTAAAGTTTAAATAATAGCATTTTTTTGGAAAATATATATCTAGGAAAGCATATTTTACTATAGGTTTGTTTTCTCTTATATATTTATAAAATTCCATCTACTATGAATAAATAAAAAAAGAAAGTGCATTATATAAGAAGAATGTTGTTTTCCTATTTTAAAGCTAATATAGTATTAGAATAATATACATTTTTAGAAATCTAATACGATGTGTATTATTCACAAAACTAGATATTTCTTTACAAGAAATAATTACTTATATAAAGGGTGCATGTATTATGCTAATACGGGCATAAAATTTCTTCTTTTGAACGGTATTATAACTATTTTATTAAAGAATGTTCAACGCCTCTTCAAATTATTAGAAGGTTTTAAAATATTTTAGAAGGAGCTATTTTTTTTAAAGTACAATTTTAATTACTTATTGATACGTTGCTTTATAAATTGTCCAAAAACAATCTTAACATAATTTGTTCTCCTTCCTATTGTTTTTAATACCGGAAAGATTTATCATAAAAGCACCTGAACAAGAAAAAAAAAATACATCATTTTTAGTGACTTGGATGTTTCACTGGGTAGCTTGCAACATATGCTTCTTACGGAACTTGCATTTTAATACCTCAATCTCCGAACAGTAATCTTTTTCTTATATAATCGCAAAAATTCTGCAATTCAATAAAGCCAATCTTATATTCGGAAAAAAGAAATACTGAAATGTAAGAAACATAAGAAGCATGTGTAAGTTTTCAATAAAGTTAAAGCGGTACATGTATTACATTTTAGTTAATCATTCATTTCAGGTTTGAAATACAGAGTTATATATGAGTAATTAATCACAACTTTCAGGAATGTGAATGACGTCATTTAAAGTACATGCACCGCCCCCTGAATACTAGCCCTGGGCACTGACACAAAAATGGCGGCTGCCGAAGGCGGATTTTTTTCAGCGTGTGTACGGTCCCTTAAATATTCCTACCAATAATTTTTTTAAGTTTTTTCCGCTTCATTTTTCTGAGAATAAACGAGGTAGAGATCTTTTATAAAATACTGGTGTCAACATTTAAGGGACCGTATCTACGCTAAAAAAAATCCGCCTTCGGCAGCCACCATTTTTGTGTCATTTTTGTGTGAGCCTCAGGCCTAGTATTCAGGGGGTGGTGGTACATGATATTTTTCTTGTAATAACAGTATAATGATTCTTTTGATTTTTTTTAAAGATATATTTTGCATGCTACTGAATGCGAATGTAAGAGATTTCAATCAAGTTAAATAAACCGAGCTTGCTGATTATGGAAAAAGAAATAAGAAATGAAAAAAAATATTTTCCAACTGAAAATATTTAAAATTTTCGGTATCTGTTGATCTGATATATACACCACGAAGTGCAAAAGATGTTTTTCAAATGGGAAATTGGAAAATATATATTAATAATAATAGTTAGGATTTGTAAATAAAATACGTCATTATTAAATTTCAGTAAGTTAGCTAACAGTTAGTTTAATAAGATAGCTTTGTCAACTATCTCGTAAATAAGAGCGACATTGATAATAAATAAGATTTTGGTTTGTATGTATCCACTAACTTTAGGAGTAATTCGATCCGATTTTAGGTGATTTATGATCAATTAACATCACAGGTTATACTTTAAATAACTAAAGAAAAAAAAGATGTAGAAAAAATAGTTTTCTTTATCTTTCTTTCTTTGTGACTGTTTATAAAACATTTATTTTACACGTAATTTCACAATCCATCGAATCAAACTTTCTAAAAGTTATGTATAACCCTTTAAGACCCAGAACATTTTCACATTTAAATATTACATTCTCCTAGTTATTAACTGTATACTGACCCTAATGACACTTAAAAAAATAATTAAAAAACTTTTGCCACCTCCTGGAGCGTGGAGAGTACCCGCACGGACGTGCGGGTTGGGCTTTTTCTAAGAAAGCCACACCCGCACGATCGTACGGGTGGGGCTTTTCCTGTGAAATAATTACTTATAAGATGACTTGGGATGTATTGGCTGAAATACCGCAATGGAATACTTACTGGCTCTAAAGCGTAAAAAAGGAGAAAAAAATTAATATTGGAGATGTGCTGATCGACTTCAAAAAATTCATATTTTAATTAATTTAAAAATGTTTGCCTTATTAAAAAAAAAAAAAAATAAGATATCGATTTTATTTTTTCTATAAGTCTGTAACTCATTTAAACTAAAATTTAAGAAATGAAAGACATACCTGCAATTGCATGAAATCTAGAGAAGCAGAATGAGGTACAGAAATGAACTTCTTAACATCCCACATTTATTGTTTTTGTTGTTGTTGTTTTCATTATCTTAGCCTCTGCCGAAACTGGCTTGGAAGTAGAACTTTGAGAAATGAGTTCAGGGGACTTTCATGAGGAAGGATGATCCAAAATTGCCATTTCTTTAGAAATATATGTATTTTTTTCTTCATCGAGCCCATCTGAACTTGACTATCCTTCTAATAAATCTGATTCAAATATTTTGTCCGCAACCTCTAAATTCAGAGTCTGATTTATTCATCAATTGCAATATTTCTTCTTGTGTGAGAATTCTTTTCCGTTTAGACATCTGAAAAAGTATGTTATTTTGCTTTTTTAAAAGTTATAAAGTATTAAAAAAAAAAAAAAAAAGTCTTAGAAAATTTTATTAATTGAAAAGAAAAAAAAAGTTAAATTTAATTGGAAAAAAATAATTCATCCATGAAAACAACCAAGAAAATCTGGCATTAATTATATAACAACATACTTCGTTTTTATTCTGGCTTTCACCAAAATTATTGAAACAGAAAACAAAAGGAACATTGAGAAAACTCTTACCTTTACAGTAGCACTGACTAACGTTACGCCCAAGTCGCACGATCGTGCGGGTAACGAAATCTGAAGTCCTATGAGCAAAATAAATAGTGTATAATTAATGTTTTTTTTAGTATATTACACTTATTTAGACATTAAAGCAAATATATTTATATGAGCAATTAGAAATATACTGATAATTACCTTTTTACGATAGATAAAATGATGAGCTGTTTTCGTTGTACTTGTAAACAAAGCTAATCATGCCGGCTAAAAGTAAAACATGTACTACAACCGTCATCCGTTGATAAAAAATGACACTTTACTCTTTTTGCAAACCATAACAATCGTTAGATTCGGGGTTTTATTACATACGACTGTTTCAGAAGCAAAAATTTACATGTATGTCTAACCCGCACGATCGTGCGGGTTAGGTCTTAAAGGGATAATGCCAGCAAATAATAGGTGCCTTTCTTTGCAAATGCATGTAATTTTCTGCCTGAAAAAAAAATATTTTACCCTAAATGTCATTGCATGTTTCTATTATATATTTTCATTGCTAAATCTTAAAATTAAATTAGCCTTTCAAATAATATACATAACAGTAATTTAAACATAAAAAATGTATGATGAAAAGGGGACATAAAATAGAAAGTAAATGGTGGGTGATATCGAAACGATTTTTGCAGGAGACTAGAGCTTGAAATCTCTAAATTCTTTATTGTTTCTTTTAGTACCAAATATTAGCGATAGATGGCACTGATGAAAAAATGCAAGAAATTGTAAATTAACCTTGAGATTTCAAAATGCATATCAATTTTTGGCGTTGCAAAAAGAACGCAGTATTGAACATAAAAACTGAGTGAGCTTTGGTTTATTTGTATGCGTTAGATTGAACATTCGAACAGTTTTAGATAACGTAGCACCATCTATGAGTGTTATTTGTAACTAAAACAATAATGGGTATTAAAGAAATTACTGACTCTACAAAATAATGTTCTTCAACCTGATCATAAGCCAATGCTAGTTTGTTATATATTTTTTAAAAGTGTAAATATGTTTTAGGAAACTCTATGTGTAAGTTAACCCTCTAAGTGTTTTGGGGAGTAATATACCGTTCACTAATCTCCAGGTTTCACAGCAATACAAGGAATATTTAAGATATTATAATTCTATAGATTTAATGTACTATTTTAAATACATTGAAGAAAGATTAATACTTACAAGGATTACATTCATATTTCTAATTGAGTTTTTTTTTTTATATAATGTTGAAAGAATCATACTTTCATAGCATTTAAAACAAAATGCAAAGAAAACAACATTACAATTTTACCCTTTTGCAAGACGCTCGGAGGGTTAACACTATATATTAAATTGAATGATTTCTAAATCTGTAAATTGTGTTTTATCTTTTAGATGATTTTTATTAGAACTCATAAAATGTTATACATTATTTTATATTATATTAGGACAGCCGGAACAACACCATCCTTCTCATGTTTAAGGAAAAGAAATATTTTAATACAGGAAATTTGACGAGGATTAAGTTGCCCAAAATGTTTCAAGAAACTTATCTTGATTACTTCAGAAATTTCAAGGAATCCCAACTAAGTTGGAAAAAAACTCGATGCTGTTCATTATAGCCGCTTGTGTACAAGAGCGATGTAAACCAAGGTTCGGAACATTGTGCTCTGTTGAGAACTTTAAAAATGGATCCTAACCAGTATTTAAACAGGTTTAAAAGAAACCGACAGTAAATTCACAACGACTAGCCAAACAAGCTTGATATGAGTTCGGAATTAACGACTCCCGACTGCCAGATTTCAGATCAGAATCCCTCTGTGGATGGAGGAGCTACAGAAATTTCGAAAAAATTATTTAGGACAAAATTGCTAGTTCGGAGGTACGGTTACATCTTAAAGGCGTTCGTCAGTGATAACGCATATTCCTTTCGCTAATGTTAAACCTAAAAGAACTCATAAAATTTTATACATTATTTTATGTTATATCAGGACAGTCCTATACCGTAACAACACCATCATTCTTATACTCAATGAAAATAAATATTTTAACACTCATAGGTTCACGAGAAATAAGTTGCCCAAAAAGTTCCAGTAAATGTAACTTGACTACTTCAGAAACTTCATGGAATCCCGACTAAGTTAGAAAAAAATGGATGTTGCTTGTTACAACCGCTTTTATACAAGAGCAATATAAATCAATGTGGGTGACATTGCGCTCTGTTGAGAGTTTTTATAAGGGATCCTAACCAGTAAATAAACAGGTTTCAAAGAAACCGACGGTTAACTCACAACGGCTAGCCCAACAAGCTTGATATGTGTTCGGCTTCATATGTGTACAACACCCGACTGCCAGCTTTCAGATCAGAATCTCTCAGTCGATGGAGGAGCTACAGAAATTTGAGAAAAATTATTTAGGACAAATGCTATTTCGGATATACGGTTACATCTTAAAGGCGTTGGTTAGTGATAACTCAGATTCATTTCAATAATGTTAAACCTAAAAGTGTGGAATGCAATCCTTTTTTTTCAGGAAATTAATGTTATTTTGAACTTTTTTTCTGCGCAAACGTCTCAACGGAGATTTTTTTTTTCCAGTTGTAAAAATATTTCTAAAATATAAGGTAATTCCGGGATTTATGCCGCACTTTTTTTTAAAATCTGTGTATAAAGTCCTATGGTGGACATAAAAAAAAAAAAAAATCATGCTGTGTTATTTAATGTTAAATATACAACGCGTGTAGTGCGACAAAAGATTCAAAACAAATTATTAATATTTTTTAACAATTTTTTTCTAAAACATTACACTGCTGCGCGTCACCCGTACATTCAGACTGAGACGCCGCACTTGTGCGGTAGTTATGCCGCGCTTTTAATAAGAACAGAATGAAATTATAAATAAAAATATTTAAAAAAAAAAATTCATATCTGGACTATAATTAACGATGTAATAACAAAATGAAACTAAATGAGTACAATGAAACGTATTAGTATATTTAAATTAATAATTGTTGCCTACTTTCACAATTAAAATTTTCGACTTATTTTTTTACATTATATTTTAATTATTATTTCAGCAACAACGTAACATCAATGTATTAGAAAGGGAAAAGAAAAAAAGTAAAATTGTGTTTACATAATTTATTTGTTAACCCTTTTGTGACCGGTAGCTTTTACGCAAATTTTATTTGGTTGGTACCACTTTTTAAAAAAGAAGTTACCTTTACTTAAATAATCAAGAAATTGCTCTAATTAAACAAAGCAAATATTACTTTTCTTTTTTACTGGTGCCAGAAACAAATTTTGTAACCTCTTTATGAAGGTGCTTATATGCACCTATGGTCCCGAATGGGTTAAGAGACCTGTTTTTTCGACTACAATCTACAGAAAAAGTATCGAAAAAGTACATTTAAACACATGATGCACCGAAGCCAATTACACTTCCTCTTTTTTGGAGTAGTTTGCAAAGAACGTTTGCATTACGCGTAATCCAATTTTTCATTATTATCGTCTTGACTTGTATATTTCTCGCCCTTTTTACTTTTTATTTTTCCCTTTTTCTCCTTGGGTTTTAGTAAACTTGATAACATGCCTAACATGGTTAGTCTGTGCAAAAAGAAAAGGAAAAATTAATACCACTTAATCATCCCGCACAAAAGAAACCGCGCCATGTATACCGGAATAGCAGTGCGGCATGCATCCCATTTTGCATGGTGCAGACGTCGGCCATCACAGTTACCTGCCATCGCTAAGGGGAATGTCGTAACCATACACACAGTACTCTATACAAACGCCAAACTTAGTTTTGACTTCGAAATCATGCCTGCATTTAGTAATTAGTGTTTGAAAAGCATTTAAACATAACGTGTTTAAAAATTTAGACAGTGAAATCATGCACTTACGTCAAATTAAGGATTGTACTTCTACAAGTAAACATCGAAATGGGATTCACGCTATACGCTGGTTACAATAATCTCATTGCGCACCTATACTGTGCGTTTGACGACCATCTATCGATAATCATAAGAAATACAATGGGTGAGGCATCTATCCCGTATGCGGCGACTCTCCTGGAGTTACCCTACACTTAATTTATAATTTTATGTTTTAAAATCTTGTCGAGCTCCGAATAAGTTTTCAGCACTTCAAAGAGAAATAAGGTTTATTTTAGAAATATTATGGAAACTAAAAAAAAAAAAAAATGGAGACATCCTTTAAGAAGAATACGCAGACAAAAGAAACTAAAAAAATCCCTGCCGGCTTGGCCTACAGGCGCAGGTAGATTTCGAAGTTAAAAGCTAAATTTTTATTTTAAATAACGAAAGAAAAATAAATTAGTATAACATTAATAAAAATACAAATAAAACGTCGAAATAAAAACCACTTGAAGACGTAAAACACGTTAATTTGCTTAAAGTTAAGTGACTGTGACATTTAGGAACAACTATTATTGGCATTTCATCTTATAGTTTGTCGATAGATTTTTGGTTGACGGGATAATCAAGTACAGCCAATATTAGTTTTTGTTGCATTAAAATATCTAAATTTGTTGATTTTCTGTAAGCAAGTAAAACCTATTGATTTACAATGGAAGTCCATGGGGATTTGGCGAAATATTAGAGATATCGACAAATTTGCGTCCCTTGTGACGACTAATTTTGGTCGCCAAATTTGGCGATATATAGCCAAGTTGGCGATAAACTTGACGGCATTGCGTGACGGAACAGGGTCCACCCTTACTTTAACCCCTCCCCCCCCCTATATGTATGGAGATACGATAACGTATTATATATTTATTTATTTATTTATTTATTTTTCACGGGGAAATCTTGCAATAGAAAAGTAATTGTTGTGGTAAGAATTTTATTGTGTTTTTTTTTATTGTTGGCAACTGCTATAACGAAATTTTATAACTTTTCCGTCATTTTTCTGTAAGAGCTGGTTTTATCAGAATCATGTTAAGGCGGTATTCAAAATTTTTACTCTCTCTTTCTACTGCCTTCGGCTTTTTTTTTGCATTTGCAATCTCCGGCGAGATGTTAGCCATCTCAATATGTTTGTCGAGTTTGAAGAAGGTCCGTGCATAATTGTGACTTTTATCGTGCGGGCAAAATTTAGTACATACATACACACACACACACATATATATATATATATATATATAAACGTTTTAGGTAGGGGTGGTTTTAGGTTCCTGGGGTCATATAATGAAAAGTTATGAAGGAATTTTTCAAAAGTCGCACCATGGTAACGACTGCAATAGGTACAATTTCTTACGAAATCTACCTAATATTATTTTTCGGAGGAGATATCTTAAAATTAAGGATGCTTTCTACAGACCTAAGGTTAAAGTTTGAGAACAGTATTTGAGATCTCACTGACCAACACCCTTAAATAAGAATAACAGGCGTTTCCTGAAAGAATTCGAGTAATAAACTACTACAGCGAGAATTAATATAATATTCTGAAACTTCAGTTCCCATGTCCATTTTCCTAAATGTTGAAAAAAATTGTTTAAAAATTTCGTAAAATAGTGCTACTATTAGAAGCAAAGATATTCGCCATATTCACAAGAGATGCGAAGACTGACAAAAAAATGTAAATAAAAGTGACTGACAAAAAAATGTAAATATGTCTTCTAGGCGTAAAATTTTAGAATTAAAGTAGTCTTCGTAACAAAACTGAGCTCCTTAGAACTTAAATATAGCCGAACCTCGTTAAGACGAAGTCGAAGGGCAGGAAAAATCTTTTCGTATTAACCGAAATTCGTATTAACCGATAAAACAGCAAAAGACATTGATTTAAAGATGATTTTAAAAATAAATCTCTAAAACAAAGATATAAAAGAATGCAAATGATATCTGCAGAGAAATATGTTATAGTCATTTTACGTTAATCAGTATTTTTTACAAAAAGGTATATTTCTGACATCACCATACAAACACAAAACCCATACTCACACAGATACACACATGACGATAGTAGTACGATATGTACTGTAATATTCTTATAAAAAAATAAACGAGTTAGGAGAAATAAAATGTAAAAATATTTTTACCTCTTTATGACTTAGAAAAAATCTTTCATTGACTTTTCTTTCAATTTTTGCACTCTATATCTGTTTATAAAGTTATCCACTTTTTCCAAATTGTTCAAAGCACAATTTGCATTTTCTTGTTGAAACAGAAACTAGTGAAGAGTTTTAAAGCCTCTGTCGTTTATTGAAGGACACGTAAAAGAGTTAAATCGGACAAAATATCTTCATTTGTCATGGGTTGTGAAGAGAATTACGGTCGAATTGGTGGAAATGTTATCATAATTTTCATCAATTCGACAATAATTCTCAAGCGTCAGTAGCGATATTATTCCTCTTTTCTCATCTTCTTCTATCACTTCGTCCATTTCTGTTACATCGGTTTCTGCAACATCTTCCTCTGAAAAACCACCATGCCTAAAACTATTTTTTATAACAGTGGGAATAACAGAGTACCATGCACTTCTTGAGAAACACATAGCTCATAGCTTCTAAGAAATCGATAGAAATCGGTGTCTGTTTGTCAAAGCACTCCATAAGTTTTTTGATTACTTCCTTTTTGTAGGGAGTTTTTAAACACTGAATAACACCTTGGTCGCATGGCTGAAGCTTTGCTGTAGTATTTGGAGGGAGGAAAACACATTTTAATCATTTTAGCCTTTTTACATCTTTGTGGTTTATAGGCTGGACAATTGTCCAACCAAATGTATATCTTTCTCTTTTGATTGGTAAGTCTTAAGTCTAATTCTCAAAAAATTTCCTTATTTAACCAAGCTTTTTTAGTGAATCTGTACTGAACAGGTAGTGTCGTTACGCGCTTTAAGCAACGTGGTTTTGCGAATTTTCCGATAACATAGGTTGGTAATTTTTCACTACCCTCCATATTGCAGGCTACTAGTACTGTGACTCTTTTTTTTATTACATTTTCCACCGGAACACTTCTCTGCTTTAAAAATTAATGCAGATGAAGGTTATGCTTTATAAAAAAGCGCAGTTTTATCTGCATTGAATATATCGCGGGGTGCATAATCTCTTAATAGCCGGCCATTCTTTAGAGAAAAACAGATGTACATTACCCAACTGCAAACTCTTCACCGCATACCATTTTGTAGACCATACCATGGCGTTCTTTAAATATTGACATGCATCCATTTGAGCATGTAAAATCATGGACACCAAGAGCGTCTGCAAAAATTTTTGCTTTTTCTTGTAAAATAGAACCAGTTAAAATGATATTCTGGTTCCTAGCTTCTCTTATCCATCTTAATAAAGCAATATCAATTTCTTCATTCCTAGCATTTCTCGGTCTTTTTTTTATTGCAGGCTCGAACTGGTTGATAGCACAAGCCATTTCAATTTGTTATCGATTGTCTCGATTCTAAGAACTGTCGAAAGAGTACTAGCCGGTATTCATTACTTTGAGGCAATATCTGATTTTTTTTTTAAAATCCCATCACTAACATCACATAAAACCTTCTGCTTAGTTTCCAAACTAAGAGCCTTCTCGCTCATTTTCACAACTAGAGCTCCAATTCAACTGGTATTCAATGAATAAAATAATTCTAACAAAGAACTTTATTCACATGAAGTGAAAAACCACGTGCTAGCAACGAAAGGAATCGCTCACAAAATAATTTCAACATCAGCATCGAAAGAATGCAACTCTTTTCTCTTCCCCCAAGGTCACCAGTACACCCACCTCCGTCCCAAGAACAAACGCATATCCTACCTCGTCCAGTTCAGGAGAAGCGTAAACTTGTTTCAAGGTGGATGGTCGCCGCAAAGGTCGCAACATGAAAAAAATATATTAGGGGCAATATTTACTTCGTCTTAGGCGGGAAAAGTTTGTCTACATGTTCGCATTAAACGATATAATTATTATTGTTTTCCAAGATAACGTGATGGGGAAAGTATTTTCCTTCGTCTTAAGAGAAATTTCGTGTTAAGCGTTTTCGTCTTAACGAGGTTCGACTGTATATATAAAAGCTTAACTGAGTAGTACATATGTCCAGAGATACATTTCCCATACAATATTTACTTTGCGAAGTGGTTAAAGTGTATTTTCTAAAAAAGAATGAAAATCACCTTGTTTCCAAGAACTTTAGTATAAGAAAAGAAAAGACTGTCTAAAAACACAAATAAAAGTTCTATGCCTAAAATATAGAATTAAAGTGGTTTTCGTATAAACAAAACTAAACTTCTTAAGAACTTAAATATTTTTAAAAGATTAACTCAGTAGCAAATAACTTTTAACTCTTAAATATGCAATTTTTTATTTTGTTTCGAAAAAATTATATATGATTCTCTGAAAAGTTTATTACACAGGAAAAATAATGTAAAAAATCAGAGATACATTTTTCATATAATACGTCAATCTTTTCTTCTGTTGCACATCTGCAATACAAGTAAAAACATCTGCCGTGTGTCTATTTTACGCTAAAATAATGCAAATTAGTAAATATTTTAATAAGTATGTCTTCAAATACATTATTTTATAGTATTATATATTTTATAAAACTTAACCTTTAACCCATTAATTCCCATGATAGAATACGTTCTAGAAATTAAGAAGTTCGCAGAATCTGACTTTACACCAGAAGGTTTCAATGGGCAATTTCGCTTTATTTAAAAACGGAATGTCTGTTATTAATTAAAACAAATATTGCTATTTTAATTTTCTGGTGTGAATGGGGTGTATACGAATAAAAAAATCTATTAAATTAAAACCACTGTTGTTTGTATATATGCAAAGCTGCGCACTAAAGGGTTAAGCTACATTTCCTATACAATATTTACTTTGCAAAGTGGGTAAAAAGTATTTACTAAAAAATAATGAAAAATCGCCTTATTAACAAGAACACTAGAACAAGAAAAGGGAAGACAGTAAAAAAGGACATATAAAAGTCGTTCTAAGCATAAAATTCACAATTAAAGTATTTTTCGTATAAACAAAACTAAACATACGTAGAACTTATATATTTATAAAAGCTTCACTGAGTAGTACATAACTTTTAAGCTACATTTCCTTTAAAATATTAATTTTGCGAAAAGGTTAAAAAGTATTTACTAAATAAACGGTCAAGTGCGAGTATTACTCGCGCACAGAGGGTTCCGTCGAATAAATATATGAATTTGTAATTGTATTATTAAAAAAAAAAAGAGTTGCTAAAAGAATACTAAGACTTTGTAAAAAGCTATACAACGTAGGGTTGCGTATAACTGTATATATTGTGAGAGTGTAAATGGATACACCATGAAATCTCAAAGAAATATGGAACTTAAATAATATCAAATATAGCTATTCTGTATAACTTATTTTTTCGTATTATCGTAATCTGTTTATGATGAACTTAATTCGGTACTGAGAATAAAAACAGCGCATATTTAAATGTCATTTGGCATTTCATAAAACTAAATTCAGCGTAGTAATTACCTTTCTTTCTACAGTGTATCTAAAACAAAACCTTTGTTCAAAATTTAAATTTGGCATTGTGCGAAGCGCGCTTCGAAAGGAGGTCACAAAGTTGCAACACCTCCTTGGCCCGTGCCAAGTTTTTCCAGGTAAGTTTTTAATTAACATTTGAAGTCACTAGAGACGTATTGAGAGATCCACTCAATGCAAACTAGTCGCGAATCCCATTCTACTTACGTGATTCATTCTAATTAAATTAGTCTGTTTTAAACAATTTTATGTTTATTGCTTTTATACTGCTACTGGACATTGCATTACACAAATATATCATTAAACGTTTTTATATGGGCTTTAAAAGCCGATGGTGCACAGTGTACGCAGCCCTGTCATTAAGGGTTGTTATCTCGGCTAATTAATGACGACTTTTTCCGAAAATCATTATCAACAATATTTTTCTACTTCTGCTATGATAGTACCTTCAGCGCTCCTCAACAACTGAATGCCCGCAAATCGAAAATTGTGTGTAATGGAAAAATGCGGTTTTCTCAAAAGCTATGCGACCTTGGGTAACCGCTATAATTTTCCTTCAAGGTTTAAGTTATCGTCTAATACCTTTAATTTTTTCATAATGTTAGTTTCAGAATATTCAGAATTAGATGGGGGGAGGGAACATATTTTTGCGCTACATTTTCACCGATATATTTGAAAACACAATACCTAAAGTTAAAGAGAATGTATTTTTGAGTTCTGCATTACGAGAGCTTTTACACGATACCCCACACGATATACAAAGAAAAGAGTTTTTTTTTTTTTCCAAGTAGCTAAATTTAACCATGTACATTTTTACTAAATATATTTATGAATATTTAATAATCTGAAAATATGTGGGTCAATAGTCTTTATTAATTACCCAAATTTGAATTTTTCACGTTCCATAGTTTACGAGTAAAATGGCTGTGACAGACAGACACAGGAGTGATCTTATAATGTTTCCGTTTTTACTTTTTAAGTACGGAACCCTAAAAAGAATGAAAAGACGCCTTTTTAAAAAGAAGTAGTTCCCCCAGTGGTAGGGGGGGGGGGAGGCTGAATTCGGAATTAATTAGGGAAAAGCTGGAAATTGTTTTAATCCATTTAGTTTAGGTCTAGAATGAATATGCAAAGTTTTCCCCCTCGTAGTAGGTGAGCGTTAGAAAATATGTACAGATTTATAGTAAAAAATTGCGTTTTTTAAAATACCATAACAATATCTCAAAACAGCTAACTCTGTCAAAAACATTGTAAATACAAATGTTGTAAAACTAAAAATTCTGAGTAAAATGGGTACCTACACTTAACATTTTTTTTTTACATTAAGGTCACAATTCTACTTTAAAGTTTTAGACCCGTGGTCAAGGGGTTGAACTCAGAATTAATTAGGAGAAAACTGGAAATCGTTTTAATCTCTTCAGTTTAGGTGTAAAATGAACGTATTATCTTTTCTTCCTCATAGTTGGATGAATGTTAGAAAATATGCACATATTTATTTTCAAAAAACACGTTTTTTTTTTTTTTTTTTTTTTTTTTTTTTTTTTTTTTTTTTTTTTTTTTATTACTTTAACAATATCTCAAAACTGCTAACTCTATAAAAAACATTGCCAATACAAATGTTGAAGAGCTTAAAATTCTGAATAAAATGAGTAACCATCATTAATATTTTAGTTCAACAGTAAGGTCGCAATTCTATTTCAATTTTTTTCAAATCAAGAGCTTGAAGCCAAGAGAGACCAAGTTAACTGAACAATATCCTAAAATTGCGGTCTTAATATTGAACAAAAATCTTAAGTGTAGGTACTCATTTTATTCGGAATTTCAGGCTCTAAAACTTTTGTGCTGACAATTATTTTGATAGAGTTAGCTGTTTTGAGATATTGTTAAGTTAACATGGTCTCTCCAGGCTTCAAGATCTTGATTAGCGATTAAGACAAAATTATTTAGATACATGTCAAAATCAATCAGCCTTAGCCTAAAAGTCGTAGTTACATGCTAGAAGACCTAATAGACTAATCCACAAAGAGAAAAATTATTTTTAACATAATGTGACTATTTTTAATGAAATATGTTCTATATAAGAATTAAAATAATTTTAAAGCTCACAGTACTCATAGTATTTTCAAATTAATATTAACCACATGGGACGTATTTTGTGACTACTTTTTACAAAATATGTTTTATGTAAGTATTGAAATATTTTTAAAGCTCATGGTATTTTCAAAACTTATATTAACCATATGGGACATAAAATCATTCGACGAAATGCAATGCTCCAACTTGAATCAATCACAAACTGTACAATATGGAATAAAAAAAAAAAAATCCGCTTTGCTTAAAAGGTAACAGATAATAATGATACTTGTGTTACAAGTTTAAAATATGCATTTTATCTAAATTCCCAAGTACTTTCGATCTGCCATCCCACTGCCATCATCAGGGAATATTTTGTTAATTGCCATTACATTCATTCCCTTACAATGACTGTGCGATTGCGGACATTCTAACATCTGACAATTCTAACATCTGTATTATTATTGCACGTCACCTTTCATGTAAAACGGAGAACTTTTAAAAGTTGATATTGTATAGTTTTTCATATGGAACATATTTTGTAACTACCGATGGCGGCGAAATGGGGAAAATAGGGGGGCAGTATTCCTCTTCCCATCGAATAAAATATACTATACAGGGGTGAAGGCAATACTAATCTGCACAAGGTTGGCGCCAGGGTGATCTTTGGTATCAATAAATGCACGCCAAAATGAATTGGCCTAGGATAAACTAGTTCAGACAAATGAACGGCTGGGTAAACTATTTTATCCTATGTGCGTTAGGCAATATCAGTTTGATCTAGAAAAAAATAGTTTATTCTATGTTTGTTAGGATAAACTAGATCAGCGTAGGAAAAACTAGTTTAACCTATGTGCGTTAGGATAAACTAGTTTGGCCTAGGAAAAACTAGTTTATTTTATGTGCGTCAGGATAAACTAGTTTGACCTGAAATCGGATTTGGAAGGTAACATATATATTATGTAAAAAATATAGATATCAAGATTCATGTAGCAGTATTTTGAAAAATTTGCTCTTATCGTAAAACAGTGTTGTTTGAATTTAGACATCATATAACTTTTTAAAAGTTATTTTATCTTAATCTCTATAATAATAGCTTAAGTCATGTGAATGACATCAATAGTTCCGGGTTGACCGCTTCACTTTTTATATGCTAAACAGCCAATTTGGTAATTTAATGTTAGCCGGGCGCAGGTGATAAGTCGCCAAATATTGTTCCATCGCCATCATATCATGAGTATTATAATAGTCCATCTCATGCGACTGTCATAAACAATTTTTCGTGAGGTAAATTAAAACAAAGCTTTGATGTTGAAATTAAATGTCATAATTTATAGTATTATTTATTAATTTTCTTTTTAAAGAAATATGAAAAAAATGAGAGTTATGAATTTTAAGTATTTCAGTTTTAAATTAAAGTTATGTATTTTAAATAAAATGAGTGAAAGTGTCATGTTTTAAATGAAATTAATGAAATAAGAAAAATTACGGCGGGTACAATGTTTGGCGATTTATCACCTGCATTCGGCTAACATAAAAATGCCGAGTTCATGATTTCTGTATCAGAATCTTCTGATTTGTCGAAGGATTGAGCAAGTAAATTAAATTATGAATAAAAGCAACATGATACAATGCTTACCATAGGTTTAAAGGAGACCAGACTGGTCGCCAAGGGAGTGTAGTCCCAAATAATATTTGCATTATAATCTTTATTAAAAAGTATTTATGAAATTTATGCTAATAATTATTCAAATAATTTAGTTATTGTCATTTTAACAAAATAAATCCAAAATATTAATATATGCTCAAATGCACCAGACGAAAAATGGGTGATATTCCGGTTAAACATCCTCAAATACAATAAATCATCAAACATCCCGCAAACGCCATTTTGATAGAAAATAAAATATATAAACTCATCGTAATATCTATAAAAAGCTCTAATTAATTATCTTATCTTTCAGAACATTACATACAATAAAGAGTAATGCCAATTATATATCCTTTAACTTTATCTGTAACAAGCGCAGATTCTTACAATTGGCAAATAACCTAAATATATATCTACCCTATCTATATTATAAAGGACAAACATATATGTGCGTAAAGCATACGTCATTTTCCGAATGGCAACACTTTCAAGTTTAAAATGAAAATTCAGTTTACAATTTTCGCTACTACAAATTTTTAAACTTCTAAACATCGCACACTTTTAATTTTTACACCGTCGTATACGAAAAAAAAAATTGCTTTTAAATGCAATTTCTTTGAAAGCTGTATCTCAATTTATTTTTGAGATATTAATTTTTTTGTAATTTTTAATACTTTTTTTGTAATCGTGACGACTGAAGTACTCCATTTCTATTGAAAGTAAAGGGAAAATTGTAGATTACTGAATATTTTTGCTGCCATTTTTTAATAAAAACTGAAAAAAAAATGAAATTAAAATACATGCTATGTCAAGAATACCATTTGTTATAAAACCCGGTGAATTTTGGTTTTATTTCGTTTTTATTTATCAATTAAATGATTTTTAGTTTATTGAAACTTAATTTACAAACGATGCAACACTTTTACTTTATAAAAATGAATTTTAACGCATATTTGTGTGACTTATTTTCTACGCATTTACTTAATTTGTATCAAAAAGCTGAAAGAATGAAAGTTTATTAATTGTGTGTTCTATATTATAAAGGACAAACATATCTATGCGTAACGCATACGTCATTTTGCGAATGACATCACTTTCAAGTTTAAAATGAAATTTCGGTTTACAATTTTCGCTACTGCAAATTTTTAAATGGTCGACAAATTTCAGAAACTAGGCGAAATGCTTATGTAAGTAAAAATGACCTCACATTTAAAAGAAAACGATCATTTTCTTATATAAAACTAAATATTTTTACAATGCGTCTAAAAAACATAAATTACGTCAATTTTTACTCTCCGGTACTGAGATTATACCGCGTTAACAGTGCGACGGTTCACATGCAAAGATATTGCTGACAATCGCGGATTCAAGTTTTGATTTAAAATAATAAAATTAAAATATAAATTTTTTTAAATGGTAAATATGGATATGAGAAGTGCGTATGTAAATTTTCAGAGGAATAAATTGATGTTGGGTTTAGATTTCACAGGGAAAAATTTCTATGATCGTGAAAAAGTGGAATACATTTTGCTGTTTTTCATTGTGGAATGCCAAGCATAAGAGCCTCAATTGATAATTTCATCGTAATAACTGATATTTTTTATATTTTACTGATTACAAATATTAATTATAAAGAAAAAACGTATCTGTGCGTAACGCTGACGTCATTTTCTGACTGGCAACTCTTCACGATCAAATTTCAGGTTTGAAATTTTCGCAATTTTTTAATCTTATGACCACCGTATATTTATAATTTTTAAAGTGTTGCATAAGGAAAAAATCTACTTTCAAATGCAATTTCTTTAAAAACTGTACCATAATTGACTGATTTATTATGCTCTTTAGAATAATTTTCAAGCATGATTTTTTGTAATTGATCTTATTACGTGCCGACTTCAATACATGATAATAATAATAAGCATTTTTCACATAAAGGAACATCAATTATTTAGCAGCCAATTTGTTTGCAAAGTGCATCTCAGTTTGCTGTTCATCTATGGATTTAAAAATCATTTTCAAGCATGAAATATTTTTAAATATATCTTTATCGCTTGGAGCTCGATTACGAAAGATTAATCCGTTTGCCCTTAAAACAACATAAAGAGTTCATGATTTTCTTATGGCTGATATTCCATAAAAAATTAAAACTTCCTCTATGAATAAATAAATAAAATAATATAAACAAAACAAAAATTTAACAAACGTGTAATTGAAATACGCGCTTAAAGCTCTGAAAATATCAGAATTCAAAGGGATGCCGTAAGTAGTAAAATCTTGAGTTAATAACACTTAGGCATACCACTAAATAAGTAAATATCGCTTTTGATGAATTTCAAAACTTTATTCGATCGTATAATTCACATTTTTTATGAAAAATGCTTTTTTAATGTAGGTGGGCGATCTGAAAAATATATTCCATGTAAAATAAATATTACTTTTCAAAAGAAAAAAAAAAAAAAATGTTTTCACTATTATTCTGTAACCCGTGAAGCCCGGGTACGATTTCCTAGTATATATAAAATCCTAATGAAACAAATTTATGAAACGGCTGAAATGAAACGAATTTATGAAACGGCTGAAATGAAACTAATTTATGAAACGATTCTATGAAACGACTGATTAAACAACTGATTATGTTTCACGGCGATTTCTTCTAAAATGTGGAATACTTTGCGATGAAATTAACACCAAAAATCCGCATTGATCCGCAGATCTCAAAACTGGTATGAGAATTTTAAGTAGATTTCGTATGAAATACTACCTATTACATTCTCCCCTATGTTGGAATTTCTGAAAAATTTTTGCAGATCTACACCGACCATGACCCCTAGAACCCAAAACCACCCTCAGTAAAAAACTTTATATATCTATATATCTATCTATCTATTTATCTATCTATCTATCTATCTATATATATATATATATATATATATATATATATATATATAAAACACTTTCTTCTGGACACCATAACTTTCACAATTTTGCACAAATCTCTTCCAAACTGATACATAAAATCAAGGGGCATAAAATATCGGAAAAGTTCGTTAACGGGCAAAATCGGACCAAGGAGATGAAAATAGGGAGGGGTTTTGTGAAAACCGATAAAATCCCATAACTTCTTAATTTTTGTACATATGAAATCGGTTTAAACTTTTTATTACTTCTAAAAATATGGCCACAAATTTATGAATCACAAATTTTTGATCAAATTAAAAATGGGTAGAAGGGTCGCAAAAAATAAGGTTTTTGGGAGAAAAAAAATTCAAAACTTCGTCAATTCTCAAGATATCAAATCCAATGAATTTGATTACAAATCTCCTTAATATTATCTACAACTTTTATATTCACAAGTTTTTGATAGGACCAATTCGTACCGCAAAAAAAAAAGAACAAAAAAACGAAAACAAAAAGGGGTGGGGGGTTCAAAAAGAAAAAATCCATAACTCCGTCAATTTACAAGATATAAAATTCCCATGAATTTATCATATATTTTCTTAATATTGTCTACAACATTTCTATAGACAAGTTTTTGATAGGACCAATTCTTACAGGAAAAACAAATTGAAAATACATAGCGGTTGAAGAAAAAAATAATCTTATTAAGGTTGTATTCAAATCCAAACTGTTTATTTTCTGACTCATTTTTAAATTCATTTTTGCTCTCAAACGCATCCAATTGGTAGATTATCTTATTCTTAAACTATATTATGTACCGTAAAGATCGATTTTTTGATAGAGGCAAAATATATTTCAAAAAATGATGTCAAAGTGGGCATTTTGAATAGAAATTTCCTGAAGCGATTGTGTTAGGAACGAAAAATATTGCCCTACTGAGAAAATAATTATTCATAAATCAAGTTTTAATTTATTGAACGAAAAATAAAAACACAGGTCTTTTATAAATCTCTTCAAAAATCACGTCAGCAAGTTTAAGATATTTTTTCTATTAAAAATGAATCTGAAAATGTGGCAGAAAATTTCGAGTTGTTGAGCATGGAAAAATAATTTTTTGAATACCTCCTTAACATGATTCTGATAAAACCAGCTATTATATAAAAATAAAATAAAAACTCGTCAGAAGCAGCCAGATAAAATTCTTAAAGTGGATAAAACTCTAATCATGATTTAGTTATTGTTGGTGAAATTAGTATACTTAACTTCGGAATCTACCTCCGCCTGTAGGCCGGGCCGGCAGGGATTTTTAAATTCAAATTAGTTTTCGAAATATTAATTTTTTTCTAATTTTAAATAATTTTCTCTAATGATGGCAACTCAAATTTTAATCATAAAAGATATTTTTTTCATATTTTAGGAAAGGTAATTTTTTAAACTGTTTTAAACTAATTTGGCAACCAGTTTGGCCTCCCTTAAATGTACGCTAAGAACAATGCTTTTTTTATTTCATTATCATTTTATTTAATACAAAACTTTCATTTAAAATTGAAACATTTAAAATTAATGGCTTTCACTTCTTTTTTTTTTTTTTTAAAAACGAAACGAAAAGAAAAATATTAGTCGCAGATGTCATATACGCACCGGGGTATCTAATTGGCGCCAAAATGGTGTTATTTTGCCTGACATGGTAACCCGGCTATAGTTACTCTTTATTAATAAATGCTTATTTACATTTATTTTCTTTTTATTAAAAAAAAATGTTACAAATTGTTTTGTTCTATAGTTACAAATTATTTTTTTTATTTATTGTTATTTCATTTTAAAAATAATAGAATGTAATTTAAAAATACATATGTAACTGCTATTCGAAAACAAGGTATTCGCCAAACTGTCTTAAAAAATATCACGCCAAACCCGGTGCGTATATGACATATGTGCTAAATATTAAATATTGTAGAAAATCATAATATTTAATTTCAAATTCAAAGCAAAGTTTTAATGGTACTACTTAGTTATCCCGACCAATTTCGCCAAATTATATAAATCGCCAAATCACTCGCTACATTATGCAAATTGACTAAATTTTTATTTTAAATAACGAAAGAGCAAATAAATTAGTATAACATTAATACAAATACAAATAAAACGTCGAAATAAAAATCCCTTGATGGCGTAAACACGTGTAACTCCCTTATAGTCAAGTGAATGTGACATTTACGATCAACAATTATTGACATTTAATCTTATAGTCTGGCGATAGATTTTTGGTCGATGGGGTAATCAAGTAGTACCGTTTTAATTTACCACTCGAAAAATAAAAAAATGCTAACTGGCGAGTTAAAAAAAAAGCTATTGGCGAGAAGACTTGGACTGTTATAATATAAGTGAAATGATGGCGATAGAATAATATTTGGCGAGTTATCGCCTGTGGCTGACTAACATTAAGGTACCAAATTGGCCACCCAGAATATAAAAAGCGAAGGGATCCACCCGTAATTGTTTATGGCAGTTACATGATTTGGACTATTATAATATAGGTGAAATTATGGCGATATAATAATATTTGGCGACTTATCACCTGTGGCTGGCTAACATTAAGTACCAAAATGGTCGCCTATATTATAAAAAGCGAAGGGATCCGTCCGGAACTGTTGATGATAGTCACATGACTTAGTCTATTATTATAGAGATTGTTTTCAATTCTAAAAACAGCGCAAAGAATAATATTTTGCAACGATTAAAAAAATTATATACACGTGATTATTGAAAGCAGAAAAAAAAACACTCTAAAATTACTATAAAATGAGTACGTGTTAAAAGCAGGAAAATATTGAAATCTATGTCTTGAAAATTGTATTTACACGTGAATATTAAAAGAGAAAGGACACTTTAAAATAATAAATACATTAATACGCGTTTAAAGCAGTAAATTGTAGTAATTGTACTATATTGTATTATGTCAATCGTTTTATAACGCTAATAAGAAATACCGGGAGGCAAAGACTCTATTTACGTAATTCATTTTATTTTAGATTCGTTTCAAATGTTTAACTGATCTTCTTTAACCAAGCACAAAAACAACCATTGGATATCTTAACAGCAACTGATTCGGCCTTAAATTTTCGCAGTCAAAGGGAATTGAATGGAAATCCGTTTACAGGGAGATCACTAGGTTTTTTCATTATAGTTCAATCTTCTCTAATCTTTTTAAAATCATTCAAATTGGCATGCTTTTAAATTCTGCGGTGACTTAACAGTAGTTGGCGAGCGTAGCTTGCAGGGGGCAGACCCCCCTAGTTATAACTATAAATTGCTGAAAAACAACATTAATTAGTTTAAAAGCCTTATAATATGCTTCTTGTTTGTGCTTAGTAGCAAAAATAAATAAATAAATGAAGTAAAGGCAGTTAATTTGTCAAAATTCCCGTACGGTCTAACATTCCCTAAGTAATGTTTAATTTATTAAATAATGTTACCCTAAACAATGTTTAATTTCCTTAAAAATTCAAAAATAGAGAACGTATGATAGAAATAACTTCTTTTGACATACTAAATGCAACATATATTTTTCTTAGTTGAAAAAACTTCTTTTATAAAAAAAACAAATATTTATCTTTTAGCTTAATTTAATCTAACGAAATTCACCATGTGTTTTTACATACTTTCATTAATTTTGGCATTCCTTTTCCTTATCTTATCTTGAGATTCTACAAAAGCGATAGTGATATTATTATTCTTTCTTGTAAAACTAAACAAGGACGTAGAATTTCTTTCATGTAATTAGAGGAAATGTGTAATTTATCTTTCATCTTGCAGAAAAGAGTAATTTCTATAATTAATGAATAGAATTCAAACACCGTTCTATTATTAATTATTCATGATAACTGTTTGCATTAATATATACTTTACATTAGGGGAACACTATTTTATATTTTAGAGGAAATGAATGTTTTATATATATATATATATATATATAAATGTAATTTATATGAAACTTGCTATTGCATTGCAAATTTTTCTTCAGAAAAGTTTCATTTTACAAATTGAAAACTAACAAAATGTAAAACGTAGTTAATTATTTAGGGTTAGATTTTTTCTTTTGACATGGGAAAATTTTTAACACTTATTTATGCACTTTACAATGCACTTTATTTTGACAGAAATTTATTAGCCTGGGTATTTTTCTTTACTTTGATTTTTTAATTTTGCTGTTAATAAAAAAAAAACACATTCATGTATAATATAGTTATTAAAGATTAATTTTTATGTTATGTTTTCCTTTAATTTTTGTTCTTTTTGTAATTATACTGGATTCAATATATTAACAGCATTATGGATCGATATTAACATAATGTGATGTTATTAAGGCCTTTCAGAACTCTTAAAATTGGAAGAAATGAAAAAAAAGGGACCATTTTCAAAATTTAATATCATAAAATATATATGATTTTAAAACACAAATTTTATTGAGATGGAAGGTATAAGTACGTTATTTCATGTTATATAATTAAAAAATTGAAAGATGCAGAATTAGCATTTACAGGAGGCTCCAAACTGTCAGATATTTGACGAGCAGAAAATTGGTAAAACAGCTTACGCGCACGATTAGGAAATAAATATTGCATCTAGAATGAAATTTTTGGTGTCTACTTATACTTCAGATTGTAATAATTACAATGAACCTAAATAAAATGTTATTTAAAGAATTTCCATATTTTTAATACAAAGTTGTATTTATCCAATACAAAATTTTGAAAATTTCAACAACATAATCACTTTAAAAAATGTTTTATTTGGATAATATATATATATATATACATATATATGCAAATTAACATGAAACGTATGCTTTGAAAATTTTATGAAAAAATATCGAGAAGGTTTTGAGACATCCTGCTTGTTATGCCCAAAAACGTCATTTGGAGGTGCTTAAAGTATAAGAAAGATTTAATTTCGCTAGTATCTGCATTTTAACGGAATGGTGTCACATCGTAATAGTATTAGGATACTGTTAAATTTTATTAAGTTTCAAATTGGTTAAAATAATTATATTTTAACGTATGTATTATTTTATAAAGAATTGAGGCAGTTGCTGTGAAGGACATTTCCTTCACATATTCTTTTAATAGCTTTTCCCGTTTCGCCCCCCTTTTAATATATAGTTATTTTACTAAATTCTTATATTTTTTATTCTGTTTCAAATCATAAATTAAATTTATTTTCATCACTCATTTTATTTCGAAATACATTCTCATTGCGCGCTATATTTCTCAAAAAAAAGAAAAAAAAACAGTAATTGATTATGTAGATCATGCTATTTTTATCTTGCATTGAAATATTTTACCCATTCCTTGTTCGCAATTATTTTGGTTGTTAGGCGGTTATTTCTATTTTATTTATTTATTTATTTATTCAGTGTGTTCCCAAAGCTGCATCTTTTTCCATAAGGTATTTTTTCTTGGCATAAATTTAGCTTGCAATATCTTTTATTTCTTAATTCCACGTAGCCTTCAGTCGACGCTTCGGCGCCTATTGACATGGGTTGCCACCCCCCATTCAAATGCGGCTTTGTGCTTTTTTTGTCACTTCATATTTTGCTGTTTATCCGTTGGCGTTAAAATTTTATATGTTGGCCTTTCCCCTCCTCATTGACAATACATTAACGGTTTTTGAACACGTGTCTCATTTCAATTTAATTCTCGCCACTTGATTTCTACTGGCTTGCTTGTTTTGTAAATTACTGCTCGCCAATAACTCAACCCTCTAAAATGTGGTTATGACATCATTCTGTTCCTGATCGTGCATCTGTAAGCATAAAATGTAGTGTGTCTCTCTCCGGCCGTTCTGCCGGAATCCTCGATATGTACGAACCTGGCAAAGAAATCTCCTTTTTTACTGGATTGTCTGGATTTCATCTATAAACTGGCTATATATCTTTTCTCATAATAAAAGTGAATATAATCCTGCTTCATAAATCACCGATGCTACGTGTATATTTATCTCAACCTCTTTTTCAGATAGATGAAGTTTAAGACTAGAAAGTCTGTACATACATATGGTGCATCAAGGACTTATCGAGAGATTGCTGGTAAGGGGCAGATAATTGATTTTTGTAATAATTTTATTTTTGCGTAGCTTTTCAAAGAATCACATCGACTCAATGTCTCTTCCTCTATGCCAAAGAGCATACAATAACGAACTTTTAAGACTGGATTATTAAAACGTCACCCCTGTGTTGAAACGCAGGAATTCGCGTATAGTATATTCCCAGCGTATGGAATTTTGGGATTTTTCCTTTTTGTCTCATGTATTCTACAGATATATCGGATGTTCTGAGCTATTATTCCAGAATAAGCGATCCAGCGTCGTCTTCCCGTAAAAGTGATTCACGCACTCCCGGTGATTCTGACCAAAAACTTTACCCCACGACATGCTGCTTGTTTTTTTATTACACTGCTGCTAAATACATCCGAAGAAAAACGTTAAAAAAATGCTCATCTAACGGCGTAACCAAACTACGCTATTTGGACGCAAGATTTGTGAATAGTAGTTAACTGGAAACTTATTCTCTCAAAAACAAAAAGAGAGAATCACCTTTTGGGCGTCACTTACTGTGTTTATCAGTAGTTTTTTTTTTCCAATGCCTTATTTTTAAGTAATTTATCAACTTTTTTCGTTTTGTTTCTTTAAGGTAAGTTTATTATTTTATTAACACGAGTGCATTTTTAATGCGGCATAAACTAGTCGCAAAATACATATAGGGTAGATGTACCAGTTTTGGCCACATTTAGAGAAAATTTGAAATAGAAATTTTACATTTCTTGATCGATTGAAGCATATTAAATCATAATAACATCATTTTTTAGTAAATTTAATTGTCTTTCTGTTAACTATAATGACTTTCTACAGAATATTTTAGGTTGTGAGTAATAACTCATCAAGTAATTTATTCCAATTTGTACCAGTTTTGGCCACCCCTACACCAGTTTTGGCCATCTCTATGCACCAGTTTTGGCCACTCCAATATCATGTAGTTTAACAAACATTTTAATTGATAATAAGTAAAAATAAAGCATTTTTATGCAACATCTATTTTACCACACATATATTTGTTTGCTATATTAAGAGAATTTTGCAAATTTCTTTATGAATTGATAAAAACATCAAATAAAATAGACTTATGTTGATTTTAACTGAAAATTTCAATTAAAAAACAAAAAATATATTTAAATTTGATTAATAAAAGGGACAACAGTGCCTATAGGACATAAAGATTAACTATTTAATCAGTTTTATAATTATTCATGGATTGTGGCTTGTTTAGAACACTTGAATCTTCATCAAAGAGTTATATTTCTTGAAAGCATTTTGATTTTTGTTTGGTTTTCATCAAAAAGTTATGAAATCATCTTTTGATTTATATTAGCTTGTGGCTTATTTAAATACCTTGCTTCTTTGCAAGTTATTTTAGGGTGTGATTTCAGAAGCAAATCATACCATTTCATACCTGGTTTTCCATCTTGAAATGGATTTTCTATCTTGCCGGCTACAATTTTCTGGGCAGAATCTTAAAAGTTATTCCATTTTTATAGGAAATAGTATTCTGACAACATCTAAAATCCACTTTTCGAATTGATTTTTAACTTCAATTCCTAGTACCTAGATCTACTACTTGAGATTCAACATTATTAGAGAAAAGTGGTGTCCGTCCTGCAAACTTGTGATGTAAGGCTAGAACGGGTTACTCCAAAACTTTGCTAGCTTGTAGTGCTGGCATTACATTTTGAATGGCCTTAATTTTACTGCCTATCTTAGAGCAGTGTTCCCTCTAGGCCATTTTTTAATAGCACAGAATCTCTTTTAAACTTGGTAAAAAAAATCCTGTTTTTTTTTTTTTTTTTTAAATAATGTGAAATACATTCTTACTTGTATTTAGATATCTCTAGTAAAGATCTTCACAATATTTAGTATTTCTAAATCCGTGTGCCTGAAATATTGCAAAAATTATGGAACTTCTTCATTTCTTTAGGAAAAATACAAGCAATTAAGTCATGCTATAATTTTATTGAACTTTTTAATTTGTAAGTTGCAAAATCTTTCAAAATTTATGTTTTAGTTTATCATATCTAAACATTACATATCGCCTCCCCTTTTGTTTTATCAATACTAAACACAATACTATATTTTCTTTAGCAATATCATTCTTTAGTGACTAGCACAATGTCCTTCTTTCTAAAGTGAATTATCTATTGGACAGAGAATAACAAAATCTCTTTTATAAGAACTGCCATTAGCCTTGCTTTTATTATTATTATTATTGAAGCCATTACTATATAAAACAAAATTAAATTGATTTTTCCAGATGTTCTTAAATTTATTAAATGGCTAAAATTCCCTCTATAATGAATCATGTGGCCAAAAGTGGAACATAATGTTGTACCCTTTTTGGCCACCCCCATGGCCATAACTGGTACATATAGCAAGTTTAATGCACCAGTTTTGGCCACCCCCCATTAAACTGTTAAAATAATTAAATTAAATGTAAAATTGCAGTAGAGAGAAAGCTTACCTCATAAAACCTAATAGCAATTTGTTTCAGAACAAATAGAACCCAATAAGTGCCTAATGTTGAAAGATTCTGAAAACTTGTCAGCTAAGCAAAAATCTTAATACATGTAAGCACACACTACAGTTTCACACATTTATTTTTTTTGCAAGTCATATTTTATCAAAAAATAAACAAATGATATTGTAAATGACAAAAGAGAGTTTGCTTAAAATGTAAGAATGCCTATTATTTGTTAGCATTAATTCACAGGCTAAATATTGGACAAATTGATCCAATGTGGCCAAAACTGGTACAGTGGCCAAAACTGGTGCATCTACCCTATATACAAATAATACATATGCAAACTAAAATATTGCTTTATATAATGTTTTTTTTCATTTAAATGTATTTTTATGCTAGACTTCTTAATCTTAAATATACTACTGTAACGTTTTTTAGCAGTTTGCTTTTCAAAATACATATAACATGCAGTAATTTTATTTTAGGAATGTATAATAGATATTTTGCCGTGTTTAAATCTGTTGTAAAAATATTATTTTCTTCTTCTTTTGAAAGAAAGTATTCGTAATCAGACGTTGTTGGATACACAAAAAAAAAGTTTTTTTTTCTCTTTACAAAAATTTTTTTTCGTTCTCATCTGCTCTGTTTAGCATAAAAAAAAGGGAACAGAAGAAATAATTGCTTAGATCATATTCTATAATGAGGAGGTGACATAAATAAAATTTAATTCCTCATTACTTAAAAGAAAACTATAATGGTAGGATTATTAGTTTACTGTACATTTTTATTTATTCTTATTTATATTAATGCTTTAATATTTATCTATGATGCTCTATAGATTTCTTTTTAATGATGTGGTCTAGTTAAAAAAAAAAGAGTGAAACTAAGTTTATTTTAATTAGTTTCAGGTTTAAGATAGTTATAACATTGTAATATCACACACATCGAGGCATTTCACGAACAATTTTATTGTTTTACGGCCGTGAATTGCATCCAAATTGGGACAATCATATAGGAACGGTAATAATAATGCTGGTTCATGGATTACTTTTACGTTTTGCAATTGTTTTAATCTATTGTGTCTGTCACATTGCATTTTATTTAAAACTTCTTTAAAGGCAATATTGTGGAAATTTGTATTTGTTTGAGTAATTATACATCACTACCAAATTTTAAATATTTTTCTTTAAGTAACACAGTTTTCTTTTTTCTCATAAAAAAATTGAGCTACTATATTATAAAGTTAACTTTAAAATTAGAGAAAATCAATGCTATGCATAGATGTTTGCACAGCAATGAATGCAGAAGTTAAAAGAAAAGCTAATCTTACAGACACTTTTCATTATAATTACATACATTTTTATTATTATAATTTGTGCTTTTTCTAAAAAAAAAGTGGAAAACTTTCAAACAAATTATTCTGTGTTTTCTTTTACATATATACAAGTAATCAAGTTTTTATGTTTGTTTTTTTTCATAATTTGTGTATATATGATATACAGTAGCGTTCCTCTTAACCGGACCCCTCTTAACCGGAACTCCGCTTTAACCGTCCGACTTTTTCCCCCAACATCAGGAAAAATTCCGAAAGGAAAATTTCGGTTATCATTTCTTTATGGTTAATTAACACAAATTTACGTAATGCAGCATAATTTCAACTTCTTATAAAGGTATATGACAAGATTTTCAACAATTTAATTTGTATTAATTTTTTTTTCATTATTTGTTATTAATGATAATTTTTATTTCAGTTCAGTTAATTACAACTAGTATTCATATCACAAAATATAAAAAATATGTACTTTTTTAAAACTATGCACATTAAAAAACTAAATGCATCCTACGCATTTAATATGCATGAAATATGCAGTTGCATATATATTTTTTTTTTCTACTTCTCCGGTTTAACCGGTGTTTCGCTTAACCGGCTAACCCTCGGTCCCGTTTAGGCCGGTTAAGAGGGAGGTTACTGTATATGTTTTTAAAATATTGATAAGATACAATATGCTACAAATTGGTACATAACTTTGTACCATTATATTTAAAATAAAACTTATGTGTTGCACTGGTACAATTTAGAGAAATGGTGAGTGAGGCGAATAACTTAAGTTTTTGTTTGCTTATGGTAAACTTTTCGCTTGATTTTACTAAATTTTTGGGACATTGCTTAATTTACGTTTTACAATACTTTCGTAAATACATTACATTTACATATTTGGAAATCTTATGTGTAATATCTAAGAGCCTCTCTTGATATTTTATTTCAACCTCTCACAGTTCTCCTCTTAACAGTTTTATTGCATGATCGAGTCATCATGGATTCTAATAATATGAGAATGAGTAATTTTGGTTCTTTTTCTTAGTTTTAAAATAGTTAAGATTACCAGTAAACATTTGAAACCAATTGTATGCCGCTTTTTTGCATACCTACACATATTTCTTCATGTGAGATCACAGTTTTTGTTTGTAATTAAATGGGGTTATTTTTTTTTCTATTTACTTTGTGTTTATTTTCCTAACCTCCCGCTTGCATTGTGCTATTTTCTAGAGATAGCATGGTGTCAAGGGTTTTTTTTTCTTCCTTTTTGTACGTTGGTAAGATGGCCACTTGCCTGTGTGAAAGGGGGGAATGTTTTTTATTTTTTTAATTTCAATTACAGAATTCATAAATTCATGTTTTTTTAAGTATATCGTTATCCCACACTTTTCTAGTTTGTTAGTTTTTTTAATGTTGGGCACTAATAATTTTATTTACTTTGACATGACATTAATAAAAAGCTACACTACCTCGCGCTTTTCACATTAATTCTTTATGCGCATAGAAATTCATATGTTCAATGTAGAAATTGTTTACAATACTTGTACATATTTGTTGTGGTTTTATATTCGACCTGGCTTTACATACATACACATATTTACACTTCATTTTGACAAGAATTATTTTACTTAGAGTTCAAAATTAACACTCGCCTTGGTTGAATTTAATCATGATTTTATGTGCTTCTTGTTTTTTTTTTTTTTTTTTTTTTTTTTTTTTTTTTTTTGCTAACGGTTTGTGTACATTGTAATTGGGATAGAAGGTGGCAATTCTATTTTAATAGGCAAATTTCTTTTCTAGTTAAAAGATTTTTTTAAAGGTATTTTGTTTTCTTAGATTTCTTACACTTTTAAAGACACTGCTTGCACATGCGTTCAGTATTTTGTTACATTAAATAACTCAGATGTTGTACATTACTTTTCACATATATTTTGCGTTACTGATAGAATTCGATTGTTTTTTCGCGGATGGTGACTCGATTTTTTCCCCTCATAATATGTGACAGGATATCTTTAAAAATTGACATTTTTGGGTATAAAATTATTGTGATTGATTATTTTCATTGGTTGGATACAATTTTTTAGGTATACGCTAGATTTGGCATCATTATTGCAACATTTACACTTTTCTTCTATTTTAATAATTTTAAATGACACGTTCATTTATTTTCACACGTAATCTTTTATAGATTCATACACTTTGTACCGTTTCTTTTAAATCACTACTTTGAACTAAAAAAAAATGTAATTTTTTTACATTAATCACGTTTGTTGTTTTAACATGATTCTACCCTAACATCAAGTGTATTGATGCCTATCAAGTTTTAAAGTTTTGTATTTTTAATGTTATGTCTTTTTGTCAAAGCACATTTCGATAATATTTTGTGCGTAAACACTTAAATTTTTAACCCTTTGCTAACGATCTATTCGACAGTATTTTTTTTTTTCAACACAATAAAAGTAGTTCATGTGAATTTTTTTTACACATTAATTCATGAGTAGATTTACACAATTTTGTTCCTGTGAGATTACAAGTAGTTCATTGTTTATAACACATTAGTTCATGGTGGCTGGTTTGAGGTATAACCACTGTCTCTTCATACATATACTGTCTGTTTAGTCGGTTGGCAAATTCTTCCTTCTTCAATGGTAAATTTTTTTTTCTATTTTGTGACATGATAAAAGTTAATATTTATTATGAGAAACACTATCATTCTATTGCTTGCCAGTTAAAAAAAAATTAAATGGAGGTTGTTTCATTAAAAAAAATGATCGTTTAATTTGTCTTTTCACAGTATCATGATACCTTTGCTTCGCATGTGACAATTTCAAAGTTTATTTTACAAGGGTGTTTTATTTTGCAAAGGTTTTTCAATGTTTCTTTGGCATCATACTATGAAGATGAGATTACTCTCTGCGGATGACAGCATTACATTTTCTTCTCTCATCAATTACTTTCCTTGTTGTACAGGGTAATTCGTGTAAATATGTTTTTTTATTCTCCTTTCACGAATGTTCTATTGGAAAATGCACAGGTGTACAATTTTTTTCTTTCACTCTATTACAGATATGCAATTCTCGCCTAGTATATACTAGTTATATCTTCAAGAGATGTTAATTGAGGCTACGCTCACACATACACGATGCCTTTCTCTTATATATCCCCTGTTGTACATGTACGATTCATATTAAATTTCATTATTTTTTTTCATACATTTGATTGTTTACATTTTTGTTTACATTTTTACATACATGTTTACATTTGAATGGCTACATGATAGGTTAATTTACATATATTCTTTGTTTTAAGGTTCAGAAGTAAAAAAAAAAACTTATCAGATTACAGGTTATTTTATAGTATATTTATAACAATACACATACACGGTTTATTCAAGGAGTCAGGTCAGTGACTAGCCGCAATCTTCATCAATTAGTTGTGCCTCTTTTCTCATTTTTTTTCTCCTTCTGTTGTCATTACCATCACTTTTATAAAAAAAAAAAAAGTGAGTTTCAAGTACAGTGCTTATCATTTCCAGTTTTTATTACCTATATTTAAGTGTTGTTTTCTCTTTATTTACACATCATGTCTCAAAGTTGTATTTGAAATTGGAATATAACCAACTGATATAGCAATCACAAGAATTGCATTTTTTATTTGAATATTAATTTCAAATTTTATTAACCCGTTAATAGTCGCGCGTTGGTCTTTTCCCCGCCCGAAATTCGTTATCTTCCTGTAACTCATTTCCCGTGAAAGTTACGATAGCCAAATTCCGTGTAGCTGACTTTGAGTGTTCACACTCTTGTGTAGTAAAATTGCAAGTCATTCCTGCTATTTCTTAGCATTTTATCGCATTCTTAAGTTTCAATCGGTCTAAATGACCGCGTTGCGACCACTTACGTTAGTTGAATTTTTTCACCCTCGTGTTCATCCTTTCCCATTTCCGCGAAATCTGTGGGGGAAAGTTTCTTCGAACTCTCTGTCTGTTGTTATTTCGTTTTCTTTCTTTGTGCTATTTTACCCGTTCATAGAATACTTTTTTTAATTTAGAATGTGACTTAAAATTGCTTTATTATATTAGTTGTGAAGTCAGTTCGCACAAAAAACTGATGGATGGTCACTTACATTTTTTTTCCTTGTCAAATATTGCGGGAACAAATTCTCAAATTGATAATCATTTAAATATGGAAAAAACGGAAATGCGTCATCATTATTTGAAAGAACTTGCTTTCCATTTATTGCCCGAACATATAAATGAAAGAAAACAGACAATAACACTGTCAAACCATTAAAAAAATAGAGAAGAGAATTTTGTGGGAATCAGTAAAAAAAAAATTGCCGTATCTCCAAAATCTGAAAAGTATCGTCTTTGTACAATAAAACAAATTCGAAAGATAAAACAATTTTCTCAGAAATGTAGTGTGTATATTTGGGAAGAACATACATATAATTTATTTGTACAATAAGAAAAATAATGATAATTTTATAATGTAGCTTAGAAATTACGCAAATAAAAATCTCTTTTGGATAATTCAGTGAATGTTTATACTATGATTTAAAAAAATATTTTAAGTATTTTTCTAAAATTTATCTATTTTTAAATTTTCATACTGTAAGTAAAAACACATTTTTTTTAACAATGCCGCAAAAAATGTTTTTTTATTATTATTATTGAAATCCAATAGAGACTTGAAGACAGTATCTAACAAATTTAAATTTGTTGTCCTTCATCAATTGATCAAACTATTTTTCAGAATAATGTTTTCCAGAATATGAGAGAAAATTCATTTAAATTAAATTATTGCTGCATATTTATAATTTCGAAGAAAATTTTCTTAGTGTTTTTATTATTTTAATGAACGTTATTATAAACAATAAATTATAACATTAATACCTTATTATGAAATGTACAATTGAATATTTATTTTAATTAAATAGTTTCTGTAAAATACATCCCTATTAAGATGAACCTTTCAGTGATTCTATTAATTAAAATAATTTATCCATCTTAGGATTTAAATTTACAATTGCAAATGTATTTAAATTAAATATATAATTTCAATAACTTATTTATTATTTACTTTATATAAGCGAAGTTCGTATCCAGAGTTTTTATTCAAGGGCGCTGCTCCCACCCTGAAATACGTAGAAAAACTACAAATCGTGCATTTTCATTTGAAAAATGGATTTAATCACAAAATCTCGAGACCCCCCCCCCCCCTCATACACACACAGACACCCCACAAAATAAATAAATATATAAAACGTAGTTACAACATTTTACATTTATAATTTCGAAGTTAAGTATTTTTTACCTTTTTCTTTATTATATATATATATATATATATATATATATATATATATATATATATATAATTATACATTTTTAATAATATTTGGTTTATGTGGTATTTGTGATTTCATAATTATTGGTCATTTTCCTTATTTTTCAATGTACAGAAAGTTTATATATATATATATATATATATATATATATATATTGTCTTTAATTGTTTATGGCATCAAATTTGATGGATTTTCATATGTTTTAAATGAATTAATCGTCCGCAATATGCTGGGGAATTAGTGGTATTGTATTTGATTTTCTTTTGCATGTCATAGGTTCCATTTTTATTTTCAGTTTAATTGCTCAATTTAATGTCAGTGTAATACACTGTAAAAAAAAATCTGTAAAGTTACTAAAGTTTTTCTAGGAAACTGGGATTCCAAGAAATTTCTATGTAACGGCAACAAGAAAAATTCCTGTAACAGACGCTGTTACAGGAATTTTTGTTGTTGCCGTTACATGAAAAGTTCTTGGAATCCCAGTTTCCTAGAAAAACTTTAGTAACTTTACAGATTTTTTTTTACAGTGTATATTGATGCTACATTTATTAATTTTATTTTATTAAATGGATATAGAGTGCCGGAGTATCAAAAAAATCTACCTGACTCTGATTCTGCCCTTCCAAAATAAAAAAAATAAATAAATAAATAAAAATACCCCTATCATGAATTTAGATTCATATTAGTAAATGTTTTCCTACTAATTATTGATTCATAGTAACATCAGAAATTTAATCAAATCATTTACTATTTACTTTTAAGTATTTATGCAAAACAAAGAAAGAGATATTAAAAACATTTTATCTAGATGCCAACTGAATATATACTTAAGCAAAATAAATAATTGCTGTAAAAGGTTTTAAAATGAATAATTGATGTAATCTTTTAAAGTTCAGTCAATATTTTCACCCTACGTTATCCGTTTTCGATCATCGGATAACCCCGGCAAGTTTCCCCTTCGTTTTCGGCCTGCTGGTAACGGCGGCAAATGGACCGAACGCGACTACTAACGTTCTAAAAAATGTCGCGACTACTCTCGGGTTAAATCATGATCTTCTGGAAGTGGAACTAAGAACTGTATTATGCACACATATTAACAGTTATCCAGAAGTTAGACTGAGCTCAGGTAATTGACATTGAAAATTTATTTGTACCAATTTTTCTAAGGGATGCTTGCATGCATGCGAAATGGAGAAATGATATATATGCATATGCTTTGTTTATTCATTTATAATTTATAGCATAATTACTTTAAAGCCAAGTTCCTACAGAAAATAATTTACTGTATTTTTGTGTGTCATGTATCTGAGATGAGACATGGTTCTTTTGTTGTTTCTTTTGCTACCGCTGTCCTTCTTTTTCATCATCGGTCGAGGGGGAGATACATGTGAAGGCCATGTCCTTCACATTTTCTTTTAATAGCTTTTCCCGTTTCGCCCCCCTTTTAATATATAGTTATTTTACCAAATTCTTATATTTTTTTATTCTGTCTCAAATCATAAATTAAATTTATTTTCGTCACTCATTTCATTTCGAAATACATTCTCATTGCGCGCTTTATTTCTCCAAAAAAAAAAAAAAAAAAAAAGTAATTGATTATGTAGATCATGCTATTTTTATCTTGCATATATTTTACCCATTCCTTATACGCAATTATTTCGGGTGTTAGGCGTTTATTTCTGTTTTTTTTTATTTATTTATTGAGTATGTTTCTAAAGCTGCATATTTTTCCACAACGTATTTTTCTTGTCATAAATTTAGCTTGCAATATCTTTTATTTTTTAATTTCACGTGGCCTTCAGTCGACACTTCGGCACCTATTAACATGTGTTGCTACCCCCCATTCAAATGCGGCTTTGTGCTTTTTTTGGCACTTCATATTTTGCTGTTTATCCGTGGGCGTTAAAATTTTATATGTTGGCCTTTCCCCCTCCTCATTGACAATACATTAACGGTTTTTGAAAACGTGTCTCATTTCAATTTAATTCTCGCCAAGTTCCTACTGGGTTGCTTGTTTTGTAAATTACTGCTCGCCAATAACTCAACGCTCTAAAATGTGGTTATGACATCATTCTGCTCCTGATCGTGCATCTGTAAGAATAAAATGTAGTGTGTCTCTCTCCAGCTCCGCCGTTCTGCCGCAATCCTCGATATGAACGAACCTGGCAAATAAAACTCCTTTTTTACTGGATTGTCTGGATTTTATCTATAAACTGGCTATATATATTTTCTCATACTAAAAAGTGAATATAATCCTGCTTCATAAATCACCTATGCTATGTGTATATTTATCTCAACCTGTTTTTCAGATAGATGGAGTTTAAGACTAGAAAGTCTGTACAGTTGCTTTTCATTATTTCATTTAACAAAATTTCTGTTCTTCTTTTCACTTATATTTTGTTCACTTATATTGCAGCAAAAAAGATGCTTCAACTTTAAGCAGCTATTATTCGGTTAGTTTAGTTAATCTTAGAAGATTGAGAATTTTTTTGTGATATTTCGTAGAGTAATAGGATATTTTTACTAAATATAACTTCTAGGTTGTTGAAAATGCCAACTTGGCGATACTTGCCATTTTCTGTCAGTAGGCTGCTGTGGCAACCCCTTTTTATAGTTTCCTGATTTTCTTTTCAATTTAGATGTAAAAAATTTGATCTGAACCATTTGTCGGTAAAAATGGAACTCTCAAATGAGAGTAATAATATTTCTATAATTTATATTATTATATTTATATATTTATATATATTATTTATTTATTTATATTATTATTATAGATATTAATATTTCTATATATTTGTAAATAAACTGTAAATATACGTTTTAAAAGGAAGTTAATTTAAGGTCTAGTGTGTGAATTTATTAGAGTTGTTGTGAGTGTGCCTTTCTTCGTTTTTATGAAACCTTTCGAATTTGATTTATATAAAAGCTTCGAATTTCGACACAAAAAAATATTATCATGTATGTTTCAAGCTTGCAGTTTAAACGACGTGTAGTATCAACGGTAACCATATAAAAATTTAAATTTCGTAAATTTTTAACAAATGATTTTATTGACGAAAATCGTTTTAAAAATAGTTTACCTTATTTAAAACATGTTCGTACTTTGAACTGCATGTCTATCACTAACGGAATTAGGAATTAGACACCGCTGAGAGTGTATGTCTTGCATATGTTTAGCGATTCCATCAATAGTCATTTTCATGTAGATATTATTGCATAATTACAATTCATAAGATATAAATAAATGTAAATACATTGCTTAAAGGTGTGTCAAATATAATAAAATCCTTTAAAAAAACATTAAAGACATTTTATGTACTAATTTTATGTACTTTCTTTAAGCAATGTATTTACATTTATTTGATCTTATGAATTCTAATTATTAATCAAGGTGAATTTTGCACTGAAATTTTAAATTTTAATAATATTGCATGTTCAAGATCCCATTTAATATTATGAATGATATATGTTTTTAGTTAATCAATCAACAGTCATTTTCATCGGAATGATATTGAATGTTTAAATCAATATTTAATATTATAAATCATATATACTTTTACTGATTCCACCAATAGTCATTTTGATATAATTGTGCAATTGCACAATGATATATTGATGATGATGAATATTGACTTTTTATAAAACTTTTTATAAAATTTATTATTTATTATGTTTTTTGTCGAGTAAAAGCATCAATGATAATTATTCAAACAAAAACATACTACAATAATGCTTTTATCATAGATTGGAGAGATGTGGCAATGCCAAGCGAAGAGAAAATTGCGCGCGGGGCAAATTTTCAATTTCCCAACAGCCCCCCCCCCCCCCCCAACCACACCGTTCGTCTTCTTTTTGTGTCAGATATCACATAATTCACAAAGTGCATAAACAAAAATAAATTCTATTGAATACATATTTCGACTTGAGTTTGAAAATTTAAAAGGTGTTTGATTCTAATTAAAAAATTCACACGATTTAAATCATGTAAGAGGGAATTGTACTTATATTATAGCAAAAGGGATCAGACAAATAGGTATGGAATAAATATATCTAACAGTACAGTATATCAGTTTGCAGTTCTTTTGGATTCCAAGAACGCAACCATCTCTTTTTTGAGAGTGTATGTTTTTGTAAGACAAAAAAAAAAAAAAAAAAAAAAAAAAAAAAAAAAAAAAAAAAAAAAAAAAAAAAAAAAATCAACTCTCACAAGACAGAAGCTCAACAACACAGACTTACACAAAGATCTAAGACAAGTTTTGAAATGGAAGAAATCCTCTGTCAGATATTTGTTTACTTACCGTTAGATTACTTTCATTGCGAAAAAAAAATCCGTTTAATTTTTTTTACAAAAAAATAACAAAAAACAAGATTAGTAGGGTAAATTTGGCGCCCCCTTAATTTCGGCGTCCAAGATGGCCGTCCCATTTACCCGCCCCCTGTGCACTGGCTGTTGCGAAATCGCATCTGTTTTTCATTGGAGAGAAATTAAAAATGAGCCGAGATCATGTGACTCGGTTGTGTGGCGCCAGGGCGCACGAAAAAACTATCAGATTGATACTAGAATTTTTTTAGATAAGTATTAAAACTTGAATTGAGTTCGAACGGGGAAAAAAATGTTTCCTCGTAAATATTTAAGTTAAGAAAACTCGAAAAGCTTGGTCGAGAAAAAAAAAATGTTTCTCGGAAACAAGTGTGATTTAATGTACAGTAGTAATGCTTGAATATGTTTTTTTTTTTCGAAACGATCAGAATATATATGTTCTTGGCTGGGATATGTATTTATCATAATCTCGGAATTTATAATGTTATTCAAATATTAATTGTTCTAAATGTCGTCGTGCTGTGCTGTCAATAAAAAATTAAAAGACCATCAAGATTAATTATTTTAAAGGAATCTATGATTACAACGAAATAAGTTATTTCTCGAAATTATTTTATCACTTCGAATGATGTTTCACGACAGTATTTATATGAAAAGTTTTACTGGCCTTACACATGGATACTAATTAACAAATAAGTGGCATTGTATAAAAATATTTAATCTTACTAAGATTTCGTATGAAAACATAAATTTGGTATGTTAATTAACATACTTTTGGTATGTTAAGTAATGCTGTTAGCATCATTTAACTTACCAAAATTATAGGTTGAGTTACTTTACAGTTATATTAGAAATTATTATGCATGTAAATAAACATCATAATAAATATCTCTATATTCTAAAAAAAAGTAACTACCGCTGTCACCGCCGCCGCCGGTTTTGAATTTTTTGTGACCGGAGGTCTTTCTTCGTTAATATTAAGAAAAATAATGCATACAAAAATATGAAAATCGGTAGTATTATACAGAAATGTTTGATAAACACGCTGATGCAGACAGTTTTCAAATCGAAGAATTATTTTAAGACATATTTAATGCTAAATTAGACAAAATCGTTCCACTAAAAAAGTTTTATAGAAGCAAAAATTATTCATGAGAATTTAATCATTCTTAGATCATTATATACGTTTGTAATTCCCGGTGTGCAGACTGTATTTCTTCTTTTAATTTGACTTATTTTTTGAGGTTTTATTTGTATTTTAAATTCAAATTTTCAGCATTTCGAGAGATATTTTTTACTTATTTTAGAAAATTGTGCTAATTTAACCTGTTGCCAACTGTATAAACGGCGCAAACAATAATGTTTGCTTCAAGTATCAAAAAAATATCTATACGTGTAAATAAATTAAAAATTTATTTACACGTGACTATTATAAACAGAAAAAAACATTTAGAATTTGAGTTAAATAATTATGTACAAAAAGGAGGAACTTATTAAAAATTACGTCATAAAAACTATATTTACACGTGAATTTTAAGAGAGAAAAGAAATTGTAAAATAATAAATTCATTAACATGCGTTAAAGTCTTAAATAGGAGAAATTACGTCACATTATACTTATTACGTAAAATGAACAAATAATAATATTGCAAAACAGTTTAAATTTAAACATTGAGCGCAAATAATATTTCATTTTTGTTTGAGTAATTATACATCACTACCAAATTTTAAATATTTTTCTTTAAGTAACACAGTTTTCTTTTTTCTCATAAAAAAATTGAGCTACTATATTATAAAGTTAACTTTAAAATTAGAGAAAATCAATGCTATGCATAGATGTTTGCACAGCAATGAATGCAGAAGTTAAAAGAAAAGCTAATCTTACAGACACTTTTCATTATAATTACATACATTTTTATTATTATAATTTGTGCTTTTTCTAAAAAAAAAGTGGAAAACTTTCAAACAAATTATTCTGTGTTTTCTTTTACATATATACAAGTAATCAAGTTTTTATGTTTGTTTTTCTTATAATTTGTGTATATATGATATACAGTAGCCTTCCTCTTAACCGGCCCCCTCTTAACCGGAACTCCGCTTTAACCGGCCGACTTTTTCCCCCAACATCAGGAAAAATTCCGAAAGGAAAATTTCGGTTATCATTTCTTTATGGTTAATTAACACAAATTTACGTAATGTAGCATAATTTCAACTTCTTATAAAGGTATATGACAAGATTTTCAACAATTTAATTTGTATTAATTTTTTTTTCATTATTTGTTATTAATGATAATTTTTATTTCAGTTCAGTTAATTACAACTAGTATTCATATCACAAAATATAAAAAATATGTACTTTTTTAAAACTATGCACATTAAAAAACTAAATGCATCCTACGCATTTAATATGCATGAAATATGCAGTTGCATATATATTTTTTTTTTCTACTTCTCCGGTTTAACCGGTGTTTCGCTTAACCGGCTAACCCCGGTCCCGTTTAGGCCGGTTAAGAGGGAGGTTACTGTATATGTTTTTAAAATATTGATAAGATACAATATGCTACAAATTGGTACATAACTTTGTACCATTATATTTAAAATAAAACTTATGTGTTGCACTGGTACAATTTAGAGAAATGGTGAGTGAGGCGAATAACTTAAGTTTTTGTTTGCTTATGGTAAACTTTTCGCTTGATTTTACTAAATTTTTGGGACATTGCTTAATTTACGTTTTACAATACTTTCGTAAATACATTACATTTACATATTTGGAAATCTTATGTGTAATATCTAAGAGCCTCTCTTGATATTTTATTTCAACCTGTCACAGTTCTCCTCTTAACAGTTTTATTGCATGATCGAGTCATCATGGATTCTAATAATATGAGAATGAGTAATTTTGGTTCTTTTTCTTAGTTTTAAAATAGTTAAGATTACCAGTAAACATTTGAAACCAATTGTATGCCGCTTTTTTGCATACCTACACATATTTCTTCATGTGAGATCACAGTTTTTGTTTGTAATTAAATGGGGTTATTTTTTTTTCTATTTACTTTGTGTTTATTTTCCTAACCTCCCGCTTGCATTGTGCTATTTTCTAGAGATAGCATGGTGTCAAGGGTTTTTTTTTCTTCCTTTTTGTACGTTGGTAAGATGGCCACTTGCCTGTGTGAAAGGGGGGAATGTTTTTTTTTTAAATTTCAATTACAGAATTCATAAATTCATGTTTTTTTAAGTATATCGTTATCCCACACTTTTCTAGTTTGTTAGTTTTTTTAATGTTGGGCACTAATAATTTTATTTACTTTGACATGACATTAATAAAAAGCTACACTACCTCGCGCTTTTCACATTAATTCTTTATGCGCATAGAAATTCATATGTTCAATGTAGAAATTGTTTACAATACTTGTACATATTTGTTGTGGTTTTATATTCGACCTGGCTTTACATACATACACATATTTACACTTCATTTTGACAAGAATTATTTTACTTAGAGTTCAAAATTAACACTCGCCTTGGTTGAATTTAATCATGATTTTATGTGCTTCTTGTTTTTTTTTTTGTTTTTTTTTTTTGTTTTTTTTTTGCTAACGGTTTGTGTACATTGTAATTGGGATAGAAGGTGGCAATTCTATTTTAATAGGCAAATTTCTTTTCTAGTTAAAAGATTTTTTTAAAGGTATTTTGTTTTCTTTGATTTCTTACACTTTTAAAGACACTGCTTGCACATGCGTTCAGTATTTTGTTACATTAAATAACTCAGATGTTGTACATTACTTTTCACATATATTTTGCGTTACTGATAGAATTCGATTGTTTTTTCGCGGATGGTGACTCGATTTTTTCCCCTCATAATATGTGACAGGATATCTTTAAAAATTGACATTTTTGGGTATAAAATTATTGTGATTGATTATTTTCATTGGTTGGATACAATTTTTTAGGTATACGCTAGATTTGGCATCATTATTGCAACATTTACACTTTTCTTCTATTTTAATAATTTTAAATGACACGTTCATTTATTTTCACACGTAATCTTTTATAGATTCATACACTTTGTACCGTTTCTTTTAAATCACTACTTTGAACTAAAAAAAAAATGTAATTTTTTTACATTAATCACGTTTGTTGTTTTAACATGATTCTACCCTAACATCAAGTGTATTGATGCCTATCAAGTTTTAAAGTTTTGTATTTTTAATGTTATGTCTTTTTGTCAAAGCACATTTCGATAATATTTTGTGCGTAAACACTTAAATTTTTAACCCTTTGCTAACGATCTATTCGACAGTATTTTTTTTTTTTCAACACAATAAAAGTAGTTCATGTGAATTTTTTTTACACATTAATTCATGAGTAGATTTACACAATTTTGTTCCTGTGAGATTACAAGTAGTTCATTGTTTATAACACATTAGTTCATGGTGGCTGGTTTGAGGTATAACCACTCTCTCTTCATACATATACTGTCTGTTTAGTCGGTTGGCAAATTCTTCCTTCTTCAATGGTAAATTTTTTTTTCTATTTTGTGACATGATAAAAGTTAATATTTATTATGAGAAACACTATCATTCTATTGCTTGCCAGTTAAAAAAAATTAAATGGAGGTTGTTTCATTAAAAAAAATGATCGTTTAATTTGTCTTTTCACAGTATCATGATACCTTTGCTTCGCATGTGACAATTTCAAAGTTTATTTTACAAGGGTGTTTTATTTTGCAAAGGTTTTTCAATGTTTCTTTGGCATCATACTATGAAGATGAGATTACTCTCTGCGGATGACAGCATTACATTTTCTTCTCTCATCAATTACTTTCCTTGTAGTACAGGGTAATTCGTGTAAATATGTTTTTTTATTCTCCTTTCACGAATGTTCTATTGGAAAATGCACAGGTGTACAATTTTTTTCCTCACTCTATTACAGATATGCAATTCTCGCCTAGTATATACTAGTTATATCTTCAAGAGATGTTAATTGAGGCTACGCTCACACATACACGATGCCTTTCTCTTATATATCCCCTGTTGTACATGTACGATTCATATTAAATTTCATTATTTTTTTTCATACATTTGATTGTTTACATTTTTGTTTACATTTTTACATACATGTTTACATTTGAATGGCTACATGATAGGTTAATTTACATATATTCTTTGTTTTAAGGTTCAGAAGTAAAAAAAAAAACTTATCAGATTACAGGTTATTTTATAGTATATTTATAACAATACACATACACGGTTTATTCAAGGAGTCAGGTCAGTGACTAGCCGCAATCTTCATCAATTAGTTGTGCCTCTTTTCTCATTTTTTTTCTCCTTCTGTTGTCATTACCATCATTTTTATAAAAAAAAAAGTGAGTTTCAAGTACAGTGCTTATCATTTCCAGTTTTTATTACCTATATTTAAGTGTTGTTTTCTCTTTATTTACACATCATGTCTCAAAGTTGTATTTGAAATTGGAATATAACCAACTGATATAGCAATCACAAGAATTGCATTTTTTATTTGAATATTAATTTCAAATTTTATTAACCCGTTAATAGTCGCGCGTTGGTCTTTTCCCCGCCCGAAATTCGTTATCTTCCTGTAACTCATTTCCCGTGAAAGTTACGATAGCCAAATTCCGTGTAGCTGACTTTGAGTGTTCACACTCTTGTGTAGTAAAATTGCAAGTCATTCCTGCTATTTCTTAGCATTTTATCGCATTCTTAAGTTTCAATCGGTCTAAATGACCGCGTTGCGACCACTTACGTTAGTTGAATTTTTTCACCCTCGTGTTCATCCTTTCCCATTTCCGCGAAATCTGTGGGGGAAAGTTTCTTCGAACTACGGACTCTCTGTCTGTTGTTATTTCGTTTTCTTTCTTTGTGCTATTTTACCCGTTCATAGAATACTTTTTTTAATTTAGAATGTGACTTAAAATTGCTTTATTATATTAGTTGTGAAGTCAGTTCGCACAAAAAACTGATGGATGGTCACTTACATTTTTTTTCCTTGTCAAATATTGCGGGAATAATTTCTCAAATTGATAATCATTTAAATATGGAAAAAACGGAAATGCACCATCATTATTTGAAAGAACTTGCTTTCCATTTATTGCCCGAACATATAAATGAAAGAAAACAGACAATAACACTGTCAAACCATTAAAAAAAAGAGAAGAGAATTTTGTGGGAATCAGTAAAAAAAAAAATTGCCGTATCTCCAAAATCTGAAAAGTATCGTCTTTGTACAATAAAACAAATTCGAAAGATAAAACAATTTTCTCAGAAATGTAGTGTGTATATTTGGGAAGAACATACATATAATTTATTTGTACAATAAGAAAAATAATGATAATTTTATAATGTAGCTTAGAAATTACGCAAATAAAAATCTCTTTTGGATAATTCAGTGAATGTTTATACTATGATTTAAAAAAATATTTTAAGTATTTTTCTAAAATTTATCTATTTTTAAATTTTTATACTGTAAGTAAAAACACATTTTTTTTTAACAATGCCGCAGAAAATGTTTTTTTATTATTATTATTGAAATCCAATAGAGACTTGAAGACAGTATCTAACAAATTTAAATTTGTTGTCCTTCATCAATTGATCAAACTATTTTTCAGAATAATGTTTTCCAGAATATGAGAGAAAATTCATTTAAATTAAATTATTGCTGCATATTTATAATTTCGAAGAAAATTTTCTTAGTGTTTTTATTATTTTAATGAACGTTATTATAAAACAATAAATTATAACATTAATACCTTATTATGAAATGTACAATTGAATATTTATTTTAATTAAATAGTTTCTGTAAAATACATCCCTATTAAGATGAACCTTTCAGTGATTCTATTAATTAAAATAATTTATCCATCTTAGGATTTAAATTTACAATTGCAAATGTATTTAAATTAAATATATAATTTCAATATCTTATTTATTATTTACTTTATATAAGCGAAGTTCGTATCCAGAGTTTTTATTCAAGGGCGCTGCTCCCACCCTGAAATACGTAGAAAAACTACAAATCGTGCATTTTCATTTGAAAAATGGATTTAATCACAAAATCTCGAGACCCCCCCCCCCCCCTCATACACACACAGACACCCCACAAAATAAATAAATATATAAAACGTAGTTACAACATTTTACATTTATAATTTCGAAGTTAAGTATTTTTTACCTTTTTCTTTATTATATATATATATATATATATATAATTATACATTTTCAATAATATTTGGTTTATGTGGTATTTGTGATTTCATAATTATTGGTCATTTTCCTTATTTTTCAATGTACAGAAAGTTTATATATATATATATATATATATATATATATATATTGTCTTTAATTGTTTATGGCATCAAATTTGATGGTTTTTCATATGTTTTAAATGAATTAATCGTCCGCAATATGCTAGTGAATTAGTGGTATTGTATTTGATTTTCTTTTGCATGTCATAGGTTCCATTTTTATTTTCAGTTTAATTGCTCAATTTAATGTCAGTGTAATATATTGATGCTACATTTATTAATTTTATTTTATTAAATGGATATAGAGTGCCGGAGTATCAAAAAAATCTACCTGACTCTGATTCTGCCCTTCCAAAAAATAAATAAATAAATAAATAAAAATACCCCTATCATGAATTTAGATTCATATTAGTAAATGTTTTCCTACTAATTATTGATTCATAGTAACATCAGAAATTTAATCAAATCATTTACTATTTACTTTTAAGTATTTATGCAAAACAAAGAAAGAGATATTAAAAACATTTTATCTAGATGCCAACTGAATATATACTTAAGCAAAATAAATAATTGCTGTAAAAGGTTTTAAAATGAATAATTGATGTAATCTTTTAAAGTTCAGTCAATATTTTCACCCTACGTTATCCGTTTTCGATCATCGGATAACCCCGGCAAGTTTCCCCTTCGTTTTCGGCCTGCTGGTAACGGCGGCAAATGGACCGAACGCGACTACTAACGTTCTAAAAAATGTCGCGACTACTCTCGGGTTAAATCATGATCTTCTGGAAGTGGAACTAAGAACTGTATTATGCACACATATTAACAGTTATCCAGAAGTTAGACTGAGCTCAGGTAATTGACATTGAAAATTTATTTGTACCAATTTTTCTAAGGGATGCTTGCATGCATGCGAAATGGAGAAATGATATATATGCATATGCTTTGTTTATTCATTTATAATTTATAGCATAATTACTTTAAAGCCAAGTTCCTACAGAAAATAATTTACTGTATTTTTGTGTGTCATGTATCTGAGATGAGACATGGTTCTTTTGTTGTTTCTTTTGCTACCGCTGTCCTTCTTTTTCATCATCGGTCGAGGGGGAGATACATGTGAAGGCCATGTCCTTCACATTTTCTTTTAATAGCTTTTCCCGTTTCGCCCCCCTTTTAATATATAGTTATTTTACCAAATTCTTATATTTTTTTATTCTGTCTCAAATCATAAATTAAATTTATTTTCGTCACTCATTTCATTTCGAAATACATTCTCATTGCGCGCTTTATTTCTCCAAAAAAAAAAAAAAAAAGTAATTGATTATGTAGATCATGCAATTTTTATCTTGCATATATTTTACCCATTCCTTATACGCAATTATTTCGGGTGTTAGGCGTTTATTTCTGTTTTTTTTTATTTATTTATTGAGTATGTTTCTAAAGCTGCATATTTTTCCACAACGTATTTTTCTTGTCATAAATTTAGCTTGCAATATCTTTTATTTTTTAATTTCACGTGGCCTTCAGTCGACACTTCGGCACCTATTAACATGTGTTGCTACCCCCCATTCAAATGCGGCTTTGTGCTTTTTTTGGCACTTCATATTTTGCTGTTTATCCGTGGGCGTTAAAATTTTATATGTTGGCCTTTCCACCTCCTCATTGGCAATACATTAACGGTTTTTGAAAACGTGTCTCATTTCAATTTAATTCTCGCCAAGTTCCTACTGGGTTGCTTGTTTTGTAAATTACTGCTCGCCAATAACTCAACGCTCTAAAATGTGGTTATGACATCATTCTGCTCCTGATCGTGCATCTGTAAGAATAAAATGTAGTGTGTCTCTCTCCAGCTCCGCCGTTCTGCCGCAATCCTCGATATGAACGAACCTGGCAAATAAAACTCCTTTTTTACTGGATTGTCTGGATTTTATCTATAAACTGGCTATATATATTTTCTCATACTAAAAAGTGAATATAATCCTGCTTCATAAATCACCTATGCTATGTGTATATTTATCTCAACCTGTTTTTCAGATAGATGGAGTTTAAGACTAGAAAGTCTGTACAGTTGCTTTTCATTATTTCATTTAACAAAATTTCTGTTCTTCTTTTCACTTATATTTTGTTCACTTATATTGCAGCAAAAAAGATGCTTCAACTTTAAGCAGCTATTATTCGGTTAGTTTAGTTAATCTTAGAAGATTGAGAATTTTTTTGTGATATTTCGTAGAGTAATAGGATATTTTTACTAAATATAACTTCTAGGTTGTTGAAAATGCCAACTTGGCGATACTTGCCATTTTCTGTCAGTAGGCTGCTGTGGCAACCCCTTTTTATAGTTTCCTGATTTTCTTTTCAATTTAGATGTAAAAAATTTGATCTGAACCATTTGTCGGTAAAAATGGAACTCTCAAATGAGAGTAATAATATTTCTATAATTTATATTATTATATTTATATATTTATATATATTATTTATTTATTTATATTATTATTATAGATATTAATATTTCTATATATTTGTAAATAAACTGTAAATATACGTTTTAAAAGGAAGTTAATTTAAGGTCTAGTGTGTGAATTTATTAGAGTTGTTGTGAGTGTGCCTTTCTTCGTTTTTATGAAACCTTTCGAATTTGATTTATATAAAAGCTTCGAATTTCGACACAAAAAAATATTATCATGTATGTTTCAAGCTTGCAGTTTAAACGACGTGTAGTATCAACGGTAACCATATAAAAATTTAAATTTCGTAAATTTTTAACAAATGATTTTATTGACGAAAATCGTTTTAAAAATAGTTTACCTTATTTAAAACATGTTCGTACTTTGAACTGCATGTCTATCACTAACGGAATTAGGAATTAGACACCGCTGAGAGTGTATGTCTTGCATATGTTTAGCGATTCCATCAATAGTCATTTTCATGTAGATATTATTGCATAATTACAATTCATAAGATATAAATAAATGTAAATACATTGCTTAAAGGTGTGTCAAATATAATAAAATCCTTTAAAAAAACATTAAAGACATTTTATGTACTAATTTTATGTACTTTCTTCAAGCAATGTATTTACATTTATTTGATCTTATGAATTCTAATTATTAATCAAGGTGAATTTTGCACTGAAATTTTAAATTCTAATAATATTGCATGTTCAAGATCCCATTTAATGTTATGAATGATATATGTTTTTAGTTAATCAATCAACAGTCATTTTCATCGGAATGATATTGAATGTTTAAATCAATATTTAATATTATAAATCATATATACTTTTACTGATTCCACCAATAGTCATTTTGATATAATTGTGCAATTGCACAATGATATATTGATGATGATGAATATTGACTTTTTATAAAACTTTTTATAAAATTTATTATTTATTATGTTTTTTGTCGAGTAAAAGCATCAATGATAATTATTCAAACAAAAACATACTACAATAATGCTTTTATCATAGATTGGAGAGATGTGGCAATGCCAAGCGAAGAGAAAATTGCGCGCGGGGCAAATTTTCAATTTCCCAACAGCCCCCCCCCCCCAACCACACCGTCCGTCTTCTTTTTGTGTCAGATATCACATAATTCACAAAGTGCATAAACAAAAATAAATTCTATTGAATACATATTTCGACTTGAGTTTGAAAATTTAAAAGGTGTTTGATTCTAATTAAAAAATTCACACGATTTAAATCATGTAAGAGGGAATTGTACTTATATTATAACAAAAGGGATCAGACAAATAGGTATGGAATAAATATATCTAACAGTACAGTATATCAGTTTGCAGTTCTTTTGGATTCCAAGAACGCAACCATCTCTTTTTTGAGAGTGTATGTTTTTGTAAGACAAAAAAAAAAAAAAAAAAAAAAAAAAAAAAAAAAAAAAAAAAAAATCAACTCTCACAAGACAGAAGCTCAACAACACAGACTTACACAAAGATCTAAGACAAGTTTTGAAATGGAAGAAATCCTCTGTCAGATATTTGTTTACTTACCGTTAGATTACTTTCATTGCGAAAAAAAAATCCGTTTAATTTTTTTTACAAAAAAAGAACAAAAAACAAGATTAGTAGGGTAAATTTGGCGCCCCCTTAATTTCGGCGTCCAAGATGGCCGTCCCATTTACCCGCCCCCTGTGCACTGGCTGTTGCGAAATCGCATCTGTTTTGCATTGGAGAGAAATTAAAAATGAGCCGAGATCATGTGACTCGGTTGTGTGGCGCCAGGGCGCACGAAAAAACTATCAGATTGATACTAGAATTTTTTTAGATAAGTATTAAAACTTGAATTGAGTTCGAACGGGGAAAAAAATGTTTCCTCGTAAATATTTAAGTTAAGAAAACTCGAAAAGCTTGGTCGAGAAAAAAAAAATGTTTCTCGGAAACAAGTGTGATTTAATGTACAGTAGTAATGCTTGAATATGTTTTTTTTTTCGAAACGATCAGAATATATATGTTCTTGGCTGGGATATGTATTTATCATAATCTCGGAATTTATAATGTTATTCAAATATTAATTGTTCTAAATGTCGTCGTGCTGTGCTGTCAATAAAAAATTAAAAGACCATCAAGATTAATTATTTTAAAGGAATCTATGATTACAACGAAATAAGTTATTTCTCGAAATTATTTTATCACTTCGAATGATGTTTCACGACAGTATTTATATGAAAAGTTTTACTGGCCTTACACATGGATACTAATTAACAAATAAGTGGCATTGTATAAAAATATTTAATCTTACTAAGATTTCGTATGAAAACATAAATTTGGTATGTTAATTAACATACTTTTGGTATGTTAAGTAATGCTGTTAGCATCATTTAACTTACCAAAATTATAGGTTGAGTTACTTTACAGTTATATTAGAAATTATTATGCATGTAAATAAACATCATAATAAATATCTCTATATTCTAAAAAAAAAAGTAACTACCGCTGTCACCGCCGCCGCCGGTTTTGAATTTTTTGTGACCGGAGGTCTTTCTTCGTTAATATTAAGAAAAATAATGCATACAAAAATATGAAAATCGGTAGTATTATACAGAAATGTTTGATAAACACGCTGATGCAGACAGTTTTCAAATCGAAGAATTATTTTAAGACATATTTAATGCTAAATTAGACAAAATCGTTCCACTAAAAAAGTTTTATAGAAGCAAAAATTATTCATGAGAATTTAATCATTCTTAGATCATTTTATACGTTTGTAATTCCCGGTGTGCAGACTGTATTTCTTCTTTTAATTTGACTTATTTTTTGAGGTTTTATTTGTATTTTAAATTCAAATTTTCAGCATTTCGAGAGATATTTTTTACTTATTTTAGAAAATTGTGCTAATTTAACCTGTTGCCAACTGTATAAACGGCGCAAACAATAATGTTTGCTTCAAGTATCAAAAAAATATCTATACGTGTAAATAAATTAAAAATTTATTTACACGTGACTATTATAAACAGAAAAAAACATTTAGAATTTGAATTAAATAATTATGTACAAAAAGGAGGAACTTATTAAAAATTACGTCATAAAAACTATATTTACACGTGAATTTTAAGAGAGAAAAGAAATTGTAAAATAATAAATTCATTAACATGCGTTAAAGTCTTAAATAGGAGAAATTACGTCACATTATACTTATTACGTAAAATGAACAAATAATAATATTGCAAAACTGTTTAAATTTAAACATTGAGCGCAAATAATATTTCATTTTTGTTTGAGTAATTATACATCACTACCAAATTTTAAATATTTTTCTTTAAGTAACACAGTTTTCTTTTTTCTCATAAAAAAATTGAGCTACTATATTATAAAATTAACATTAAAATTAGAGAAAATCAATGCTATGCATATATGTTTGCACAGCAATGAATGCAGAAGTTAAAAGAAAAGCTAATCTTACAGACACTTTTCATTATAATTACATACATTTTTATTATTATAATTTGTGCTTTTTCTAAAAAAAAAGTGGAAAACTTTCAAACAAATTATTCTGTGTTTTCTTTTACATATATACAAGTAATCAAGTTTTTATGTTTGTTTTTCTTATAATTTGTGTATATATGATATACAGTAGCCTTCCTCTTAACCGGCCCCCTCTTAACCGGAACTCCGCTTTAACCGGCCGACTTTTTCCCCCAACATCAGGAAAAATTCCGAAAGGAAAATTTCGGTTATCATTTCTTTATGGTTAATTAACACAAATTTACGTAATGTAGCATAATTTCAACTTCTTATAAAGGTATATGACAAGATTTTCAACAATTTAATTTGTATTAATTTTTTTTTCATTATTTGTTATTAATGATAATTTTTATTTCAGTTCAGTTAATTACAACTAGTATTCATATCACAAAATATAAAAAATATGTACTTTTTTAAAACTATGCACATTAAAAAACTAAATGCATCCTACGCATTTAATATGCATGAAATATGCAGTTGCATATATATATTTTTTTTCTACTTCTCCGGTTTAACCGGTGTTTCGCTTAACCGGCTAACCCCGGTCCCGTTTAGGCCGGTTAAGAGGGAGGTTACTGTATATGTTTTTAAAATATTGATAAGATACAATATGCTACAAATTGGTACATAACTTTGTACCATTATATTTAAAATAAAACTTATGTGTTGCACTGGTACAATTTAGAGAAATGGTGAGTGAGGCGAATAACTTAAGTTTTTGTTTGCTTATGGTAAACTTTTCGCTTGATTTTACTAAATTTTTGGGACATTGCTTAATTTACGTTTTACAATACTTTCGTAAATACATTACATTTACATATTTGGAAATCTTATGTGTAATATCTAAGAGCCTCTCTTGATATTTTATTTCAACCTGTCACAGTTCTCCTCTTAAAAGTTTTATTGCATGATCGAGTCATCATGGATACTAATAATATGAGATTGAGTAATTTTGGTTCTTTTTCTTAGTTTTAAAATAGTTAAGATTACCAGTAAACATTTGAAACCAATTGTATGCCGCTTTTTTGCATACCTACACATATTTCTTCATGTGAGATCACAGTTTTTGTTTGTAATTAAATGGGGTTATTTTTTTTTCTATTTACTTTGTGTTTATTTTCCTAACCTCCCGCTTGCATTGTGCTATTTTCTAGAGATAGCATGGTGTCAAGGGTTTTTTTTTCTTCCTTTTTGTACGTTGGTAAGATGGCCACTTGCCTGTGTGAAAGGGGGGAATGTTTTTTTTTTTTTTAATTTCAATTACAGAATTCATAAATTCATGTTTTTTTAAGTATATCGTTATCCCACACTTTTCTAGTTTGTTAGTTTTTTTAATGTTGGGCACTAATAATTTTATTTACTTTGACATGACATTAATAAAAAGCTACACTACCTCGCGCTTTTCACATTAATTCTTTATGCGCATAGAAATTCATATGTTCAATGTAGAAATTGTTTACAATACTTGTACATATTTGTTGTGGTTTTATATTCGACCTGGCTTTACATACATACACATATTTACACTTCATTTTGACAAGAATTATTTTACTTAGAGTTCAAAATTAACACTCGCCTTGGTTGAATTTAATCATGATTTTATGTGCTTCTTGTTTGTTTTTTTTGTTTTTTTTTTGTTTTTTTTTTTTTGCTAACGGTTTGTGTACATTGTAATTGGGATAGAAGGTGGCAATTCTATTTTAATAGGCAAATTTCTTTTCTAGTTAAAAGATTTTTTTAAAGGTATTTTGTTTTCTTTGATTTCTTACACTTTTAAAGACACTGCTTGCACATGCGTTCAGTATTTTGTTACATTAAATAACTCAGATGTTGTACATTACTTTTCACATATATTTTGCGTTACTGATAGAATTCGATTGTTTTTTCGCGGATGGTGACTCGATTTTTTCCCCTCATAATATGTGACAGGATATCTTTAAAAATTGACATTTTTGGGTATAAAATTATTGTGATTGATTATTTTCATTGGTTGGATACAATTTTTTAGGTATACGCTAGATTTGGCATCATTATTGCAACATTTACACTTTTCTTCTATTTTAATAATTTTAAATGACACGTTCATTTATTTTCACACGTAATCTTTTATAGATTCATACACTTTGTACCGTTTCTTTTAAATCACTACTTTGAACTAAAAAAAAAATGTAATTTTTTTACATTTATCACGTTTGTTGTTTTAACATGATTCTACCCTAACATCAAGTGTATTGATGCCTATCAAGTTTTAAAGTTTTGTATTTTTAATGTTATGTCTTTTTGTCAAAGCACATTTCGATAATATTTTGTGCGTAAACACTTAAATTTTTAACCCTTTGCTAACGATCTATTCGACAGTATTTTTTTTTTTTCAACACAATAAAAGTAGTTCATGTGAATTTTTTTTACACATTAATTCATGAGTAGATTTACACAATTTTGTTCCTGTGAGATTACAAGTAGTTCATTGTTTATAACACATTAGTTCATGGTGGCTGGTTTGAGGTATAACCACTGTCTCTTCATACATATACTGTCTGTTTAGTCGGTTGGCAAATTCTTCCTTCTTCAATGGTAAATTTTTTTTTCTATTTTGTGACATGATAAAAGTTAATATTTATTATGAGAAACACTATCATTCTATTGCTTGCCAGTTTAAAAAAAATTAAATGGAGGTTGTTTCATTAAAAAAAATGATCGTTTAATTTGTCTTTTCACAGTATCATGATACCTTTGCTTCGCATGTGACAATTTCAAAGTTTATTTTACAAGGGTGTTTTATTTTGCAAAGGTTTTTCAATGTTTCTTTGGCATCATACTATGAAGATGAGATTACTCTCTGCGGATGACAGCATTACATTTTCTTCTCTCATCAATTACTTTCCTTGTAGTACAGGGTAATTCGTGTAAATATGTTTTTTTATTCTCCTTTCACGAATGTTCTATTGGAAAATGCACAGGTGTACAATTTTTTTCTTTCACTCTATTACAGATATGCAATTCTCGCCTAGTATATACTAGTTATATCTTCAAGAGATGTTAATTGAGGCTACGCTCACACATACACGATGCCTTTCTCTTATATATCCCCTGTTGTACATGTACGATTCATATTAAATTTCATTATTTTTTTTTCATACATTTGATTGTTTACATTTTTGTTTACATTTTTACATACATGTTTACATTTGAATGGCTACATGATAGGTTAATTTACATATATTCTTTGTTTTAAGGTTCAGAAGTAAAAAAAAAACTTATCAGATTACAGGTTATTTTATAGTATATTTATAACAATACACATACACGGTTTATTCAAGGAGTCAGGTCAGTGACTAGCCGCAATCTTCATCAATTAGTTGTGCCTCTTTTCTCATTTTTTTTCTCCTTCTGTTGTCATTACCATCATTTTTATAAAAAAAAAGTGAGTTTCAAGTACAGTGCTTATCATTTCCAGTTTTTATTACCTATATTTAAGTGTTGTTTTCTCTTTATTTACACATCATGTCTCAAAGTTGTATTTGAAATTGGAATATAACCAACTGATATAGCAATCACAAGAATTGCATTTTTTATTTGAATATTAATTTCAAATTTTATTAACCCGTTAATAGTCGCGCGTTGGTCTTTTCCCCGCCCGAAATTCGTTATCTTCCTGTAACTCATTTCCCGTGAAAGTTACGATAGCCAAATTCCGTGTAGCTGACTTTGAGTGTTCACACTCTTGTGTAGTAAAATTGCAAGTCATTCCTGCTATTTCTTAGCATTTTATCGCATTCTTAAGTTTCAATCGGTCTAAATGACCGCGTTGCGACCACTTACGTTAGTTGAATTTTTTCACCCTCGTGTTCATCCTTTCCCATTTCCGCGAAATCTGTGGGGGAAAGTTTCTTCGAACTACGGACTCTCTGTCTGTTGTTATTTCGTTTTCTTTCTTTGTGCTATTTTACCCGTTCATAGAATACTTTTTTTAATTTAGAATGTGACTTAAAATTGCTTTATTATATTAGTTGTGAAGTCAGTTCGCACAAAAAACTGATGGATGGTCACTTACATTTTTTTTCCTTGTCAAATATTGCGGGAATAATTTCTCAAATTGATAATCATTTAAATATGGAAAAAACGGAAATGCATCATCATTATTTGAAAGAACTTGCTTTCCATTTATTGCCCGAACATATAAATGAAAGAAAACAGACAATAACACTGTCAAACCATTAAAAAAAAGAGAAGAGAATTTTGTGGGAATCAGTAAAAAAAAAAATTGCCGTATCTCCAAAATCTGAAAAGTATCGTCTTTGTACAATAAAACAAATTCGAAAGATAAAACAATTTTCTCAGAAATGTAGTGTGTATATTTGGGAAGAACATACATATAATTTATTTGTACAATAAGAAAAATAATGATAATTTTATAATGTAGCTTAGAAATTACGCAAATAAAAATCTCTTTTGGATAATTCAGTGAATGTTTATACTATGATTTAAAAAAATATTTTAAGTATTTTTCTAAAATTTATCTATTTTTAAATTTTCATACTGTAAGTAAAAACACATTTTTTTTAACAATGCCGCAGAAAATGTTTTTTTATTATTATTATTGAAATCCAATAGAGACTTGAAGACAGTATCTAACAAATTTAAATTTGTTGTCCTTCATCAATTGATCAAACTATTTTTCAGAATAATGTTTTCCAGAATATGAGAGAAAATTCATTTAAATTAAATTATTGCTGCATATTTATAATTTCGAAGAAAATTTTCTTAGTGTTTTTATTATTTTAATGAACGTTATTATAAAACAATAAATTATAACATTAATACCTTATTATGAAATGTACAATTGAATATTTATTTTAATTAAATAGTTTCTGTAAAATACATCCCTATTAAGATGAACCTTTCAGTGATTCTATTAATTAAAATAATTTATCCATCTTAGGATTTAAATTTACAATTGCAAATGTATTTAAATTAAATATATAATTTCAATAACTTATTTATTATTTACTTTATATAAGCGAAGTTCGTATCCAGAGTTTTTATTCAAGGGCGCTGCTCCCACCCTGAAATACGTAGAAAAACTGCAAATCGTGCATTTTCATTTGAAAAATGGATTTAATCACAAAATCGCGAGACCCCCCCCCCCTCATACACACACAGACACCCCACAAAATAAATAAATATATAAAACGTAGTTACAACATTTTACATTTATAATTTCGAAGTTAAGTATTTTTTACCTTTTTCTTTATTATATATATATATATATATATATATATATATATATATATATATATATATATATAATTATACATTTTTAATAATATTTGGTTTATGTGGTATTTGTGATTTCATAATTATTGGTCATTTTCCTTATTTTTCAATGTACAGAAAGTTTATATATATATATATATATATATATATATATATATATTGTCTTTAATTGTTTATGGCATCAAATTTGATGGTTTTTCATATGTTTTAAATGAATTAATCGTCCGCAATATGCTAGTGAATTAGTGGTATTGTATTTGATTTTCTTTTGCATGTCATAGGTTCCATTTTTATTTTCAGTTTAATTGCTCAATTTAATGTCAGTGTAATATATTGATGCTACATTTATTAATTTTATTTTATTAAATGGATATAGAGTGCCGGAGTATCAAAAAAATCTACCTGACTCTGATTCTGCCCTTAAAAAAAAAATAAATAAATAAATAAATAAAAATACCCCTATCATGAATTTAGATTCATATTGGTAAATGTTTTCCTACTAATTATTGATTCATAGTAACATCAGAAATTTAATCAAATCATTTACTATTTACTTTTAAGTATTTATGCAAAACAAAGAAAGAGATATTAAAAACATTTTATCTAGATGCCAACTGAATATATACTTAAGCAAAATAAATAATTGCTGTAAAAGGTTTTAAAATGAATAATTGATGTAATCTTTTAAAGTTCAGTCAATATTTTCACCCTACGTTATCCGTTTTCGATCATCGGATAACCCCGGCAAGTTTCCCCTTCGTTTTCGGCCTGCTGGTAACGGCGGCAAATGGACCGAACGCGACTACTAACGTTCTAAAAAATGTCGCGACTACTCTCGGGTTAAATCATGATCTTCTGGAAGTGGAACTAAGAACTGTATTATGCACACATATTAACAGTTATCCAGAAGTTAGACTGAGCTCAGGTAATTGACATTGAAAATTTATTTGTACCAATTTTTCTAAGGGATGCTTGCATGCATGCGAAATGGAGAAATGATATATATGCATATGCTTTGTTTATTCATTTATAATTTATAGCATAATTACTTTAAAGCCAAGTTCCTACAGAAAATAATTTACTGTATTTTTGTGTGTCATGTATCTGAGATGAGACATGGTTCTTTTGTTGTTTCTTTTGCTACCGCTGTCCTTCTTTTTCATCATCGGTCGAGGGGGAGATACATGTGAAGCCATGTCCTTCACATTTTCTTTTAATAGCTTTTCCCGTTTCGCCCCCCTTTTAATATATAGTTATTTTACCAAATTCTTATATTTTTTTATTCTGTCTCAAATCATAAATTAAATTTATTTTCGTCACTCATTTCATTTCGAAATACATTCTCATTGCGCGCTTTATTTCTCCAAAAAAAAAAAAAAAAAAGTAATTGATTATGTAGATCATGCAATTTTTATCTTGCATGTATTTTACCCATTCCTTATACGCAATTATTTCGGGTGTTAGGCGTTTATTTCTGTTTTTTTTTATTTATTTATTGAGTATGTTTCTAAAGCTGCATATTTTTCCACAACGTATTTTTCTTGTCATAAATTTAGCTTGCAATATCTTTTATTTTTTAATTTCACGTGGCCTTCAGTCGACACTTCGGCACCTATTAACATGTGTTGCTACCCCCCATTCAAATGCGGCTTTGTGCTTTTTTTGGCACTTCATATTTTGCTGTTTATCCGTGGGCGTTAAAATTTTATATGTTGGCCTTTCCACCTCCTCATTGACAATACATTAACGGTTTTTGAAAACGTGTCTCATTTCAATTTAATTCTCGCCAAGTTCCTACTGGGTTGCTTGTTTTGTAAATTACTGCTCGCCAATAACTCAACGCTCTAAAATGTGGTTATGACATCATTCTGCTCCTGATCGTGCATCTGTAAGAATAAAATGTAGTGTGTCTCTCTCCAGCTCCGCCGTTCTGCCGCAATCCTCGATATGAACGAACCTGGCAAATAAAACTCCTTTTTTACTGGATTGTCTGGATTTTATCTATAAACTGGCTATATATATTTTCTCATACTAAAAAGTGAATATAATCCTGCTTCATAAATCACCTATGCTATGTGTATATTTATCTCAACCTGTTTTTCAGATAGATGGAGTTTAAGACTAGAAAGTCTGTACAGTTGCTTTTCATTATTTCATTTAACAAAATTTCTGTTCTTCTTTTCACTTATATTTTGTTCACTTATATTGCAGCAAAAAAGATGCTTCAACTTTAAGCAGCTATTATTCGGTTAGTTTAGTTAATCTTAGAAGATTGAGAATTTTTTTGTGATATTTCGTAGAGTAATAGGATATTTTTACTAAATATAACTTCTAGGTTGTTGAAAATGCCAACTTGGCGATACTTGCCATTTTCTGTCAGTAGGCTGCTGTGGCAACCCCTTTTTATAGTTTCCTGATTTTCTTTTCAATTTAGATGTAAAAAATTTGATCTGAACCATTTGTCGGTAAAAATGGAACTCTCAAATGAGAGTAATAATATTTCTATAATTTATATTATTATATTTATATATTTATATATATTATTTATTTATTTATATTATTATTATAGATATTAATATTTCTATATATTTGTAAATAAACTGTAAATATACGTTTTAAAAGGAAGTTAATTTAAGGTCTAGTGTGTGAATTTATTAGAGTTGTTGTGAGTGTGCCTTTCTTCGTTTTTATGAAACCTTTCGAATTTGATTTATATAAAAGCTTCGAATTTCGACACAAAAAAATATTATCATGTATGTTTCAAGCTTGCAGTTTAAACGACGTGTAGTATCAACGGTAACCATATAAAAATTTAAATTTCGTAAATTTTTAACAAATGATTTTATTGACGAAAATCGTTTTAAAAATAGTTTACCTTATTTAAAACATGTTCGTACTTTGAACTGCATGTCTATCACTAACGGAATTAGGAATTAGACACCGCTGAGAGTGTATGTCTTGCATATGTTTAGCGATTCCATCAATAGTCATTTTCATGTAGATATTATTGCATAATTACAATTCATAAGATATAAATAAATGTAAATACATTGCTTAAAGGTGTGTCAAATATAATAAAATCCTTTAAAAAAACATTAAAGACATTTTATGTACTAATTTTATGTACTTTCTTTAAGCAATGTATTTACATTTATTTGATCTTATGAATTCTAATTATTAATCAAGGTGAATTTTGCACTGAAATTTTAAATTTTAATAATATTGCATGTTCAAGATCCCATTTAATATTATGAATGATATATGTTTTTAGTTAATCAATCAACAGTCATTTTCATCGGAATGATATTGAATGTTTAAATCAATATTTAATATTATAAATCATATATACTTTTACTGATTCCACCAATAGTCATTTTGATATAATTGTGCAATTGCACAATGATATATTGATGATGATGAATATTGACTTTTTATAAAACTTTTTATAAAATTTATTATTTATTATGTTTTTTGTCGAGTAAAAGCATCAATGATAATTATTCAAACAAAAACATACTACAATAATGCTTTTATCATAGATTGGAGAGATGTGGCAATGCCAAGCGAAGAGAAAATTGCGCGCGGGGCAAATTTTCAATTTCCCAACAGCCCCCCCCCCCCCCAACCACACCGTTCGTCTTCTTTTTGTGTCAGATATCACATAATTCACAAAGTGCATAAACAAAAATAAATTCTATTGAATACATATTTCGACTTGAGTTTGAAAATTTAAAAGGTGTTTGATTCTAATTAAAAAATTCACACGATTTAAATCATGTAAGAGGGAATTGTACTTATATTATAGCAAAAGGGATCAGACAAATAGGTATGGAATAAATATATCTAACAGTACAGTATATCAGTTTGCAGTTCTTTTGGATTCCAAGAACGCAACCATCTCTTTTTTGAGAGTGTATGTTTTTGTAAGACCAAAAAAAAAAAAAAAAAAAAAAAAAAAAAAAAAAAAAAAAAAAAAAAATCAACTCTCACAAGACAGAAGCTCAACAACACAGACTTACACAAAGATCTAAGACAAGTTTTGAAATGGAAGAAATCCTCTGTCAGATATTTGTTTACTTACCGTTAGATTACTTTCATTGCGAAAAAAAAATCCGTTTAATTTTTTTTACAAAAAAAGAACAAAAAACAAGATTAGTAGGGTAAATTTGGCGCCCCCTTAATTTCGGCGTCCAAGATGGCCGTCCCATTTACCCGCCCCCTGTGCACTGGCTGTTGCGAAATCGCATCTGTTTTGCATTGGAGAGAAATTAAAAATGAGCCGAGATCATGTGACTCGGTTGTGTGGCGCCAGGGCGCACGAAAAAACTATCAGATTGATACTAGAATTTTTTTAGATAAGTATTAAAACTTGAATTGAGTTCGAACGGGGAAAAAAATGTTTCCTCGTAAATATTTAAGTTAAGAAAACTCGAAAAGCTTGGTCGAGAAAAAAAAAATGTTTCTCGGAAACAAGTGTGATTTAATGTACAGTAGTAATGCTTGAATATGTTTTTTTTTTCGAAACGATCAGAATATATATGTTCTTGGCTGGGATATGTATTTATCATAATCTCGGAATTTATAATGTTATTCAAATATTAATTGTTCTAAATGTCGTCGTGCTGTGCTGTCAATAAAAAATTAAAAGACCATCAAGATTAATTATTTTAAAGGAATCTATGATTACAACGAAATAAGTTATTTCTCGAAATTATTTTATCACTTCGAATGATGTTTCACGACAGTATTTATATGAAAAGTTTTACTGGCCTTACACATGGATACTAATTAAAAAATAAGTGGCATTGTATAAAAATATTTAATCTTACTAAGATTTCGTATGAAAACATAAATTTGGTATGTTAATTAACATACTTTTGGTATGTTAAGTAATGCTGTTAGCATCATTTAACTTACCAAAATTATAGGTTGAGTTACTTTACAGTTATATTAGAAATTATTATGCATGTAAATAAACATCATAATAAATATCTCTATATTCTAAAAAAAAAGTAACTACCGCTGTCACCACCGCCGCCGGTTTTGAATTTTTTGTGACCGGAGGTCTTTCTTCGTTAATATTAAGAAAAATAATGCATACAAAAATATGAAAATCGGTAGTATTATACAGAAATGTTTGATAAACACGCTGATGCAGACAGTTTTCAAATCGAAGAATTATTTTAAGACATATTTAATGCTAAATTAGACAAAATCGTTCCACTAAAAAAGTTTTATAGAAGCAAAAATTATTCATGAGAATTTAATCATTCTTAGATCATTTTATACGTTTGTAATTCCTGGTGTGCAGACTGTATTTCTTCTTTTAATTTGACTTATTTTTTGAGGTTTTATTTGTATTTTAAATTCAAATTTTCAGCATTTCGAGAGATATTTTTTACTTATTTTAGAAAATTGTGCTAATTTAACCTGTTGCCAACTGTATAAACGGCGCAAACAATAATGTTTGCTTCAAGTATCAAAAAAATATCTATACGTGTAAATAAATTAAAAATTTATTTACACGTGACTATTATAAACAGAAAAAAACATTTAGAATTTGAATTAAATAATTATGTACAAAAAGGAGGAACTTATTAAAAATTACGTCATAAAAACTATATTTACACGTGAATTTTAAGAGAGAAAAGAAATTGTAAAATAATAAATTCATTAACATGCGTTAAAGTCTTAAATAGGAGAAATTACGTCACATTATACTTATTACGTAAAATGAACAAATAATAATATTGCAAAACTGTTTAAATTTAAACATTGAGCGCAAATAATATTTCATTTTTGTTTGAGTAATTATACATCACTACCAAATTTTAAATATTTTTCTTTAAGTAACACAGTTTTCTTTTTTCTCATAAAAAAATTGAGCTACTATATTATAAAGTTAACTTTAAAATTAGAGAAAATCAATGCTATGCATAGATGTTTGCACAGCAATGAATGCAGAAGTTAAAAGAAAAGCTAATCTTACAGACACTTTTCATTATAATTACATACATTTTTATTATTATAATTTGTGCTTTTTCTAAAAAAAAAGTGGAAAACTTTCAAACAAATTATTCTGTGTTTTCTTTTACATATATACAAGTAATCAAGTTTTTATGTTTGTTTTTCTTATAATTTGTGTATATATGATATACAGTAGCCTTCCTCTTAACCGGCCCCCTCTTAACCGGAACTCCGCTTTAACCGGCCGACTTTTTCCCCCAACATCAGGAAAAATTCCGAAAGGAAAATTTCGGTTATCATTTCTTTATGGTTAATTAACACAAATTTACGTAATGTAGCATAATTTCAACTTCTTATAAAGGTATATGACAAGATTTTCAACAATTTAATTTGTATTAATTTTTTTTTCATTATTTGTTATTAATGATAATTTTTATTTCAGTTCAGTTAATTACAACTAGTATTCATATCACAAAATATAAAAAATATGTACTTTTTTAAAACTATGCACATTAAAAAACTAAATGCATCCTACGCATTTAATATGCATGAAATATGCAGTTGCATATATATTTTTTTTTTCTACTTCTCCGGTTTAACCGGTGTTTCGCTTAACCGGCTAACCCCGGTCCCGTTTAGGCCGGTTAAGAGGGAGGTTACTGTATATGTTTTTAAAATATTGATAAGATACAATATGCTACAAATTGGTACATAACTTTGTACCATTATATTTAAAATAAAACTTATGTGTTGCACTGGTACAATTTAGAGAAATGGTGAGTGAGGCGAATAACTTAAGTTTTTGTTTGCTTATGGTAAACTTTTCGCTTGATTTTACTAAATTTTTGGGACATTGCTTAATTTACGTTTTACAATACTTTCGTAAATACATTACATTTACATATTTGGAAATCTTATGTGTAATATCTAAGAGCCTCTCTTGATATTTTATTTCAACCTGTCACAGTTCTCCTCTTAACAGTTTTATTGCATGATCGAGTCATCATGGATTCTAATAATATGAGAATGAGTAATTTTGGTTCTTTTTCTTAGTTTTAAAATAGTTAAGATTACCAGTAAACATTTGAAACCAATTGTATGCCGCTTTTTTGCATACCTACACATATTTCTTCATGTGAGATCACAGTTTTTGTTTGTAATTAAATGGGGTTATTTTTTTTCTATTTACTTTGTGTTTATTTTCCTAACCTCCCGCTTGCATTGTGCTATTTTCTAGAGATAGCATGGTGTCAAGGGTTTTTTTTCTTCCTTTTTGTACGTTGGTAAGATGGCCACTTGCCTGTGTGAAAGGGGGGAATGTTTTTTTTTTTTCAGTTTCAATTACAGAATTCATAAATTCATGTTTTTTTAAGTATATCGTTATCCCACACTTTTCTAGTTTGTTAGTTTTTTTAATGTTGGGCACTAATAATTTTATTTACTTTGACATGACATTAATAAAAAGCTACACTACCTCGCGCTTTTCACATTAATTCTTTATGCGCATAGAAATTCATATGTTCAATGTAGAAATTGTTTACAATACTTGTACATATTTGTTGTGGTTTTATATTCGACCTGGCTTTACATACATACACATATTTACACTTCATTTTGACAAGAATTATTTTACTTAGAGTTCAAAATTAACACTCGCCTTGGTTGAATTTTATCATGATTTTATGTGCTTCTTGGTTTTTTTTTTTTTTTTTTTTTTTTTTTTTTTTTTTTTTTTTGCTAACGGTTTGTGTACATTGTCATTGGGATAGAAGGTGGCAATTCTATTTTAATAGGCAAATTTCTTTTCTAGTTAAAAGATTTTTTTAAAGGTATTTTGTTTTCTTTGATTTCTTACACTTTTAAAGACACTGCTTGCACATGCGTTCAGTATTTTGTTACATTAAATAACTCAGATGTTGTACATTACTTTTCACATATATTTTGCGTTACTGATAGAATTCGATTGTTTTTTCGCGGATGGTGACTCAATTTTTTCCCCTCATAATATGTGACAGGATATCTTTAAAAATTGACATTTTTCGGTATAAAATTATTGTGATTGATTATTTTCATTGGTTGGATACAATTTTTTAGGTATACGCTAGATTTGGCATCATTATTGCAACATTTACACTTTTCTTCTATTTTAATAATTTTAAATGACACGTTCATTTATTTTCACACGTAATCTTTTATAGATTCATACACTTTGTACCGTTTCTTTTAAATCACTACTTTGAACTAAAAAAAAAAAATGTAATTTTTTTACATTAATCACGTTTGTTGTTTTAACATGATTCTACCCTAACATCAAGTGTATTGATGCCTATCATGTTTTAAAGTTTTGTATTTTTAATGTTATGTCTTTTTGTCAAAGCACATTTTGATAATATTTTGTGCGTAAACACTTAAATTTTTAACCCTTTGCTAACGATCTATTCGACAGTATTTTTTTTTTCAACACAATAAAAGTAGTTTATGTGAATTTTTTTTACACATTAATTCATGAGTAGATTTACACAATTTTGTTCCTGTGAGATTACAAGTAGTTCATTGTTTATAACACATTAGTTCATGGTGGCTGGTTTGAGGTATAACCACTGTCTCTTCATACATATACTGTCTGTTTAGTCGGTTGGCAAATTCTTCCTTCTTCAATGGTAAAATTTTTTTTCTATTTTGTGACATGATAAAAGTTAATATTTATTATGAGAAACACTATCATTCTATTGCTTGCCAGTTTAAAAAAAATTAAATGGAGGTTGTTTCATTAAAAAAAATGATCGTTTAATTTGTCTTTTCACAGTATCATGATACCTTTGCTTCGCATGTGACAATTTCAAAGTTTATTTTACAAGGGTGTTTTATTTTGCAAAGGTTTTTCAATGTTTCTTTGGCATCATACTATGAAGATGAGATTACTCTCTGCGGATGACAGCATTACATTTTCTTCTCTCATCAATTACTTTCCTTGTAGTACAGGGTAATTCGTGTAAATATGTTTTTTTTTCTCCATTCACGAATGTTCTATTGGAAAATGCACAGGTGTACAATTTTTTTCTTTCACTCTATTACAGATATGCAATTCTCGCCTAGTATATACTAGTTATATCTTCAAGAGATGTTAATTGAGGCTACGCTCACACATACACGATGCCTTTCTCTTATATATCCCCTGTTGTACATGTACAATTCATATTAAATTTCATTATTTTTTTTCATACATTTGATTGTTTACATTTTTGTTTACATTTTTACATATATGTTTACATTTGAATGGCTACATGATAGGTTAATTTACATATATTCTTTGTTTTAAGGTTCAGAAGTAAAAAAAAAAAAAAAAAACTTATCAGATTACAGGTTATTTTATAGTATATTTATAACAATACACATACACGGTTTATTCAAGGAGTCAGGTCAGTGACTAGCCGCAATCTTCATCAATTAGTTGTGCCTCTTTTCTCATTTTTTTTCTCCTTCTGTTGTCATTACCATCACTTTTATAAAAAAAAAGTGAGTTTCAAGTACAGTGCTTATCATTTCCAGTTTTTATTACCTATATTTAAGTGTTGTTTTCTCTTTATTTACACATCATGTCTCAAAGTTGTATTTGAAATTGGAATATAACCAACTGATATAGCAATCACAAGAATTGCTTTTTTTATTTGAATATTAATTTCAAATTTTATTAAATCATGATCTTCTGGAAGTGGAACTAAGAACTGTATTATGCACACATATTTACAGTTATCCAGAAGTTAGACTGAGCTCAGGTAATTGACATTGAAAATTTATTTGTACCAATTTTTCTAAGGGATGCTTGCATGCATGCGAAATGGAGACATGATATATATGCATATGCTTTGTTTATTCATTTATAATTTATAGCATAATTACTTTAAAGCCAAGTTCCTACAGAAAATAATTTACTGTATTTTTGTGTGTCATGTATCTGAGATGAGACATGGTTCTTTTGTTGTTTCTTTTGCTACCGCTGTCCTTCTTTTTCATCGTCGGTCGAGGGGGAGATACATGTGAAGGCCATGTCCTTCACATTTTCTTTTAATAGCTTTTCCCGTTTCGCCCCCCTTTTAATATATAGTTATTTTACCAAATTCTTATATTTTTTTATTCTCTCTCAAATCATAAATTAAATTTATTTTCGTCACTCATTTCATTTCGAAATACATTCTCATTGCGCGCTTTATTTCTCCAAAAAAAAAAAAAAAAGTAATTGATTTTGTAGATCATGCTATTTTTATCTTGCATATATTTTACCCATTCCTTATACGCAATTATTTCGGGTGTTAGGCGTTTATTTCTGTTTTTTTTTTTTATTTATTTATTGAGTATGTTTCTAAAGCTGCATATTTTTCCACAACGTATTTTTCTTGTCATAAATTTAGCTTGCAATATCTTTTATTTTTTAATTTCACGTGGCCTTCAGTCGACACTTCGGCACCTATTAAAATGTGTTGCTACCCCCCATTCAAATGCGGCTTTGTGCTTTTTTTGGCACTTCATATTTTGCTGTTTATCCGTGGGCGTTAAAACTTTGTATGTTGGCCTTTCCCCCTCCTCATTGACAATACATTAACGGTTTTTGAAAACGTGTCTCATTTCAATTTAATTCTCGCCAAGTTCCTACTGGGTTGCTTGTTTTGTAAATTACTGCTCGCCAATAACTCAACGCTCTAAAATGTGGTTATGACATCATTCTGCTCCTGATCGTGCATCTGTAAGAATAAAATGTAGTGTGTCTCTCTCCAGCTCCGCCGTTCTGCCGCAATCCTCGATATGAACGAACCTGGCAAATAAACTCCTTTTTTACTGGATTGTCTGGATTTTATCTATAAACTGGATATATATATTTTCTCATACTAAAAAGTGAATATAATCCTGCTTCATAAATCACCTATGCTATGTGTATATTTATCTCAACCTGTTTTTCAGATAGATGGAGTTTAAGACTAGAAAGTCTGTACAGTTGCTTTTCATTATTTCATTTAACAAAATTTCTGTTCTTCTTTTCACTTATATTTTGTTCACTTATATTGCAGCAAAAAAGATGCTTCAACTTTAAGAAGCTATTATTCGGTTAGTTTAGTTAATCTTAGAAGATTGAGAATTTTTTTGTGATATTTCGTAGAGTAATAGGATATTTTTACTAAATATAACTTCTAGGTTGTTGAAAATGCCAACTTGGCGATACTTGCCATTTTCTGTCAGTAGGCTGCTGTGGCAACCCCTTTTTATAGTTTCCTGATTTTCTTTTCAATTTAGATGTAAAAAATTTGATCTGAACCATTTGTCGGTAAAAATGGAACTCTCAAATGAGAGTAATAATATTTCTATAATTTATATTATTATATTTATATATTTATATATATTATTTATTTATTTATATTATTATTATAGATATTAATATTTCTATATATTTGTAAATAAACTGTAAATATACGTTTTAAAAGGAAGTTAATTTAAGGTCTAGTGTGTGAATTTATTAGAGTTGTTGTGAGTGTGCCTTTCTTCGTTTTTATGAAACCTTTCGAATTTGATTTATATAAAAGCTTCGAATTTCGACACAAAAAAATATTATCATGTATGTTTCAAGCTTGCAGTTTAAACGACGTGTAGTATCAACGGTAACCATATAAAAATTTAAATTTCGTAAATTTTTAACAAATGATTTTATTGACGAAAATCGTTTTAAAAATAGTTTACCTTATTTAAAACATGTTCGTACTTTGAACTGCATGTCTATCACTAACGGAATTAGGAATTAGACACCGCTGAGAGTGTATGTCTTGCATATGTTTAGCGATTCCATCAATAGTCATTTTCATGTAGATATTATTGCATAATTACAATTCATAAGATATAAATAAATGTAAATACATTGCTTAAAGGTGTGTCAAATATAATAAAATCCTTTAAAAAAAATTAAAGACATTTTATGTACTAATTTTATGTACTTTCTTTAAGCAATGTATTTACATTTATTTGATCTTATGAATTCTAATTATTAATCAAGGTGAATTTTGCACTGAAATTTTAAATTTTAATAATATTGCATGTTCAAGATCCCATTTAATATTATGAATGATATATGTTTTTAGTTAATCAATCAACAGTCATTTTCATCGGAATGATATTGAATGTTTAAATCAATATTTAATATTATAAATCATATATACTTTTACTGATTCCACCAATAGCCATTTTGATATAATTGTGCAATTGCACAATGATATATTGATGAGGATGAATATTGACTTTTTATAAAACTTTTTATAAAATTTATTATTTATTATGTTTTTTGTCGAGTAAAAGCATCAATGATAATTATTCAAACAAAAACATACTACAATAATGCTTTTATCATAGATTGGAGAGATGTGGCAATGCCAAGCGAAGAGAAAATTGCGCGCGGGGCAAATTTTCAATTTCCCAACAGCCCCCCCCCCCCCAACCACACCTTCGTCTTCTTTTTGTGTCAGATATCACATAATTCACAAAGTGCATAAACAAAAATAAATTCTATTGAATACATATTTCGACTTGAGTTTGAAAATTTAAAAGGTGTTTGATTCTAATTAAAAAATTCACACGATTTAAATCATGTAAGAGGGAATTGTACTTATATTATAGCAAAAGGGATCAGACAAATAGGTATGGAATAAATATATCTAACAGTACAGTATATCAGTTTGCAGTTCTTTTGGATTCCAAGAACGCAACCATCTCTTTTTTGAGAGTGTATGTTTTTGTAAGACAAAAAAAAAAAAAAAAAAAAAAAAAAAAAAAACTTTCTCAAGACAGAAGCTCAACAACACAGACTTACACAAAGATCTAAGACAAGTTTTGAAATGGAAGAAATCCTCTGTCAGATATTTGTTTACTTATCGTTAGATTACTTTCATTGCGAAAAAAAAATCCGTTTAATTTTTTTTACAAAAAAAGAACAAAAAACAAGATTAGTAGGGTAAATTTGGTGCCCCCTTAATTTCGGGGTCCAAGATGGCCGTCTCATTTACCCGCCCCCTGTGCACTGGCTGTTGCGAAATCGCATCTGTTTTGCATTGGAGAGAAATCAAAAATGAGCCGAGATCATGTGACTCGGTTGTGTGGCGCCAGGGCGCACGAAAAAACTATCAGATTGATACTAGAATTTTTTTAGATAAGTATTAAAACTTGAATTGAGTTCGAACGGGGAAAAAAATGTTTCCTCGTAAATATTTAAGTTAAGAAAACTCGAAAAGCTTGGTCGAGAAAAAAAAAATGTTTCTCGGAAACAAGTGTGATTTAATGTACAGTAGTAATGCTTGAATATGTTTTTTTTTCGAAACGATCAGAATATATATGTTCTTGGCTGGGATATGTATTTGTCATAATCTCGGAATTTATAATGTTATTCAAATATTAATTGTTCTAAATGTCGTCGTGCTGTGCTGTCAATAAAAAATTAAAAGACCATCAAGATTAATTATTTTAAAGGAATCTATGATTACAACGAAATAAGTTATTTCTCGAAATTATTTTATCACTTCGAATGATGTTTCACGACAGTTTTTATATGAAAAGTTTTACTGGCCTTACACATGGATACTAATTAACAAATAAGTGGCATTGTATAAAAATATTTAATCTTACTAAGATTTCGTATGAAAACATAAATTTGGTATGTTAATTAACATACTTTTGGTATGTTAAGTGATGCTGTTAGCATCATTTAACTTACCAAAATTATAGGTTGAGTTACTTTACAGTTATATTAGAAATTATTATGCATGTAAATAAACATCAAAATAAATATCTCTCTATTCTAAAAAAGAAAAGTAACTACCGCTGTCACCGCCGACGCCGGTTTTGAATTTTTTGTGACCGGAGGTCTTTCTTCGTTAATATTAAGAAAAATAATGCATACAAAAATATGAGAATCGGTAGTATTATACAGAAATGTTTGAAAAACACGCTGATGCAGACAGTTTTCAAATCGAAGAATTATTTTAAGACATATTTAATGCTAAAGTTAGACAAAATCGTTCCACTAAAAAAGTTTTATAGAAGCAAAAATTATTCATGAGAATTTAATCATTCTTAGATCATTTTATACGATTGTAATTTCCGGTGTGCAGACTGTATTTCTTCTTTTAATTTGACTTATTTTTTGAGGTTTTATTTGACTTTTAAATTCAAATTTTCAGCATTTCGAGAGATATTTTTTACTTATTTTAGAAAATTGTGCTAATTTAACCCGTTGCCAACTGTATAAACGGCGCAAACAATAATGTTTGCTTCAAGTATTAAAAAAATATCTATACGTGTAAATAAATTAAAAATTTATTTACACGTGACTATTATAAACAGAAAAAAACATTTAGAATTTGAATTAAATAATTATGTACAAAAAGGAGGAACTTATTAAAAATTACGTCATAAAAACTATATTTACACGTGAATTTTAAGAGAGAAAAGAAATTGTAAAATAATAAATTCATTAACATGCGTTAAAGTCTTAAATAGGAGAAATTACGTCACATTATACTTATTACGTAAAATGAACAAATAATAATATTGCAAAACAGTTTAAATTTAAACATTGAGCGCAAATAATATTTCATTTTTGTTTGAGTAATTATACATCACTACCAAATTTTAAATATTTTTCTTTAAGTAACACAGTTTTCTTTTTTCTCATAAAAAAATTGAGCTACTATATTATAAAGTTAACTTTAAAATTAGAGAAAATCAATGCTATGCATAGATGTTTGCACAGCAATGATTGCAGAAGTTAAAAGAAAAGCTAATCTTACAGACACTTTTCATTATAATTACCTACATTTTTATTATTATAATTTGTGCTTTTTCTAAACCAAAAGTGGAAAACTTTCAAACAAATTATTCTGTGTTTTCTTTTACATATATACAAGTAATCAAGTTTTTATGTTTGTTTTTTTTATAATTTGTGGATATATGATATACAGTAGCCTTCCTCTTAACCGGCCTCCTCTTAACCGGAACTCCGCTTTAACCGGCCGACTTTTTCCCCCAACATCAGGAAAAATTCCGAAAGGAAAATTTCGGTTATCATTTCTTTATGGTTAATTAACACAAATTTACGTAATGTAGCATAATTTCAACTTCTTATAAAGGTATATGACAAGATTTTCAACAATTTAATTTGTATTAATTTTTTTTTCATTATTTGTTATTAATGATAATTTTTATTTCAGTTCAGTTAATTACAACTAGTATTCATATCACAAAATATAAAAAATATGTACTTTTTTAAAACTATGCACATTAAAAAACTAAATGCATCCTACGCATTTAATATGCATGAAATATGCAGTTGCATATATATTTTTTTTTCTACTTCTCCGGTTTAACCGGTGTTTCGCTTAACCGGCTAACCCTCGGTCCCGTTTAGGACGGTTAAGAGGGAGGTTACTGTATATGTTTTTAAAATATTGATAAGATACAATATGCTACAAATTGGTACATAACTTTGTACCATTATATTTAAAATAAAACTTATGTGTTGCACTGGTACAATTTAGAGAAATGGTGAGTGAGGCGAATAACTTAAGTTTTTGTTTGCTTATGGTAAACTTTTCGCTTGATTTTACTAAATTTTTGGGACATTGCTTAATTTACGTTTTACAATACTTTCGTAAATACATTACATTTACATATTTGGAAATCTTATGTGTAATATCTAAGAGCCTCTCTTGATATTTTATTTCAACCTGTCACAGTTCTCCTCTTAACAGTTTTATTGCATGATCGAGTCATCATGGATTCTAATAATATGAGAATGAGTAATTTTGGTTCTTTTTCTTAGTTTTAAAATAGTTAAGATTACCAGTAAACATTTGAAACCAATTGTATGCCGCTTTTTTGCATACCTACACATATTTCTTCATGTGAGATCACAGTTTTTGTTTGTAATTAAATGGGGTTATTTTTTTTCTATTTACTTTGTGTTTATTTTCCTAACCTCCCGCTTGCATTGTGCTATTTTCTAGAGATAGCATGGTGTCAAGGGTTTTTTTTTTCTTCCTTTTTGTACGTTGGTAAGATGGCCACTTGCCTGTGTGAAAGGGGGGGATGTTTTTTTTTTTTTAAAATTTCAATTACAGAATTCATAAATTCATGTTTTTTTAAGTATATCGTTATCCCACACTTTTCTAGTTTGTTAGTTTTTTTAATGTTGGGCACTAATAATTTTATTTACTTTGACATGACATTAATAAAAAGCTACACTACCTCGCGCTTTTCACATTAATTCTTTATGCGCATAGAAATTCATATGTTCAATGTAGAAATTGTTTACAAAACTTGTACATATTTGTTGTGGTTTTATATTCGACCTGGCTTTACATACATACACATATTTACACTTCATTTTGACAAGAATTATTTTACTTAGAGTTCAAAATTAACACTCGCCTTGGTTGAATTTTATCATGATTTTATGTGCTTCTTGTTTTTTTTTTTTTTTTTTTTTTTTTTTTTTTTTTTTTTTTTTGCTAACGGTTTGTGTACATTGTCATTGGGATAGAAGGTGGCAATTCTATTTTAATAGGCAAATTTCTTTTCTAGTTAAAAGATTTTTTTAAAGATATTTTGTTTTCTTTGATTTCTTACACTTTTAAAGACACTGCTTGCACATGCGTTCAGTATTTTGTTACATTAAATAACTCAGATGTTGTACATTACTTTTCACATATATTTTGCGTTACTGATAGAATTCGATTGTTTTTTCGCGGATGGTGACTCGATTTTTTCCCCTCATAATATGTGACAGGATATCTTTAAAAATTGACATTTTTGGGTATAAAATTATTGTGATTGATTATTTTCATTGGTTGGATACAATTTTTTAGGTATACGCTAGATTTGGCATCATTATTGCAACATTTACACTTTTCTTCTATTTTAATAATTTTAAATGACACGTTCATTTTTTTTCACACGTAATCTTTTATAGATTCATACACTTTGTACCGTTTCTTTTAAATCACTACTTTTAACTAAAAAAAAAATGTAATTTTTTTACATTAATCACGTTTGTTGTTTTAACATGATTCTACCCTAACATCAAGTGTATTGATGCCTATCAAGTTTTAAAGTTTTGTATTTTTAATGTTATGTCTTTTTGTCAAAGCACATTTCGATAATATTTTGTGCGTAAACACTTAAATTTTTAACCCTTTGCTAACGATCTATTCGACAGTATTGTTTTTTTTCAACACAATAAAAGTAGTTCATGTGAATTTTTTTTACACATTAATTCATGAGTAGATTTACACAATTTTGTTCCTGTGAGATTACAAGTAGTTCATTGTTTATAACACATTAGTTCATGGTGGCTGGTTTGAGGTATAACCCTGTCTCTTCATACATATACTGTCTGTTTAGTCGGTTGGCAAATTCTTCCTTCTTCAATGGTAAAATTTTTTTTCTATTTTGTGACATGATAAAAGTTAATATTTATTATGAGAAACACTATCATTCTATTGCTTGCCAGTTTAAAAAAAATTAAATGGAGGTTGTTTCATTAAAAAAAATGATCGTTTAATTTGTCTTTTCACAGTATTATGATACATTTGCTTCGCATGTGACAATTTCAAAGTTTATTTTACAAGGGTGTTTTATTTTGAAAAGGTTTTTCAATGTTTCTTTGGCATCATACTATGAAGATGAGATTACTCTCTGCGGATGACAGCATTACATTTTCTTCTCTCATCAATTACTTTCCTTCAATTAATTCGTGTAAATATGTTTTTTTTTTCTCCTTTCACGAATGTTCTATTGGAAAATGCACAGGTGTACAATTTTTTTCTTTCACTCTATTACAGATATGCAATTCTCGCCTAGTATATACTAGTTATATCTTCAAGAGATGTTAATTGAGGCTGCGCTCACACATACACGATGCCTTTCTCTTATATATCCCCTGTTGTACATGTACAATTCATATTAAATTTCATTATTTTTTTTCATACATTTGATTGTTTACATTTTTGTTTACATTTTTACATACATGTTTTCATTTGAATGGTTACATGATAGGTTAATTTACATATATTCTTTGTTTTAAGGTTCAGAAGTAAAAAAAAAAAAAAAAACTTATCAGATTACAGGTTATTTTATAGTGTATTTATAACAATACACATACACGGTTTATTCAAGGAGTCAGGTCAGTGACTAGCCGCAATCTTCATCAATTAGTTGTGCCTCTTTTCTCATTTTTTTTCTCCTTCTGTTGTCATTATCATCACTTTTATAAAAAAAAAAGTGAGTTTCAAGTACAGTGCTTATCATTTCCAGTTTTTATTACCTATATTTAAGTGTTGTTTTCTCTTTATTTACACATCATGTCTCAAAGTTGTATTTGAAATTGGAATATAACCAACTGATATAGCAATCACAAGAATTGCTTTTTTTATTTGAATATTAATTTCAAATTTTATTAAATCATGATCTTCTGTAAGTGGAACTAAGAACTGTATTATGCACACATATTTACAGTTATCCAGAAGTTAGACTGAGCTCAGGTAATTGACGTTGAAAATTTATTTGTACCAATTTTTCTAAGGCATGCTTGCATGCATGCGAAATGGAGACATGATATATATGCATATGCTTTGTTTATTCATTTATAATTTATAGCATAATTACTTTAAAGCCAAGTTCCTACAGAAAATAATTTACTGTATTTTTATGTGTCATGTATCTGAGATGAGACATGGTTCTTTTGTTGTTTCTTTTGCTACCGCTGTCCTTCTTTTTCATCGTCGGTCGAGGGGGAGATACATGTGAAGGCCATGTCCTTCACATTTTCTTTTAATAGCTTTTCCCGTTTCGCCCCCCTTTTAATATATAGTTATTTTACCAAATTCTTATATTTTTTTATTCTGTCTCAAATCATAAATTAAATTTATTTTCGTCACTCATTTCATTTCGAAATACATTCTCATTGCGCGCTTTATTTCTCCAAAAAAAAAAAAAAAAATAGTAATTGATTATGTAGATCATGCTATTTTTATCTTGCATATATTTTACCCATTCCTTATACGCAATTATTTCGGGTGTTAGGCGTTTATTTCTGTTTTTTTTTATTTATTTATTGAGTATGTTTCTAAAGCTGCATATTTTTCCACAACGTAATTTTCTTGTCATAAATTTAGCTTGCAATATCTTTTATTTTTTAATTTCACGTGGCCTTCAGTCGACACTTCGGCACCTATTAACATATGTTGCTACCTCCCATTCAAATGCGGCTTTGTGCTTTTTTTGGCACTTCATATTTTGCTGTTTATCCGTGGGCGTTAAAATTTTATATGTTGGCCTTTCCCCCTCCTCATTGACAATACATTAACGGTTTTTGAAAACGTGTCTCATTTCAATTTAATTCTCGCCAAGTTCCTACTGGGTTGCTTGTTTTGTAAATTACTGCTCGCCAATAACACAACGCTCTAAAATGTGGTTATGACATCATTCTGCTCCTGATCGTGCATCTGTAAGAATAAAATGTAGTGTGTCTCTCTCCAGCTCCGCCGTTCTGCCGCAATCCTCGATATGAACGAACCTGGCAAATAAAACTCCTTTTTTACTGGATTGTCTGGATTTTATCTATAAACTGGATATATATATTTTCTCATACTAAAAAGTGAATATAATCCTGCTTCATAAATCACCTATGCTATGTGTATATTTATCTCAACCTGTTTTTCAGATAGATGGAGTTTAAGACTAGAAAGTCTGTACAGTTGCTTTTCATTATTTCATTTAACAAAATTTCTGTTCTTCTTTTCACTTATATTTTGTTCACTTATATTGCAGCAAAAAAGATGCTTCAACTTTAAGCAGCTATTATTCGGTTAGTTTAGTTAATCTTAGAAGATTGAGAATTTTTTTGTGATATTTCGTAGAGTAATAGGATATTTTTACTAAATATAACTTCTAGGTTGTTGAAAATGCCAACTTGGCGATACTTGCCATTTTCTGTCAGTCGGCTGCTGTGGCAACCCCTTTTTATAGTTTCCTGATTTTCTTTTCAATTTAGATGTAAAAAATTTGATCTGAACCATTTGTCGGTAAAAATGGAACTCTCAAATGAGAGTAATAATATTTCTATAATTTATATTATTATATTTATATATTTATATATATTATTTATTTATTTATATCATTATTATAGATTTTAATATTTCTATATATTTGTAAATAAACTGTAAATATACGTTTTAAAAGGAAGTTAATTTAAGGTCTAGTGTGTGAATTTATTAGAGTTGTTGTGAGTGTGCCTTTCTTCGTTTTTATGAAACCTTTCGAGTTTGATTTATATAAAAGCTTCGAATTTCGACACAAAAAAATATTATCATGCATGTTTCAAGCTTGCAGTTTAAACGACGTGTAGTATCAACGGTAACCATATAAAAATTTAAATTTCGTAAATTTTTAACAAATGATTTTATTGACGAAAATCGTTTTAAAAATAGTTTACCTTATTTAAAACATGTTCGTACTTTGAACTGCATGTCTATCACTAACGGAATTAGGAATTAGACACCGCTGAGAGTGTATGCCTTGCATATGTTTAGCGATTCCATCAATAGTCATTTTCATGTAGATATTATTGCATAATTACAATTCATAAGATATAAATAAATGTAAATACATTGCTTAAAGGTGTGTCAAATATAATAAAATCCTTTAAAAAAACATTAAAGACATTTTATGTACTAATTTTATGTACTTTCTTTAAGCAATGTATTTACATTTATTTGATCTTATGAATTCTAATTATTAATCAAGGTGAATTTTGCACTGAAATTTTAAATTTTAATAATATTGCATGTTCAAGATCCCATTTAATATTATGAATGATATATGTTTTTAGTTAATCAATCAACAGTCATTTTCATCGGAATGATATTGAATGTTTAAATCAATATTTAATATTATAAATCATATATACTTTTACTGATTCCACCAATAGTCATTTTGATATAATTGTGCAATTGCACAATGATATATTGATGATGATGAATATTGACTTTTTATAAAACTTTTTATAAAATTTATTATTTATTATGTTTTTTGTCGAGTAAAAGCATCAATGATAATTATTCAAACAAAAACATACTACAATAATGCTTTTATCATAGATTGGAGAGATGTGGCAATGCCAAGCGAAGAGAAAATTGCGCGCGGGCAAATTTTCAATTTCCCAACACCTCCCCCCCCCAACCACACCGTTCGTCTTCTTTTTGTGTCAGATATCACATAATTCACAAAGTGCATAAACAAAAATAAATTCTACTGAATACATATTTCGACTTGAGTTTGAAAATTTAAAAGGTGTTTGATTCTAATTAAAAAATTCACACGATTTAAATCATGTAAGAGGAAATTGTACTTATATTATAGCAAAAGGGATCAGACAAATAGGTATGGAATAAATATATCTAACAGTACAGTATATCAGTTTGCAGTTCTTTTGGATTCCAAGAACGCAACCATCTCTTTTTTGAGAGTGTATGTTTTTGTAAGACAAAAAAAAAAAAAAAAAAAAAAAAAAAAAAAAAAACTTTCTCAAGACAGAAGCTCAACAACACAGACTTACACAAAGATCTAAGACAAGTTTTGAAATGGAAGAAATCCTCTGTCAGATATTTGTTTACTTACCGTTAGATTACTTTCATTGCGAAAAAAAAATCCGTTTAATTTTTTTTACAAAAAAAGAACAAAAAACAAGATTAGTAGGGTAAATTTGGCGCCCCCTTAATTTCGGCGTCCAAGATGGCCGTCCCATTTACCCGCCCCCTGTGCACTGGCTGTTGCGAAATAGCATCTGTTTTGCATTGGAGAGAAATCAAAAATGAGCCGAGATCATGTGACTCGGTTGTATGGCGCCAGGGCGCACGAAAAAACTATCAGATTGATACTAGAATTCTTTTAGATAAGAATTAAAACTTGAATTGAGTTCGAACGGGGAAAAAAATGTTTCCTCGTAAATATTTAAGTTAAGAAAACTCGAAAAGCTTGGTCGAGAAAAAAAAAATGTTTCTCGGAAACAGGTGTGATTTAATGTACAGTAGTAATGCTTGAATATGTTTTTTTTTTCGAAACGATCAGAATATATATGTTCTTGGCTGGGATATGTATTTATCATAATCTCGGAATTTATAATGTTATTCAAATATTAATTGTTCTAAATGTCGTCGTGCTGTGCTGTCAATAAAAAATTAAAAGACCATCAAGATTAATTATTTTAAAGGAATCTATGATTACAACGGAATATGTTATTTCTCGAAATTATTTTATCACTTCGAATGATGTTTCACGACAGTTTTTATATGAAAAGTTTTACTGGCCTTACACATGGATACTAATTAACAAATAAGTGGCATTGTATAAAAATATTTAATCTTACTAAGATTTCGTATGAAAACATAAATTTGGTATGTTAATTAACATACTTTTGGTATGTTAAGTGATGCTGTTAGCATCATTTAACTTACCAAAATTATAGGTTGAGTTACTTTACAGTTATATTAGAAATTATTATGCATGTAAATAAACATCAAAATAAATATCTCTCTATTCTAAAAAAAAAAGTAACTACCGCTGTCACCACCGCCGCCGGTTTTGAATTTTTTGTGACCGGAGGTCTTTCTTCGTTAATATTAAGAAAAATAATGCATACAAAAATATGAAAATCGGTAGTATTATACAGAAATGTTTGATAAACACGCTGATGCAGACAGTTTTCAAATCGAAGAATTATTTTAAGACATATTTAATGCTAAAGTTAGACAAAATCGTTCCACTAAAAAAGTTTTATAGAAGCAAAAATTATTCATGAGAATTTAATCATTTTTAGATCATTTTATACGTTTTTAGTTTCTGGTGTGCAGACTGTATTTCTTCTTTTAATTTGACTTATTTTTTGAGGTTTTATTTGTATTTTAAATTCAAATTTTCAGCATTTCGAGAGATATTTTTTACTTATTTTAGAAAATTGTGCTAATTTAACCTGTTGCCAACTGTATAAACGGCGCAAACAATAATGTTTGCTTCAAGTATCAAAAAAATATCGATACGTGTAAATAAATTAAAAATTTATTTACACGTGACTATTATAAACAGAAAAAAACATTTAGAATTTGAATTAAATAATTATGTACAAAAAGGAGGAACTTATTAAAAATTACGTCATAAAAACTATATTTACACGTGAATTTTAAGAGAGAAAAGAAATTGTAAAATAATAAATTCATTAACATGCGTTAAAGTCTTAAATAGGAGAAATTACGTCACATTATACTTATTACGTAAAATGAACAAATAATAATATAGCAAAACAGTTTAAATTTAAACATTGAGCGCAAATAATATTTCATTTCTAACAAAAGTAGTTTCACATGAATATTAAAAAGGGAAGAAAAAAAGTTTGGTGAAAATTATGTCAGATTAAAAATGATAGATTTAATGTCTTATTTAAAAGAACTATCTTTTCGCTTTGTTAAAAAATACCAGGAGAAAAGAATCTGGTCACTTAATTCCTTTTGTATTAGCTTATTTTGAAATGTTTAACTGATTTTACTTAATCAAAGACAAAAACAGCGATTGTATCTTTGGTACTACTTAGTTATCCCGTCGACCAAAAATCTATCATTCGCCAAACTATAAGATTAAATGCCAATAAAGGTTGATCGTAAATGTCACATTAACTTGACTTTAAGCAAGTTACACGTGTTTACGTCATCAAGTTATTTTTATTTCGACGTTTTATTTGTATTTTTATTAATGTTGCACTAATTTATTTGTTCTTTCGTTATTTAAAATAAAAATTATGCCAATTTGTATAATTTGGCGAGTGGTTTGGCGATTTATATAATTTGGCGAAATTGGTCGACGGGATAATCACGTAGTACCGCAGCGGATTTGGCCTTAAAATTCCCCAATCAAAGATAAATGAATAGAAATCCGTTTTTAGGGAGATCGCCACTGTTTTTTAAATTATAATTCAATCTTCCGAAATCTTTTTAAAGCCGATCAAATTAGCGTACTTTTAGAGTCTGCGGTGTCCGAATGAGGGTGGACGAGCGTAGCTCGTAGGGGGCAGAGCCCCCTAGTAAAGTAAATAAAAGGTGAGAGAATGAGAATAATGAAAATCAGCTTCGGAGAAATTGAAACACGTAGTCTGTTTGTATATAAAAATTTGTGCTGTATTATTTAACACCATTTAACAATTAACAAAGTGTATTATCTCTACATGTTCGAATGTGTTATATATTAACCTATAAGCACCACACCTTCTTATACTTGACACAAATGAAATAGAATTTTATTTTTTACATATTAATGACTAATCACGAGAGAAAAAGCGATTTTATAATTTATTTTTATTTATATGTGAGATATGACATGTTTCGAAAACTCACCGTCAATGTAAATAAACTACATTTTTGCCATATCAAAATCTTTAAACTATTTAATATGTAGCGGTACATTACATTTACTACACGTAGTTATAGTTTGACAGCTACAATATCCGTATCTTGAGTTGCTGAATTTTATGTCACCCTTTATAATGTATCTATGAATATAATCCGAAGTTGATCATTAAAAATTTTGAAAACATTTTGTATTATTTCAATGAATTTTCTGATTTTTTACAAGTGAAACAATAAAAAAAATCTTAAAAATAAAAGTCATATATACAGTATATGATAGTAAATTTGTTTTAAAAAAATACCCACAGTAAAATAAAAAAAAATCACAAACATAATGTTGTGAAAAAGCAAAGCCAGTCTTTATTGGGTTAGTAGTCTCAGCACTCTTAAATTTGAAAAAAAAAAAAAAAAATATATATATAAAAGACCATTTTCAACATTTAATATTTATAAATGTATAAGATTTCAAAACACAATTTTTATTGGATGAAAGATATAAGTATGTTCTTAAATTTCATGTATTTAAAAAATGGCAAGATGCAGAATAAGAATTTATTGGGGACTCCATACTGCCAGATATTTCAATGAGCGGAAAATTGGTATAACAGCTTACGCGCAGGATTATAAAATAAATATTGCAAATAGAATGTACATTTTGGTGCCTACTTACAATTAAAATTATAATAATTACCCTGAAACTAAATAAATTTGTATTTAAAGCCCTATTTATATTTTGAATTCAAAGTTGTATTTAGCTAAAACAAAATTTTGAAAATTTCAACAGTATAATCACGTAAAAAAAATATTTTTTGACCAATAAAAAAGAAAATTTAGTTTCGGTTTATACAGTCTAACATGAAACATATGTTTTGAAAATTTCATGAAAAAATATTCAGAAGCTTTTGAGATGTCCAGCGCGTTGTGCCTTAAAACTTCATTTGGAGAAAAATGACTTCAAAGTTTCGAAAACGTTGCTTCAGCTATTGAGTTGGTATAATTCAAAAATCTATAACTTCTATTCTAATGGGAATTTCAAGGAAACAATTTTATCAAAATGTTCAGAAAAAATAGGAGTTGAACATCTAAATTAAATTAAAAAATGTTTAAGTTTTAAAAGTCCTATGACCCCATCAAAGCAATCAAGATATAACACTATTTTTATTTTCTCATTAAAAATAAACCGTCAAGTGCAAGTATTATTCGCGCTAAGAGGGTTCCGTACAATAAATATATGAATTATAAACTGTATTAATAAAAAAAAATCGTTGCTAAATGAAAAATAACCTTTGTAAAAAACTATACTTTGTCGTGTTTGCTATAGCTATATATATACTACTAGAAAAGCATGAATGGGCATACCGTAAAAGTGCAAAGAGATATGAAGCCTAAATAAAATCAAATATTGCTATTCTGTATAACTCTTATTTAAATCTTATCCCAATCTGTTTATGATGAACTTAATTCTGCACTGACAATAAAAGTAGTGTTTATTTAAACTTTATTAGGCATTTCATAAAACTAAATTAAGCGTCGTAATAATATTTCCTTTTTACAGTGTAGCTAAAACTAAAACAATGTTCGAAGTTTAATCTTGGCATTTTGCTAAGCGCGCTTCGAAAGAAGATCGCAAAAAGCAACGCTGCCTTGGTCCGTGCCGCGTTTTATACGGAACTTTTAACCCTTTAACCCATTAACGACGAGCCTCTTTTACACTTCTTTTAATTTTTTGACACCAGTTTTTCCCCATAGTAATTTTGAATTATTTAATCGCTCAAAATTTGAGATTTCATAATGTGAAAATTTCCAAACTAAAATTCTGGTATTCAAATTTAGAAGCTTTGTTCACCTTACATGGCAAGTATTCATGAAAACGGCTTTAGCGAGTTAAGGGCGGTGGTTCATTTTTTGACTACTTAATTTTAATCAATAAATGCCATATTGGCATCAGAATTTTGGAATGAAATTGTCCCTTTCATTAAGAAATTGAACCAAAGTTTTTGCTGATTTGGAAATAAATTTGCTTGTAAATTCTCTAGTCAATCACTCATATTTTCATTTTACGAATAGAAATGCCTTGCCCCTGAAAGCGTTAAAGACACCGGAGGCATATTGAGTGATCTACTCAATGCAAACTTGTGGCGAATCCCATAGTATTTATGTGAATAATTCTAATTAAATTAGTCTGTTTTTAACAATTTGACGTTTATTGCTTTTATACTGCTACTGGACACTGTATTACACAAATGTATCATTAAAAGTTGTTATCTAGGCTTTTAAAGCCGATGTACATAGAGTACGCCGTCCATGTCATTATGTTTGTCCAAACTGCCCGTGTCTTTAAGGCATAATATATCGGCTAATTACAAATGATTGTTTTCAAAAATCCTTATCGACAATGCTTTTATACTTCTGCTACGATATGTACCTCCAGTGCTCCTAAACACCTTACCTGAATGCCCGCAAATCGAAATTTGTGTGTAACAGAAAAATGCTCTTTTCTCAAAAACTACGTGACCTAGGGTAATCGCTATAATTTTCCTGATGGCTTAAATTATCGTCTACTACCTGTATTTTTTTTCATAATTTTAATTTCAGTAGATTCTGAAATATATGGGGGGGGGCATATTTTTGCACTACATTTTCGACGATATCTCTGAAAATATAACACCTAAAATTAAAAGAAATGTATTTTTGTGTTCAACGTTACGAAAACTTTCACACGAAATACAAAGAAAATATTTTTTTCAAGTAACGTAATAAACCCCTCTGCATTTTTCCTAAAAATATTTGTAAATGTTTAATAATCTGTAAATATGTGGGTCAATAGTCTTTAATACTTCCCCCAATTTGAACTTTCCACGTTCCATAATTTACGAATAAAATGGCTGTGACAGACAGACACAGGAGCGATCTTATAACGGTTCCGTTTTTAGGGTTTCGTTCATCTGACGAAACCCTATTCGTCTCACTCCTTTGTCTGTCTGTCTGTCCGTCTGTCCGTCACAGAGCCCGTTCACAGAAACTATACATGTTAGAGATTTGAAATTTTGGGTACTTATAGCTGAACACCTCACATCAAACGACAAATCATAAAATTTTGAAAAAGTTGGTAATTAACTGAATTACGGGCTAATTAACTTCTAAAATTAACCAATCCACCTTTTTAACGCAGATTCAAATGAACTTTCTCCAAATCATCCGTGTTTCTCCTAAGGGTTGCCAGTAAAAACAGCCGATGCATGGTTACCACGGAGGAAATTAAGCCGAAAAATGAAGTGGGCATTTTAAATCGAAATCGCATATCAGAAAATATTGGTCCGAGAAATTTGTAAATGAAATAGACAAACGCAGAAAAAAATCTACTTTCATTTGGTATAAAGTTCACATTTCTGCGATGTGTATAAGTTAAAATATCCACTAAAAATCGATCGATAAAAATTTATTTTCTTTAATTGGAAAGACAAAGAAAAAAGATTTCAATTCAAAAGATTTCAAAGCAGGTAGACATGACGACTCTGCGGTTTTTCTTAATAGCATATATTTTAATACGGAATTTTAACTTTTTAAATATTAAATTTTTTGATTAAATTTTATGGCATCCCGATGTCAAATTTCTCGCTGATTTTATTGATACCTTTTTCTAAGTCCTATCTTAATTACAAGTTGAAATATTAATTATTATTTAATTAATCGGTTTAACTCGCAGAAGAATAAATGTCGGTAACTCCCACATGTGTATTTTAAACAATTCTTTCTAAGTGAGCCTCTAATTATGTTGGAGACATGAAATTTCGGGTACTTATAGCTGGACACCTCACATCAAACAACAAGTGATAAAATTTTGGAAAAAGTCGTACATTTAACCCTTTGGGCTCCCACATGTGTATTTTAAACAATTCTTTCTAAGTGAGCCCCTAATTATGTTGGAGACATGAAATTTTCAGTACTTATAGCTGAACACCTCACATCATACGACAAATCATAAAATTTTGAAAAAGTCGTATATTTAACACTTTGGGCTACCACATGTGTATTTTAAACAATTCTTTCTAAGTGAGCCCCTAATTATGTTGGAGACGTGAAATTGTGCATACTTATAGCTGGACACCTCACATCAAACAACAAGTGATAAAATTTTGAAAAAGTCGTACATTTAACCCTTTGGGGTCCCGCATGTGTATTTTAAACAATTCTTTCTAAGGTGAGCTCCTAATTAGTTTGGAGGCGTGAAATTCTGCATACTTATAGCTGAACACCACACATTATACGACAAATGATAAAATTTTGAAAAAGTCGTACATTTAACCCTTTGGGCTTCCTGCATGTGTATTTTAAACAATTATTTCTAAGTGAGCCTCTAATTAAGTTGTGCTGGGCAACATATAACAATGATATGTTCCCGCACCATGTTGGTTAAATCAAAGTAAAATTGCGTAATTTGTTATTTCTGTTTGTATAAATATTTTTTATAAAATATAATTATGAGTGTAAAATTATAATGTTTATATATTTAAGTAAAATAGGAGTGTAAGTTCTTCAAAAATTATTAAGTTGATTTTAAATATTAAATATGTATTTTTAAAAAATTGTTGTATTGTAAAATGAATGTATAATGTTGAATAGACTTCGGATCTCAGATAACAACAATAGCCAGACGCCATGGTGTCGTTTTATGACAAGCCAATGGAAAGTGGTGTATAATTAGAAATCTTAAAATAATAAAAATGTTGGAATAAATTTATGGCCTTAATAAAAGTGTTGGGATAAATTTATGGCTTTTCAGACCACCCAAACTTTAAGGCATATAATAATATTAAATTATATGTAAGGGGCCATTTGCAGACTGTTAGCTAATAGGCCTATCAAAGGATAATGCAAAATCTTCTCACATCCAATAAGAGTGGACTAGACAAATAGTTCCACCCACTGCAAGAGTTGGTGTGCCAGAAGAATAAGGTTTGAATAAGAGAGTCTGAAAAAAGATGTAGAGGACGCAGGAGCTCTCCTGAAAGCCCGTGCAATGAATCCAGAAAGCCCTAGTAATGCCCAGGCGAGATGGACATATCGGAGTGAGCCTAAGCAAGCCTAATTGAGGATGTCTTCCTGATGTTAAAATAAAGTGGATTGTTCTACACATGTCCGTAGCTATGCATCCTGCCATCCCGATATCGCCGCTCTGATAAGAAGCAGATTCCTGATGACATATGGATATGATCCTTAGCAACGCGACAACTCAGAATTTGATGAATAAGGGCCACCATCCCGTATATGAAATAACTTTTAATAACCTTAAACTTTTTCTTTTACCACTTGAAATCATATGAGAAATTATAAATATCCTTTTCTGATATTTTATGGTAGAGAGCAATCTGAGATCCAACAAAACCAATAATTAAATATAATTAAGGTAATTTAAAAATGAAATAGAATTATTCTTTTAGCAAAAAGAAAAATATATAATAATAAGAGTAAATGAAAATATTGTCTTTTTTTTAAAGATTAAATATACATAAAATAATGAGAAGCAAACAAAAGTGTTGCTTTCTTTTTTTTTTGAATTAATATTATGTATTTCTGTATATAGTTGTGCTCAATGTAAATTAAATATTTAATCAAGTTTTAAAAAGTTTCTGTAATTATTTAATTGATAATGTTTAAGGTGTGTCAATTTATTTTTACAGCTTAAAGTTTAGTTTAATTCATAAGTGGAAGAGTTCGTCTAAATAATTCACAACGCGAACTCTTAATTTTATTCGTAATTATTTAAATTTAATAATTACATTTTGACGCGAATTATAATTTAATTTTATTAACGCTTCGCGTTGCTCTTCTACTAGAATTATGTAATTACGATCACTTATGTTATTTGAATTTGTTTAAGGTATATAAAATTATATACCAATTTACTATGAGGTTGCTTGGATGATTTGGACCGATTAACAATTCTGGATGTAAATTAAATAAGAGATAAACTAGTGTAATTATCTGTCCAGCATCCCCCCTCATTCAAAGTAAAATGGTGCTATGACTCAGGAACGTTCATCTGAGGTCATTAGAAATTATAATAATAATAATAATAATAATAATAATAATAATAATAAAGGAAAATAAATTTAAATATTATTTTAATGTCACAATTTTAAAGATATTGTAGGTAGGTAAGTTTAATTGATTAAAATTTTATTAAAATTAATTTTATTATTGTAACAATAATGACACACATATAATATTTTATATAAATAAAATGAATAATATATGTTAGCAATAAAGAAAAAAAAAGAGAAATGAAAAAAATAATTCTGGGATTTATAATAGTTAAATTTAGGAATTACATTTTTTTTTCTCTCTCTTTTCTCTTTTGGTTGGATCTCAGTTACCATTGAGAAATAATGGCATTCACATCACGGATGACACATTTGTAAAAATAATTTTTTTTTTATATACTGTATAAATAATAATAAGAAGAATAATAAGTAAAATTTGATAATATGTCTGGTATAAAAAATGATTGAAATGTCAATAGATCATGATTTTTGAAATTGTATCAAGGTGATACAAAAGAAAATTTATGAGTCGTACTACGAAGTAGTAGTACAATATTTACATATAAAAAAAATAAAATAAGATTGTTGTTTCTGTAGAAAAAGAGATATTCTTCTGTTAAATGAAATTATGTTGTTTTTTATATATACGTGTATTATAAACAATTTAGGGGTATTTATGTGTGTAAAAGGAATAATCTACAAAACAACTTCATCTGCTAAGAAATATTTTTTTTAATTTTAGTGCTGTTGTTTTTATGTATTTATGCAATTTAGAATATTTTCATACATATGTTGTAATATAAAGAAAAAAGTATGATAAACAGAAATATTCTGTTAAAAGGTTATGCCCAACAATAAGCGAAAATTTAAAAGGAGAAGTGTAGATTTAAATACCTCTGGAGTTAAAACCAGAGGACAGAAAAATAAAATTATCTCTCTAAATTATTCGCTACAAAAAACTAAAAAGAATACAATGACTCAACCTAGTGTTGATACGCTGTTGAATTGTATCCCCGTCTTTGATGGAAAGAAAGAGTCTAATATTAAATTTTTTGTGAACGAATTCGATAATCTAATTAAACAAACGGAATTAGAGAATGTTTCGAAACTTGCGCTCTTAAATACAAAGTTAGTTGGTAGTGCTAGAGATAAATTAGCTAATGAAGAAAATCTTAATACAGAAAAAGACTATGGTAAATTTATAGAAAAATTAATCGATACTTTTTCTACTAAAACAAGTTTTTCTGCGGCTCAAAGCAATTTTTTTTCTCTTAGGCAAAAACCTGCGCAGACTATCGCTGATTTTATCAGTGAATTCAATGCGGCTGCAAAACTTTACCTAGATAAAAGTGGCCAAAATATTGACAACGGTAATGGTAGTTTATTTGAAATGATAAAATTCACAAGATTTTTAGAATCAGTTAGGGCACATTTAAGTTTGGACATTCGAAGAATGGCTCCGAAAAATTTCAACGACGCATGTAAGTTTGCGAAACAAATGGAAGATGCATACAATCAAGTTGCATCAAAGGAAATTAATTCGATTACAAAAACCTCCACTGAGGAAAATTTGGACAAATTGTTAAAATTAAATATGGAAAGCGCGGAGCAAATTAAAATTTTGACTTCCGAAATAAACAATTTGAAAGTTAAAACAAAAGATACTGCATCAAGCAGATGGTGCGAATTATGTAAAAAAAATTCGCATACTTTAGAAACGTGCTGGTACAAAAATGATAATAAAAATACATATAAGGGTAGCAGAGATTTCGCAGGTCGGCATTTTAATAAAAGGTACTCTTATAATGGACAGTATCAACCGAGAGCGAATTTTAATCCTAGATTTGTTAACCCAAACCAGCAATTGCATTTTCAATCTTATGCACCGACAGGTGGTTACTATGGATATTCTCCATATCCCCCACCCCCACCAAATTACTTCCCTCAGCATGTGCCATATAGGAATAGTCAACCTCAGAGTCATGCCAGTTATTATCCAAATGAGGATAAAAATGAGAATTTAAAAGAGAATGCTCAAAAGTATCCAAAAAAGTATAAAAATAAGGGTAAAACTGATGATCAAAGGGACAAGTAAGGGATATGAATTGGTATTAAAAATAAATCAAAATACATAATTAATCGAATTTCAAAATTTCAAAATTTTTAAAATTTAAAAATAAATTTTTCTCTTTTAGGTAAAAAAATTGAAACAAAATTAATAACTTGCCTTTTTAAAATTCAAAATAATAATAAGAAAGGATAGGAACACGGGAACGCCAATTTGTCTCAGGGTTACAATATTGAGCAAATGTGCAGGGCGCACCCGAAAACATACTTATAAAATTTTGAAATGTGCTTCACAAAACTTCACTGGAGCAGTGAAATATTTCTCTCCAGGCAAAAGTTACATATTTTTTTTCTTTTCGAATATGAATTAGAAAATATAAAATCTTAACAAAGCCAAATAACATTAAAACTTAATTAATTTAATAGTGAATAATGTTGGAGTAATTTTCAAAAAAAAAAAAAAAAAAAAAAAGAGAATTTTTTCTGTCTTCTATAAGGGTAGCCTTTGCTAATAGCCTTGCAATTTAGATGACAGAATTTCAGAATTACTCTTTAAAATGAGTAGGTGTAAGCTATTAGGTTCAGGGTAGTTAGAACAGCTTTATAGCATACTCATATATATATATTTTTTTTCGTATATAAATATATGGTTGACAAGGAATAAATTATTAGTGCACTCTATATTAGGATAGCGGTCAGCTATAAGCCTAAATATAATAAAATATACAAAAAGTGCTAAGATTTATTCCGGTAGTTCAATTACAACTTATATGCTAAAGTCTAGAATTTAGACAGCAGGGATAAGTTTTATGAACAAAAGTGTTATTAAAAAAAATAAAAAATAAAAAGGATTTTGGTGTAGCACATTTGTTTTTAAAAAAACATATATATATATGACAATGGACAAGGCAAGTTATTTCAATATGATTGCACACAAAATTATAGTAATCAAATACACAAATAATTAATTGAAGTAAAAATTAAAATTTTCTCACCAAAGGCTTTCTGTATAGGGTGCAATTTTGGCCTACGGCTGGGTATGCACCAACACCATCAAAATATTTGTAGTAAACTTATTCAAAGGTAAATCAGGGTGTTGGTCATCACTTGGTCATTCACTTCAGGATTCTTGGCTGAAAAAGGAATAGAAGAAAAAATTAAGTATGGTATAATTACTAGATGTTATGCTCAGAAACAATAAAATTAGTAATATTATATTGAAAAAAGCAGCATTTTGAGTTTTATTTAGGAAAACTTTTGATTTTTAGGTTTTACACATTTATGGAGTGTATAGCTCAGTGTATAGTTCCTAGATTTAATTAAAAAAAATAATAAATAAAAATATAAGTTCGTGTTGTTTTCAAAATAAATAACAAAAGGTATAGCAATTAGCATTTACAGTTAAAATTTATGGAATTTTCAGCAAAATTAACATTAGACAAACATAGTTTATATTATATTTAACTTAATAAGCTAATTTACTTTTATTAACGGTATTCAATTAGAATTAAAGTAGGCTTAAATCCAAGTTAAACTAATTAATAACATTGTTATAGTGTAAAATTTTATGTAAGACTATTATATTTTTATTGTATATATAAAAATATGCGAATTTAATAATTAATAAAATGTATTAGCAAAATTATTTAATATAAATATTAAATGACATCTTGCTGAAATCAGCTAGAAATTAGATTTTTTTTTTTAATAAAATATTTTATAAATTTATGTTATTTTAGAATTTAAGCATTTTTTTTTCTTTACTTTCCCTTAGAATTACATGCAATTCTAAATTTAACACATATAAATATTCATAGGATGGATAAATTTGAGTGTGTGAGTTCATAATTTTTTTTTATATATAATTTGGCAAATTTAACATAAGGAAACAAAATAAATAAATAAATATATTTATATATATTGTTTTTTTTTTAATTAAAATATGTAGTATGGCTTAATAAATTAATTTATTTAATTTTTTTTCTAGTACATACAGTAATTATTTTAAAAACTTAATCTGTAACAATTGGGTGTAGATATTTATGAGTATACAAAGATTCTTTTCTGCTGGCAGAAATTCTTTGGTTCGGCCGAGTACTCATGGGTTACTACATACGATTTTACGTAGTAATTATCATTTGCTTTTGTATTTTTAAAATTATACAAGGGTATTAATTACATTTTTTTATAATTAAATAATAATTATTAATGTTTGATTAATAATAATAATTTATTATCTTTTATTTTTAAACATATCATTAAATTTTAGACAGTAGAATTCACATACGGAATATTAATGATAAATAAATTTTGAATAAATAAATTTTTATTTCATTCAGTAAAAAAAAAAAAAAAATAAACAAATAAATAAATATGAAAATTTAACAATCTTTTAAGATAGAATTATTGGCTAAATAAATAATAATTAAAGACAAAAAAATTGTTCTCTTCTTCGTCAATGGCATTTTCTGACAACACTATTTAATAGTATTAAATGAAGGTGCATTTTTAAGGTCAGCGTAATGCATATTTTGCATTTTGAGAGGCTGTAGAAGTCATATTTCCGTGTTGTTTACATTTTAATAGTAAACAATATCATGAATCAAAATTTGTGTTTGTTAGAAAGGTCCAAAAATATACAATGTAATCAGTTAAAGAAAATTATATGCATTTTTTCTTAAATCCTGAAAGGCAATTTTGTTTAGATTTGAACCTGACAGCATAAATGCGCGCTCGCTTCAGTTGCAGTATGAGGCAGGAGAATTCAAATGCTAGAATCGCCATTTCCCCCTGCAAAATAATAAAAAAAGCAGAAGGTTTACATTAGATATGATACAAATACATACACTGTTTATGCATAGATTATGTTAAAAATTACATACAGGCATGCACAGTTAGTTAAGAAGAAAGTATATCAAGAAATTATACTAATTAATAAGGTAATTACAAGCATGAAATGGTTTTAAATACATACTTTTGGAAGTCGTAAAATTTTGTCACAGCACAAATCATCTCGCAGAAAGTGATTAGTAGCTTGACCAACCCCTCGTTTCGGGAGGATGGGGGACGGTCAAAAACTGGTTTTATTCTCTTCTCCTTCTCCTTTTTTTTTCTACCCTGTTTTGATTCTCGTATCGGGTAAAGTTGGAGAGCATTATGTAATGATATATTAAAGGAGATGAAATAGCTTGTATATTTTGACGTATCATACATGTTAGAAGTAACAAATAAATAAATAAAATAATGTAACCAGTTTGTATACAATATTTTTCTGATTATAATTTGAATACATCAGATTAATTGTGTGAAAAATAACATGTCATACGACAAGCATTGTATTTACTTTTATTCAGTATAAAATGTGTTTTAAATGAAACACTGTGTCATAAGGTTATATGTGATGTAATAATATGTCAAATGTGTATGCCATTATTTTTCCTGTATTTAGGTTTATTTCGGCATATTAGTTTCATACAAAATTATAGCTTTGAATGTATTTTTGGGCACTTAAACTGTAAAGTTACAAAATTATTAAACATGTGTGTGGTAAAAAAAAAAAAAAGGCTTCGAGAAAGATGTCAGATTTTAAGTACAGATGTCTTCTATAAATGTGAATGTCAACAGACAACTATGCTATCATGTGTTGAACTTTCTGTTATGAAAAATAGAAGAACTTCTTATAAAATATACCAGAACCATTGATAATTGAACTTTACAGACTTAGCTCAAAAACTGTGTAGATACACAGTCATATGGACACGTACATTCTTTTATGCTTTACAAAAAAAAAAAAAATAAATAAATAAAACCTGCAATCAGTTTTTATTTTTTTTTCTGACCACCGGGAGAGATGTTGGGCAACATATAACAATGATATGTTCCCGCACCATGTTGGTTAAATCAAAGTAAAATTGCGTAATTTGTTATTTCTGTTTGTATAAATATTTTTTATAAAATATAATTATGAGTGTAAAATTATAATGTTTATATATTTAAGTAAAATAGGAGTGTAAGTTCATATAAAAATTATTAAGTTGATTTTAAATATTAAATATGTATTTTTAAAAAATTGTTGTATTGTAAAATGAATGTATAATGTTGAATAGAGTTCGGATCTCAGATAACAACAATAGCCAGACGCCATGGTGTCGTTTTATGACAAGCCAATGGAAAGTGGTGTATAATTAGAAATCGTAAAATAATAAAAATGTTGGAATAAATTTATGGCCTTAATAAAAGTGTTGGGATAAATTTATGGCTTTTCAGACCACCCAAACTTTAAGGCATATAATAATATTTAAGTATATGTAAGGGGCCATTTGCAGACTGTTAGCTAATAGGCCTATCGAAGGATAATGCAAAATCTTCTCACATCCAATAAGAGTGGACTAGACAAATAGTTCCACTCACTGCAAGAGTTGGTGTGCCAGAAGAATAAGGTTTGAATAAGAGAGTCTGAAAAAAGATGTAGAGGACGCAGGAGCTCTCCTGAAAGCCCGTGCAATGAATCCAGAAAGCCCTAGTAATGCCCAGGCGAGATGGACATATCGGAGTGAGCCTAAGCAAGCCTAATTGAGGATGTCTTCCTGATGTTAAAATAAAGTGGATTGTTCAACAGAGGTCCGTAGCTATGCATCCTGCCATCCCGATATCGCCGCTCTGATAAGAAGCAGATTCCTGATGACATATGTATATGATCCTTAGCAACGCGACAACTCAGAATTTGATGAATAAGGGCCACCATCCCGTATATGAAATAAGGTACTACCTTAAACTTTTTCTTTTACCACTTGAAATCATATGAGAAATTATAAATATCCTTTTCTGATATTTTATGGTAGAGAGCAATCTGAGATCCAACAAAACCAATAATTAAATATAATTAAGGTAATTTAAAAATGAAAGAGAATTATTCTTTTAGCAAAAAGAAAAATATATAATAATAAGAGTAAATGAAAATATTGTCTTTTTTTTTAAGATTAAATATACATAAAATAATGAGAAGCAAACAAAAATGTTGCTTTCTTTTTTTTTGAATTAATATTATGTATTTCTGGATATAGTTGTGTTCAATGTAAATAAAATATTTAATCAAGTTTTAAAAAGTTTCTGTAATTATTTAATTGATAATGTTTAAGGTGTGTCAATTTATTTTTACAGCTTAAAGTTTAGTTTAATTCATAAGTGGAAGAGTTCGTCTAAATAATTCACAACGCGAACTCTTAATTTTATTCGTAATTATTTAAATTTAATAATTACATTTTGACGCGAATTATAATTTAATTTTATTAATGCTTCGCGTTGCTCTTCTACTAGAATTATGTAATTACGATCACTTATGTTATTTGAATTTGTCTAAGGTATATAAAATTATATACCAATTTACTATGAGGTTGCTTGGATGATTTGGACCAATTAACAATTCTGGATGTAAATTAAATAAGAGATAAACTAGTGTAATTATCTGTCCAGCAAGTTGGAAGCGTGAAATTTTGCATTTTTATAGCTGAACACCTCACATCAAACGACAAATCATAAAATTTGGAAAATGTCGTACGTTTAACCCTTTGGGCTCCCACATGTGTATTTTAAACAATTTTTTCTAAGTGAGCCCCTATTTAGTTTGGAGGCGTGAAATTTTGCATACTTATAGCTCAACATCCCAGATTACACGTCAAATAATAAATTTTGAAAAAGTTTTATGTTTAACCCTTTCAACTCCAGCTCGTGTATTTTAAGCAATTCTTTCTAACTGAGCCCCTAATTAAATTGGATATTTTAAATTTTGCATACTTATAGCAGAACACCTGAGTCCAAGCGACAAATCATAAAATCTTGAAAATGTCTTACGTTTAACCCTTTAAGCTACCACATATGTATTTGAAGCAATTCTTTCTAAGAGAGCCCCTAATTAAGTTGGAGACATGAAATTTTGCATACGTATAGCTGAATACCTCAGACCACACGACAAATCATAAAATCTTCAAAAAGTCTTATATTATTTACCTCTCCGGGCTCTAGCTTGTGTATTTTAAGTAATTTTTCAAATTTCCGCTCTTTTAACCAGGGGAGAAATTTTCCAACTTTTGCCGACACCCCTTTGACCCTTCTTTCATATTGTGCACCATAGCCTTACATATTTTAGTTCCATTTTTTACCGCCAGGTGCGCCTACTGATCTCAGGTGGTATGGGCCCAATCCCCTCGACTAATATATCTGCGGATAGTATGTAAAACGGGATTTCGTTCGGATAGATGTTTGTTTAGAATCGAGTGCGTCCCCTGGTTGCGAAATGTGGAAGTAATAGATTTTTCAAAAAGGTAAAGTGTTTTGAAAGGAATATTAAACGAAATCCTCTGTGCGATCTGTGATCACACTTACCCACTTGTTCCTTTTTAAGTACGGAACCCTAAAAATCAATACACCAGCAAGTAAGTTGTGTAATTTAAGAAATTTTTGCTGTATCGATGGTAAAATATTATTATAAATAAAACAAGGCTACTAAAAGTGGGTAAATATGTAAATATTGTTATGTGAAATTCAACACTGCTAGCAGAATTTTTCATTTAATGATTTAGAAGCCAGAAAAGTTTTCGACTTTTATTGCTTAGCTCCAGTGTTTGAACTTTTTCCCTACAGACTTCCATGATGTATATTCGCAAAAATATCAAAGACATGAATTTTCTATTAAAGTTAATACTCGATGTTTAAAATACAAAACTAAAAGTTATTTCGTCATTTTTTATTATTTATATTTTTGAAATTTTCTTAAAACATATAGACTCCAATGCTGCTGCTCATGAATTTTCTATTAAAGTGAATACTAGATTGAAACGGAAATTTGAAACTGGAAAATATTCTACCGTTTTTGATACATTATTAAGCAGGCACTTTGTAAGAAAAGGCAAATTTAAAATTGCTAAATCTTTTTTTTTTTTTTTTTTTTTTTTTTTTCAAAGTAAATTCAGAGATATTTGTTTCTATATATAAAACGTTTCAAGTTGTTACTTTCTTCTATCTTCATTAGAAGAAAGTATTGTAATCGAAATTTTTTTCGATTTCCGGTTTTCGACAGATTTACACGTTTTAGAGGTCAGGGATCCCTAAAAACATGTTTAAAGAAAATGTCTGTCTGTCCGTGTGTCTGTCGCCATTGTACCATCAAAAAGAGTATGAAGTTATGCATAGAATTGAACCAAATTTTTATTTTAAGTTTTCGGCTATAGCAAGCAGGTCCTCCCGAAATTTGGTAAAAATTCGCCAGTAGTGGGCGCTGTAATAGCGATTTTTGTGCGATTTTGAATATTTTACCATCCAAAAGTGTATGAAGATATGCATAGAATTGAACCAAATTTTTATTTTAAGTTTTTGGATATGGCAAGCAGGTCCTCTCTGAATTTGGAAAAAAATTCGCCGGTAGGGGGCACTGTAATAGCGATTTTGAATATTGTACCATCGAAAAGTGTATGAAGTTATGCATAGAATTGAACCAAATTTTTATTTTAAGATTTTTGGATATGGCAAGCATGACCTCCCTGAATTTGGAGAAAGTTTGCCGATAGGGGGCGGTGTAATAGCGATTTTTGTGCGATTTTGAATATTGTACCATCCAAAAGTGTATGAAGTTATGCATAGAATTGAGCCAAATTTTTATTTTAAGTTTTTGGATATGGCAAGCAGGTCCTCCCTGAATTTGGAAAAAATCGCCGGTAGGACGCGCTGTAATAGCGATTTTTGTGCGATTTTGAATATTGTACCATCGAAAAGTGTATAAAGTTATGCATAGAATTGAACCCAAAATTTTTTTAAAGTTCTTGGCTATAGCAAGTAGACCCTTCCTTAATTTGTAAAATAATTCGCCGGTAGAGGAGGCTGTAATAGCGATTTTTGTGCCATTTTGAATATTGTACCATCGAAAAGTGTATGAAGTTATGCATAGAATTGAACCAAATTTTTTATGTTTGTTTTTTGTGATGTCACGAAAGTCCTCCCTGAATTTGGAAAAATTGCCGGAAGGGACGCTATAAGTGCGATCTCTGTGCCATTTTCAATATTGCACCATCGAAAAGTGTATGAAGTTATGCATAGAATTGAACCAAATTTTTTGTGTATGTTTCTGGCTATGACAAACAAGTCCTCCTTGAATTTGAAATAAATCTACCGGAATGGGGGCGCTGTAATAGCGATGTTTGAGCCATTTTCTTGATCTACTATCGAAAAGTGTATAAAATTATGCATACAATAGAACCAAAATTTGTGTGCATGTTTTTGGCTTTAACCAACAGGTCTTCCTTGAATTTGGAAATATTGCGCTGTAAAGGGGCTCTGTGATAGCGATTTTTGTATACTTTTCTTGATTTTTCGTAGTTCTATTGTGCAGCGGCGGGAACTCGCTTCTGCTAATCCAGCTATTCGCAAACAGCTGATAACAACAGTATAAGGAAAAACTAATTATTTTAACAAATATCATGATATAGATTAACTCGTTTTTAGTCCGTTTAATTGATTGAAGTAGAAATTTAAGATGGAAATCAAAGTTTGTATACTATCGAACTAATAATATTGAAGTATTAACATGTGTAACTAGGTTTTGAAATATTAAGATGTATAAGACAGAAGAAAGTTTTGGGATTGGCACATCCAACTAGTTTCCTTTTGCAACATGATTAAATGTAACGCTTTAGTTTTAGCTGATAGATGTTATTTCTTGAACATATCTATAATTTTTTTTTTTTAATGCAAGGAATTTTTAAGAACAACACGAAAATTCCAGTATAAATAAAATTAAAATTTAGTTTATTTAAAAGAACAGATGAAAATTTTGAATGTTTCGAGTGCATAAACAAATGTATGCAATATTGCATACAGATGCAATATTATATAAAAGTTGTAAGTTATTGTAATAAAAAAATATGTTTATGAATGAAAGTACGTTTGCATGCGTGGGAACCGAAAATATACGACACTGCTAAAATACAGCCTAATGTAGAATTTAGCTATATCTCTATGGAGCTTGAAGCATCAGCTGTAATTGATTTTATTATGTGATAATAATGCGCTGTTTTCCAGTTTTATTAAATGAATAGATTAAAACGACTTTAAATTTTAAATTTATGATTCAGATATAATTCGTTTAGCTGTTTGAAAATACCTCTCGTCGAAAACGTTTCTGTAAGCAAAAACTTAGTTCCCAAAATCACCAATAGGAAAATCTTATACCACCAAAACTGCACAAAAAAAAAAAAAAAAAAAAAAAAAAAAAAAGCAATTTAACAAATTACAACGACCATTTCGAAAATGATTTTTTCGAAGACTAAAATTTAAGACATAAAAATCGCACGGAGTTGACAATTACGTGCGCCATGAATTAAACATTAACATTCCTCTACCCATCATGAACAAATTTTAAAAGAAATATCAGTTTTACATTTTTCGGTACTGTAAATTTTTAAACTTCTACGGAGTACGTTATGTACGCCATGGAAGAAACATTAATATTCCTGGACCAATTTTAAGTGAAATTTCATACATTACGTACGCCATGGATTACATTTTTCGGTACTGTAAATTGTTAAACTTCCTTGGAGCTGGTCATACATTACGTACGCCATGGATTAAACATTAATATTCCTGGACCAATTTAAAATGAAATTTCATTCTTAAACTTCTAAACATCCCACAATATTATTTTTTACACCGTCGTATAGAGAAAAAAATGTACTTTTAAATGCAATTTGTTTGAAGGTTGTATCTCAATTTGTTTCTGAGTTATTAATTTTTATTTGTAGTTTTTATTACTTTTTTGTCATAGTGGCAACAGAAGTATCCATCTGTTGAAAGTAAAGGGAAAATACAGATTACTGTATAGACCCATCAGAAAATGAATAAAATGCGGATTCAACTAATAAAAAGCTTCAGATATATTTTTGATTTCCTACCCTGACAGAGGACAATAACCATTTTTCCAAATGGTTAAAAAAAAAATCCAAGTTTCAAGAAGTTGTAGATCATTTCTTTTGTGTAATGTACTACAGGATTTCGGGTATTGACTCTTTATAGTTTGAATTACATTAAAATAATACTCAGTTTCACAAGTAGAAATACAGCACCCCATTGTACAGAATATGCTTATCTAGAGTTTTTAATACAGTGTGCAAATTTGAAGGTCCATCATGTATCCATATCCACTTTTGAAAATAGTTGGAACAATTTTTTTAATGCTTAGAGAAAAAAAAGTGTCCTTGCAATTTACTGCAAGGTTTCGGAAAGTTTACTCTTTCTATTTTGAATTACATTAAAATACTACTCAGTTTCACACGTAGAAATACGGTAGACCATTGCACAAAATATGCTTATCTTGAGTTTTCGATATTTTTTGCATACATATAGTACCATCTATGGAAAACCTTTGGAACTATTTTTTTAATGGGCTGAAAAAAACTTTAGATCATGAGAAGCAGTTTCAGGAATCCACATTCTCATCTCCATCAATTCTTTATAATACGTTAATTACTTTATTTTAGTATATCGAATTTCAAAATGTTTCAAGGAAATTTTACCCACACTGTTGACTTTAGGTATGCTATATTCAATTTTTTAACTAGTAACGAAAATGAAAAACACAAACGTTAATTATTAACAGCATTTTCCACGACTATATATATTCTAAAGAAAACAACATTTGATGCATTTAATAAAAGTCTAATTTTTGCAGTAAAATTTTTTTAAAAAGGTATTTAAGGATTTTCAAGGAAATACATGAAATTTGTAGTTTTCTCTTTAATCTGTTTTATTGTGACCTCATTATTTTAGAGAAATGTATGTTTAACACTATTTCTACCGGTGTCAAATCACACCTTTTTAAAGATTTGATTTTTCTTTATCGTAGTTTCTGAATGTAATAATCATAAAAAATTCTTCAGTGGATTATAAAAGGATTTGTAATTGTTTCAATCTAAAAATTACAAATGAAAAGCTACAAATCAATGTCTTTTAATAGATGTCGTTTCACACTTGTAGAAATAATGTTAATTGTTTTTACAATCATTACAAATAAAACATAATCAATTTTCTCTGATTTAAAGCATAGAGTTGGAAGCTCTCTTTCTATTCTTTCTGAGAAAAAAAACTTACGTAATGTACAGCAAATCTTTAGCAACCTGTTATATTAAAATTAGACAGTCTGTTGTTATTTCACAGCTACTCCTAGAATATGGAACGTAGCTCGATGCAATTAACACCAGTTATTATCATGGGTACATAAAACTGCAAATACATGAACTGTGCTAGAACATGGAATTTTGTTCATGGACTCGTAACTACAAGAGTGAAAACACATTACCATGGCAATAATGCAAGCTCTCCCAATATGTTTCCAAAATCCTCTCGACCATTTGAATGGTATTGGCCGTATTGTTTCACCGTTTTGTGAAAATCATTCGATTGTAATTACATCAATATCTTGTAACATACCAAGCGTATTTTTTTCAATTTTCAGTTCATTTACTTTGTAAACATCATATCTAAATTACAATAAGAAATGTAATAAAATTAATATGAAGTATAACGCCAATTATCCGAACTCTAATTAACCGAAATGTTCTATTATACGAACATCCTTTTTTCGTCTGAACTTTTTTTTCAGACGAAATTCAAAGACTTGAAATCAAGTCGATTTCTGGATCGGTGGGAGCAAAGTCCAATTCGCGAAACTTTCCTTTCGAATCTATCTCAATTTTTTTTTTCAAATTTGTCCGAAAAATACTGGCTATTTTCATGCAGTTTAGAATTGCGCAAAATTTTGAGGTAAATGAAAACGAATGTTATGATAATAATCCAGGCTAATCACGTAATGAAGCCTTTGAAGAATGTTTAAAACAGCTATAAAAAGTTTGGAACGACAGGAGAATATTCATCCTATCCAACTGTGTGAAGAATTCGTGATATGGTAGTATTGAAAAGAATATCTTCTTTAATGCAAAATACAATCCAAAGCTTTTTTCTTAAAATTCAAGTTTTGCAGTTCAGAAAATGACACAAAATACCCCAAAAAATTAAAGATAAAAATGACAGCGAAAAAAAAAAATCATAATACATGCCAGCCCCAACAGCTTCAATCAACCTAATCTTGGATAAAAAGCGAAGGAAAATTATGTACACACAAAATAATTTTTTTAAATCTACCTTTCCGCTATTATGTTTTTAAAAACTTACATTTGTTCCATTAAAAAAACAATCTTGTTACACGTAAAAAATGCATTTTAACAATTTTGGCACAGTCAGAAACAACACAAAAATTGCCTGTCCATTTATCCGAACTAGAATCCGAACCGGTCCCGAGATGTTCGGATAATCGACGCTCTACTGTAATAAATCTTTTTTAAATACAGAATTAATTCCTTTTTCGCCGAAAAATCGAACGATCTGGAGCAATGCAAAATCAACACACTGGGTTGATACGCTAGCTAGTATACAATAAATAAAAGTAATAGTTTCTCCATTTTGCTATAACTATCGTGAACAACACCTTTTGCTAATGTGACGCGGTCTCACAGAATCTGCGACATTCAGATATAAACACTTCCACCCCTTAAAATGCGAATATTACTTGCCCATACTATAACCAATAGTACCTTCTTCTAGCAGCTTCCCAAGGTCACACACAAACGTGAATTCTGTGAGTTGATTTTAAGCATATTATTCGTTTACGCTCGGGTCTGCCAGACCGTATCACAGCAGCATGTCATTACTTGAAATTGTAGTACAATACTCGTCATTAGTTGTACTTTATTTTTTCCCCTTTCTTTAGTGTTTTTTTTTTTTTTTTTTTTTTTGTGATATCGTCGCAACCTCGAAAACGTTCTAAACTTTCCTCAGACAGAAGGAAACAGAAGATATTCTGAACAACTGGTCAGATCAAGAATTTTCAGATATTGAGAGTTCTGACGATGCAGATTTTACTGACGGAAGAGATCACGATACGAATTTTGAACTTTCCGATGGTGATAATGTAAATATTTCAGATGGAGTTCAACATATTTTTTATTAAGGAAAGGACAGTTCAGAGAAAAACACAATTCTTATAAATGCCTTTCATGCCAAAAGCCAGTATACATTGAATGTACACGAAAAATTATGTGTTGACTGCAGTATGATGTACTTTGACCCGGAAAGTCGTGTCCGTTTGGGAAAATCAATTCGTACCGGAAAATTGTAACATTTAATTATTAGACATGGATTCCGATATCTAATGTCTAATAATTACCGGGAAGAATTTTTCGGTACAAATTAATTTTCCCAAACGACCCAGTATTATTTCTGTAAAATAAATACTGAATTTCAATTTTCATACATTGTTGCAACGATAATTTGTAAAAGTTTTGTACACGATTAATTTTTATATTTAATCAGCAAAATTAACAAACTACCTTTTATTTTAAAAAAAAAAAAGTATTTTTTTCTGTGCTGAAGTTAAATAATATGAATAAAATATATTTCACATGCAATTTAATTCACATGCACTTAAAAGAAATATAGCGATCTTCATAGGACACCATTTAAGTGAATTCAACCATTTAAGTTTTTTTTTTTATTAATTTTAATCGATCGGTCTGTGAGACCGCATCTCATCAGTTGTGTGAAAAAAGTTTAGTCAAAGGTTAAAGGGACTGTTAAATTTATAAAATCAAAAACTGCACGACTTCTGCAGACAAACTTCAACAAAATTTGTGGATATTTAGACACTGTTTTCATAACATATAAGCAACCGCAATTTAACCCTTTCGCGGGAAAATAGGTCATGTTATGCTAAAAATAATGCTAAAAAGTTGAAAATACTTAATGTCAACAGAGATTGTGAACAAATTGTTATGAAAATAATTAAATGAATTCTGTTCTTAGCAAGCATTAAAAAAGAAAATATTTTTACTAAACTCCTGCCGCAATTTCTGCAATTGAGAATAAAATTAAGGTGAGAATAAAATTTTCATCGGCTCTGTAAGGTTTAATTAACTATTAGTCAACAAGAATATTTTTTCAAGAATAATTTATAATATTTCTTATTTACATATCATCTAATCTATATCCCGAAACACATTTTATGAATAAAAGTGATAAAAACGACCAGAGTTGTTACTTTCTTTTTAGTTTATTTCAAATATAAAATATTTACTCCATTCATTTGTTTTTCATGAAATGCATACATTCACTTGAAAGTCATGACAAGAAAGCATAATCATCAATGGTGAAAATCTCCACATTTCGTCATAACAGAACAAAAATGATAGTACTTTGTAGAAACATTCAATATCACATTTGATACTTTGCCAAGATTGTTTAAGAGCATTTCCATAAGAATTCCCATTTGAGATTTTGTATTGTGTGCTATTTCATTGTGAGTCAGAGGAAAAGAACTATTTTTTTTTTCATTTAATAAGTCTGCATTATATTTACGTTATGTATAAAATAATAATAAAACATACTTCTTTTTTCGCTTTAAGAGGCTCCGGACACATTTTAAAATAATTTTTATTTATTGAGTTAAAATGTTGAACTCTTTTGTGATGGTTAACCATAACATTTGTAAACAAAATCATATGATAAAACTTCCATAATTTAAAAAAAAATTAAATTTAAAATTTGTTAAAAAAGTGGGGTGATTTAAAATCGTTATAACCCGAAATATTATATCTAGAATTTCAATTTATTTCGATTTAAATAAACAGAGATATATGTTTTAAATTTTGATCCCGGATTTTTAAAATTATTAATTCTTAAAGAAATTAAAAATATTTAAAGTAAAAAAAAAGATGTAACTTAAAAAAAAAAAAACATATTTTCAAAACTAATTTTTTTTTTCAAATTTACTGAATCAAAATTCAAGTAATATAATTGAGAAACACATGTTCCAAATATGAACCATTTACCTTTAACGGTTCTTGACTTATAACAATTTTAATGCGAAAAATAGCGAAAAAAACCCATCATGAAGAAAAGCGCAATTTTCACAAGAAGTCGTTTCCATAACAACCAGTGCTTGGAAGCTAAATTTTGAAAACAAACTAAAATGAAAAAAAAAATAATAATATTTCCTGTTCTAATTAAGATTGAAGCATGATTTAAAAGTCATTTTAAGCAAAAAATACAGAAAAATGTTTAATACAATAAAAGTTTTTTAGAAAATATGAAGATTTTGTGATACGGACCCCCTTAAACTGTAAAAATTTTTTATTTTAAAATTGACTTCATATTGTAGGCACGGGCATCTAGCCTCAAACTGCAAAGTTTTCCCCCAAACTTTTCATAATGTTACACTGTAAAAGATGGTTGGTTGGTTGTATACGGTTTTTGTGGCGCAAAGTACCCTAGGGACTAAAGTACTGAGCCAATCCACTGTAAAAGAAAGCTAAGCGTTTTTTTGTATAGCAAAATAAAATATAACCACGTAAGAAAATATGCGACATTCTCTACAAAGTTACTCATGATTCCAAAAGACATTCTTTCTCATTAGAAATCCCAGAAGCTATGCTATTTTCAAGAATTAAAGAATCGTTTATAAAAACAATGTTTCTTTTGATACCACTGGTTTTCGGAAACGTTTCCGAAGCAGCTTTTATATTGAATTAATCAGGTTTCTCAAACCGGAACATATCTTTCTAAGATGTTATCAGTTCTTAGTTAACCATTTGTAGATATGTAATTTAATTTATAAATGCAAGATTAACGAAATAATATTAAATTAAATGTAATTTTACTGCAATTAATTTATCATGTTTGTCTGTAAAAAATGCTTGTTGAACAAGAAAATGTTTACTTGAACATAGATTCCATTCTAAAATCTAATATTTTGTGTTGAGTAAACTCGTTTCTATACTGAAAAAAATAGTTGACAACGTTTTATGAAAATACGTAGCAGCAAAAGAAACATTGTTTTTAATAATGCTTCTTTAGTTCTCGGAAAATATGTCAGGTTCTGAAGATTTTAATAATAAAGAACGCTTTCAGGAATTGTTGGTAATTCGGGAGTGGTTATTCTATATTTTCGTTCGTGTTTATATTATATCTTCGCAGATTAAGATGCATGTTTATTTTATTTTTATTATTATTATTTTTTTTTTTTTTTACAGTGTATAATGAAAAAATAACTGTAATATAGAACCTTCGCGAGGAAAATAAGTATATTGTTAAAATGTTGAACTGACTGACTGATACCAGAATTTTTGAACAAATTGTTTTAGAAATAAATGAATGCTGTTCTTAACATGCATTACAATAAGAGACAGTTTAGAATTAAAATTAAGTTGAAAATAAACTTTCAATCGCCTCTGAAAGAGTCAATTAACGACTAATTGGCATGAATCAACATGAATCAATGAAGAATTTATAATATTTGTAATTTAAACATTATCTAAACTATTTCCAGTCGCACAATTTATGAACAAAAATGATAAACACGACTGGAGTACTTTTTTCAGTTTTTTTCAAATATAAAACATTTACTCCATACTTTTATCTTTCAAGAAATGCATATATTCGCTTGAAAATCATTACAACAAAGCATAACGATCAATGGGGAAAATCTCAAATTTTCGTCAAAATAGAATACAAATAATAGTACTCTAAAGTATGATGCCAGAACAGAATTGATACTTTGCCAAAATTGTTTAAGAGTATTTCCATCGGAATTCACATTTGAAATTTTGCATTGTATGCCATTTCTCTGTGGGTTAGCTTAAGCGAACGAGTCCTTTCCATTTAGTAATTTTGCATTATATTCGCTTTATGTAGAAAATAGTAACAGTAACTACTTTGCTTTAAACTGTCAAAATTTCATTTTAAAATTAACTTTATATTGTACGGGTAGATTTAGCACAGTACGGGCATCTAGCCTGAAAGGGTAAAGTTTATCTGCAAACAATTCATAACGTTGCAAAGGATTTACTATGATAAGATCGACATCTTCACTATACTGTAGAAAATGACAAATGTGTCTTAATATAGTATAATATGATATAACCATGAATGAAACTATACAATAGCCTCTTCTGACTTACACACGATTGTGAAAAGCGTTCTTAATGTTTAGAAAACTTAGAAAACGAGAGAACTTAGAAAACTTAGAAATTTAGAATATTCGAGATAAAAAAAAAATATTTACAAAAACAAAGATACTTTTGTTGCCACTGATTTTTTGGAAAAGTTTCCGAGTGGTTTTGATGGTGTATTAATCTTTTGTCTAAAACCTGAATATTGTTTTTTTTTTTTTTTTATTCTATCATTTCTCAGTTAAAAAAAATTAGCAATGTAATTGAATTTCAACGTACACGAGTAACAACAAATAATATTTTTAATGTAAATGTTAATGCTGTTAATTTACTCTTTGTTTTTCAAAAACATATTTTTTGAACTTGAATATGTTTAAAATAAATAAATATAGAAAAACTATATTTCAAGTTGAACGACAGATTCACCTTAATAAAATAAATGAGAAATATGAATTCAAATTCACAATATATATCTTTACTTAATAGGTGCAAAAATACAAATGTTAAAACATTTTTAAAACAATCAAGATGTTAAAAACATTGGAGTCATATGATGTTTAAAATCCGAACGCTTTCGACTGAACCATCAGTCGTCATCAAGGAAATCACTGCTGAGTGAAAGGCAACTGCTGGTTAAATACCAAAGCGCGAAACCAAGGAACCACAAACAGGAGAGTGGGAAGGAAGGAAATAGAGGAGTAGCTAACCTGAAAGTGAGAGGGGTGGAAGGGTGGGACAGGGAGGAGGGAATAGTTAATCAAAACCAAATTCACTAGTTACACCTAGTATTTTAAACCAAATTCTTGGTATATTATAGGATAGAACATCATTACAGGTACACTTGCTTCTTGCCAAAATTTCCATCGGCTCTTTGATTATACAAATATTATAATGTGATGAATGTGCAATGATTTTGACTTCTTTAAATAGGATATCAATATCTTCAACATGACTTAATAGGGATAGAGCTGTGGATAGTTTACCCTTTTTTATATCTGTCATATGCTCTTTAATCCTTTCAAATAATTTGCGAGTGGTCATTCCTACATAAGTATACGTATTTGAACTGCTATTAACTTTAAAAGGGATGATATAAACTCCAGATTTATCATAATTATCTATAGGATCAATATTTCTGTGTACCAGATACTCTAACTTTGTAGGTGGTTTAGCGATATGAATTACATTATATTTCTTCAAAGCATATTTAATTTCAAAGTGTTTAGGACCGACGTACACTATTGAAAAAAGCATTTGTGCCTCTACTTAAAGCTATATTGCACCTATCTGAACATGTTATCAACTGTACTGCAGATCTAGTTAAGATACTAAAAGATTATAAATTAGAAGATAGAAGCATACTAGTAAGTTTTGATATAAAATCTTTATATCCTTCCATTAACGTTCACGAGGTTAAAATTGTCATTGAAGATTTCATTTCAAATAACCCATTATATAACGACGATATTAAAAATACGCTTATTTCAAGCTTAAATTTAATTACAAACAATAATGTCTTCTTTTTTAATGGAAAGTATTACAAGAAAACAGAAGGTGCCCCAATGGGCGCACCAATCTCCGAACTTAAATTACGACCACTGGAAAAACATATCATTTCTTCCTCTACCCTCAAACCCGCATTATGAGTTAGGTATGTTGATGACATTCTGATAATTTGGAATCACGGAATCTCTGCATTAACTGAGTTTTTGAATCATGCTAACAGTATAGATAACAATATAAAGTTTACTTATGAAATAGAAGAAAATTGTTCGTTACCTTTTTTAGATGTAGAACTGGTTAAAAACATTTCAACAAAATGCATCGATATGGAAGTCTATAGAAAACCTTGCAGGTCAAACAATACAATATCCTATGCCAGTAATGTTCCATTCAACTACAAAACTGCTGCATATCGTTTTTATGTTAAAAGAGCTTTTCAGGTTTGTTCGGATGTTTACCTATGTGATGAATTGATTAAAATTAAAGAGATTGCTTGTGAAAATGGGTTTTCGAATAAATTTATCAACAAATTAATTTATAAATGTAATAATAGGAACAAAATATCTACAAGCGTTAGTAAACATAAAGAAAAACTTACTAAATTTTGCAGTATGGAATATATTCCACATCTTTTTGAGCGGATGAAGTATGCTTTGAAGAAATATAATGTAATTCTTATCGCTAAACCACCGACAAAGTTAGAGTATCTGGTACACAGAAAGATTGATCCTATAGATAATTATGATAAATCTGGAGTTTATATTATCCCTTTTAAAGTTAATAGCAGTTCAAATACGTATACTTATGTAGGAATGACCACTCGCAAATTATTTGAAAGGATTAAAGAGCATATGGCAGATATAAAAAAAGGTAAACTATCCACTGCTCTATCCCGGTTAAGCCAAGTTGAAGATATTGATATCCTATTTAAAGAAGTCAAAATCATTGCACATGCATCACATTATAATATTTGTATAATCAGAGAGTCGTTGGAAATTTTGGCAAGAGGCAAGTGTACCTGTAATGACGTTCTATCCTATAATATACCAAGAATCTGGTTTAAAATACTAGGTGTAACTGGTGAATTTGGTTTTGATTAACTATTCCCTCTTCCCTGTCCAACCCTTCCCCCCTCTCTTTTTCAGGTTAGCTACTCCTCTATTTCCTTCCTTCTCACCCTCCTGTTTGTGGTTCGTTGGTTTCGCCCTTTGGTATTTAACCAGCAGTTGCCTTTCATCCAGCAGTGATTTCCCTGATGTCGACTGATGGTTCAGTCGAAAGCGCTCGTATTTTAAAAATCATATGACTCCAATGTTTTTTTAACATCTTGATTGTTTTAAAAATGTTTTAACATTTGTATTTTAGCACCTATTAAGTAAAGATATATATTTTGAATTTGAATTCATATTTCTCATTGAACATGTTTACTTGCAAATTGGCACCATTCGAAAAACCAATATAATGGGTTGTGAAAACTGGTTAATAAGCTATAAAATCTACTCGGGAACATTTCTGAAAATCAGTGGCGAAAATCCCTTTTATTTTATAAATGTTTCTTTAGCTTTAGAAAATGTATCTGGCTTTGAAGTTTCTACTGATAAAAAGCATTTTGGGGGAATATGGGTAACTGAGAAAAAGTTATTGTACATTTTTTTTCAGTGTTACATTGTATTTTTCTGGATGAAGAAATATTTTACGCTATATATGTTACACTATATACTGATACTATATATATACATATATAGTATACATATATAGTAATTTCTTTACAGTATATAGTACTAAATAAATAACTGAAATTTAGCCCCTTAACTGGGAAACTAATTATGTTACTAAAAGGTTTTGCGCCAGAATTTAAGAGCAAATTATTCTGAAATTAAATAAATAAGTACTGCTCTTAACCTGCATTAAAAAGGAAGATTTTTTACGACAATTGTGTTACAATATCGGCAGTTGAGAATTTAAATTAAGTGGGGAATATACTTTCCATCTTCTCTGAAAGGATTAACTATTAGTTAGCAAGAAATATTTCTGAAAGATTTTTTAAAATTTGTTATTTAAAAATTATCTAAGCTATATCCAGTAAATCATTTCATGAATAAAAATGATAAAAACAAATAGTGTTTTTACTTTCCTTTTAGTTTATTTCAAATAAAAAACATTTACTTCATATTTTTATCTTTCATGAAATGCAAACATTCGCTTGAAAATCATCACAACAAAGCATAAAAATCAATTGTGAAAATCTGTACATTTCGTCAGAATATAACAAAAATGATGGTACTTTGACGCAGGATGCAAAATCAGATTTGATATTTTGCCAATATTGTTTAAGAGCATTTCCATAAGAATTCACATTTGAGATTTCGTATTGTATGCTATTTCTCTGTGCGTTAGCGAAAACGAACGAGTTTTTTCCATTTAATAATTCTGCATTATATTTACTTTATGTAGAAAATAGTAGTAATAAGACTTCCTTCTTCTCTAGGGGGACGGTGGACATTTAAAAAAAATACTTTTATTTTTCATAACAGAGATTTGAAATTTTGTACAAATATATATTTCACCATAAGTATATACGAGGGTGAGTCGGAAAATAAGTTTCCCTTGGCAACTGCGAACATGAGTGTGTGTGCAAGACAAAAAATGTAATGAAATATTAAAGATAAGACGTAACTTTATTTTTCTACATAAGTGCCAAAAGGGTGGAGACATTTGTCATGCCCCTTTATAAGCTTCAAAAAGCACTCCTTGAAAAAATCAGCGCTCTGCATCATTCTGTTCCCAGTAGATATGGAGAGAAAGTGCGTTGTGAAGTCGTGGTCAAAGGAGGAAGTGAGAGCGGTTGTCCGCTGTGAATGGGCACGTGGAGTATCGGGAGCAGAAATCCATAACCGCCACGTGGGAGTCTATGGGCCACATGTGATGTCGAAACAAATGGTGCGGAGATAGTGCCGCCAATTCATAACGGGCGTCAACAAGTGTTGGACAGACCGAGACCTGGACGGACTTGCACGGCCTCTACAGACGAAAGCAATGCTTGACTACTTCTTTGTAGGCAATGCTGAAGTCACACAAGCAGTTCAACACTTCTTTTGTATGCAGAGCCCTGATTTTTTCCTGGAGGGCTTTATGAAGCTTATAAAGGGTATGGCAAATGTCTGAACTTACTTGGCACTTAAGTAGAAAAATAAAGTTACGTCTTATCTTTAATGTTTCATTACATTTTTTGTCTTTCATACACACCTCTGTCCACAGTTGCCAGGGGAAACTTATTTTCCGACTCACCCTCGTAGAACACATTAAAAGAAATTTCCTATCTTATTATAATTTTGAGATGTTTTTAAAAATTTAATAATTTAAAAACAAACTTTAAAATGCACCTTGCGTCTTAATTTCTTAGATATTTCCTCTATTTTGAATTTTAATTACGTAAAACTCTATTATAAACAAAACTGTGTATCGATTTTTAAATCCCTTAAATAGTTAACTTTTTAGAGATATTTATCTGAATTCCGTATCAATTTTTATCAAAATTCTGTCTTATAATAAGTTAAAATCAAATTTAATTGTCTTAATGAAGTTGAATTTTAAAATGGATGCACAGTTTCTTTTTAAGGAATATCAGGAATCTTCCTTATCAGTTTCATGAATTTTGATCAAAAATTAAGTAGCAAGGAGCATTTCAAACATTAAAAAAGCTCAAACATCAGTATTGAGAAAAACAGATTTTAAGTAATATTAAAATGCCAAAAAATTGTTTGCGAACAAAATTAAAAAACTTGTAACTTGCGTAAAATAATCGCATCTCCTTGCAGTTTTCCACGAATGACGTATTACAAATTGGAGAATAATATATCCTTCTATATATAAATAAAAGTTTTGATTTGGAAATGGACCAATGAAAATCTGCGTAGATATTCCCGGCAGATCGGCATCCAATTTGAATGCTTAAGCATGGCCTTTCATCGTTAATATTAAAAAAACTGTTGCATACAAAAATATGAAAATCGGTAATAATATAGAGAAATGTTTGATAAACACGCTGATGCAGGCAGTTTTCAAATCGAAGAATTATTTTAAGCGATATTTAATGCCAAATTTGGACAAAATCGTTCCATTAAAAAAGTTTTATAGGAGCAAAAACTGTACATAGGAATTTAATCATTTTAGATCATTTTATGCGTCTGAATTTACGGGGTGCAGATTGCATTTAGTGTTTTAATTTCACTCATTTTTTGAGCTTTTATTTCTATTTAAATTCAAATTTTCAGCGTTTCGAGAGATTTTTTTTAGATATTTTAGAAAATTTTATTAATTTAAACTGTTGCCAACTGTATAAACAGCGCAAACAATGTTTGCTTCAAATTAAAAATTTATTTTACACGTGACTATTATAAACAGAAAATATAAAAAGCAGGAACTCATTGAAAATTACGTCATAAAAACTATATTTACGCATAAATTTGAAATGAGAAAGAATATTGTAAAATAATAAATTCATTAACATGCGTTAGAAGTCTTAAATAGGATAATTTACGTCACATTTACTTCACATTACACTTATTACGTAAAATGAACAAAAAATAATATTGCAAAACATTTTAAATTTAAAAATTGCGCGAGACATTTATTTGATATTTTAAGATGATCACAATATTTCATTTCTAACAAAAGTGTTTTTACGTGAATATTAAAAAGAAAAAGAAATGGTTGGTGAAAATTACGTCAGATTATAATTGTCAGATTCAAATTATAATTCAATCTTCCGAAATCTTTTTAAAGCCGATCAAATTAGCGTGCTGTTAGAGTCTGCGGTGTCTGAACGGGGATTGACGAGCGTAATTCGTAGGGGGCAGAGCGCCCTAGTCACACAAAAAGAAATGTTGATTTTGGGGTCAATTTTTGGTGAAATAAATGCTTACGGTCCCCTTAAATCGCGAAAAGTTTTGATTTTAAAACTGAATTTATATTTTAGGGATAGACGTACTCAGAATAAGAGAATCTAGACTGAAAATTAAATGTTTATCACAGGGTTCGTAAATATCATGATATTTTCGAAAATATCGAAAATATCCGATATTTTGATATATATCCGATATTTTCGATATATATCCGATATTTTCGAAATTGTCAGATTAATGCTGATTATAAATGTTTTTAGACTTAATATAACTTGGAATCTAAAACATATTACACAAAACAATTCATATTACATAAAACATATTACGGAATGAAAACATAATACAGTAGACTCCCTCAAATACGCAATCCTAAAATCCACAAACGCCTAAAATCCGCACATCATAATTGATGTAAACAATAAAACTTTTAGTTCAGATGTAAGCGCAAAATTACAGAATTTTTCAGTTTTATATTATTTTGTATGTATTTTAATATGTAGTTCTTGGTAATATGACTGAACTTGTGCTTTTCCATGAAGGAAGTATAAATTTTTTTCTTTAAAAAAAAATCAAGATATTGTTGATATATAGCTAGTAATCACAATCTTTTTACCAAATTACGTATTAATCAAACTTTTTTGGTTAAGACTGGCTAAACCTGAAATAAAACTTCCTTACTTTATAATTTTGATGTGAATTAATAAGTTACCTTTAAGAGGAAAGTTTCATTGAATAATTCAAGAAAAGCGTATCTTATCTTTATTATGCATATTTAATTATACATTAAGAATTATTTATTTGACCTTTACTTTTAATAATTTAATCATTTTTAAAATTATCTTACTTTTTATTATTTTAGTTTATTACTTTACTTATTATATTTAACTATATTGCAAGCATTCATTATAATTTTGATTGAATTATTACATTCAAATTACTGTTTTAAAAATGTAAACAAATCAATGACCAGAAATCTGCAAAATTCTAAAATCTGCACAACCTCTGGTCCCAAGCTGTGCGGATTTGAGAGAGTCTACTGTAAAACAATATTCAAAACGACATTTTTTTCTTACAAAATTGATGATCAAATAATTGTCTGAGCGAAGCGAAGGCTAATACTCAGCGAAATATTACTGTCCGGACACATTACTACTACGATGGATATTAACGCCATGTCCTACTAAAAAAAAGCCTAATAAAAACCTTTCGTCAAGCATAACTCAAAAAATATTTGTCGGATTTCGTTTCTGATTGCACCAGAAGGTACCTATGAGGGTCGCCTACTGAATGCACCTACTGTGAAAAATAAGTTCCAAACCGTTTAAAAATTATACAGAAAAAACTGATAAAAAAGCACAAATTATCTGCATACGTCATAGAAATTTGGTGTGCGTCACTTTCACCGGTTGATGTTTTCGTAGACAACTGGTTTGAACACATGGAGCAAATAAAAAAAAATACGCACGCATTAATATTGAATAGATCAGTTTCAACCACGTGATCACAAACCTTGCAACAACCCGTGGCAACCAGTTTTGGTGGGCAAACAAATAATAATACAGTACTCCGTACCACGGTGACCGTTTTTAGCCTGTTGTATAAAATCTGGCCTGTTCTATGACATACAATTGTGGATGATTAAAACAAAAGACATGAGTGTTTATTGCTCCGGCAGGTTATCTTTCTCTGGATGTCTGTCTGTCTATCATACAGCATGCAGTTTTCTTGTAAAGGATGATATTATTATGCAGTAAAACCTCCATAACGGACACACCCGATTAGTGGACACCTCTATTTAGTGGGCATTTTTTCGATTACCAACCCTTAAATAACTGTACATTTTTTACTCTCAGTAGCGGACACCTCCAAATAGAGGACAAATTCTGCCCTCCCGAGGTGTTCGCTATTCAGAGGTTTTACTGATAAAACCTCCATAGCGGCCACACCCGATTAGCGGATACCTCTATTTAGCGGACTTTTTTTTATTACCAACACTTAAATAACTGTACATGTTTTACTCTCAGTAGCGGTCACCTCTAAATAGAGGACAAATTCTGCATTCTTGGGGTGTTCGCTATTCAGAGGTTTTACTGTATATAATATTGATAGTTATTTTACAGGGCCACACAAAAGAATAAGAATATATGAAACGAATATAAACTAAATTCGGGATTGGTAGATCGCTGATGGTAATGTAATTTTAGGATGTTGTTACAGTCATCCGCAGCATGTTTTTAGAGTTTCGTTCATCTAACGAAACCCTACTTGCCTCACTCCTTTGTCTGTCTGTCTGTCTCTCCGTCTGTCACAGAGCCCGTTCTCAGAAACTATATATGTCGGAAACTCGAAAATTTGCATACTTATAGCTGAACACCACACATCAAACGGCAAATAATAAAATTTTGAAAAAGTCTAATATTTAACCCTCTGGGCTCTAACTTGTGTATTTTAAGCAATTTTTCTAACTCAGCCCCTAATTTAATTAAGTTGGAGACATGAAATTTTGCATACTTATAGCTGAACATCTCACATCAAACGACAAATAATAAAATTTTGAAAAAGGTTTAATATTTAACCCTCTGGGCTCTAACTTGTGTATTTAAAGCAATTTTTCTAACTCAGCCCCTAATTAAGTTGGAGACATGAAAGTTTGCATACTTATAGCTGAACACTTGCGATAACAAGATAAATCATAAAATTTTGAAAAAGTCATATTTAACCCTCCGGTCTCTAACTTCTGTATTTTAAGCAATTTTTCTAACTCAGCCCCTAATTAAGTTGGAGACATGACATTTTGCATACTTATAGCTGAACACCTCACATCAAACGATAAATAATAAAATTTTGAAAAAGTCTAATATTTAACCCTCTGGGCTCTAACTTATGTAATTTAAACAATTTTTCCAACTCAGCCCCTAATTAAGTTGGAGACATGAAATTTTGCATACTTATAGCTAAAATCCTCCCATCAAACGACAAATAATAAAATTTTGAAAAAGGTCTAATATTTAACCCTCTGGGGTGTAACTTGTGTATTTTAAGCAATTTTTCTAACTCAGCCACTAATTAAGTTGGAGACATGAAAGTTTGCATACTTATAGCTGAACACTTGCGATAACACGATAAATCATAAAATTTTGAAAAAGTCATATTTAACCCTCTGGGCTCTAACTTGTGTATTTTAAGCAATTTTTCTAACTCAGCCCCTAATTAAGTTGGAGACATGAAATTTTGCATACTTATAGCTGAACACCTCACATCAAACGGCAAATAATAAAATTTTGAGAAAGTCTAATACTTAACCCTGTGGGATCTAACTTGTGTATTTTAAGCAATTTCTCTAACTCAGCCACTAATTAAGTTGGAGACATGAAAGTTTGCATACTTATAGCTGAACACTTGCGATAACACGATAAATCATAAAATTTTGAAAAAGTCATATTTAACCCTCTGGGCTCTAACTTGTGTATTTTAAGCAATTTTTCTAACTCAGCCCCTAATTAAGTTGGAGACATGAAAATTTGCATACTTATAGCTGAACACCTCACATCAAACGACAAATAATAAAATTTTGAAAAAAATCTAATATTTAACCTCTAATATTTTGTCTCGCGCAATTTTTAAATTTAAACTGTTTTGCAATACTATTTTTTGTTCATTTTGCATAATAAGTGTAATGTGACGCAATTTCTTCTATTTCAGACTCCTAACGCATGTTAATGAATTTATTTTACAATATCCTTTCTCTTTCAAAATTCACATGTAAATATAGTTTTAATGGCGTAATTTCCAATAAGTGCCTGCTTTTTATACCTAATTATTTAATTCTATTTTGAAGGGTTTTTTCTGTTTATAATAGTGTGTAAATTTTTTTTTATTTGTTTGCGCTGTTTATACAGTTGGCAACAGTTTAAATTAATACCATTTTCTAAAATATGTAAAAAATATCAGTCAAGATGCTGAATATTTGAATTTAAAATAGAAATAATACCTCAAAAAATGAGTCAAATTAAAAAAATTAATGAAATCTGCACACCGGGATTTTCTATTGAATAAAATGATTAAATTCACATGTATAGCTTTTGCTCCTATAAAATTTTTTTTAATGGAACGATTTTGTCGAACTTTAGCATTAAATATCTCTTAAAATAATTCTTCGATTTGAAAACTGTATGCATTAGCGTGTTGATCAAACATTTCGCTATAATACCACCGATTTTCATATTTTTATATGCAATAGTTTTCTTAATATTAACGAAGAAAGACCTCCGGTCACAAAAAATTCAAAACCGGCGGCGGCGGCGGCGGCGGCGGCGGTGACAGCGTTAGTTACTTTTTTTAGAATAGAGAGATATATAAAAATGAAAACTTGTCTATCTGTCTGTTTGTAATTCTATAAAAATCCACAATTTGGAAGCCAAAATTGTGAAAAGATACGTACATGTGTCTTAAAACATGGCCGAGGCAACTAAAGTAATCCGAAATCGAAATAATTTATAGTTAATTTTTAATTAATAAAAAACCACCAATTTAACAGCAATTTCTTATCAAATTTAAACATTTTTCGTTATAGCAGTTGCCAACAATTAAAAAACACAATAAAATTATTACTACAGCAATTAATTTTCTACTGCAAGATTTCCACGTGAAAAATGAAAATGAAATAAATAGTTTGACGAATTTTTAAAAAAGGTGAATATTACGTCATAACTTTTCTATTGCAAGATATTCACGTGAAATATGAAAATGAAATAAATGGTTTGACGAATTTAAATGAAAGTGAATATAACTTCATAACTTTTCTATTTCAAGGTTTCCACGTGAAAGAGGAAAATATTACGTCATATTGAAAATATAAAGGACGTGATGGATATAGTATAGCGTCATATGAGTGTGAAAATGTATTGCAGCATGACAAAAATCCGATTAGGGAAATATTGGCCTATTTTAACATTATTGCTCCAATCATAATTTGAAATAAGTTCATTTATAGCTGTATTCTTTTGCGTCTGTTATATACATTTATACATTTTTATATAGCGTTTTCATAGGATTCATTCATACAACATTTCGACTGCTTTTTTTAATGTTTGTTTTGTGTTGTATGTTAAATTTTAAAATTGATTTTTCAGAACAAACATCCTTCAAATTCTGGGCAACGCCGGCACTTTAGTTTGTAACAGATAAATGGCTTTTGTATATGTACATGTAATGCTATTATTATAAAGCGTTATAATATTATAAAGTATATAATATTATTAATGCTTGTACGTTTGTGAGGTGTTATCTCTGAAACTACATAGTCAACTTAAAAAAATGTTGGTGGCCCTCTCTGCTCCGAAAAAAAGACTATTTTATGTCAGTGCAAGAACCTACATCGCTGCAGGAGCAAAAAAGTTCTAAAATTGCGATTTCTGTGATATTGATTGGGTTAGAAACTTTAAATTTGGTGCGGTAGTTACTTTTAAGATGTAAATACTCGTAATGAACGCTCTCTAAAAGGTTCAATTTGACGGATAAGCGTAAAAATTTATAGAAAGGTTCTAAACTACGATTTATTTGGAATACTGAAATTTTTGGGATACTGTTGGGGTTAAAAACTAGAACTTTGGAATGGTAGTAATTAATAAGATGTAAATGCCCGTTGTAGAACGAATTCTAAAAAATAGAAAGACTAAACAAAGCGGAAAAAGATCTAAAGATGATCTAAGTAACGAAGTACATGGAATTGATAGGAATATAAACATGAAAATTGACATGGCTGTATTTATCATGACGTAAATTCTCGCAATAGAACAATTTCTAAAAATGTCGCTATATAAAACAGTGCAAAAACAAGAAACTTTCAAAAATTTTCTATTTCTGTGTTACTGCTGATCCCAAAATCTTGAAATTTTGCCTCGGGTTAGTTTTAAAATATACAATTGTCTCTATGAATGGTTTCTAAAAAATTTTAAATTTAAAAAGAAGAAATTAACGAAAAGCGATCTCAATTACCATTAATTTGGAATTATTAGGTACAGCAACTTTAAATATTTCATAATGCTGCATTTCCTCCGCAAAACATGCGATTTAAATGCAACAAAACGGATAGATACCCACCTAGCATTAAATAAATTGTGTAAATATTGAATAAAGACCTGTATGAAACAGTGAGTAGGTTGCCCGAAAGTACTTGTTAAAGTGTTCCTTCTCTAGGCTTTTCTCTCTCCCGCCAAGGCCACTAACAGAGGGAAGTGCCGTTTTAAATGTGATATGAATTTTATATCCGATTCATTTTTCTAGACATTTTATCATAAGGTCATATTCTCAATTATCATTAGTAGCTTTTTTATATGTTAACTTATTCTGGTGAAATTTTATAATCGGGTTCATATTGGCGTATGTTAGCTTGTATAATTTCCTGAATAAATATGTATGGATTTGTAAATTAGTTCAAATGACACTTTGACAGCTCAAAAGTTATGCAGACGATATATTCAGATCTTGTGTCATACTTTATGTTGTAATCATTGCCGATTTCTTTTATTTAATACATGCTAAATACAGCTCAACTTATGCAGAATATGTTTGAAAACAAAACAATACAGCGTATGTAGTGGCCAGCATACACTCATCATTTAAATCCGATCGAGCATATCTAAAACACACTCTAACGAAGCATTGCAGGCCACTGTTGATGTATTCGGTACTTTGATACTATATTAGATTTTGAGGAGAGAATTCCTTAAATGTTATCGACAACCTTATTGCATCCGTCGAAAACAGATATTGTACAATATTAACTATTCCGGGGGAGCACACACCATATAAAGTATAGTCCATTCTTTTTAAACATCATACATTTGTCATTTAAAGTTACTAAAATTCGTGCGGAGTGTCTGATTATGCTCTTGACATCATTTAATACAGTTAAAATTCCGATATAAGTAATTTAGTGTTTCATTTTCTATTTTACTTTTAATATATTGCGTACTTTCAATTTTATATCCATGCATGGCTGTCTTGAATGGTTTGATTTCCCCTTTTTTTAAACACTGTATACGAATTTATATATAAGATTTTGTAATTCTACGATTCGTTTATTTTCATCATTTCAGTTTATCGCAGTATATGGACAATTAAATATAACATCTCATTTTCTTTGCTTCCACATGTTATTATTAAATCTATGTTCTCAGTAATATCGCTCAGACTAATCCCTCTGAGGGAAGTCCTAGTATAAAACACAATTTTCTGTACAGTTCAAAAGTTGCTTTTCACTAACACAGTTTCAAGTTTATAAAAAAAAGTATATTTTTTAAACAACAAATTTTGAATTACAAAATAAAGCTTATTTTTTCCTATTGAAGAATTTGAACACGAATTCAAGTTTGTCTGCTTTTTCATTCCCTAACAGTACCTTATCACCTTTTTAATCTGATATTCTTGTATTGAATAGGTATTTCATTTTGTTAAAGCATTCAACAGATTTTAGGGGGCTATATGAGAGCATTAATGCTATTTAAAAGGAAGATACAATGTAAAAGCTCGCTGCTACTGAAATGAGAATTTATAATGGGATGATCAATATTAGAAAATAGCCGTCATTATTTGTATTTCGCAATAAAATATTTCATTTTAAGTCCTAAAATTCCCACCCTTAGTTCCAAATTAGATGCTTAGAATTGTTCGTTAAAACATGAGTTTTTTCTATCCTAAGATAAGTTTTAATTGCAATAAGTTTTTACATTTTTATGAGTGAAGATTTTTAGTGGAAAACTAAAAATTCATAACAGAATAAAATGACTTAAGTTCAAAGCCTCAACGGTTGTCTGACGGCTTCAGGGCCCCAAACTCAACCCTTCCCGCTTTTCAGTGCATTAAGCTTATTGAATTTTGCTTTTAAATTTGTCCGGTGATGTCTTTTTAATTTTTTTGCTCAGTTTAGGCTAAATTAAACCAAAACTAGCTAAGATTCTTTCTAATATAGATGTTGAAGGAAAGTTGTAAACAACTGATTAGTTAAATTATCTTTCGTGGGCTGTTCAAAGTTAATATTATCAAATCAAATTATTGGTTCAACATTTAAGTATTCAGTTTCAAACATAAAGTTAGAAAATTGTGATTTTTTTGCTAAAATCCAACCTTCAATTAACTCCTTTATCCCACTATAGCAGGTGCAGCCTAAAAATAGAATCAATATCAGGTATTGTTCAAAGACAGATTTCTTATGATAGGAATGGATAAGTTGCAGGTACAGTAAAAAAATAGCTTTTGGAGGGCAGAGAGTATTTTGTGAGCTTTTTTTAGTTATTTATTTACAGATGGGCTAATTTTCAATAACAGTTGAAGAGTTCATTTACACTTCTTTTGGCTGAAAATATTTTGAAATTAACTATCACATATAAGAAAATTTCGAAAATATCAAAAACGTGATACTTTGAAAATAAACATCAAATGTATGAAAATATCGAAAATATCAAAAACCTTGATATTTTGAAAATAAATATCGGATATATATCATGATATATATCAAGATATATATCCATTGATATATATCAACGAACCCTGGTTTATCATCAAACTATTTACATCATTCCGATTGATTTACTCGCACTATTGGTACGGTCGATATTTTCACTTTAATGTACAAAATGACAAATACTTCTTAAAATAGGAAACTACGTGGTGATTCAAACTGAATAGGGCAAATAGAAATCCTACCCGTAACTGCTGTAATGGGATTATTTTTTAAATAGAAATATATCGTCAAAATACAGGGTGTTTCATAAAATATGGGCAAAACTTTAAGAGGTGATAGTTCACTTCCAAGCTTTCATCAAAGAATGCATGGTCGGAAATAAAAATCAAATGCGCTAGAGCACACCAAAGGTGATGTTATACGATAAGATTACCAGCTTGGTCTCCATTTTTATGCAGAAAATCCGAATTCGTGCCAAAAATTAAAAATATTTTTTCCTTTATTTAATGACAGAAAATTTGTGATTACATTGCAGTACAGATTCTTTTTTTAAATTTTCTGATATGAATGTGAAATTGCAAGATAAAAATGGAGACCAAACTTGCAACCTTGTTATACCAGGGAAAGACACAAAAATAACGATTAAGTGGCAAAAGCAAGTTTTGAAACCGCTTTCCATACAATCGTTGAGCCTCTGAGCCATTTTCATGTGTAGTCGGAAATAAAACGCAAATGTTCTGGCACATTTGGAAACTTGGTCAATGCAAACATAAAAGCTCCATTCCTGTTGCAAGTTATCGGGAGAAGAACAACACTAATAGCATGCAAATGTGATATGGGGAAGAAGAAGAACGCGTATGAAAATTTTTGCCTCGATTAATACATAACAGCCGCTGATCCGATTGTGCAACCGTCAATCGCGGTAGGGACGTGTAGAAAGATTCTGCGCTTCACTAATAGGAAAAAGGTTGATTTGCATTTTATCTACAAAGGAAAATGTCTCAGAGTCTCAAAGTTTGTACATTGAGTGGTTTTCCACCTTGTTTTTGCCACTTAATCGTTCTTTCTGTGTTTTTGCCTTGTATAACAGAGTTGCCAGTTTGGTCTCAATTTTTTTTTTCGAAATTTCAAATTCATACCGGAAAATTAAAAAAAAAGAATCCGTACTATATGTAATCACAAAATTTCTGTCTATAAATAAAGCAAAAAATACTATTTTTAATTTCTGACACGAATTTCGATTTTCTGAATATAATGGAGGTATAACAACAACAGCACCTTTGCGTTTTATTTCCGACCATGCATTCTTTGAAGAAAGCTGTTTGTTTTGATGAGTACTATCACCTCTTAAAGTTCTGCCCATCTTTTATGAAACACCCTGTATAACTATACAATTGCCTTAATATATCGATGTGACCCTCTCCAGTGACACGGCAAACGTTTATTCGGAACTCTGTACTGTAATATCTTGTATAAAATTATTTGTTTAAAAATGACTTAATAGCAGTCATATACAAGTAATAATTGCTCCTCAAATAAGTTGCTCTTGACAAAATGAACTCCATATGGATGCCATAAAGCTTTCTCATGAGACCATCTGTTTTTTCACTTAATGAATTTTTGAGAGTAACTGTCTCGTAACTTTAAAACTTTCAACCTATAAGAGCCCATAATCCCGAGACACTTGAAGAGTTTGATGAGTACATAAATTTCCAGCAATAGATATACAGGGTGCTAGAGGCCATCTGGGAATAATTCGTTTCGAAAGAGAAGCAGGAGGACACGACCCGTAGGCTCAGCCCTAAGCGAGTAACTCTTGATGAACACGTTGGGTGCAACAGTGAATGACAATGAAGCTGAAAATTTTACAATGTTTTAAGTAATTTTTAAGTAATTTTTCTCGTAACTTTAAAACTTTCAACATATAAGAGCACATAATACCTAGACACATACAACATCACTGCAGACTTTGATGAGTACTAGAATTTCCAGCAATACATGGATATACATGGTGCAAGAAACCGTCTGGGAATAATTCGTTTCGACAGAGAAGCAGGAGGACACATCCCGTAGGCTCAGCCCTAAGGGAGTAACTCTTGATGAACACGCTGGGTGCCACGGTGAATGACAATGAAGCTGAAAAATTTACAATGTTTTAAGTAATTTTTAAGAATGTGTAATCCTATAATAAATAAAAGTTAAGTAAATTTTAAATAGATTTTCAGTAATTACTTAAAACAATATATATATATATATTTAGTTTTATATAATATTTTAGACTGTCAGTCATCGGTGAATAACGCGTTCTAAACGGAAAGTTCAGTTTCAGTCACCGATGACTGACGTGGCGCTTAACGTGTTAAGGCGATCGTTGACCTTTATTTGACAAAAATCGAGATTTATTTTTGTATGTGTTATTATTCTCCATATTGTACTTCGTCATTTGTAGAAAACTGCATGCAGTTGCGATTATTTAACGCAAAGATGAAAGTGTTATAATTTTGTACGCAATTTTTCGGCCTTTTAATATAAGTTAAATCTGTTTTTTGGGGAATTTTTTTCGATACTGATGTTTCAGCTTTTTTAAAAATTTGATATGGGGTCTTCCACAAATGATGTCACGCTTGGATGGGGGGGGGGAGGGGGGTTCGTGAAATTGTGGCAGTTTGTGACAAGGGGGTGGGAGGGGGTAAGAAGAAATGTGACATCACACATTTTGGTTAAAATAAAAGCATTAAAAATCAGCATATTAAATTTTGAAGTTATTTTGAAATTAAAGTAATTTGTGTTTATAAAGTAGATTTAAAGCCAAATGTATTAAATTCCATTTCAAATTCCAAAATACGACTGTTTTCAACTGCTCTTTCGTATTAATATTTTATAAATATTGTATATTAATTATGTTTTTGTTATAAACCTTAATCTTATTTCATACAAAATAAGTACCTGAATCATTTTTATTGTTATGCTCACAAATGTCGTTAAAACACATAGTTAAAATTTAAAAATAAAGTTTGAAATATGATCTATAACGTAGTGCTTTATTGCTAAACTGCAAGTATATGTTTATGTAATATACCGTGACAGGTGACAATGGGGGGGGGGGGGGGGAGGGGTATGGCGAAGTGTGACACTTTGTGACAAAGGGGGGGGAGGGGGGTCAAAAATATTGAAAAAGGTGTGACATCATTTATGGACCGCCCCTATGCTCCTTGCTATTTAATTTTTGATCAAAATTCAAGAAACTGATAAGGAGGAATCCTGATATTTCTTAAAAAGAAACTGTTTATGCATTTTAAAATTCGACTTCATTAAGGCAATTAAATTTGATTTTTAACTTATTGAATCATATGGCAGAATCTTGATGAAAATCGATATGGAATTCAGAAAAATATCTCTAAAAGATTAACTATTTAAGGGATTAAAAAATCGATATACAGATTTCTTTGTAACAGAGTTTTACGTGATTAAAATCCAAAATCTAGGAAATATCTAAAAAATTAAGACGCAAGGAGCATTTTAAAATTTCGTTTTAAAATTTTATTTATTTTTTTAAGATCTTAAATTTATAATAAGATTGGAAATTTATTTTAAGTTGTTCTATATACTTATGGTTAAATGCATATTTGCACAAAATTTCAAATCTGTATTATGAAAATTAAATAAATTTTTTAAACGTCCACCATCCCCTTAAAGTACACTGTTAAAAATTTGCAGCATTCTGGCTGGTCATTTGACCGTTTTTCCCGAAAACGGTTATACAACCGTAATTTAACACTTTTCTGACCATATTATTGGCCATTTCATGGTCAGAATATAGTTAAATTATGGTTATGAAACCGTTTTTTCAAAAAACGGTCGAATGACCTGCCAGAATGCTGCAAAATTTTTAACAGTGTATTGTGACAATGAGTTGTTCTTTAGAAAAAATGGTTCGAAAATGCCCCTGGATAACGACAACCGATGAACATTTTGCGCATGCTAACAGGAAGACTTGCGCAATAAAGTTTTCCGTTACGAAGATGTCGCCATTTTAAATAAAATTGCTTCTAGTGACGGTTTCAACGATAGCAGACAATTCCATGTTGCCAGATAAAACTTGTATGCTGTAATTTCACGCTGTATTTTTATCGTCAAATGAAATTTATTACAGTAATTTAACGTTGCTTGTCTTTTTGTCCCATTCATTTTGAATCACCCTGCATAATATAATCACGAATAAAACGATACTATAACCTCTTTTGAGTTACACACGATTCGAAAAGCATTCTTTATAAAAATAGCAAATAAAGCCTTTGTGCAACAATATTAAAAAGCAGAAAAACCAACGTTTAAAATGCACAAATAGGTAAACGTTGGTTTTTCTGCTTTTTAGCATTCTTTATATTTAGAAACCTCTAAAACCGATAGTTTTTTCAGATTTAAACAAGCATCCATATAAACAATGTTTCTTTTGCAATCACTTATTTTCAGAGACGTTTTCGAACAGATGTTTTAGTGTATTAATCAGTTTTCTCAAAGTGGAATACTAGTTTTTATCTCACAGGCTGTGAAAGCTAATGTGCCCGCCGGTTCTGTATGTACTTAAGTATGTACATATGTACGTAACGCGATAACTCTTGATAGAAATATCCGGTTTGTTTCAATTTTTTTTCTAGGTTCATTCTGATACGGCACTTCCCTGATTAGTTTTAGGGGTTCATTGGTTAAGTATAAAGGGGGAAAGGGAGCTAATCCCCTCTTAACTTAGATAAGTTGTTTTTTCATGCAGAATTATCAGATATTCTTCTAATTTGGTATACCGGTTAATTATGATAAGGCGCTTCCCTGATTAGATTTGAAGGTTCATTGTTTAAGTCTAAAGGGTGGAATACCCCCCTTAATTAAGATAAATGTGTTTTTCTATCCGATTTGCTGAAATTTTGGTTTACCGGTTTATTCTGATAAGGCGCTTCCCTGATTAGATTTGGAAGTTCATTGGTTAAATATAAAGGGAAACGGGGGGGGGGGGGGGCTAATACCCCCATTAATTTAGATAAATGGGTTTTTCTATCCGATTTGCTTCAAAGTTGGTATACCGGTTTATTTCGATAAGGCGCTTCCCTGATGACATTTAGAGGCCCATTGGTTAAGTTTAAAGAGGGGAAAGGGAGAGGGCTAATCCCCTCCCTTAATGTATTGTTCAAGGCGGATTATTCTTTGAAATAAATATATAATTAGTGTGAATAGCCTGTGAGCTCAATGCCATCAGTTAAACTGGGCACTTTTCTTTTTTAATAAAATACTATCAATTCGCAAGTAGGTATATTCATATTCAACAAGCATATTTTACTGACACACATAATAGTATAACAGCTTTAAAATTAATATTTTGTTACTGTTTCATGTAAGAATTCAGTTACGCTTCTAAAAACGTTTAAATGGGAATGGATGGCAACTTAAAAATGATAATCCGTTTCGAGAAACTTATCGAAGCAGTATAAAATCAACTCGAAAACGTTTCCGATATTCAGTGCCAGCAAAATAACATTTTATTTCAATAAATACTTTTTCAAATCTAAAAAATGTATTAATTGCTAAGATTTCTAAACATAAAGAATATTTTTCGGAATTGTTGTTAACTCGGAAGTGGTTATTAGCCCACGATATGCTATTTCCTTCGGCCAGCAATTAAAGAGTCGTCTCTATCAGCCGTAATACAAAGCAGACGTTATACAGTAGACCATGATGTATAGCGAAAACATTTTCGTGAATAAACGGGTTCGTGATTAAGATTATTGTGTTTTTAAAAATAATCGTTGACGGTAATCCAGGTTCGTGGAACCTTGAATATTAAAGATGAAAACGAAAAGAACTCTGCAAATTTGAAGACAGAATGGTTTATTGGCTGTAGACATAAAGAGTGTAAGTGCCAGAGAGGGACCCTTAGCTGTTATCAGTTTGATGTACAGAGATGAAGTGAATAATATCTCAGATATCGTTGTCAATGTGTCGAGCCAAAATCTTGGTACCGTGGATCATTATAACCCCAAAGATATATCACTTAATGGAACTTCGAATTAAAAAATAGCCAAAAGAACCGTTGATTGGCTTTTTAACACATCAAAGTACAAATACGAATGCCAAAGCTGATTAATGGGAAATATGTATTTAGAAGCAGCAACGCAGATGCCGGGCACCGATTTTAATATAAACAGAATATATATTTGCATCCGAAAAGGCAGTTGTATTGATTATCAAACTGAGAATTGACACTGAGTGTATGAATTACTGCTAAAACAGGAACATATGGTCAAAATATATATTTTTTATGTATTCGTTAACCGAAGGAAAGTATGCTCGCACAGTAAATGATTTCAGGATGAGAAAAAGATTTGTTTTTGATTTATTTTATTAACGGCTTTGGGTGAACTTGGGAAATTTTAAATACTGAAAACTAAACCGCAAAAGAGAAGAAGAAATAGATATATTCTTTTAAGAAAGGAGAGGAAGTTTTGATTCAGTTTATAATTATGAAATGAGAAACTAAATTTTAAAATGTGGAATTTAATTTTAAAAAAGGAGATAAATAAGGATATGTGATGATATGCTATTTTCAACATCACAGATGTATCATTGTACTGGATAGTCTCTACTGAATTTTTTTTAACTTCTAAGCATAGCACATTTTAAATTTTTATGCCTTCGTATAGGGGAAAAAAGTACTTTTAAATGCAGTTTGTTTGAAAACTTTGTCGGCGTTTTCCCATAACAACTGAAAAAAGAAATGTAATTAAAATTCGAGCTATTTTGAAAAATTATAAATGAATGATTTCCGATAAAACATGAAGCTATTATAAACTATATTTAATTTTAAGTATCTATATTAATGCTACAAACAAATGAAGGCATATGTATCATTAGAGAACCGATTTTTTCTGTCAATTTTCTTGAATGACGATTTCGCTTTTAGCTGTATTTGTGTATTATTCTGCGATGGTGATCATAAAATGATATCATATCATAATATATCATAAAATGATAATTTAGTTTTCAATTAGATTAATTTTAGGACTATTATAATTGGTAAATAAATCATATAGGCTCTAATTTTCTAATTGGGTGAAAAATGTCCATGCCAGGATTCGAACCAGACATCCCCTTGCAGAAATGCCAATTCTCTGCCAACTGAGCTATCCCGGACGAATTGGGGGGTTTAATTCACCGTCTTCAGCCAAGAGACCGGTTCGAATCCTAGCACGGACATTTTCCGCCCAGCTGGAAAATTACAACTATATGATTTGTTTACCATTTAGAATAATTGTGTTAAAATAAATCTCGTGTAATCACGTAATTTACTGGAGTTCCATTGCTTGTGATTTATTCTGTTGAGCTGATTCATATATCAGATTAAATGTTATGATCAAAAAGATTAGGTGGGTGAATTGGGTGCTCCAGATTCGTCCGGGCTCAGTTGGCAGAGCATTGCCAGCTTCAGCCAAGAGATCCCTGGTTCGAATCCTGGCCTGGACAATTTTTCGACCAGTTGGAAAAATTATATGGTTTTCATTTTTTTTTGTTTTGTTTTGTTTTGTTTTTTAAACTTCCTGAAGAAAATTTAGACAAATAATGTTTGATGCCTTTTTCTAAATATCAGATAGATTACAAGCCATATATACCACAAAGCTTCTCAAAATGTAAGCTGGTATTATAGTTTCAACAATTTTACTAAAATTAATTCGCACATTTAGGATTATATTCTCAACTTCTCCTAACTATTCAATTACTTAAAAAACATAGTTTATTCAAATATTATGTTCCCGTTTTATATTTCAAACTCGCTGATTTCATATTCAAAACTATTCTCTATTTTGCTATCAATACATTTTTACCACTACTAAAATTAAAATATAATATAATAAATATAAACGTAAACAAAAGTTAACACTTCTTGGACCATAAAATTTCTTTACAAATGTTATTAAGATTTTGCGTTTATAAGGAGAAAATGTTTTTTATTACTTTTATATAACTACACATAATCTAAACACAGAAAAATAAATTGCCTTTTTTTGGTACTCTCGAGAGAAGAGTGTTTTGGAAATCTTCCAAAGCAACGGTATGAGAAAACCTTTTACAAAGTTATACTTTTGAAAAAAAAAAAATGAAAACATCTCTTCGTGTTTATTTTTTCGAATAGAAAATACAATTACTTTTACCAAAAGTATGAAAGATGTTTCCGACGAAAGACACATTACAAATATACAAAGATTACTCGGGAAATATGTTCCTCAACGTTATAATTCACGCAACCAATAGATGATATCACTTATCCCAAACAGTCTCGCCTTCAATGTCTAGCGTCTGAAAGATGAAATGTGCCCACCGGCTATTCTAAAAATTGCCAAAATCGATAAATACTGAGCGATGTTGACGGTAAATGTCGATCACAGCGACATCTATTAGCTCAAACATAAACATTCCATAAATATTTTCTGGACGCTATGCATTTAAAATAATAAAATTACGTTTGAACAGCTATATGTTACTGCGATCGGCATTTATCGTTTAGCATAGGTCAACGTTTTAATATACTTATACAATGATTACGTTCGAGATAAAAGATCTCTTTCAGACCGACATTTAAAATTCCGCATCGTTCGACCTACGGCTCAAAATTTAAAGTGTAATATTCGAAAATGTACGATTTTACATGTTTATCCCGATGCTACTAATAAAATAACCGCCACTAGACGGCGCTGTGTTATCTGACATCTGAACACCTAACTGCCCACACTGTTAAAAATATGTAGCTTTAGCTGCATAGTCACTCCGCCGTTTTTATAGATTATTCTGACCAATGAGAATGTACCATAGTATAGTCAAGTTATCGTTTTCTATAAAAGCACTGGAATGACTATGTAGCAAACGCTGCATGTTTTTAACAGTGCAATTTTAATGTGCTTTACATAGCCGGATACAGAAATTAAATTCCCGGTATTTTTCCAGTATAGGAGCCTTGGCAAAATAGAGAAAACAGAATGGTGAAGAAGGATATTTGGAAACATATTTTCTGGCAACATATTTCCATATTTTAAAATGTGTTATTTGCATCTATCATTGCAGAACAAACGAGAAAAACTGCTCATATTCCAGCACATGTGTTGTATACATGCTACTTTATATCTTATTTTTCAGCATTTTTGACTGGCTATAATTCCAGTAATAGATAAAGACCTTGTAGTTAAATCGCTGAAAAATATTTTTAAATATCTGTGTTACATATTCTCGACATTATGCATTTTTTGTATCATAAAGTGAGAAAATTTTGTTGGAAAAAATTTAAATATTTGTTTGTGTGATTTTTGCTTTCAGAATTGTTATATACGTTTCTTGAGTCTTGATCCATGCGGCGTACTTCAATGCATTTAAAAGAGACTTTTATTACCATGTATTTAATTTCATATAAATTTAAATAATATAAATATTGCTCACTAAAAACAGCAAATAGCATTTTTATATGAAAAACAAGAATTATGCATTCAAATAAAGTTTTGAAATTTATTAAAAGCGATGGTTTCGCAATAGCTGCATGCTAGACATTTACAGCCAAAGAAATAACCAAAGATCACTACTTACTGCTGATGCTTTCTTCACCCTTTCAGTGAATTTATTGCATAATTCGATTAAATGTCTACTAACCCGTAACCGCCGTTAGTGGTCTCACAGACCGCTGCATTTTTCCATTTTCATAATTTTTTCAGTTTAACTATAAATACTGGTTAAATTTTGTTTTATTTGGATTCCTTTTACCTTCACTAAAGACTTTTGAATAGCTGAATTTTAAATATAATAATCCTATACATGAAGTTTAGTACAGAAATTGTATTTTGAGAGTTAATGTAGCATTTGATTAATTTTCAGATTAAGCGGTCTGTCAGACCGCTCACCGTAGTTATGCGACCGGTTACGGGTTAAATTTATGTTTTAGTTATATACGTTTATTGATTTATATAAGCCGTAAACAAATGCTGAATTATTATACTGTTTGAAGTGCAAACGGATAAATCTTTCGTAATCGTTCTGCACACGATAAAGATAGATTTAAAAGAAGTTCTTCCCTGTTTATTATTTAAAGAGCCATACAAACTTAGTAAATTGGCATATGAAATAATTGCATTTCAAAGATTTTTTTTTCCTGTTCGGTCCGGTGATATCGCCTTCAATATGAAGTGTCGTTACTCACAGTCATGTTTTTGTTTTAGATTATAGACTTTCAAGAGGTCGATTTTATTGCTGCATAATTAATGCTTTATAATATAAATTAATTATTTTTAGTGTACAAGTATGAATTATGTTACCGAATGTATATCAACTGTTTTACACAAAACTTCAGCAAGATGTTTTCATTTAAATTTAATATATTTTCGGATACATAAAATATCTTTCAATAGTTTATGCGTAATTTTAAAGCATGTTGATAAACGTTTATTAATATAGAATATAAGTTAAAAGAAGGAAAACACTTTTTATGATTATACGTCAAGAATTATTAAAAGCGTAATATTGGGCTATGTGTAATATAAAATGTTATAGGTTTAAAGTTCCACTAGATTAGAGTATTTTGGAAGAAATCCAAAGCGATTTTACAAGAAAAACATTTTAACTTTAGACTTTTGAAAAGAAGAATGATAGCAAACCGTTCTTTTTAATAGAAAATAAAATCATTTTTACCCAGAGGCTCGGAAATGATTATGACATCTGAAATATTACAATCATATTAGTTTATGAAAGTTAGTAAAGTTAGCATTCTGAAAAAAAAATACAGATGCTTGACTACGTCCGTGAACATAAAAAAAACAGTAATTTAATTTAACAGTTTAAAAAATATATATAAATGTGATAACAAATTTATCCAAAGGATTATTATTAATACATGTTTTCTAAAACTGGGCAATTAACCCGGCAGGACGCGCGCCATGAAACGTAACACGAGAACTGGCATGTGGTGTCAGTAAAACCCAAACATATTAAATGGCATAAATATGAAAAAAAAAACTTTATAAATCTGTCTGTTAGTGAAATTCATAATAATTGCCCTCTTTCTCGAGAAACATGATAACTGAAACGTTAAATTATCGTTAATTAAAAAAATTAATAAACAATAAATTAAAAGCACTCACCAACAGCAGACGAATATTTTTGGGCGTGGAGTGTAAAAAACCCCGCGCCCGTCCTGCCAGGTTAATTTGTAAGGAAAACATAAAAAGGATTTCAAAGAATTGTTTTCTTACATTTATGCCTTTGTGGCAACAGTTTATTAATACTTAGCATTAGAGCTCTGCACGACTTGCATGATAACCAGATGTAAACTTGAAAATTCTATTTGAAGTGAATTCGAAACCACACAGAACAGCAACGAAAAAAAATTCGTGCGTAAACAATAGTTTTGTCGAAATTAGATCAACTTACTTCGGTGCAGTCTGTTAAAATTAAATTACTTAACCCAGTACATTATTTTAGTATACTTTCACTTTAAATCCCCTTACTGAAAATATCGCTCATTTTTACGAGCAGTAGATAATGATACATATAATAAAATACTTGAGCTGTCATGTAAAAAAATACCTATGCATACTACTACGTATATTTAAAAATATAAAGTAGAACAGCGTACATTAACACGATACTCAAAATTCGAGACATTTAATCGATTTTGCGAAATTTAAATGCAATTCGGTTCTGTCAGGTAAAATTAGTTTACATAAACCATTGATTTATTTTTGTAAGCATTCATTTTAAATCCCATAAATTCAAGTTAAGCAGTTCGTTACGTTGGTATGATCTCAATATTTAAAATTAGGTTACCTAATCCACTGTATTATTTTAGTAAATTTTAATTTTATATACCATTACTGCCAATATCGCCCAATTTGATGAGCAGTTGATAATCATATAATAAAATATCCGAGGTGTCAGATGTAAACAGCAATGCATAATACGATATATATTCCAAAAATAGAAAGTAGAACTGCGTACATTAACACCAGACTCAAAATTCGAGACATTTAAATATTTTTTGCGAAATTTAAAGACAGTTCAGTTGAATCGGGAGAAATTAGTTTACCTAACCCAGTAATTTATTTTAGTTAAACATTCAATTTAAATCCTATTATTAAACTAGATTAATTTTAACACAATTATTCTAATTGGTAAACAAATCATATTAGATGTAAATTTCCAACTGGGCGAAAAATGTCCGGACCAGGATTCGAACCCGGGACCTCCTGGCTGAAGCCGCCAGTGCTCTGCCATCTGAGCTATCCCGGACGATTCTGGTCGAACTTTTTCACCCAGCTAATCTTGATGATTGCAGCATCTGGTCTGAAGCCTGGTTCAGCTCAACAGAATAAATCTCAGGTAATGGAACTCCAGAAATCGCTGGATACGAAATTACACTAGATAAATTTTAACACAATTATTCTAATTGGTAAACAAATCATATTAGATGTAAATTTCCAACTGGGCGAAAAATGTCCGGACCAGGATTCGAACCCGGGACCTCCTGGCTGAAGCCGCCAGTGCTCTGTCTTCTGAGCTATCCCGGGCGATTCTGGTCGAACTTTTACACCCAGCTAACCTTGATGATTACAGCATCTGGTCTGAAACCTGGTTCAGCTCAACAGAATAAATCTCAGGTAATGGAACTCCAGAAATCGCTGGATACGAAATTGCAATAGATTAATTTTAACACAATTATTCTAATTGGTAAACAAATCATATTAGATATAAATTTCCAACTGGGCAAAAAATGTCCGGACCAGGATTATATATCCGGACCTATTAATTAAACTTAAGCATTTCATTAGGTATGTAGTTCTCAATATTTAAAACTAGGCAAACTAGCCCACTGTATTATTTTAGTAAACATTTATTTTGAATCCTATTATTTAAAGTTAGGCTATAGTTAAAGGTACTTCGTTTCAGCCAAGTAAAACTAGGTTATAACAGTAAACATTCATTTTAAGATCCATTATTGGCAATATCGCCTCTTTTGACGAGAAGTATATAATGAAAAATTAAAATATTTTATGAGTCACGCAAAATAAACTATGCATAATACGACGATTATTTAAAAAATAGTACGTAAAACTGCGTATATTAACATGATACTCAAATTTCCAGTCGCTCGATAAAATTTTTCGAAAGTTAAAGGCAGTCAGGCAAAACCAGATTACCAAACACACTACATTATTTTAGAAAACATTCATTTTAATTCCCGTTATTGGAAATATCGTCCATTTTGACGAGTAGCAGATAATGATTTATTGAAATACTTGATTTGTCATGAAATTAAAAATAAATGCTGTGCATAATGCGACGTACATTTAAAACAGAAAGTAGAACTCCGTACATCAACATCATACTCAAATTTCTAAACGATCATTTTTTGTGAAAATTAAAGGCAAATAAAACTAGTCGTATGTACCAATCCCGAAACTCTCTTCTATCTCATACATGTTAATACTTCAAAATTCGCTATGTCACTGCCAAAATTAAATGTCAATTAATGCTCCTTTTGAGGATTCTAAAGATATGATATTCCGTGCATTAGTTCTTGAGATATGACTATCACTGAAATCGTGTAAATCCAACAAAATGCAGCTTAGCAGCGCCACCTATTAGGTGATTTATACCAGAACCTAATCACTAAAAACTTATGTCAACGTCCGACTGAACCTGAAGTTTGGAGAAAATCCGTGGATTAGTTTTTGAGATAGAGCTAGCTATTGCAAAAATCGTGCGAAATCCAGCATAGCATCGCCGTCTATTGAGCGATTAACACCAAAACTTAATCAACAACTACTTGTGTCAACGTCTAACTAAATCTGAAGTTAGATGAAAATTCATACATTAATCTTGAAATGGAGCTATTGCGGGAAACGCGAAAAATGGAGCATAGCAGTGCCACCGGTTGGGCGATTTACACCAACACGTAAATCATATTAAGGACCACATGAATTCATATTCCCAACCACATGAATTCATATTAAGGATTAACGGAATCTGAAGTTCGATGAAAATCCATGCAGTAGGTCTTGAGATAGAGCTATTGCGGAAATCGAGTAAATCCTGCAAAATTCAGCACAGTAGCGCCACCTGTTGGGTGATTCACAACAAAACAAACGTTATCAGCGCCAATTCATATCACGGAATAACTGAATCTGAAGTTTGGTGAAAATCCGTGCATTTGTTCTGGGGATAGAGCTATTGCAGAAATCGCGAAAAATGTACCATAGCAGCGCCACCTGTTGGGCGATTTGCACCAAATTATTAGGGACTACCTGAATATAAATTTTTATTAAAATGCGTGCATTAGTTCTTGAGCTAGAGCGCTCATAAAATCTGAGTCACATACATATATACATACAGACATAATCACAGACAGGCATTTTGTAAAAACATGTTTTTCGGGATCTCTGACCCCTAAAACGTGTAGCTCCGTCGAAAACCGGAAGTCAAAAATTTTACGGATACAATACTTTCTTCTTGTAAAGATAGAAGAAAGTAAAAAAAAAAAAAAAAAAAAAAAAAAAAAAAAAAAAAAGCATCAGCCATACATTAAGAAATATTTCCCAACAAAAAACTGTAAAATATAAATAAATTTTACTTTCTCATACGATGAAATGAGATATCTAAATAAGCAATTTGAATTAAATACACTGCTGACTATTTGCTCATTTACAATAATGAAACGGAATTCTTTTGGTTCTCTATGTAAACGAATTAGAAATGCTACACACTTCATTTTCAATGATAAACATCCTGTAGTGAACAACATTAACATATAAAAATTACATATCATTCCGTGTATATTTGCGTGAGTTAAAGCATGGGCACAAGAACAGACAGACAAACAGAATATATAAAACCTTTTCAACTATATAATTAAAAATGTGAGAAAGACGTGAAAATAGACAGACAATCAAACATATCATTTTTAGACAGTAATGAAATTGAAACGGTACCACCAACAGAACGGGACCTTTCAAAACAAAAGAAAAGATGTGAAAATTTGATTATCCGGTCAAATGTTAAGTGTGCGCATGGATTAACAAAATATATATATGCAAAGGAATTTTACCTCTAGAAGTCGGTAACAGATTTGAAGCAAATTCTATTAAATTTGACTAACATAACTAAGGCTCTATAATCTGTTCAAGTGAAAGTAGGCCAGTTTCCTTTTTACACTGGTTGATTGCAATAGAAACCTTCAAAATGCTAAAAAATCTGCAAGAAGTTCGAACCTTAAAAGAAAATTTTGGTGGAATCTCTAATATGATATTTTACATTAACATCTGCAATTATTTTCCGACATAATTATCAATAGTAAAAATATAATAATACATTTACATACAAATCTTGTCAAAAGTACTGCAAAATTATTGCAAAGTAGTAATCTTGTCGTAACATACTATCTGTTTACAACTGTTGCACTATAGTGTAACTGACCTGAAGGGGTCAAACTTATATGTAAGTTCAGCCACTTCAAGTCTATTGATGTATACGCACCGTCAGATGGTACATGCATAGTTTTTATAACCATTAACAAATAAAGGTAATATTTGTACTATTAAATTTGAGTCTTTTTTGGTATTTTATAAGTATAGTATTTAAAAAAAAAGCGGTGTCAACCGAATAAAGTTTGTGTAAATAATGTAGTACCGAAACCGTTAAGAATCATATACTCGAAAGTAGGGGAAGAAGGACAGTTCAACCTCATAAGGCGGATTGCTAATTGAGGAGGAGGGAGTAATCCACCCTGTGGATGAAAGAGGAGGGTGGAATCCACCTGGGGGTGGTAAGGGAGACTTATCCTATAGTAGGAGGGTCTAAATGTTGGAGGGGGGTTAATTTTTGAGGGGGCTTAATTTTTGAGAGGGGCTTAATTTTATTTTTCGAATTGATTTAGTGTTAGAAAGGGAATATCATACTATAACATAATGAATTAGATCTTTTCGAGAGGGAGTTTGAAGGGTCTAAATATTTCGATGGGCTTATTTTTAGGGGGCTTTTTTTTTTTTTTTTTTTTTGAATCGACATAGAGTAGAAATGGAAATATCATACTATAGCATAGGGAGTTAGGTGTTTTCGAGAGGAAGTAAGAAAAGGCTAAATTTTTCGATGGGCTTATTTTTTAGGGGGCCAATTTTTTTTTCCGAATTGATTTAGTGTTAGAATGGAAATATTATACTATAACATAGTGGGTTCGATATTTTCGAAAGGGAGTTTGAAGAGCCTAAATTTTTTAGAGGGGCTTATTTTTTTAGGGGGCTTAATTTTTGAGAGGGCCTTAATTTTTGAGAGGGGCTTAATTTTTTTTTGAATTGATTTAGTGTTAGAATGGAAATATCATACAATAACATAGTGAGTTAGATCTTTTCGAGAAGAAGTACGAAGAGGCTAAATTTTTGATGGGCTTATTTTTTAGGGAGGGGGGGGGCTTATTTTTAGGGGGGCTTAATTTTTTTTTCGAATCGACATAGAATAGAAATGGAAATATCATACTATAACATAGGGAGATAGGTGTTTTCGAAATGGAGTTTGAGGGGCCTAATTTTTTAGGGGGGGCTTATTTTTAGGGGGGCTTAATTTTTAAGGGCGATTATTTTTTTTCTGAATTGTCTTAGAATTTGAATAAAGATAAAAATGTCTTATATTTTCTGAAAAAAATTTTTGATGCTGCCATCTGTATGCGGTAGTGCGAATTTATTATTGAAAATAGTATTTTATTTTTGAAAAGTTTTGAGGAAGGTTTGAACCTGCAAAATAGTCTCTTGGCTCGATGATATGTTGAAGACTTAACTAATCGAGCCAAGAAACTATGCCTATATGTTTAGATTTTAGATGTTTCAAAACAAAAAATTGTATTCCCCCTTCTGTATGTGCAAAGAGAGGTTGGTTTCTTAAGATAACTCATTAATACCTATTTTAAATGCTCACTTTGCGAATTCCTTTAATGTATATGATTTTTATTTTTACTTTAAGTGATTTTATCGATTTTGCATATGAGAGTTTGATTATTTTACCAAGCCGTGGTTTCGAACCTGCGAACTCCGATTCAAATTTCATTTTTTGTAACTGATAAGCTATCCACTATTCAAACCGCGCCCCGATATTTTCTAAGTTACTTTTGAACACTCTATATATTTTTTAAATACCTACCTCTCCCTCTTTTTTATACTATGGAAGTTAATGCAATTTATGTTTAAATAGAAGAAATGATTAATTTTTGATATTTCTTTAGTAAGCAAGTCATTTTTGTAGATCGATTAGAAGGCTACCAAACGATTTGAATTAAACATATTTTTTACCAGTATTAATTCACCTAAGTTTAGAATTGTACTTTTTCTTGTGAACCATATCATATTCATTTAATCGTCTGAAATTTCAAATAGACTTCCTAAACCCCATTATCAACGTTACTCATTATCTTTCACAAACATCTGATAAGTATAATCAGCTTTTTTCAACAGAAGATAGGTAATATGTAAATATTGATTTTTTAAGAGATTATTTCACTTGTTTACAGATTTTAAATGAAAGTTTGAAATATTTGTCAAATTTTCTATTTATCAATTATTATAAATTGTATCAACTCATAGTTTGTTATTGCAATAGATAATTATTTGATGATTCTACACTAGTTCTAATGAATTTTAAAACTACTGCTTCAATTCAAATCATTCCTTTATACAGTTTAATAAATTTAGTATGAATTAAATCATTGGTTTGCCATATATTTCACTGAAATAATAAAATTAATTTGTAAAACTTTAGAATGACGAATCCAAAAACGTAACGTGATGAATCATATACTTTTTAATCATTACATAAATACCTTTGAATTGATTCACTTCCTGTGAACCTTCTACACATACTTTTTCATGTCACATGTTTTTCTGAAATTTTTGCACCAATCATATTACATGATTTGCACCATCGTCATAATTTGCTAACATGCGCCCCCTATGATTATATATAAAATTGAATGAAACGAGACTTTTTCATCAATGTTTGCTATTTTATGAGTGTGTGAAGACGCTTTTATACTTAGGATAATATGGCTAGTTTTCAAGATGGACATTCTACTATGTTAAGCGATGATGTATCACGTTTGAATAATCAATATTTTTCATCAAGATTAGATGATCAAGACATGAGATCAACAGTTCGACCTAAAGTAGAACCCGTTTCAGATAATGAAGGGGAATCCTCCTCATCAGAACTGATGAAACAGAAGCCACCTTTGTTGTGTACTGTTTGCAGCAAAACTTTTTCACGAAAAGGCAATTTAAAACAACATTTGATGATTCATTCAGAAGAAAGACCATTTATTTGTGATATCTGCCAAAAAGCATTCTCTAGAAAGGCTATTTTGAATCGCCATAAACTATCCCATTTAAAGATTCCTTCCCAACATAAATGTGAATCGTGCGGTGAAGTATCAAGAAAGTTTGACTTATTAAAACACACGAAGATCCACAAGTCTACCAAAAAGGATAAATGTATTCAGCGTAGTGAAATATTCAATCCCAACTCCGATTTTTTATATCATTTGAAAACTTCACAGAGAGTTAGATGCAAAATTGATAATTCATCCTCTTTAAAAGATATGTTTTTTGAGAAGGTTAAGCATTTTAAAAGGCAAAATGCGTTAAACATATTTACTAAAACTGTAATCAACTCTAACGAGGAGAATGCTACAGACTTTAACACATTTTTTAATAGTATTCCCTCGGACGTTTTAAACGAATTAAACTATAAGATTCAAGTTAAAACATCGATGAAATGTTATGTAAGTGTTCAAGTTGTTGTATATCGCATAACACAGGAGGGTGACTTAGAGGCTGCCACTCCCTATTTCCTTTCAAAAACTGTACTTGAATGGACGAATCAAAACTTATCTGAGCATGTTGAGGATGCATTTTCAAAAATTATCAAGTCCTATGAGAAGTCTACCAGACGTGGTTTTAATTGGACATTAGATAAAATATTGAATTTAGAACTATCTACTTTTTAAATATAACATGATTTGAAATGTTTATACCTTTTTGAAATATGTGTACTCATGTTTTCACTATTGTAAATATTGAAAATGGCGAATAAATAATGTGTAAATGAAAAAGCTTTTGTCTTTTTATTTTTGTTAGAACAATTTGTAATTTTTGATAACTCATGAAGTCGTAACGACTTTACTTATTTGTTTTTCAATTTCTTATCAAATGAATAATGAGTTAACCATTTTTTATTAATTTTGCATTGAAAGTCTGAAATTATACATTGAGTCAGTTATTTTTCAATATTTCTAATTTATTATAATTATTTTTAAAGTTTAATATATCACTTGTCGTCTGTATAAGCAACTGTTATTGTTTTTTAATAATAATATTATCATTTATTACCATACAATTCTTTAAAAAAGCGTAGAACCATTAACATATCATTCACCACTTTTTTAAAAACTGTTACCTTGTGTTGCCATTGAATTCTTCAAAACAAAAAAGAATAAAACTAAAATCATTATCATTAAATATCATACACCACTTATATAAAAATTGTTACCTTGTGTTGTCATACAATTCTTCAAAAAAGAATAAAACTAAAACCATTAACATTAAATATCATACACTGCATACATAAAAATCGTTACCTTGTGTTGCCATACTATTCTTCAAAAAGGATAAAACCATTGACATAATATATCATTCACCACTTAAATAAACTGTTTATATATATATATATTTTTAGACTTAAACTAAAGTTAATGACATTACTAATTCTTTCAAGTGTTTATCTGTAACCGACACTGATTTTTAACGTATATTAAGGGATGTGCTGTTTCTAAACATTCAGTTTCCAAATGATTTTTGTTCTAACTTCAACTAATGTTACCTTTATTTTTTGAAAATGGGTTCTGTAGTAAATATGTTAAAAAGATCTTCCGACAAAGTGACTTCTTCTTCAAAGTATCAACGTTTAGAAGAACCTAATGATCCCACTTCTGCGAGTGAATTAAATATACCAAGATTGGAAATTCCTAATTTATTAAACACTGACTGTGGGACAATATCACGTGATTTATCCACTACTGATTACTCACCGAATGTGAAATCTGAAATCGATATAAATTTTTTTATCCCTAACTTTGGTGATGATACTACATCTTTCGAGAATTCATGTCAAGAGTCAATTTCTGTCGAGGACTATTTGAATATATTTTTCAAAGACATGAATTTTGAATCCGCTTTAACCTCGAACCCAGCTAGTAACATAATTTCCCAAGACGAATCCTTTCAAGAACCTACTATTGGCCAAGAGGTTTCTGACTCCCAACCAAGCAACCTTTCTAAAGCAAGTGATGAATTACAAAGCGCCACTCCACCTACGAATGTCATTCCACAGTCTAAAACAACCAAATCCAGTCATCCTATTGTATTGTGAGAGAACTCAGTGACTGTATCTTTTTAATTTTAAAGTTGCATAATAGACAATTTCATATTCATATTCGAGAGTTTAAGCGCAGTGGGCTTACTAGTGAAGAAATTCTAACGAAAAATGGAATTATTATTGATGTTAACAGCTGGTTCGAATTTTGCAAGAAAATATTTTCATTTAATTTAGATATAAAAGTTCCTCATTTGTTTCTAATAACATGATATTAGTGTTAAATTTTAATAATTCTATCATGCTAATTAAAAATTTAAAGAATTATTCTCACATTGACTTAAACGAGTATCAATTGGTGAAATTAAAAGAAAAAATACATGATTTGAATAAGGAAATTCTTCAGCATATATATATGTAAACCATATACTAAGCTTAATTAGGCAGAAATGTATCATTGGTCATATATCTACAGAAAATGAACTCATGTTGCAGTCTAAACTTATAACGTGTATTGAGAATAATGTATTGACTATACTAAACCGCATTTTTGAATGTGATGGATGTATTTTTAATCAGAAATCTGAAAGCCCTCATTCCTGTTATATATTAAATAATCGACAAAAATTTGAAAAACTAGGAGAGATGTTATTAACACTTATAGATTTAGATTTTTTATTTCCTCATTTTTAAACGGAGTGGATTGTGTTAGTGAAAACTTTTTATCAAACATTCATGTAGAAACAATTCAAAACGATTTGTTTAAAATAATAAAATAAAATGTATTGCTATCCTTTTTTAATACGTGTGTGTTTATTTTTTCCAAAGTGTATGTTTATTTCGTTATGCTTTTAGAACTTTTAATAGGGTGTTAGACTTAAATTTGCATATGTATAACTACAAGAAATTAACAATTCTTTAACAATTAAAAAAAACCACAAGTTTAAAATATTAAACTAATAATCTTAATACTATAATTTCTACTTTCTAAAATAATAAAAAAAAATACATAAAACTTAATTATATAAAAAAAGTTTTCAATAATAATAATCAATTTACAAAATTTAAAAATTAAAAAAAAAATTAAACTCAATTAAAAAATATTTGAAAAGTTAAAAAAAAAGTTTTAAAATTAAAAAATCTTTATAAAAATAAAAAAATAATTAAAAAAATATTAAAAAGTTTACAAAATTAAAAAAAAATAATAAAAATAAATAAAAATAAATAAAACTCGGAAAAAAATTATGTTATCAAAATTTAAAAAAAAAAAATTAAAAACCTTTATAAATTAAATTTTCAAAAGTGAGTTTACCTATTTGTATATGTATACATGTATGTGACTTTCATTATGTTTTAGTTTAATAATTTGTATCTTCTTTTTATCCTGTAAAAGTGTTAAATTAATATACACGTAATAAAAAATATTTGTAAGTAAAATTAAAAAACAAAAAATAACTTATCAAAATTTAAAAACAATAAATAAATAAATAAAAAATGTATTCAAAATTTTAAAAAAAATTATAAATAAAAAAAAGTTTTCAAAATTAAAAAAAAAACTGTATATAAAAAAAAGATTAAAAAAAAATTATAAGTAAAAAAAAAAGTTTTCAAAAAAAATTGTAACTAAAAAATAATTTATCAAAATATAAAAATAAAAAATAAAACAAAAAGTTTTCAAAATTAAAAAAAAAAGTTTGTGAATAAAAAAAAAAGTTTTCAAAATTAGAAAAAAAGTAATTAAAAAAAAGTTTTCAAAATTACAAAAAAAAAAACTTTGTAATTTAAAAAAAAAGGTATTAAAAAGTTTATAAAATTAAAAAGTTTTTAAAAAAACTTTGAAAAAATTTTCCAAAATTAAGTTATTAAAATTTAAAAAAAAAAAAAAACTTCATAAATTATGTTATCAAAAGTCAGTTTACTCTAATCTGTATATCTAATCTGTATATGTATGTGACTTTCATAATTAAAAAGTTATCAAAAAGTTCAATTAGATGACAAATACAAGTATACAATCATTCATATATCAATCAGTCATAGCAATTAATCAATCAATCATATCAATTTACCAATTAATGATATCAATTAATCAATAAATCAAACATATTAATCAACCAAACAATAATATCAATCATACCAATTAATCAATAAATCAAACCAATCAATTAATCATATTAATCAATCAAACAATAATATCATTCAACCAAACAATAATATCAATTAATCATATTAATCATATCATTCAATCATATTAATCAATCATATCAATCAATAAATCATATTAATCAATCAATCAATCATATTAATCATATCAATCAAGATATCAAATACAAATATTCATACAAATAAATCATATCAATTGCAGTTCGAGTATTACAAGTTAGTATAATAACCTTATAAGAAAGTTTTGAATTAATACAATGATTATCTACCAACATTTTGTAACGGTACTTTTTTTCAAAAGCAATGTATCATTATATTTTCTAGTTTTACAAAATATTTAAAATGCTTTTGAAAGTTAACAAAATTATTTTTCAGTGTTAAAAAATATTACAAGCTGCTAAAACCTACAATTTAACAAGAATGAGTTGATCCATATTTCATTTCTATTTGCATTTGAGAACATGTATACGGATTCCTTCTGTCAATTATGTTCTGTAGTATACACTTAAAAAAATTATACAAAAAACATTAAATTAAAATATTCTTTAGTTATTAAAAAGTTTAAAAAAATTAACAATTTTTTAAATATTATAAGATAACAAAAATTATTTTGTAATTTATTAAAAGTGAATTTACCTATCTCTATATATGCGTTTAATAATATAAATATTTTTTATGTTAACATCCTACCCACATTTTATTTTATAGTCACACACATCGAAACGAAAAAAAAAACAATCTATTATTAACCCTTTCGTGGTCATGCACGCAGATACGCGGTCGCACTTTGGTACTTGAAAGTGGTCATAAACGCATTTAGTCGGTCAGACTTTTATACTTGTAGATGGTCATAAGCGCTTATAGGCGGTCAAAATATTCTAGTTGTAAATGGTTATGAGCGCGTTTGCGCGTTTGTGCTTCCCCCCACTTCTCGAGACTGGGAGTTAAAGAAGGCGTTTATCAATCACCCCCTCTTTCCACACACACAATAGGCGTTAGGCAGACTATTTGTCAACTGGATTACCGTATTTTAAGTCGAATGCCTTTAGAGAACTTCGTTTTCTGTAAATGCTTAAGAATGGCATTGTATTTCGAAACATATACTAGGCAACTTTATAGAATATCATCGTTTACTTATTTTATTTTATTATTTCTGTCCATAAGATTCTAATTCATTATTATAATTATTATTATTTCAAATCATTTGCCATATAATATTTATTTATTTTGCATGTTCATTATTTATTATGTAATATTTATTTCTTTTGCTCTTTTAATGAATATACACGTTCTTTTCTTTCCTTTTTATTTCTAAATGTATGACTTTTTTTCATTTAACTATAATACTAAATAACTAAACTGTCCTTTACTTACAGCACTTTTGTTGTGTAATAATAATAAAAATCTCAAACATCCACTTTAACATTACACTTCAAAAATAATATTTTTATTTATTATTGTTGCTCAGATTTTATTCAAATTCTAGCATAATTTTAAAACTAGTACCGTGAAACCTGTCTATAATGACGCTGAAGGGACCAGAAAAAGCATCGATGGAGATAGGTTTTCAATTTCATTATAGGTAGATTAAAGACTGTTCATTGATTCAGAGTACATAATAAAATAATTATTATATATAGATGAATCCTTCGTTTAACTTTTTAGAATTATCTAATTAAATAATGAAATTTAATTATTTTCTTATCAATAATAAGAATTCTGGATTTTTTAATAAATATATAAAGAGTGTACAATGTCATATATATGAAAGTGCGATAAAGAAAAAAAACGAACAGGGATTCACAATTTTGACTATTAAACAGGAGAAATAAATTTCAGATATTGTTCATTTGACTATAAACCAAAAAGAAATACTTCGTGTAAAAAAAAAAAAGTACTTGGATGTTTAAATGTAGAAGATAAGAAGATAAATAGTACTTTTATATATTCACAGATATTATTTGACATTCCCAGCCTTGTAAAAAGAAATAAAAAAGAATCATGTAAAAGTTTCATCTAAAAAGAAATAAAGTTTGTGCTGAATTAATTCACGTGCAAGTACAACACTCTTGACCATTTTCCTTTGGCGTTCTAACAGGGTATCTTTATCAGTATTTTCACTGAACCCAATAAAATTGATTAACTACATTTAAATAATCTTCAATATTTATAGGGGACTTAAATATATGTTGCAGAATTCATATGATCTAAAAAATAAATATCCCCATATTGCTCTTTTTTAGAAACATTCAGTTGATCGCTTCGTTCAAAAGTTAATCGTGAGTGTACTTCACTGACGAAAACATTCATTGACTAATATTATTCCTAAGGAAGAATTTTTTAAAGATAGCTTGCTTGCATTTCAGTATTTTTAAACGATTTTCTTTGATTTGAGTAGCTGAGGTCGGTCTGTACAAAAGACTTTTTTACTTCTTCTATTTTATTTGCAGGGTTTTTTAATGGGGATACTTTTACTTTCGAAACCGGTTCCGAAAGTAAAAGTATATTAAATTAAAAGAAAAAAACTTTAAACAAAATCGAAAAAGAGAAAAACGGTCTTTATATAGATCGATCTCAGGTAGCCAATGCAAAAGAATCATTTAAAAAAATGGAAATAAAATCGAGGTATCTAAAAAATTTCTTCCACCGAATAAACATTAGCGAGCGGGTGCTTTCGCGTGAGTGAAGTAGCCTATTAATTGTTGGAAGTAGATCAAAAACTCCAAGCAATTAAACATCATATACGGGTTTATTAAGTCCAGATGTTCGCAGTAATCTGCAATGCTTTTTTAATATTTTAGAGCAAAAAGAAAGTAATTTTATTTTTCAATTTGAAAACTTTCTTTAATCATATGAGACAAAGTTAATGATAATTCTACCGTGAAGGCTGTATTTCAAAATCTCTACAAACATATCATAACTTTTTTTTGTTGCTGTTTGTTTGTGTTTTTCTGTTCTTATCTCGATTTTCCTTTTGTTTATATAGCAGTTTACATACAAACAGGTTTGCCATGAAAGGATTATTTTAATCAATAAAATGATGTTTACACAGTACTTCTCAGGTTGGGAGATATAACCTATCATCTCACCAATATGATTAAGCAAAGTAAAAAATAATAATAATTTTAAGATAGGTAATGCATTCATACGCATTAAAGACAGATAATCCTAACAAAAGTTACTCTTCCTTGTTTTTACTTGCATTAAAAAATAAATAAAGGTGTATTTTTACACATACAGTCGAACCTCGTTAACATGAACCTCAAGAGGAAACAATATTTTGTTCAAGTTAACAGCAATTCATGTTATAAGTAGGAAATCTTTGTATTCGTTTTTATAGGCGACTGTGAAAACAATTCATGTTAAAAGTAATTCACGTTAAGCGTGTTCATCTTAACGAGGTTTGACTGTATTTATATTTGTGGTTTTCATTATATTTGTACTTATATTTTTGAATAACTTGATACTTGTACCGTGCATTAGTATATTTATAAGCAGTATATAGTCCCATTTTTAGCATTATAATAGCAAATACTTGGCTTAATATGAAAAAAGTTCTATTTGTTTTTCTTTTGAAATTTGAGGGTAGGGGGGGGGGGGTTAATCCAAAAACCATTCTTATATTTATATCAGTGGCTGTGTCCGCTTGGTAAATTAAAAACATTTTGTACTATTTGAGCTTTCTTTATATAACGAGCCCCAATATAGCGACTCTTACATTAAAACTGCCATATTAAAAAGCCCTAAATCTTATTTATTCTCACAGTTGTGTTTCACAGAGAAGAACCAGAGATGTAGCCAGAAAAATGCTTATGAGACTACACTTCTCCGAACTTATATCTAAAATTATTAGTATTTTTTACCTAATCATTCTACTAAATACAACAGAGTTGACCAAATATTCCAGTGTAATTAATTCCAATGATACTTTAAACGTTTCTATGAGTTTTCTTTGAAGTAAGTTTTGAAAGAGAGTAAATATCTCCCATTGTTATCTAGTCCAAACTCTTGCAAACTGTGAATGACATCGAAATACTATCTGTAAGTGACTCTTTGAGCTTTGAGAAAACTATGATTGACAGTCCCACCCCTTCCCTTGTAAAGATGATTTCTAAAGAAAACAGTTCACAGGAACAGTAAAATTCCAAAAAGCGGTAGCTTGCTACATATTTTTTTCATTGTCGCTTATTTAATAAAAGGATTATGAAAAGTTTATGTTTTAAACTAGTTCTTTTAAAATTAGTATTAATCAATAATTTATTAAATCATGAATATTGCACAATGTAACATAAAAGATTGTTGATATAAAAATAAAGTAAGACATCATAAAAAAAAAAATCTTTTCTGACATCACAGCAGAAATCTTAGAATAACTCCCCCCCCCCAACCTCCTCCCCAACGAAAAATAAAAACTGATAGCCGAAGAGTTGTCTTTATTGTAGCCTAAGAATTATTATTAAACTTATGGTTATTTTTTATAATAAAAACTTTGTTGCACATTTTCTGTATAGTATCAAATTCTGCTTCATTCCGCAAGCGCGCTTATAGAAGAATTTAGTAATTTAGTTATTCTACCTGAATACTTTTAAATAATCACTTTTAATGGTCTACTTTAAAAAAATCAAATTCGTGATATTTTATATGCGCATGTTAGCTCCGATATCGTAAAATCAAGAAAATCTTTCTCCGATTAAGTCACACACTAATGACAATTTGTAATTCTAAATTATGAGGAACCTCTATTATATTTATTTATTTCACATTTTCCAGCATAGTTGAAAAGGGTTTATGACTTTCGTTTGTCTGTCAGTGCTCTATCTTGCGTAAATATAATTCGATTTCCCTGAAATTTTGTGTGTTATTAACATTTACTATGGCTCGATCGCCAGTGAAAATGAAGTGTGTATAATACACAGTTCACTTACAGGGGCATTCAAAAGCATTCCATTACATTACTGTCAATGGGAAAAAATCGTTTCAAGTGCAACACTAAAACATGCTTTCTGTAGAATTTGAAATGCAAACAATTTATTATTCACTTACAGAGTCGCACAAAATAATTCCGTTACATAATGGTCTACGGGGAATATAGTTTGCAGTATATTTTAATGTAGATACTCAATTTCAAATGAATTTAGGTAAAAAGGTCAACGATAAAAAGGTCAATAGTAAAAAATTCAATGGTAAAAATAATAAATATTATAAATACTTAAATGAATCTAAAATTGAGATCTATTAGTTATTAAAGTTACATATATGTTCAGTTAGAAAAAACCGATTCTAAGCTTTAAGTAAAGCCCGTGCTAAGCCCGCATATCTGTTCCCTATTATTGATAGCAAAATTTTTTTTTATACATATCGTTACACTAAAGCACACTAATAAATAGGTGCTGTGTATTGAAAAAATAATTTTTTCTGGAGACACCGGCTATTCATTAGGAGGCCCCAGGAGGGGGGGGGGGGGGATTAAACAGAAAATACAATCTATAGATTCAAGAGGAAGGACATGGAATTAAAATAAACAAAACTTTACATACAGATATTTTAAAGGGGTCAAAACAATGATAAACAAAAGGAATTTTTTCAAAAGTGAAGGTTTTCCATTATCTTGATTTTTGTAATGTAGGAGGAGGAATGGTTAAGAGCGGGGTGTACGTGTGTTTGTGTGGAGGGGGGGGGGGGGGTAACAATAAGTGGGAGTCAAAATTTTGAGGTTTGGACAAGGAAAACAAAATTTAGGGAAAGCACAGCAGAAATGAAAATATTTTCTCGAAAATAATTTGAAATAACATTTAGGATCTAAATTTATTGGATATGGTGTAGAGTCCTGCATCGGGTCTGGAAACCCGTTTTACCTGAAACTGCGATATCAGCAGTTCGGGTCGGGTCGACGCTAAATATATATATATATATATATATATATATATATTTGGCAGGGGTCGGATTAACTTCTACAGTTTTTCTGCAAATCGGGTTGATATCCATTATTTCGAGCTTGGGTTAGGTTTTGGCTCTTGCGGGTCCGGTTCAGGGTGACCCTATTTTTCAAAGAATTCCTAAAATATTTTTTCTGGTGAAAAATCTATATAGAATAACAGTTTTTAAAGAAATGGAAAACTTTAATACACATTCTATTAAGAAAAATGGTAAAATCTAAATAATTTAGAAATTAGTTTTATTAAGTTTGTCTTAATACAATTTAACAGACATATTATAAAAATGGGGTATGTGAGTCGAAGGAAAAAATTATGATAGTCAGGGACCAGTTATTCAGAGTTATTTCAATTTACATTTGTGGATATAGGATCTTCGGCTATGCATTGACCTATCTTTAACTGCATTATCAAAGGACGATTTTCATCTTATTCCTCTATTCAAGATTAACAAACGATAGTACTTTGTTCAAGCTATTTAATAAAACTGTCATACGAAATTTCACACAATTTGACTATTATCGTTCTTCCTCTTAATCATTTAATTTTTCTCTAATTTTTACACACACACGCAAAAAACTGGAAAGTAAAAACTTTTTTTTTCTTCACCATTTGAAAAATTAAGGAAGATATAATGAAAATGATGTTTTATTAAATTTTGAACTCGAGTGCGAAAAGCAAATTTCAAAATAAGACAGTTTTCTTTTAGCCCAGTGGTTAGGGATTTGAATTCGGAAATAATTAGGATAAAGCTGGAAACTGTTTTAATCCCTTCAGTTTAGGTCTAGAATGAATATGCTACGTTTTCTCCCTCGTACTAGATGAGCGTTAAGAATTATGCATAGATTTATAGTGAAAAATCACTTAAAAAAAAAAAAAATACCATAACACTATCTCGAAATCATTAACTCTTTCAAAAACATTGTAAATACAAATGTTGTGGAGCTTAAAATTCTGAATAAAATGAGTATCTACACTCAATACTTATGTTGAACATTAATTTCACAATTCTACTTTAAAGTTTTAGACCCATCATCAGGGAGATGACCTCAGAATTAATTAGGGGAAAACTGGAAATCATTTTAATCCCTTCAGATTAGGTCTAAAATTAATATTCTATGTTTTCCCCCTCGTACTAAGTGCACGTTAGAAAAAAGGAACACATTTACATTCGAAAAACACGTTTTTCTTTAATATTTTTAACAATATGTGAAATTGCGACATTAATTTTGAACAAAAATATTAATGTGAGTATTCATTTTATTCAGAATTTTAAGCTCTACAACATCTGTATTGGCAATATTTTGATATAGTTAGCTGTTTTGAGATATTGTTAAGGTAATCTGGTTTCTCCTAGCTTGAAGCTCTTGATTAATGATTACGGCAAAATTTTGAAATAGAATTGCGACCTTAATTTTGAACAAAAATATTAATGTGGGTGCTCATTTTATTCAGAATGTTAAACTTTACAACATTAGTACTGACAATTATTTTGATAGACTTAGCTGTTTTGAGATATTCTTAAGTAACTTGGTCTCTCCGGACTTCAAGCTCTTGATCAGCGATTAAGGCAAAATTTTGAAATTCAAATTGCGACCTTAATTTTGAACAAAAATGCTAATGTAGGTGCTCATTTTATTCAGAATTTTAAGCTCTACAACATTTGTATTGACAATGTTTTTGATAGAATTAGCTATTTCGAGATATTGTTAAAAGAATTCAGGAAAAACATGTTTTTCGAATGTAAATATGTACATATTTCCCAACGCTCGCTTAGTACGAGGGGGAAAACATAGAATATTCATTTTAGACCTAAGCTGAAGGAATTAAAATGATTTTCAGTTTTCCTCTAATTAATTCTGAGGTCATCCTCCTGATGATGGGTCTACAACTTTGAAGTAGAATTGTGACCTTAATATTCAACATAAGCATTGAGTGTAGGTACTCCTTTTATTCAGAATTTTAAGCGCTACAACATTTGTATTGACAATGTTTTTGAAAGAGTTAATGATTTCGAGATACGTTATGGTATTTAAAAAAAAGTGTTTTTTCACTATAAATCTATGCATAATTCTTAACGCTCATCTAGTACCAGGGGGAAAACGTAGCATATTCATTCTAGACATAAACTGAAGGGATTAAAACAATTTCCAGCTTTCCCCTAATTATTTCCGAATTGGACCTTTTTTTGCTCCCCTACCCCTGGGGCTATTTATAGATATTAAAATTTTAATTTCAGCAATTTACCCTTTCCTCATAAATATTTTAAATATGCAGAAAAGTGATCCTTTTTCAACCGTCATTTTTTTGTGCACTGTCCTTCGGTTGTCTCGGAATTCTTCTGTTAATGATCCGTAAACACTACGCGCATTATTATTATTATTTGTGGGAAACAAACTGCAGTGCACATTAGCAATGTGTATCAATTATTATGGTTGAAATAATATTCTATAAAAAAAAAGTACTACAAGCAGATATCAACTTAGACCATAATTCGAATTATTTTGTACATCCTTGTAAACCAACAATAAAGGCCACACTCACTATTTCCAATAGTGAACAGGCCTCCATATCATATATCGATTTCATGGCAATACAAGTAATATTTGCGAAGTCAGGTGGAAGAGCAGTAATAGATTTTGTCGCGATTGCTCCCCAAGCTCACAATTAGACTAAAATATTCTTGATAAAGTGTAACTGCATATTGTTTAAAAATGTACCAATGAACAGTACAAGTATCGAATTATTGAAAAATATCAATAGAATGGATGCAATTAAAACAGTAGATATGATTTAGTGTAAGTATATGTCTTTAAAAACAGGGAAGAATCACTATCTATCACAAAGATTCTGACAATAATGGAAACGAAAGCATTATCTATTTTAAATTTATTGTTATTTCTATTAATACTTTACTTAGCACAATCATGTTGGTTAAATGACAAATTAAATCATGGTAATCCATTTTTTTTATAATCCTATCTCACATGGACTAATACTATATGATCAGATTTAATGCTAATACTATATGATAAGTATGATTAAAACGATCATAATGAAATGAATGTATTGAAACTGGAAAAAAAAAGTTAAACTAGATTTTGATGATTGAAATATTCATTTCGTTACCATGAGAATTAAAGTAAGAAAACTTTTATTTTAATGCATTAAAGTACACTAATACTGTATAATTGAAATTTATTTTAATGTATTTAAATATTTATTTTTAATTATAGATTACTTAGAGATCGCAAAAATATTTGACAATAAATGTTGATTACTTTCGTTCTCATCCTGACTGATAATAGTTACATCATATAAATACAACTTATTGCAATTGCTTCAAAGTTTGAGACACTAAATTTTGGGGTCTCTGGGCAAATGCGCCGGACAAAAATTGCATAATCTTCGAAATTGACTTTTTCTGACACATTCCTGAATCCAGTTTTGTTCATAAACACACGGAATTGGCAGGAGCTCTTATTCAGAAACTATAAAGTCGAACATTTTTTTTTTCATTTTTTGATAAACGTAGGAGGTCTTTTAGAAAATGCTGTTAAAGTTGGCGTTTTGAAAAAAACAATCTACACACGGAAGCTCGATAAAGATTATAACAGGGAAACGCTTGTAATTCTCATGTAATTTATTTGCCGAAAAATGAAAAAAAGAAAAAGTGAAAGAAAAAAAAGCGTTTTTGAATTCGGTTTGTCTATCTTTCCTACTATCCGCCATTCCGTGCTTGCGTAAATATAGTCTAATTGCCATGGAATTGATATATGTTATTTGTGTTTACTTTGGCATGTTTAGTATTGAAAATGATGTGAGTAGCATGTATGATTCGTTTACAGGGACACTCAAAAGAATGCCGTCACATTACTGTGAATGGAAAAAATCGTGTGTTGTGTAGTTTAATGATATTACACCTTTTAAACATGTTGAAATTTATATACATCACTGAGGTGTTGTACACTACAAGGCAATTAATGTAGAATATGGTGTGCAAAGAATTTATATTTAATTTTCAAGGACACACAAACAAATTTGGCTTATGAACAATAATTGCTAGAAGTTCGTTATCGGTTGTGGTACACGTTTTTATTATTTTTTTATCATATTATATGGCGTTTGTAAATTTTATAGATCATATACAGGGCTGCACTATCTCAAATACATTCCCGTTTATTGACAGAAATTGCTGAATGAAAATTTCCATGCTGAACTAAATTTTTCCATACCATGTAGCAACAATATACCATACAACCATACCATACAAAGTTATAGAGCATATACAGGGCTGCACAAAAAATTAAATGCGTTTTCTAATTTATTTATTTAGATATCTTTCTCCGTAATAAGCTGCAAAGTTTTGTTTCAATATTCTGAATGTATTGGAAAATCTTAATTTCTGCTAGACGCATGATTTTTAGCTCTTGTTTCTTTTACAAATATTTTTTTAAAATTTCTCCAAAGAATTAGAAAATATGATACTGAATCTTACTATACTAAATATAAGGAAAAATACATGAATACATTCCGAAATTATTAAAAATAGTGCTTAGTTTCCATCTAGTCCAAGAATATTCAACTTGTGTCCCACGAGGTTGCGAATTTATTGTTGTAAATTTTAAATCCTTTTTCTCTCTTTATGGCCGATGGATGCTGGAGGTTTTATTGGGGATAAAGTGGGGGTGATAAGGGGGGGGTATTATTCTTCACAAACATTTGAAATTGATTGTATTTTTCTCATTTTGTATAGGGAAATGTATTAGGTATGGAAAATAATTCCTGTTATCAGAAAATTTTAGATTTAATTATTTCTTCTAGGTGATGGGAAAGGAAAAATTGGCACCCGAAAAAAAGGGCACTTTTATTACTATGGAACTTGCAAAAAGCATATTTATTTTGTATATTACTATGCAGAGTCTCCATTTACCTATTTATACTTAGTAATACCTGTAACATTAAGTGGAATCTTAACTTAAAAAGAAATCCAAAGTTCCTTGGAAAATTTCTAATTCAAAATTATTATATTGTCCCTTGCCATTCCGTTTTAAAGGGTTTCATTGTTAAAATTAAAATCTGCATTTAATCAGTAATATTATAAATATGTACAATTATTACACCTATAGCTCATTAATGATGCAATACTATGATCACTAATTAATTACAATAAAACCTGTAAGAATGGAATCTATGTATAACATAATCCTGCCTTAAACAGAAAATTTTATGTTTAATAACATAAAATTTTCGAAATCCGAAATATTACACAATTACACCTAGTAAAACCTGTCTAAAACAGAATTTGTTTTCGTACCCAGTGATCTCCTATTAACCGGTTTTATTGTAATATACAGTGGTACCGTGTAGTGTTACAGATTAATTAATTCTGTAATACTTAATTAATGTATCTTTACTATCTGTAAACATGATTTAAGTACAAGAAATAGTGTACTTTATAAAAAAGAAATGCCTTAACATGTTTGGTTTTACTGTAATCAAACAATTGCCTAAAGATATATAGTAAAAACTGCCGAGAACGAAAGGCAAGGTTGAAATAATTACTGCCACTTTGATTGCAGCAATAAATGTTTTTCTTTTAATGGTCTACATTTATCAGTAAAAAAATAGGAATTAATAAAAATTCAAATTTGTTATCTGGAAGCTAAATTATAAGATCGAAAAATCTCTTTATTTTTTATTTTATTTTATTTTATTTTCTTCTTTAAGCATGGGTGGAAAAAAGTTTGTCAGTTTGTATTTTTTTCTTCTTTTTTTAAACAGCAATTTGCGCATTTTGAATACCTTATTAAAATTTATTTTAATTCTTTTATTGCTTGCTCACAAAAAATAAGTTAGAGGGATTATCATTTAGAAGAAGAATTTTTCCATTTATTTTGAATGCGGATTTGAAATACTATATAACAAATCACATTTTTGGGGGGTGGGGTTTTGGGGGATGGAATATTTGAATATATTTTCAATTGGCATATTCATCAGGATAATGTAAAATATATCAGCTATCTCAGATTTATATAACATAAAATCAAAGAAAGCAGATGTTACACTAACTTGTATAATGACAAATTATTATTATCATTATTTATAAAAGAAAAAATAAATAATATTAGCATTGAAATTGAAATACGATGGATAACACTATCTAAAAGCGAGCACCATGGTATGCCGTACTAAACATTTAATTGAGATTCATTGTATAGTGAAATCTATCGCTATATGTGCGTTTTATAAAATGTAAATTTATTTATAAAATGGATTACTTCCAGTTTAATTTTATAATTAAATCATTACAAATTAATTAAATTTACAGGTTTATGTAACAGAAACTGTTTCTTAAAAAAATACATTTAGACGAAATGAAACATGCTTTTTATTGGGGAGATATAAATTCTTTTCAAATTTAGATAAAATTTAATAGCATATAAAGCAAATTATACTACATTAACAGTTTGCAAACATTATTCCAAGCAACGGACCTGTATTCCTGAAAACTGCTATTTCCTTACATACTTTCAGATGTTGTCTGGAATTTACCGGACAATCGTTTTCGAAAGCTATTAGTCAACTAGTTTTAAACACCCATTTACGCCTCATACAGACGGTGGACAGCCGCCTCATTCATTCAGTGTCAGAAAGAAGGGGAAAGAACTAAATCCCTTAGCACTTTTGAAGTAAAAAATTACATAATCCCTTCTTCCTTTTAGAACAAGTTCTTTTTTCCTATTCAAGGCCTTTTTAAGGTACATTTTTAGAATATACTGAAACGCTCAATGGGTTAAATTCTTCTATTTAAAAATTTAATACATTATACTTAAACATCCATATAAAAATAACGAACTTACCGTACTTGAACTCAAAAAAGAGATGGTGAGCTTATCACGTGGTAGACTGTGACGTAATCAATTAGATATCACGTACCTCCCTCGTGTCTTTTGTCTTATCTACAATCAGATTGTATTATCAATCACGTGATCTAACTGATATGAGTCTATACCAAGACACTAACCATTTTCACTTCAGTCATCGAATATATAGGTCGGATATTTTTTTGAAAGTCTTTTATTTTGTGGAATCTTAAGCAACATGATATCAAATATTTGCAAATAAAATCCTATTAAAATCTTTCTCGCAATTGTGGACAAAGAATAATTTTCATATTGTTTAAGTATAATCATTGATTATTTAACTGGATAATAATATTTTTAGAAGTAACGTAAATTTCTTATAAAAGCGGAAATATTTATTGCATCATTCATAGAATTCAAGTTTGAATATTGACCAAGTTTTTTAAAACTTTCATAAACACTTTATACTAGAATATATACTAGTTTTTACTAAGTACTAGTATATACCAAATACTAGTATAAATTATACAAGTTTAAAAAACTTGGTCAATATTCAAACTTGAATTCTATGAATGATGCAATAAATATTTCCGCTTTTATAAGAAATTTACGTGACTTCTAAAAATATTATTATCCAGTTAAATAATCAATGATTATACTTAAACAATATGATAATTAATCTTTGTCCACAATTGCGAGAAAGATTTTAATAGGATTTTATTTGCAAATATTTTATATCATGTTGCTTAGGATTCCACAAAATAAAAGATTTTCAAAAAATATCCGACCTATATATTCGATGACTGAAGTGAAAATGGTTAGTGTCTTGGTATAGACTCATATCAGTTAGATCACGTGATTGATAATACAATCTGATTGTAGATAAGACAAAAGACACGAGGGAGGCACGTGATATATAATTGATTACGTCACAGTCTACCACGTGATAATCTCACCATCTCTTTTTTGTGTTCAAGTACTGTAAGTTCGTCATTTTTATATAGATGTTTAAGTATAATGTATTAAATTTTGAAATAGAAAAATTTAATAATAGATTGGTTTTTTATTTCGTTTCGATGTGTATGACTATAAAATAAAATGTAGGAAGGATGTTAACATAAAAAATATTTATATTATTAAACGCATATATAGAGATAGGTAAATTCACTTTTAATAAATTATAAAATAATTTTTGTTATCTTATAATATTTAAAAAATTGTTAATTTTTTAAAACTTTTTAATAACTAAAGAATATTTTAATTTAATGTTTTTTATATATATTTTTAAGTGTATACTACAGAACATAATTGACAGGAGGAATCCGTATACATGTTCTCAAATGCAAATAAAAATGAAATATGGATCAACTCATTCTTGTTAAATTGTAGGTTTTAGCAGCTTGTAATATTTTTTAACACTTTTGAAAAATAATTTTGTTAACTTTCAAAAGCATTTTAAATATTTTGTAAAACTAGAAAATATAATCATACATTGCTTTTGAAAAAAAGTACCGTTACAAAATGTTGGTAGTTAATCATTGTATTAATTCAAAACTTTCTTATAAGGTTATTATACTAACTTGTGATACTCGAACTGCAATTGATATGATTTATTTGTATGAATATTTGTATTTGATATCTTGATTGGTATGATTAATGTGATTGATTGATTGATTAATATGATTGATTGATTGATATGATTGATTAATATGATTAATATGATTGAATGATATGATTAATATGATTAATTGATATTATTCTTTGGTTGATTGATATTATTGTTTGATTGATTAATATGATTAATTGATTGGTTCGATTTATTGATTAATTGGTATGATTGATATTATTGTTTGGTTGATTAATATGATTGATTGGTTTGATTTATTGATTAATTGATATCATTAATTGGTAAATTGATATGATTGATTGATTAATTGCTATGACTGATTGATATATGAATGATTGTATATTTGTATTTGTCATCTAATTGAACTTTTTGATAACTTTTTAATTATGACAGTCACATACATAGGTAACTGACTTTTGATAACATAATTTATTAAGTTTTTTATTTTATTTTTTAATTTTAATAACTTAATTTTGAAAACTTTTTAATTTTATAAACTTTTTAATACCTTTTTTTTTAATTTACAAAGTTTTTTTTTGTAATTTTGAAAACTTTTTTTATTTACTTTTTTTCTAATTTTGAAAACTTTTTTTTTATTTAGAAACTTTTTTTTTTAATTTTGAAAACTTTTTGTTTTATTTTTTATTTTTATATTTTAATAAATTATTTTTTAGTTACATTTTTTTTGAAAACTTTTTTTTTACTTATAATTTTTTTAACATTTTTATTTACAAAGTTTTTTTTTTTAAATTTTGAAAACTTTTTTATATTTATAATTTTTTTTTAATTTTTGAATACATTATTTATTTATTTATTTATTGTTTTTAAATTTTGATAAGTTATTTTTTGTTTTTTAATTTTACTTACAAATATTTTTTATTACGTGTATATTGATTTAACACTTTTACAGGATAAAAAGAAGATATAAATTATTAAACTAAAACATAATGAATGTCACATACATGTATACATATACAGATAGGTAAACTCACTTTTGAAAATTTAATTTCTAAAGGTTTTTTATTTTTTTTTAAAATTTTGATAACTTAATTTTTTTCCGAGTTTTTTTTTTTTTTACTTTTTAATTTTGTAAACTTTTTAATATTTTTGTAATTATTATTTTTTTTATTTTTATGAAGATTTTTTAATTTTTAAAACTTTTTTTTTTAAATTTTCAAATATTTTTTAAATGGGTTTAATTTAATTTTTTTTATTTTGTAAACTGATTATTATTATTGTAAACTTTTTTTATATAATTAAGTTTTATATATTTTTTTATTTATTTTTATTTTAGAAAGTAGAAATTATAGTATTAAGATTATTAAATTAATATTTTAAACTTGTGGTTTTTTAATTGTTAAACAATTGTTGATTTGTTGTAGTTATACATATGCAAATTTAAGTCTAACACCCTATTAAAAGTTCTAAAAGCATAACGAAATAAACATACATTTTGGAAAAAATAAATACACAAGTATTAAAAAAGGATAGCAATACATTTTATTTTATTATTTTAAACAATTCGTTTTGAAATGTTTCTACATGAATGTTTCATAAAAAATTTTCATTAACACAATCCACTCCATTTAAAAATGAGGAAATAACAAAATCTAAATCTATAAGTGTTAATAACATCTCTCCTAGTTTTTCAAATTTTTGCCGATTATTTAATATATAACAGGAATGAGGGCTTTCAGATTTTTGATTAAAAATACATCCATCACATTTAAAAATGCGGTTTAGTATAGTCAATACATTATTCTCAATACACGTTATAAGTTTAGACTGCAACATGAGTTCATTTTCTGTAGATATATGACCAATGATACATTTCTGCCTAATTAAGCTTAGTATATGGTTTACATATATATGCTGAAGAAGTTCCTTATTTAAATCATGTATTTTTTCTTTTAATTTCACCAATTGATACTCGTTTAAGTCAATGTGAGAATAATTCTTTAAATTTTTAATTCGCATGATAGAATTATTAAAATTTAACACTAATATCATGTTATTAGAAACAAATGAGGAACTTTTATATCTCAAATTAAATGAAAATATTTTCTTGCAAAATTCGAACCAGCGATCCATAATAATTCCACTTTTCGTTAGAATTTCTTCACTAGTAAGCCCACTGCGCTTAAACACTCGAATATGAATATGAAATTGTCTATTATGCAATTTTAAATTAAAAAAGATACAGTCACTGAGTTCTTCTCGCAATACAATAGGATGACTGGATTTGGTTGTTTTAGACTGTGGAATGACATTCGTAGGTGGAGTGGCGCTTTGTAATTCATCACTTGCTTTAGAAAGGTTGCTTGGTTGGGAGTCAGAAACCTCTTGGCCAATAGTAGGTTCTTGAAAGGATTCGTCTTGGGAAATTATGTTACTAGCTGGGGTCGAGGTTAAAGAGGATTCAAAATTCATGTCTTTGAAAAATATATTCAAATAGTCCTCGACAGAAATTGACTCTTGACATGAATTCTCGAAAGATGTAGTATCATCACCAAAGTTAGGGATAAAAAAATTCATATCGATTTCATATTTCACATTCGGTGAGTAATCAGAAGTGGATAAATCACATGATATTGTCCCACAGTCAGTGTTTAATAAATTAGGAAGTTCCAATCTTGGTATATTTAATTCACTCGCAGAAGTGGGATCATTAGGTTCTTCTAAATGTTGACACTTTGAAGAAGAAGCCACTTTGTCGGAAGATCTTTTTAACATATTTACTACAGAACCCATTTTCAAAAAATAAAGGTAACATTAGGTGAAGTTAGAACAAAAATCAGTTGGAAACTGAATGTCTAGAAACAGCACATCCCTTAATATACGTTAAAAATCAGTGTCGGTTACAGATAAACACTTGAAAGAATTAGTATTGTCATTAATTTTAGTTTAAGTCTAAAAAATATATACATATAAACAGTTTATTTAAGTGGTGAATGATATATTATGTCAATGGTTTATCCTTTTTTGAAGAATAGTATGGCAACACAAGGTAACGATTTTTATATATGCAGTGTATGATATTTAATGTTAATGGTTTTAGTTTTATTCTTTTTTGAAGAATTGTATGGCAACACAAGGTAACAATTTTTATATAAATGGTGTATGATATTTAATGATAATGATTTTAGTTTTATTCTTTTTTGTTTGAAGAATTCAATGGCAACACAAGGTAACAGATTAAAAAAAAGTGGTGAATGATATGTTAATGGTTCTACGTTTTTTTAAAGAATTGTATGGTAATAAATGATAATAATATTATTAAAAAACAATAACAGTTGTTTATACAAACAACAAGTGATATATTAAACTTTAAAAATAATTATAATAAATTAGAAATATTGAAAATTACTGATTCAATGTATAGTTTCAGACTTTCAATGCAAAATTAATAGAAAATGGTTAACGCATTATTCATTTGATAAGAAATTGAAAAAAAAAAAAAGTAAAGTCGTTACGACTTCATGAGTTATCAAAAATCACAAGTTATCCTAAGAAAAATAAAAAGACAAAAGCTTTTTCATTTACACATTATTTATTCGTCATTTTCAATAGTTACAGTAGTGAAAACATGAGTACACATATTTCAAAAAGGTATAAACATTTCAAATCATGTTATATTTTGAAAGTAGATAATTCTAAATTCAATATTTTATCTAATGTCCAATTAAAACCACGTCTGGTAGACTTCTCATAGGACTTGATAATTTTTGCAAAGGCATCCTCAACATGCACAGATAAGTTTTGATTCGTCCATTCAAGTACAGTTTTTGAAAGGAAATAGGGAGTGGCAGCCTCTAAGTCACCCTCCTGTGTTATGCGATATACAACAACTTGAACACTTACATAACATTTCATCGATCTTTTAACTTGAATCTTATAGTTTAATTCTTTTAAAACGTTCAATTGAATACTATTAAAAGATGTGTTAAAGTCTGTAGCATTCTCCTCGTTAGAGTTGATTACAGTTTTAGTAAACATGTTTAACGCATTTTCCCTTTTAAAATGCTTAACCTTCTCCAAAAACATATGTTTTAAAGAGGATGAATTATCAATTTTGCATCTAACTCTCTGTGAAGTTTTCAAATGATATAAAAAATCGGAGTTGGGATTGAATATTTCACTACCGTGATATATATATCCTTTTTGGAAGACTTGTAGATCTTCGTGTGTTTTAATAAGTCAAACTTTCTTGAGAACGCTTCACCGCACGATTCACATTTATGTTGGGAAAGAATCTTTAAATGGGATAGTTTATGGCAATTCAAAATAGCCTTTCTAGAGAATGCTTTTTGGCAGATATCACAAATAAATGGTCTTTCTTCTGAATGAATCATCAAATGTTGTTTTAAATTGCCTTTTCGTGAAAAAGTTTTGCTGCAAACAGTACACAACAAAGGTGGCTTCTGTTTCATCAGTTCTGATGAGGAGGATTCCACTTCATTATCTGAAACGGGTTCTACTTTAGGTCGAACTGTTGATCTCTTGTCTTGATCATCTAATCTTGATTAAAAAGATTGATTATTCAAACGTGATACATCATCGCTTAACATAGTAGAATGTCCATCTTGAAAACTAACCATATTATCCTAATTATAAAAGCGTTTTCACACACTCATAAAATAGCAAACATTGATGAAAAAGTCTCGTTTCATTCAATTTTATATATAATTATAGGGGGCGCATGTTAACAAATTATTACGATGGTGCAAATCATGTAATATGATTGGTGCAAAAGTTTCAGAAAAACATGTGACATAAAAAAGTATGTGTAGAAGGTTCACAGGAAGTGAATCAATTCAAAGGTATTTATGTATTGATTAAAAAGTATATGATTCATCACGTTACGTTTTTTGATTCGTCATTCTAAGGTTTTACAAATTAATTTTATTATTTCAGTGAAATATATGACAAACCAATGGTTTAATTCATACTAAATTTATTAAACTGTATAAAAGAATGAGTTGAATAAAGCAGTAGTTTTAAAATTCATTAGAACTAGTGTAGAATCATCAAATAATTATCTATTGCAATAACAAACTATGAGTTGATTCAATTTATAATAATTGATAAATAGAAAATCTGACAAATATTTCAAACTTTCATTTAAAACCTGTAAGCAAGTGAAATAATCTCTTCAAAAATCAATATTTACATATTACCTATCTTCTGTTGATAAAAGCTGATTATACTTATCAGATGTTTGTGAAAGATAGTGAGTAACGTTGATAATGGGGTTTAGGAAGTCTATTTGAAATTTCAGACGATTAAATAAATATGATATGGTTCACAAGAAAAAGTACAATTCTAAACTTAGGTGGATTAATACTGGTAAAAACAATGTTTAATTCAAATCGTTTGGTAGTCTTCTACTCGATCTACAAAAATGATTTGCTTACTAAAGAAATATCAAAAATTAATCATTTCTTCTATTTAAACATAAATTGTATGAACTTCCCTAGTATAAGAAAGAGGGAGATGTAGGTATTTAAAAAATATATAGAGTGTTCAAAAGTAACTTAGAAATTATTGGGGCGCGGTTTGAATAGTGGATAGCTTATCAGTTACAAAAAAATGAAATGTGAATCGGAGTTCGCAGGTTCGAAACTACGGCTTGGTAAAATAATCAAATTCTCATATGCAAAATCAATAAAATCATTTAAACTAAAAATAAAAATCATATACATTAAAGGAATTCGCAAAGTGAGCAGTTAAAGTATTAATGACTTATCTTAAGAAACCAACCTCTCTTTGCACATACAGAAGGAGGAATACAATTTTTTGTTTTGAAACATCTAAAATCTAAACATATAGACATAGTTTCTTGGCTCGATTAGTTAAGTCTTCAACATATCATCGAGCCAAGAGACTATTTTGCAGGTTCAAACCTTCCTCAAAACTTTTCAAAAATAAAATTCTATTTTCAATAATAAATTCGCACTACCGCATACAGATGGCAGCATCAAAAATTTTTTCTCAGAAAACATAAGATATTTTTATCTTCATTCAAATTCTAAGACAATTCAGAAAAAAAAATAATCGCCCTTAAAAATTAAGCCCCCCTAAAAATAAGCCCCTCAAACTCCCTTTCGAAAACACCTAACTCCCTATGTTATAGTATGATATTTCAATTTCTACTCTATGTCGATTCGAAAAAAAAAATTAAGACCCGCCCCCAAAAAAAATACCCCCCCCTAAAAAATAAGCCCATCGAAAAATTTAGCCTCTTCATACTTCTTCTCGAAAAGATCTAACTCACTATGTTATAGTATGATATTTCCATTCTAACACTAAATCAATTAAAAAAAAAAATCAAGCCCCTCTCAAAAATTAAGCCCCCTAAAAAAGTAAGCCCCTCTAAAAAAATTAGGCTCTTCAAACACCCTTTCGAAAATATCGAACCCACTATGTTATAATATAATATTTCCATTCTAACACTAAATCAATTCGAAAAAGAAAATTAAGCCCCCCTAAAAATAAACCCCCTAAAAAATAAGCCCATCGAAAAATTTAGCCTCTTCTTACTTCCTCTCGAAAACACCTAACCCCCTATGCTATAGTATGATATTTCCATTTCTACTCTATATCGATTCAAAAAAAAAAAAAAATAAGCCCCCTAAAAATAAGCCGATCGAAATATTTAGACCCTTCAAACTCCCTCTCGAAAAGATCTAACTCATTATGTTATAGTATGATATTCCCTTTCTAACACTAAATCAATTCGAAAAATAAAATTAAGCCCTCTCAAAAATTAAGCCCCCTCAAAAATTAAGTCCCCTCCAACATTTAGCCCCTCCTACTATAGGATAAGTCTCCCTTACCACCCTCAGGTGGATTCCACCCTCCTCTTTCATGCACAAGGTGGATTACTCCCTCCTCCTCAATCCGCAATCCGCTTTATGGGGTTGAACTGTCCTTCTTCCCCTACTCATAATGGGGTTAAAGACAATATATATATATATATATATATATATATATATATATATATATATATATATAACAATTAAAAATATATTTGAGAAAAACCCAATAATTTGAGGAAAATCCATTTTAAAATTAAAATTTTCAATATAAATTTAAATAGGCCGAAGACGTAAACATAATTTAGTAACGTAACATAACTCTTTAATTTGTAAGAATTTCATATGAAATAAGCTGCAGATTATAGATAAAATGTTACTTTACAAAAAATAACTACATTTGAAGAGTTAAAATAATAAATACTTTTTTCTGCGTTCCTTAACTTAACCAATCAATGAAAATGAGATTCTGTAACAATAACAATGATGTGTGTGTGTGTGTGTCTTGCTTTTGAGTAGCACCCAATTTCTGCAATTTCTGCGCATGTGCTGATTGTCTATTTTCTCAACAGAAAGATTTTTTTGCTTTTGTCACTTTCATGAATTAAAGACAGTCTTCATCAGTTTCACAGCAAAATATTCACGCAAGTAGGTAATGATATACCTTGCAGGAAATTTGCTGTCAAATTTGTCACGGCAACATAATACCAGAAAAAAAATCAAATTTGCTCCTAATGTGCATCCTACCTGGGATTGTGTCGAATTCCACTGTAAACGGTCTGTTTAGCCTTCGTCCGCAAAATATGCCCGTACTAAAATTACTTTAAAAACAACAGCCAGATTTATTGAATTATAATTTCAAATTAATTTTCAAACATACTTTTTAATTGCATTACTAATAAACATTTGTTTCATTAAACAATGTAAAATGAAATTTGCATTAATATAAGTAAAAATATGCAAAGCTAAGGGGATAGTGGCAGTATTACCACAATTCGCAATGGATTACCCATTTTTAGGGACACTTTCTTCTCATAAATATTAAAAACTTCTTTATTTCGTAAAAGAAATAATTTCTGAACTAATTAATAATTTTTTTGCATAGAAATAAATAGCTTATAAGCGAGATCAAGACAAAAGCTACTTATTTTACTTTTAAAATATAATTTTTAATAAGTTTCTAAACTTTATTATTTGCATACGAATTAACCCTCCATTACTTGCGTTGGTTGTCGCGTCACCCCAAGAGTAAACACACACAAGTACGGAACTACTCAAGTTCAAGGTAAAATATTTTTTGTAGCTGCATACTGCTAGATACCACGCCTACTCCTCACAACAGACGTTCATTCTACCGTTTTTTCCGATAAAAAGAGGACGTGGAAATTTCCAACATTGCGAGTAATCACGGGATATTTTTTGACTGAATAAAAAACATAAAGTAAGCTACATTATCGTGTTTTTTATCATAGAAATAATTAGATTTAAGAATAACTGTTATATATTTTTTTAATCTTTTTTGAGTAATTTACATGATTTTTTTGCCTTTTTTTTCTAGAAAATGTCTAAGTCTTTATGGGAAATGGAGCAATAGCGCTTACGGAATCTTTTAGCTTCTGTTACACCAGCTTCTGAAGATGATGAGGCAGCAACTGCAGATGATAACTTTTTGGATGATGACGAACAATATGAAGAACGTTCTGATCACAACTCGGAATCAGAGCAATAAGCTGATGGAAAATTGGAATAAGATTCTGATGCCGAACTACAGTCTATTTTAATGAATGACATTATCAAATCGTTATACATAAACAAAATTTAATGTCCGTTGCAATACAGTAAAATAAGCCATAATACAATATTTTTAGAGTACCGTTAATGCAAGTAATACATGTAAATATTTTTTATATAATTTTATATGTAATGTAGTAGTATATGTAAACTATTTTGTATAATTTTTATAAACTCATATGTTTCTTATATTTCCAAATTGCATTTATTTTGAATAAGTGAAAGGAAGCTACTTTAATTACGAGTAAATTACAAAATTATCATAAATCATTATAACTTAAAAATTGCGATAAAAGTTTTGGGGTGTTTACATCATCCCCGGGAGTGTTCATATGACAAACACAGACGCGAGTGATGGTGGATTAATATATATTAGAATGTTATTCTATGAGATGACATGAATACGAAATTCCTCTTATTCTAAATGAAAAAAATAAATAAAACTGAAAGTTTCATCTTTTTGTTCTGTGTGTCATCCAATTTATAATTGGTTTCTTCTTAACATTAAATCATTAACTTATTAAATTGTAAAATATAATACAAGAACAGAAAACGTAGTACCACACAAACACCAAAACGCAATGTTGACTGGAAATATTAACAAAATAGTTGATGAAACATTTCGTATTGGACAAACTTGATTTTTATTTGTTTTGAATTAAAGTTCCTTTGGAACCAAATTGAGATAATTTTACAGTAAAACCTCTGTTATCCGGCATTCAAGTAACCGAAAAGCTCAACTAACCGGAAAAATTCGGAGAAATCGTTTATTTTTTTCCCCATAAACAGTTGAAAATTTTTTACTACTATTTTAGGAAATTTACTGTTAGCATTCTCAAATTATCTCAGCGATTAATTCGGCGTAAAACAGATCTGTGTGTATGTTCATAACAGTGAACATTATAAAATAAAAATATAGCATAAAGAACTGTCTATAGCTCGTTAGCGCAGAATAACTTCATGTTGCGTCATAGTACGCGATAGTCTGCCGTGCCGGCTGTTTTTCCTTCCGAAAGAGAGAAGGAGGGGGTGGAAGATGAAGACAAGAGAAAAGAGGCTTGATCTTTCTTTTCTGCTCTCGGCGAAACTAGATGGGGAGGGGGGGATGCGTGATAAGCGGTAGAAAGCTACATCTTTTCCGAAAACTGAACTGCTAAGTGAGGAAGCCAGGAGCATGAAGAAAAACTGTTTTCTAAGAATTGGGATAGGGATATGGTCATTTCAGATATCATATTTTCCCCCCCAGATGCACAGTAGCCCCCCCCCCTCCCTGGAGTTACTAGAAAATTCCATCTGTCCCACCCATTTGTCTCTACACATTCAGTTTGACCAATTAGAATTTGACTTAAATCACGCTGATGCTTTTTTTTTTTTTTTTTTCGTTTTGGCATATTTTTACTGCCATTCGCTTGTGTTTAATCAGCTAGCCTAGTAAATTGCTCTCAACCTTTATTAATCGTGTTCTGTCATATTTTTTGTCAAATTAAAAAATGGCAGATCAGTCAAATCCAAATAAAAGGAAACGAGTTGTTTTAACTATAACTCAGAAGCTAGACATTATTAGACGTTTAGAAAGAGGGGGAAATAAACAACAATTGATGCGTATATTCAATATTGGATCCTCAACAATTTACGATATTAAATCGCAGAAAGAAATGTTGATGGCATTTGCTTCCTCCGCAGAATCAAGCAAAGCAACGGATGAAAGGAAAACACTGCAGCAACCTCAGCATGAAAAACTGCATAAAAGTTTATATCAGTGGTTTCTATTAAAACGAGAAGAAGGGGTTCCTATTTCTGGGCGTATGCTGATTGAAAAAGCAAGAGATTTTTCAGAAAAATTAAATATTGCGACGGAATGCAAGTTTTCAGAAGGGTGGCTTTCTTGCTTCAAAAAACGCCATGGAATTAGAAAAATTGACATATCTGGGGAACGAAAATCAGCAGATAACGAAAGTGCAGAGGAATATTCTACTTTTTTTGAAGATTTTATTAAAAAAAATAATATTGATCTAAACCACATCTATAATGCTGATGAAACCGGAATCTATTTCCGTTGCCTTCCGACCTCAACATTAGCTGGTCCTAATGAAACGTCAGCAGATGGCTTTAAGAAAAACAAAGACAGACTAACGATTCTGACTTGCGCTAATGCAACTGGCTCCCATAAATTAAAACTGTTAGTAATAGGAAAGTCGAAGAATCCAAGAGCACTTACAGGAATTAAACATCTCCCTGTAGTTTACACCAATCAAAAAAGTGCTTGGATGGATAAAGATATTTTTACCTACTGGTTTAAAAAAGTTTTTGTGCCATCTGTAATTAGCAAGCTTGAAGCTAAGGGAAAAAAACTGGAAGATAATAAAATAATTCTTCTAATTGACAACTGCCGAGCGCATCCCAGCGAGGAAGAATTGAAATATGGCAATATTTCAGTAATGTTTCTCTCCCCAATGTAACTTCTCTGATACAACCTATGGATCAAGGGATCATACAAAACGTAAAAATGATTTATCGAAAACATTTCATGCGTAAGCTCGTAAATGCACAGACAACGGTGGCAGAATTTCAATCAACTTTCACAATAAAAGATGCCATTTATGATCTTGCCAGTGCATGGAATGCCGTAAAACCGAAAACTCTTCGAAGGGGATGGAGAAAATTATTATTTACAGTAAGCTTTTGTTCTGATTCATCAGATGACGAATTTGAAGGATTTAAATCCAAGAAAAGGAATGAATTGCATGAAATTATGGAAACATAAAAAAATGGGCCTAATACTAACTTATCTTTATCGCAACTGGAAATGCCAGAAATCGAAAATTGGATAGCTATAGATAAAAATATTCCTGTCACCGAAACTTTAACAGAAGAGTAGTTAATTAAAAAAATGACAGCTCCAGAGGAAGAAACAAATGATAGTTCCTCAGAATCCGAAAATGAAATCGAGGAGAAAATTTCGTGGAGTGAAGCTGAGAATAGTTTATAATTTTTTTAAAGTTTTGTAAAAAAAATTCGCAGTATTCGGCTCAAGAAGTTTTAGAACTGTATCTCATAAAAGAACGCTTCATGAAAAAAATAGAACTTTCTTTCAAACAGACGGACATCAGACATGCGTTTCGTAGTATTCCTGGCACATCGAAAGAAATGCAATCAAACGCACAGTAACTGCTGAGAAATTATATCCCAAACTTTTTTTTCTTTATTTTCTCAAGAACAAGAAATTATTATTTTAAAAGAATTATGTAACAAAGATCTTTATATCATATTGTATTTTAAATATATTTACTCAAGAATATTTTTTTATTGGATGTGTTTGGATCAACTACACTTAACTGGAAATTAAAAAAAGAAAAGACGCTGCAGGGTAAGTTTCTTTCTTTTTGCTTTGTTTTATTGTTGGATTTTTATCAGTTCAAACTTTTTCTCCTCAGCCGGGAGATTGCATCAAAGTTTTGCGTTGTTGAATTAGCGAGGAAAAATATTTTTGCATCAACCTAAACAGTAAACAGAAATAATAATAATATTATTCTAGATAAAAAGAAAGAACGAAACGGTACTCTTTCTCCGTTGCTAATTGCCCGATTGTGTTCAAATTTTCACCGAATTCAAATAATAATAAATAGGCCGTTTACCTAATTTTTATTGACATACAATGAGTTTTCAGAAATTTAGAAATCCCCCCAAAAGACTTCACTATCTGAGCCACTCCAACAAGAAAAACAAAAAAAGCTAATGAGTGTATTTGTTTTTATCGTGATCGGAGAAGTCGGGCATTATCAGTTTGCATCTGATAACGTTTTTAGCTATGCAGAAAAGATTCATTATTACTGTGAGGTTAGTTGAGGTAACACAAGTGAATCATACCAGAGTTAATTTTCCAAGCTTTCATGTGCTTTTTCCGGAAAGGGGAGATGTCAAATAATAAATAATACAACTTTATAAAAGATTAATAAATAAATATAGAAATTTGTTTACTTTTATTTTTTATTCGGAAAGAATAACTTTATCAACTGCAAATTTAATAATAATGATAAGAGTTATTTGATCGATTTCCTAATGGCAGGAAAATAGCCTAAAAATCATTTTCCTGTTTCATTTTTATGTCGATGCCTCCCCCCCCCCCCCCTTCTTTCATGACAGATTTTGTAGCGCTCAACTATCCGGACTTTTCAAGTATCCGGCTATCGGCGTTTCCCGAGCATGCCGGTTAGTTGAGCTTATACTGTATATGATTTTTTTTTATACCCAAGACTTTTTCAGTTTTTTGCGCAACACAATTCAAAGTAAAGAGTTTCTTTATCGGTTCGAAGACGTTTTGGTCGAGGAGCCTAGGAGCCTTGTCCCACATCCCCATCACATAAGATGGTGCAGGTTAAATGGAATAGCAAAATTCATAGCTGGTAGCAGCGAGGACATCAAAAGTAAAAAATGCAACAGGAAATGCTTGGGAAAAGAGCTCAAAAAATAAAAACAAAAAAGGAAAGTCCAGAAGAAATTTTAAGTATAGCATTACAACAATAAGATATATTTTTGTATTTCATAAAAAAATTTTACATTTTTGTAAGATTTTTCATATATTTTTAAAAACTTTTTATGGATTTTTTATAATTTTTTTAGGAATAGAGTAGAAAATTTAAAAAAAAAAAAAGGTGAGAGTGTTAGTATTGAAAGGTGAAAAGGGGGGCTAATGGCCGGTGAAAGTCCGTTTTGGATCCAATCGGAGTGCCGCAACTTTATCGGAGCCTGCGCCGTCCTAGAGTCGAGGCAATGCCGGGAACAACTATACGCAAATAGTTTATTTAGTAGAACATGTAAGTAAAAATGCATGTTTCGTGGTGTCGTCTGGTGGCTGCTTCAACAAGCAAAAACTCTCTCTATAATATTATCTTCCTTATCAAAATTCTTTTCGATGTAGTTCTTGAGCAAGTATATTTTCAACGTAAAACAAAAGAAAATACTACTAATAATAAACTTTTATATTGAAACACATTTCATCTATTCTGTAAGACGGACAATATATTTTGTATCCCAGGTATTTCAGGATGAGCCCCGTTTATAAATAGTCAGTAATACCGCGTTTAAATTTTTTTAGATGACAACAATGATTTTTTAGGTGCGTTCTTAACCCATTTGTGCCTGGCGTCCTAATTTTGGGACGCTTTCTTAAAAAAATTCTCATTACAAATGGAATTATGATATCCTTTCAAAACTTTGTAAAATATGTCCTTAGTATTTGTTTTCAATATTTATCCATAAATGACAGCGCATTTTTAAGAATAAAAAGGTGAAATAGATGTTGGTTGTAGTGAAAAGTTGGATTTTCTTGAAATAAAATGGCGCGTAAGAAAAAGTAAGATATTTCTTTTATTTTTTTATCAATCATTTTATAAGTGGTATTATTTATAAGACGAGACATTATTTTAGAATACGTATTTTTTCATTTTTTCAGGTTTCTATTTTTTTGTTCAAATTTTAACCTTTATATATCGTCCCAATTTTGGGACGCTAGGCATGAATGGGTAGCGGTTTTCTCCGTTACTGTCTGTGCATTAAATGCATGTTTTATGCCATTTATTTTGTTACAAAATGGTTACATACCATTTAGATTATTATTTGGCTATAAAATTATTATTCGGATTATTATTTGTCTATTCTTTGTTATTACTATGGGGGGGGGGGGGTTAGTGGTTGGGCTCGGTTCAAGAACAAGACACCCACCCCTCCCCACCCTTAGCTATTGGCTTGGTAAAAATTTATATCATACCGTTATGTTTTGTACTAGTTTAGTATTTGACATCCTGAGGTTACTAAAATACAGTAGAACCTCGATTATCCGACATAATTGGGACCGAACCGACAGCAGATAATCGAAATTTCCGGATTATCGAGAATTTATCAATAATCATCTAGTTTAACATTTAACATCGTCATCGAACTGCTATTAGGACTATTTAAACTGCTTAATAAATATTAAATTTACATTATTCATGAAAATAATTTTATCTGTTTAGAACAGGGACGTGTACACGGGGGGGGGGGGGGGGGGCAAGAGTACAATTATACCGGGGTCGAATCTTGCGGGAGCTCATGCTGATTTCAATGGAATTCGAAGAAAGGGGAACCAAAATGCTTATATCTACTCGTGGTTTGGAAAGGAACACTTGCATACACAAGGAATATGAAAGTAAAAAAAGAAAAAAATACGTTGGAAAAAAATTCAGGATATTGACATCGGTTTACAGAGAGTTCCGGTTACACGAGGGTCGGATAATCGAAGTTCTACTGTGCCATATATACTCGTGTGTAAAACGAAGAATTTTTGACAATTTTCTGCAAGTAAATTAGGGGGGGGGGGTAGACTTATATGCGAGTCAATTACAAAAGCCGAAAAGAAGTAAAAAAAAAAACTTCGAATACTGCAAAAGTCTGCTTTTTTATGTGTATAAATAATAAAATAATATATAAAATATAAAAATAATAATAATTTATTATTAAAAAAAATTCAATGATTTGTTTTTGTTTACTTACTAATTTTTCGCATTAGTAAGTGAACTCTTTGGTTTGTTTTTGTGCGAAATTGAAGTAAAAAGTTAGGGGGTCGACATACGCGAGTTTTTGATTTTTTGCAGAATTTGCGTTCAAAAGTTAATGGGTCGGCGTATATGAAAGTATATACGGTATATATGCTCCTTTTGTAGTTATTGTTTATTATAAATTGTTACTATATAAATTTTTACTATGCCAATAGCTAATGGTGAGGAGGAAGGGGGTCTTGTTCTTGAGCTGACCCCAGCCCTCGCACCCCCCCCCCCCTTTTAGTAATAATAAAGAAATTTTTATACTCAAATAATAACCCGAATGATATATAACCTTTTTGAAACATATTAAATGGCATAAAACATAGATATAATGCTTAGACAGTAACGGAGAAAACCCCTACCCTTTCGTCCCAAAATTGGGACGTTTATATTTTCATACGTTAAATTAAAAAAAAAAAAATTCAAAGAGAATTTTTTTATTATTTTTTACGTTCATTTTACACCATTTACCATAATTAAGCCCAATATTGAGTTGAAAAAAAATTCAGGCACTAATGGGTTAATTATATAAATACGTAGCACCTATAGTCGTCGTTCGGTCCGTCTATCCGCATACAACAGAGCAAAAACTACAAAGCCGAATGCTCTGAAATTTTAAATATATAACTGTTGTAAACGTTTGTCGAGTCATTTCAAATTTTATGAAAATCGGATGCACAGTTTAATTACAGGGACAGTCAAAAGTTTTCCATTACATTACGGCCAATTAGAATAAATTATTTCAAATGCATTTTATTGATGTTTCGGCCTTCCGAGTGGTCTGAAATTTAAAATATATAAGTGTTGTAAAATTTTGTCGAGTCGTTTAAAATTTTATGAAAATCGGATGTATAGCTTAATTACAGGGACAGTCAAAATTTTCCGTTATATGACGACCAATGGGAAAAAAGATTATTTCAATTGCATTTTAATAATGTTACAGCCTTTCGAAGGGTCTGAAATTTTAAATATATAATTACTGTAAAATTTTGTCGTGACATTTCAAATTTTATGAAAATCGGATGTAAAGTTTAATTACAGAGACAGTCAAAAGTTTTCCGTTACGTTACGGCCGATGGAAATAAATTATTTCAAATGCATTTTATTGATGTTGAGGCCTTCTGAATGGTCTAAAATTTTAAATATATAACTGTTCTAAAATTTTGTCGAGTCGTTTAAAATTTTATGAAAATCGGATACGTAGTTTAATTACAGGGACAGTCAAAATTTCCGTTATATGACGACCAATGGGGAAAAGATTATTTCAGTTGCATTTTAATAATGTTACAGCCTTATGAACATAATGAAATGGATATACACTTATTGAAGTGCAATAAAATATACATTTAGTACAATATGCGGTGCAAAAAATATTTATAAAACTAGTTATATTACGAACGCACCTCATTTGCCACGTTTGACGAACAATTTCCAATTTGCTTAAATTTGTGAATGGTAAACTAGTTTCGCAAGAGCATCTTTTTGAAAATTCATTTTTGACCCCATTCTCTGTTATAAAATATTTGTTTTCGACAGTACCGCTTTTCTTTGTTGAATCAGTGTTTTAATAGTACAAAATTTTCTCATTTATGTACTCTTGAAAAGTTAATAATTAATAAATTATTTAAATTATTCTGAATTATCAATTATATGTATAACAGACACTGCAAAAAAATTAAAGATATGAACGATAGAATTTGTAATGTTACATTTATCTCAAAAAACTATTTTACTTTATAGATGAAGGCATTTTATTTTATATATGAAGGAACTTGCTCGCATGGTAAAGCGAGTTATACTAAGATTCGAATACTTCTGGAATATACCAAATATTATTTTTTAATATTAATTAAATCAAATACTATATATTTTTAAATATTTAATATTTTTCCTTTAATACTTTAAATAATAATAATATATTTTTTAAATATTTATTAATTTTATAGTTAATAAATTAAATAATAATAATATTTTTATATTTAATAATTAAAATAATAAAATTAACTTTTAATACTTGTTAATTTTATACTTAATAATTCAAATATTAATATTTAATAATTGAATGTTAATTGTGTTTTAAGTTTCCTTAAGACAATTCTGTACCACCTGCTAACATTTTAAACATATCTTATCAAAATGAAACTAATTAAAAAAAAACCCACAACAGAAACTTCACTTTAATTCTCTCGAGAAAAATTCTTTTTGACATAACACCTTTTCCAAATTGTGTCTTCATTTGCTATCAGTGAAAAAGTGATATATTTATAAGCACCATGCGGAATTATTTCCTATAGCACTTTCAACGACTGGGCACACAATAATAATAATAAAAAAATCTTTAGAATGTAGTTTATTTTATAGAAATATTTAAAAAGTTAATTTTATTGTTCATATTTAACATTGTTTTTCTCGTTTTACATTGCAAACACTATCTTTAATGGATTGAGTAATATTCAATTATATTTTATAATCCATATAATATTTTGGCCAGCCCAAAAACTTAACAAGCATGAAAAATACAAATTTTCAATTTTTAAGATAAATTCTTTGTAGAAAAAAAATACCTTATATTCATACAGGAAATGTTGGGTGAAGAAAGGCGATAACAAAATATATGTTGTGAATTCATAGTCATGTATCATAAATATATATATATTCTAATTTCTGAGTATTTAATTTTGAAATAATTAAATGGGTTTCAACATATGGAATTATTCAGTATTAAAAATAATAAAAATTTATATTTTCTTTCGAATTTTTTTAAACTACAAGTTCTCTTTAAGATAATAAAATACACTTCCAATAACTTAATATTAAATCAATGAAAGAAAACATTTTAAAAGCATCATGCTCATTCAAACTTAGCCAGTAGTATGTAGAAATTAATAGAATACGAATAAAAAACTATTGTTACGATATTAAAAAAAAACTTTTTATTACTTTTTTTAATGTGTGACATTTATTAATTGTTGGTTCATTAACGCTAAATTAAGTGAAGCGTAGGCTAGAGGAAGATTAATGAGATTGCTTCAAAGTAAATGACGTATTTCCTTAGAATTTATTGACTTAAAACAGTAGTAAGATAAAAGCTCGATTAACTTCTAAAATGAAAACTTAATTCTGACAAAGATAAATTACGCCCTCATGCTATGAATCTGAAACGTCGACAAAATATAAAATGGAAATTTCCGCAGATAGAAAATCTGTTACCATAATAAGTTTGCAATTTTTTTTAAATGAAAAACGTGATTTATTTAACTATGAAAAATCTAGATACCTAATTTGATTTATATTAATGTGGAAATGATGCAAAATGCAAGTTACCCAAATGAAATAACCCATACGATATATAAGTCCACTTTTGGAAAAAGAAATTATTGATTTGTCTGAACATGAAAAACTAGATCTCTTCCTTTTATATCAATTTAGTAATATTGTTAAAAAGATATTAGGATAATAAGTTCTCTTATTTTTTTTTTTTTAATTATGTACTTTTTAAATATGAAAGAAAAAACTAGATGCTTTCCTTTTTTATTGGTGTGGAAGTTCTCTTAAAATTGCATTTATTAATTTGTTTATTTTAAGGAAACTTTTTTATTTATATGAATATGAAAAACAATACTTACCTTCTTCTATATTAAAGTAGTTATATTGAAAAATGAAAGTTATTTTAAACAGAAAATGTGTTATAATAATAAGATCACTTAAGGGGTCTTGTACCTTTTAAACGCGTCGAAAATTAACGAGAAACTTCAAAGTTTGAATTAGTCTATATTTAAAGCTTTTTTATGTATAAAGATGAAATTTTGGATATTGATTAAACAGATTGTGCTTTGTAATATGCTACCATTAGAAATTTATTAACCTTTTACACAATTAGTGTATTGTTGAAATCAAAATAGCTCTTTTTTTACCCCATAAGTCATTGCGCGCATGATATCTTGAGAAAGTATGTATGGATTGGCATGAAATTCGGTAAAGATACTAAACATATACGTGTGTTTAAAATGACCTACTCTTAGGCTAAAATTATTTCATTAACTATATAAAAAAAATAATTTCGTAAAAAAAAATAAAAATTTTGTATTTTTAATGAATAAAAATAGTCAAAACTAAAAATATTGTAATTGTAAATACTTAAAAGTAGATCATTTTAAACACACATTATTGTTTAGTATATGTACCAAATTTCATGACAATCCATGCATACTTTCTCAAGATATCATGCGCGCAATGACTTATGGGGTAAATAAAAGAGCTATTTTAATTTCATCAATACACAAATTCTGTAAAGGGTTAATAAATTTCTGTTGGTAGTATATTACAAAGCACAATCTGTTTAATCAATATCCAAAATTTAATGTTTGTACATAAAAAGGTTTTGAAGATAGACTAATTCAAACTTTGAAGTTTTTCGTTAATTTTCGACGCGTTTAAAAGGTACAAGACCCCTTAAAATATCATTCTTTTGAAATGCAAATCCTTGATTCAATTTAAAATTATTTATTCTTCCGAAATCTCTTCTGTTTTATATTAGTACGAGAGCATTAAAGAGCTTTATTACAGCACATCTGAGACAAACTTCTGATTATTTATGTTTCCTGTCAATTACATATATTAACTATTGGGAAGATCCCACAGCGAACAGACAATCGTGCGACATGCGACAAGTTGTAGCGTTCAAACCGGTTACTTCTTTGTTAAAACCAGTTTGAACGCTACAACTTGTCGCATGTCGCACACTTGTCTGTTCGGTGTGGGATCTACATTACTCTTTAATAATTAAAGGAGAAATGTATTGATAACAGAAATGTTTACAAAAATTAAGTGTAATAAAATATATACTAACAACTTCCGAAATCTCGCAATCTTTAGAAACTATTAGAATAAGAACAAATCACAATTAGCAGAAGAACAAATTAATAGTATTCCGAGATTTAATGAAACGTTTCTAAGATAAAAAAGGCAAATTCGCTGCACGAGTATTTATAAACGTTAATTATTCCGAAGTTTACTGGCATAAAACGGAATCCTCTTAAATTAAAAAAACAGAGTCCTGAACTTAGGACACCCACTGTTTCCTGAGGATTCCGATTGCTTCTTAACCAAATGGTTTCCGAAGTTTTAAAATGTTTACTGACGCGACTAAAATCGCATCAGCCAAATTAATTATTACAATTAAATATATATACACATACCGGGTGTCCTAAAAAGGACTGACAGATTTTAAAATTCAATAACTTGCAAACGGTGACAGATATTTTTTAAATCTTGCAGGAGGGTTATGCATGAGGTCAAAAGTTTTTACAGTGATTTTTGTTTTTATTTCGAATTACAAGCAATAGATGGCGCTGCGATCAATAGACGCTAAATACATGTTCGATTTTTGGCACTTCGGTACTCACTCAATAAATTTTAATCCCCTTTTTCCACATGGAAGAAGAAAAGGGCCAAAAACTCGAGCCTGTATTTAGCGCTTATTGCTTACAGCGTCATCTATTGTTTGTAATTAAAACTAAAATCGAAAATCACTGTAAAAAAAACTTTTGACCTCATGCATAAGCCTACTGCAAGAATTTTTTAATTATCTGTCACCGTTTCCAAGTTATTGAATTTTAAAATCAGCCAGTCCTTTTTTGGATCCCCAGTATATATATATATATAAATTTTTGTAAATAACAGTACTATATATATAGTTTCTGTATTATTTTATGATTTTTTTATTTTGTTTTCTACTATACCAGGGAAAATACTAAGCATGTCTCACCCAGGCAGTTTATGCACTGGAGAAAACACGGGCTATTGGTTCACATAAATTAGGTATGCAGAAGAACCACTACCAATAGCGAAAAGAGGGGACACAAATTTGCGTAACAAGCAACGGCCATACATAAGATAATCCAAAATATTTGCATATCAGTTACATGCATCTGGTCTCTTAGACACTAACTATTTGCATAAGAAGTACCCAGCTTTGAACGCTGGTCGCTTCTGCCCCTGCGGTGTACAGAAGCAGGACAGTGGAGATTTTCGAGTTAGTTGGGCGAATGGTCTCTTTGGAAGCAGCACAGTTTCTTTGCTTAACCAAGTACGAATTTTTCTGCTTTTCCGACAAAGGTAAGGAAGGACAGTGTCCGCTCCTAAAATCCTGCGGCAGGAGCACTTTCAAAAATTGATGAAGACCAGAGTCCGAAATTCCACTCTGGCCGCCTACTCCAGATAACGACACACTGTAAAAAAACCACTGCAGATTTGCCAGAACAAACTCGATTACAGTGAATGTGCTGTATCTTTCTTTGGTTTCCTGACTATATTAACATGGTAAATACACTAGTTGCGTAAAATTAACAGCACAATGTGCTGGTAATTTGGACGCATTTTTTACAGCACAAACTGCTGGCGTCCAAATTGCCAGCACATTGTGCTGTTAATTTTACGCAACTACGGTATTTTCCATGTTAATATAGTCAGGAAACCAATGAAAAATACAGCACATTCACTGTGATCGAGTTTGTGCGTACTGTAAAAATGTCGGTTTTTTTTTACAGTGCACTCCACAAAAGAACAGTTTTATGCGATGATAGAAGGATTAAAAAAAAAAATTATACAAGAATATAAAGACACGTAATAAAGCCACCTTAGCCTTTGGAGTATATGAGGCTATTTCTATTACATAGAGACTTATGATATAGACATTGCAGCCCTTAGGACCATAAAGCATATTCACCATTCTCCATAATCCAGATTCATGGAATATCATACGTCAACTGTAACTACCGAGTGGGAGAGACATGCACATTATTCTGTTAAAATTTTGTAGCTAAATATTAAGTTTTCATTATTTGCATATAAGATCTTGAATCAATCAAAGTCACTTTAAATTAAAAATTTATAAAAGTATTAAGATGTATACGTATAATTAATTAAATGAAAATTCAAGTAAATGTGAAAGTTCATTGGCAGATTTGTTATGCAGTTTTTTATGCTGTGGTGCTATATAAATATGTATGAATATATTGTGAAAGCAAAATATAAAAATTAAATTCATATGTAACCATATTATTTATTAAAATATATCCAATCAAGAATAAAGTTTAGTTTGATCTTAATAGATATTTGTGGTATCTTACTCTCCTTCTCTTCCATTTCTTTCCTTCTCATATATTTATTTATTTATTTTGTTTTATATGCATATTTCAGATTGACGGATTATTTCGTTTTGTTAATTTTAGACTACGGGCGCTTTATTTGATTCAATCATTTCGAATCTACTTATTTTTAAATTTTGTACCGTGTTTCAGAACGCCACCGTCTAGGTAAGCTTTTCTACTAACACATTCATTAAATTGTTTAATTGTCGGACTCCCTTTTCTTTTCGGTCCAACGTTTACAAAATTGAAGGAAATTAAAGATTAAACATTATTATAATTACTATTATTATTATTATTATTATTTGTTCTGCTCAAACATGACATTCATCTGCAGCTTTTGTTTTATAGTCCTACACTGTAAGATAAAAATGCAGATTTCTTTTTAAACGAAACATATCTATATTGACCTAAATATCTATCTGTTACCGTGTTACATTTTTTGAAACCTTAAATGGAATACTATACAAAATATCGTGTAATTGATATATTTAAAAACGTTAAATTTGAATATTCAAAATATTTCAAATTCAACTTAAATTCAATATTTTAAAATAATATTTCAATATTTCAATACATGTTTTATATTTTTATTTGTATGTATTACATGGTTTATTAAAATTGAAAAACTCTATCCGAAATTTTCCAACAAATTATGAAAATAATTTTTCTTATTTTTTTTTTTTTTTACTCGTTATATGATTTATTAAAATTCAAAAAATCTATCCGAAATTTTCCATCGCATTATGGAAATAAATTTTCTTCTTATTTTTTAGGTTTTTTTTTAATTACTTGCATATATTATATGTGTTTCCATTAACACTAATTTAAGTGAAGCATCAGAAACGGGTAGTTTAGTAAGATTGCCTCAAAGTAAATGACACATTTCCTTAGAATATATTGATTGAAGTCGAAATAAAAATAAAAATTCGATTAACTGCCAAATTAGAAACAATTCTGACAAAGATAAATTAAATCTTCTTATTTTGAGTCTCATATGCAGTCAATATATCAGAGAAAATCCCCCCCCCCCCCCAAAAAAAAAATAAAAATAAATAAATAAATAAAAATCAATCAGACATATTACTAAGACTTTTTCAAACTAGGAAAATACACCTTGACATGTTTTGAAAGAGTAAATTTAGTGTTTACAGTATAAAAATTGTTGTATAATTTAATCGTATAATGCTGTCATTAAAGTAGCAAATTTCTATCTGGAAATAATGTTATTCAACATAGGGAGATATAGAAGTTATATAAATCGTGTAAATACACACGATTTGATTTTTAATGCGTATTTTTAATTTTAAGTGCATGATATAAATTTAAATATCTCTGATTTTAATAACACGTTCATTTAAGACTTTATTTTTTACTAGAAAAGAAATTCTTGTTTAATTATCTGTGAATGTATGCAACACTTTTCTATTTACAAAAATGAAAAACAACTAGCCGTACTAACGTGCTATTTTCCTGATATAACAGAAAGTTTACTGAAATTATCTCTGAACTGTAGTACCGAAACTCTTAAGGGCAATTGGGAGGCAAATTCCAGAAAAAAAAAAATCGTTTTTTTAATTTTTTTAAGATTTTGAATCTTTTATTTTTTCACTTTCGAATGGTGTAGTACTTTTGTTTTTATGAAAAAGAAAAAAAAAAATAAAGTAATTCAGTTTGTTTACATCATACATAAACATTACATAACATACATTTTTAATTCAAATTAGTCAAAATGTTGTTTTTTGAACTTCGATTACCCTTTCATAGAAACTTCTCCATATTATTGTCTGTTATCTTTCCTAAATATTTTATACATATCCCTGATAAATCTTAAATGTACTTTTCTTACAAACATATGTAGAGAATTTTTATTAAAATGTTTTCTTCGGAAATTTTTCAAAAGTTTTTTTTTTTTTATTTATTTAAAAGTGGTTTTTAATTATTTTTTTTCAATAAGTAAAGAATACTTCTCTATAAATTTGACTTTACTTTATGAGGAATTACTCACATTATGTATATAAAAAATTTGAACTCAATATATTCAGTAGTTTCTGAGAAAATGTACATTAATATAACATGGTAGGTTTAGGTCTTTCCATGTCCCTTAATTACTCACGTATGAAAAGCGAAAAACATTTATTGATGTATCAGAAATATGTGTGATAATTAATGTAAAGATGTTTCTTCCGTTGATTTCAAAAGCTTTCTTTTATTCCAAAAAAACTCTCCGGAAAGTAATCGATTAGAAACCTAGAAGAAAAATCGTTTCTGTGATTAAAGGTAAAGTGGGCATTAAAAATCAAATCCTGCAATTTTCTATGGATTCATTTGAAAATTGCAAGACTTGTTGGTTGGCAAGCTCAAATTGTTATATTAAACATTTGGGGTTAAACTATTAAAAAGTTTTTAAATTATTCAATATTTTAATTTTTAAAATAAGGAATAACTGTCATATACGAGTATTAAATGCCCAATACTTATTTCTTCTTCATAAAATAAGACTTATTCATAAAAAATTTATTTATGAGATACCTATTATATATTAAAATGGAAGTGGGTATGAATTGCAAAACTTTCTTGAATGTATAAGCAGAAAAAAAAAAAATATTTATACATTTTTTTTCTAAAATAATAACTATATATTTTCCTACACATGCAAATTTCAACACAAAAATAAACCTGAAATGCAACACTTTGTGCTAACATTCATTTATTATTGTTAAGAGGATATAGATCGTAAATTTTAAAAGAATCTGATAATTTGGAATGTGCATGAAGCGCTTCAAATGTTAGAAATGTACGAAATTTTCAATTTTGAGAAATCAGCATGTTAAGTCAAAAAAATGTATAAATATATCTACTAAAAAACAACTTTTCAAAAGTAAAAAAAAAAAAAGCCAAGCAAAAAAAAAAAGAAAAGAAATAAGGGGAAAGCTGTGGCTAAAAAATAGTGTGATATCAAATTTCCAAGCTTATATTATGGTACTTATTTAACATTTTCCATTAAAAATTTACCATACGTAAGTCGAGTACCTAAGTATGCGTTGATAGAAAGCCTTTTTTCCTTTACTAAATACATCATAACGTGTTTCTGAAAATTAATTTTTTTTAAATTATGCATGATGGGCTTGGCGGCCATCTTTCCATATTTTACACAAATTTCTAAGCACACAAGTACATTGTTAAGATCGGAAATTCGAAATTGTTGCTAAAGCAAACATTTTATGCTTTTAATTTATGTAAATGAGTGCCTAGAAATTTGTGTCTTAAAATAGAGTTGAAGTAACTTCAGGTTTCATCTTATGATACTTTTTTTTAATTAATTAGTTAAAGCAGTAAAAATCAATTTTTTTTTTTTCAAAATAAAAGACAATCTCAATTTATCTGTCTGTAACCAAAACTAGAAGTTCAAAATTCTTAATAATGCAAACATATTACGAGCTTGTCTGCTTAGAAATTTGTGTAAAGTATGGAAAGATAGCCGCCAAGCCCATCATGCATAATTAAAAAAAATTAATTTTCAGAAACACGTTATGATGTATTTCGTAAAGGAGAAAAGGCTTTCTATCAACGCATACTTAGGTACTCGACTTACGTATGGTAAATTTTTAATGAAAAATGTTAAATAAGTACCATAATATAAGCTTGGAAATTTGATATCACACTATTTTTTAGCCACAACCCGTAAGGCATTGTGACGTCACGGCGACGTCGTTGTGAAGTCACACTGTGATTTTGTGACCGTCGATGTGACGTCACGTGACGTCGATGTGACGTCACAGTGACTACAATGCGAGGTCGTTATGGCCGTTTTAGAGGTCGTTTGTGACGTCACATTGTGACCACTCTGTGAAGTCACGGTGTGACTAATTTGTGAAAAGTGTGTCATTTGTGACTATTTTGGCATTAGCTTTGTGACGAACTTGTGACGAAAGTGACAATGCTTTGAAGTCACATTGTGACCAATTTGTGAAATATGTGTCATTTGTTACGAACTTGTCATAAAAAATGTGATGATTTTAAATGAAAAACAGATTTCAAATTAATTGCTTAAAAGGCGCTAAGGCCAACATAGTGAAAAAGATTCCGTGCCGGGACTCGAACCCGGGCCATCAATATAGCACACTGACATTCTACCGACTAAGCCACATGGAACGATACCCAGCCGGGAAAATTTCTCACTATTACATGTTGGCAAGGCTACAAACGCAGCACAAGATGGAATATTTATCGTGAGCCACCGACAATGAGCAAATACGAAACTTAATTAAATCCAGCATCGATTGAAACTATATTAATACTTGGAAATTTTTCCAAAGAGAACCATTCGCCTTGCATACAATATTTCGAATGAAAATCAAATTTCAAATTGCATGCTTAAAAGGCAATTTTAATTTTAAATTTGATTTTTATTTGAAATATTGTATGCAAGGCGAATGTTTCTCTCTGGAAAAATTTCTAAGTATTAATATAGTTTCAACCGATGCTGGATTTAATTAAGTTTCGTGTTTGCCCCATGTCGGTGGCTCACGATAAATATCCCATCTTGTGCTGCTATTGTAGCCTTGCCAACATGTAATAGCAAGAAATTTTCCAGGCTGGGTATCGTTTCACTTGGTTTAGTCGGCAGAATGCCCGTGCGCTATACTGATGGCAGGGGTTCGATTCCCGGCATTGAATCTTTTTTACTAAGTTGGCCTTTGCGCCTTTTAAGCAAATAATTTGAAATTTGATTTTCATTTGAAATATTGTATGCAAGCCGAATGTTTCTCTCTGGAAAAAATTCGGAGTATTAATACTGTGATGGTTCTTGCCATAAACACTGTGATGAATTTTAAAATGCACAATTTCAAAATAAAGTTTTGTTTGAAATATAAATTCTTATCTTTTTACCGTACTTTTTAGCAAAATATCGCTATTTTGGAGTCCTATTCTTCTAAAACATTTTAAATTTTTCCACTTAAAAAACAATGCTTATCAACTGACATCTTTTTTTATTAAGTTTTAAGCTTTATCTTGAGTTCAAGCTTGATATTAAGAATGTGTAAAATTTTAATGTGTTGTGATTAGTCATTGCTTTATTAAACATGACATGATAAGCCATATTTATTTAAATTTTTTATTCCCGTGTATATTGTATTTTGTGAATATGAGCTAAATAGATTTGGTATGTTTTATAGGAAAAGACTGATCTGCGAAATAGAAAAAAACAATTAAGAAAAATCATGCGTTAAGCATAGATTTTAAAACACTTTCCAACGCTTCCTGAATGCTTTAACAAGACATCGTAATTTAGGGAAATAACGTAAATAAGATAACTAAGTAAATATTTTAGAAAACACATAAAACATTTGAAAAACTGATTTCAGCATTTACCGTCCATAGCCAAATATGTTTCTAATTCTTTTGAACAGCCCTGCATTTGATCTGTAAGTTGATATACATATTATATAATGGGAAAATTTATTTTTGCAAGAAAACGCATAACAGGTTGAAATTCTCTTTCAGCAATTTATACTAATATATGGAAACATACTTGAATACTTTTGTATAATTTGTAGTTTACCTAGAGCGTTTATTACGCGCTACTGCTTAGTTAAAATTTAATTCAAACACTCTTAAAACTGCTGAAATCACATTTCCAGAAATTATAATTTATAGATGGCCATGTATTCAATTCTTTACGTGACCCTGTATATCATTTTATCTATATTCTACAAACATTTCTTAGTAAATTAAATGCAGTTCAACGTAAAAATCCATAACTCATTTAAAAACTACCTTTAATCAATTTGCGCATATACCCAGTAACCCTTACGAATACTTTTATGTAGTCCTGTATATGAATTATAGCATTTATATATACCATACTCTATGCATAAATATAGTGAATCATAAAAGCGCATATCATAATTAAAAATGCATTCCCAGCAATCATCCCTAATGAACTTCGGATACAATATACTATCGGAAATATTTTGTGTGTCCTGTAAATGCTATATACATTTCGTATTATCATGAAATAATGTATAGTGTGTAAACCTCAGCGACTTATATCAATTTCATTATATATGAAATAGATTAACATAATTAAAGTACGCCGCAAATAATTCCCTCCATCCCTGTATAATAATGTATTGGAATCCCTTTTTTAGCCCTGTAAATGAACAATAACTATTCGTTGCACCACATACTTTTCGGAATGCATATTTTAGTGCGTTTCATAAATTCATATCAATTTTATTCAGTTTGAAAGCGTGTAAAATCGTTAAAAATCATTTGGAACGATTTTTTCCCGTAGGCCGTAGTGTAACGAAATACTCTTGACTGTTCCTGTAGATGAATTAAACACGCTACAAACTTCATTACAAATAGGGGCCGTGCTATGGTAAACGTCAATAACATCCAAAAATTTCAAGGCAATCCGAGTATATTTGCGAGAGTTAGACCGCGGACAGACGGCCAGACAAACCGAAGTCATAAACACTTTTCAACTTTGTTGAAAAGTATTAAAAAGAACATATAAACTTAAAATAAATGATTGCATATTAACTATTTTTATTGTTTAAAAAACATTTTAATGTAGAAAGTAGTTATTAATCGTTTTAAAAAAATATTCAGTCCTATATAACGAAAGTACATACCAACTTTTTAAAAAATATACTAAAGCAGTTTAAGCTATAAACTTGTTATCACAGGCATGAAAAACACTTTATTTCAATGCTTAAATATATTTAATTTTTTTATTCCTGTGATTACATATATCGAAAACGTAGAAAATGAATTTACAATCGAAGAAAATTTAATAACTGATTCTGAGTGTCTACAATTAAATGTTTGATTAAAATCACAAACAGAAAAAAAAAAAAATGCTTACATAACGTTAATTTCTAATCTGAAACAATTTCTAATTTCATATTTAACTCCAAAATAATAATGATGCTATAAGTGTTAGTAACTAGAAAACATTAAAAAGCCGAAAAAAATTCCACACCACTGTTTCAACACATTTTCAATCTCAAGAGACTAAAAATTAATATTTACATTCATTCTACTATGAATGTAAGCACAAATCAGTCTCTGCGCCAGCTTTTTTTTTTTTTTTTTTTTTTTTTGAGCGATGGCAGATTAAGATACAACAGAATCGAATAAAAATATCCTTCTGAAAACAATACAGACCAGTCTCTTTCTATATGTGAAACATAAAACTACTTAACTCATCATTATAATATATACAAAACAGGAACAAAATATTTAAATTAAATAAGACTTACATATATGCTTCATCAATAATATCCGTATATTTGTAATATCCTAAAATGGCAGATGTCTTTCTTTTATATTAAAAGAAGTGCTGAGGCGTGCTGGTGTTCTAAACAGTGGAGTGAAGTGGCTTCCCGCGTATTCTCTTGTTTATTCTATGGTAAATTCGCGAAGCAGACGATTTGAGCAGGTGCGTTTTTATTATTTATTTGTTTTTGTAAACAACTGATTTGAATCTGAAATGCGCAATAATTATATGAGAGTGTAACAATCAGTGGAGGATTATTATATTAAATTGCAATGCTAGATAAAATTGAAATCATGAAAAAAGAATACTTTTACTGTCTTAGATATCAAATTGATAAAATATAGCATGAAAATTTAGTTTATTAATGCTTGTATCGTGCAATTTATTTATTATCCCCCCCCCCCCGCCTTTCGTGATAGAATTTACTATTTGCTATCCACTAATATATTTTCATTCCTCATGCCGCTGTAACTCAGCTGTTTAAAATATTGTTTAACCCTTAACTGATGTGACAAAAATTGCCACATAACTACTGTGAGCGGTCTGTGAGACCGCTTAATCTATGAGATGGATAAAATATAGCATGAAAATTTAGTTTATTAATGCTTGTATCGTGCACTTTATTTATTATGTCCCCTCCCCCCCCCCCCCCCCTTTCGTGACAAAATTTACTATTTGCTATTCACTAATATATTTTCATTCCTTATGCCGCTGTAACTCGGGACTGTTTAAAATACTGTTTAACCCTTAACTGATGTAACAAAAATTGCCGCATAGCTATTGTGAGCGGTCTGTGAGACCGCTTAATCCATCAAATTGATAAAATATAACATGAAAATTTAGTTTATTAATGCTTGTATCGTGCATTTTATTTATTATGCCCCTTCCCCCTTTCGTGACAGAATTTACTAGTTGCTATCCACTAATATATTTTCATTCTTTATGTCGCTGTAACTCGGAACTGCTTAAATTATTTCTCTTCATTTTCAAAGATTTTTGAAGTTCATATTTTTGTCACACTGTGACTTACAATATGGTGGTTTTTTTATCATATATGTTACGTGACATACGTTACATGCAGTGACATAATAGTGTCGTCACAATTTTCTTTTAATTGCCAGAAAAATATAATTTTACAGTAAATAACATGTTTTAAAGAATTTTTGCAATTTTTTAAAGTTTTCTAAGAAGTTCACATCTCAGTCACAATGTGACATCACTGAGTGGTGGCATTTTGGTCACAGATGTGACGTGACCACAGTGACTTACAGTGACGTCACAACGACGTCACCGTGACCATGCATGCTATGAGGGAACTTTCCCCTTTTTTCTTTTCTTTTTTTTTGCTTGGCTTTTTTACAGTTATAACTTTTAATTTGATGCATTTTCTGATAGAAATTTTGATGAGTACTTTGTAATTGTTGAATATTTGCTAAATAAATTACGTCCTTTTTGTAGTAAACAGCATATTAAAGCACATATTTTTCTTTTTCACTGCATTTAAATATAAAAATTTTTTATTCATTATTTTATAACTTTGGAAATTATTTTTTAAATCTATGTGTGGCACATTATTTTTCTTGAAACTTGAGAAAAAAGTCTTTAGGGACTACAACTGCTTGTTAAGTTATTTGAATCCCACCACTGTTTTTTTTTATGATGTAGTTTGTTTTTTTGTCGAGCTGTTCAAGCGAATCAGTCAACCCACCAAAACGAGTGAAAACACAAACAAAAAAGCCCAAGTATGTCATCATAACGACCACATATTTTTTGTGGGCTAGGTGAGCGAAGACCGGGCGTAAAATTTGCTGCTGATGGGATTTATATCAGATCACGTGATACTTTTTATGAATGTTTTGATTTTGTCTGAGTGCGTATAGACATATATTCCTATTACGATAGACATTGTTTGGAAAGATAAGAAGGTTTAATCATTGGTTTCACCTGTTTCGAACCATAAAATTACAAAATAATTAAATTATTTCGAAATTCCTTACTTTTTTAAGACCACTCCATGAGGTATATCTCCCTGCGTCCGGTCGGCCCGATTTGCGTCGCTGAACAAGCTCTCTGTTATCGTAACGAGATTGACCAATCAGAAGCCAGAATTTTTGCTAACATTTCCCTGTTTGCAAAAACGTACCTGAATCCCAGTCTACATTTCTAGCCACTATAACTGAGCTCAGGAATAGTACAGAAAGCAACCTCCGTATTTTGATACATTAAGGCCGGGATCTAATTAGGAACAAGTGTGTCTCTATAACGAAGTAGCGGCATACGACCAATAAATGTTTATTGGTAAAAGTGATAAAAAAAATCGTTAAAGTTCTTTGTGAGCATGCCATTATCGTCAGGCTAATGTATGTTGAATTATTTCCCTAGTCTAATAGAGATCGTCCATGCGCGTATCTCCTAATGGAGGATATTCCAAGTATGGGTTCGAGGCTGAAAAAGTCACGTGGTACCGGTAATTTACCCAAAGAATTTCTAACTGATAAGAAGGGAATCAGGAAACTACACTGTAAAAAATATCGTGAAAAATTACCTCTGTTCTTAAAAGTTCTCTATTTTCTGACCAATGAGAACGCTATATAAACGCCTATGAAGCGTTCTCATTGGTCATAATACAGATAGCCTTTAAAAACAGAGGTAATTTTTCACGATATTTTTAACAATGTACTACTGCTTTCTCCCATGAACTGTTTCATTGGTTAGCGGGGATTTACATTACGTAGACCGAGCCTTCCCTTCTTTACGCTAGACGTTCTTGCCTTGACCATGTGATCATAACTTAGATTGAATATAGTCTATTCAAGAAAGCGGATTGCCGTACTTTCGACAAAAACGTGAAATGAGCATACCTCCTGTGCATATATCACCACTCTTATGTATAAAGGCTCTCTGTTATGGTGTTGTTTCTGATACAGCGCCTAGAATACCTAGTGTGGAAATATGCTATCCAAACAGTTCTAAAAATTTGTATCCCTTAAATGTGCGACGATACTGCTAAAATTTCAAGTGTCGATCGCAGCGACATCTGCGGTATTTTCGTATTACTATTATTACATTGTATAGACTAGCAATTTCTTGCAGTTGTAGAAAATATTCTTCAGATGTCGCTGCGATCTGCATATTGCAGCAGTATCATTGCACATTTAAGGGATACAATATTTTAGCGCTTTTTTAAGTATTACAGGGTTAGCCGATTTCAACACTATATATTCTAGGCGCTATAGTTTCTGAGCGCTCTTGGTTAAATTTCGATATTTGTGTTTTAGAGTGAGCAATAGAGAAAAGTACTAAAACTATTGAAACAATAACTTCTTTAATATTGAAATGTATAGCAAAGGAGTTCAGAATCAATGCCTTAAATAGTTTCGAATATGCACTGTTGTTATGACATCAATACCCTTCCTGGATGTGGAAATGCAAAATTGTGTTCAACATAATTGGCCGCAATCTACATAGATTTTCCGCTGTTAGCGAAACGAGATTCATCAATCAGAAGCTTGCACTTTTGCGAACTTTTCGCTTTTTGCAGCAATGCAGGCTATTGATTGGTGAATCTCGTTTCGCTAACAGCGAAAAATCTATCTGGATCCCAGCCTAGAATTCTGTAAACATTTCACTTCATCCATGGCACTAAGAAAATGACTCAAAACTTTTATGACATAGGCCGGGATCCAGAAACAGCAAAAATTCTCAAACATTCTAGCTTCTGATTGGTCAAACTCTTTTCGCTAACAGCAAAAAATCTATCTGGATCTCGGCCATAGTTTTCTTCGATGAAATCAATGCAAAAGTATAATATAAAAGAATAGTATAAGACTTCTAAAATGGTTTGTCGGGTTTATCGCTGTTTGGCATAATTTATAAACTTTAGAATTAATTAAAAGTTTTTCGCTAATTAAGAATAGAAAATTTGTGTTTTTAAAGCTGAATTTTATAAAAGCACGTAGATTGAGTAAATATCTGTCCAAAAATGCAATCCTTACTTTTTTATGTCCATTATTTAAGTCTCTACCTCGATTGAAGTATAAGGTGTGACGAAGAAAATAAATTTGTCCTTTTCAGCATCTCAACGTTATTTTAAAAAATCTATATCTCTGTTTATAATTAATTTATGAGGATGCATTTGGTCTCAAATTGAAGATCTTTTCCATTAAGTCCTTCTGGTTTTGGTTTTATTTTTCTGCGATGATTGGTTCTTTTGATATGGGAAATTTTACGCTGGCATGTTTTGTCGATTTAACATGGATAAGCTGTCTTCAGTATAATAAGCAGTTACGGTGTCTTGCGTTTTATTCTTGGCGTTTGTTTGTTTGGCGAGGTTAGCAATTTTTTTTTCAGCTTGGCTTGGCAGAACGGCCGTCCTGCTTGATAAAAACAAAACAGATGGTACAAAGATTACAAATAACACAGAGAAGTATGGATAGATGTATGGTAGGTATAACTAGAAGATACAGAAAAAGAATAACCTGGATAAGAAGTCAGACGAAAGTTTGTGACATCATTGACAGAATTAAACGGCAAAAATGGAAATGGGCTGTGCACATTGCAAGAATACAAGACAATAGATGGAGCACAAACACCCCACAGAAGTATCCCAGAGATGTAAAACGGCCAAGAAGACGACCTCAAGTAATATGGAGTGATGAAATCAGAAAAGTAGCCGGTGTAAATTTGATGGCTAAAGCACTAGACAGAAAACATTGGAAAAATCTGGGGGAGACCTACATCCAGCAATGGATTGAAAACGGTTGTTGATGATGATGATGAAATGAAAGCTTATATTTCAGCGAAGACGCGTCAAAATTGAAAAAAAAAATCTTTTTAAATTAGTTAATTTTAAGCATCTTTTTTCATAATTCTCCAAATTAAAAAAAGGGATTTTTAGTCGAATTTTGTGATTTTGAAAATCCACTGTCCATTTAATCGAAAAGTCTTTGAAATAAAATAATTCCTTTAGTATCCGTAATGTAGAAAACTATATAGAAGGCATTTCTATATAACAACTGTCATAGTGAAAGGTAGAAACTTTTACTAATATAACAGAACTGTGTGTAAAAGTTCAATGCAACTATGAAGTTACTTACAAATCCTGGATTTTTAAGTTTGTTCCAAGACAAAATAAGGAAGTAATTCAGAAGAATTTAAGAAGAACAAAAACTTCCAAGATTAAAGGATTTTTTTTTTTGAAGAAAAGTGGCCCATTTAACATTTGTGGATTGAATAAATGTTTGCCATTTCGAAATTATCTGATAAAAATGAAGAAATGTGTACCGATAGCAGAAACAGGTGCGATATTCAATGCAATTTGTGGCTATTGGTAACTATGAAAAAATTTCGCTTATTTGAAGAAAACATCAGAAGAGTCGATAAAAACCTTGAATGAACAACGATTCTAAGTTAACGCAGGATATTTTGAAATAAAAACCACGTTGTACCAGTCGTAATTTTCTTAAAAGTTAACTATTTCAAAACAGATGGCTAGAAAGTAATAAAAGTTTATTGATGTAACAGATGTTCGGTGCAACTTAATGGTTACTAGCTACTCCGAAACTGCGAGAAATCCTCATTAAGGGAATCAATAAAAACTTTCGTAGAGGAATAGGTTTTTATATTAATGGAAACGTTTTGAAACAAAATATTCAATTTCTTATTTCGGGATTGTTAGAAAAGCTACACTCAACACTCAAAGAAAAAAATATACCACCTTCATCTAGAATGAATAAATAGCCATTTTCTAAACCCCTAAACTAGAAATACAGATTTCCGAGATATGTGAATAATGTAAACAAAATAGACGAAATGATCTAGAATTTCTAGCCTATAGTTTTCTAGGTGATGGAACCATACATTATATTGTGAATCGTTTGAATTGCGAGAAATCATCACTTGATTTCTGGAATTAATACATAAACTAGAATTACAGTTTTTAAAACTCACTTCTTGTGTTCGCATTTATTTGCAGAGATTTTTAAATATGTTTGACCACGATAATATAGTAACACTTCCTTGAATTTTAATACGGATAACTATAACTTTCTAGCAAAGGGAAGTAGAATTTATAAGGATGACATGGAACTGTTTTTTCTAGAGCCACAATTTATTTTCTAGATGTCAGTGGCAGATTTTTTTTTCTGTGTAACGATTTCAAAACACCTGGAAAAAAACGGAGAATTTTTTAGTAATAGAACAGAAAATCAACAATTTATCAACAGCAACGTTTTTACTAGCGATTACGCAAAGTTTACGCTTATTTCACAGACTACACACTGACATTCTAAAAAACTCCGGATAATATCATAGTCAGTATAAACGATAGTAACTGGTTGGTTGAAATTGTCCTGGAGAGATTAACGGAATATTCCTTAGAAGGCAAATGTTACAAGTATTGACGTCCTGTGGATGTTTCTTTATTCCATTTTAGGGCAATAATAGAATAAAAAAACTTTGGAAATTAACGAAGGCGGAAATTACAAAATGCGTATGTGTGTCCTATAATAAATCCGTAGGTTTTTCTCAAGAAAATGAAGTTGATAATTCGATATCTATATCCATAAGATATCTTTGGAATGTTTTAATAGGATATAACAATTACGCTAAACCTCTGCTTACTTCCCAGACTACACACTGCCTTTCTAAAAGCATCCACAGAATATCATATTCAGTATAAACGATAGTAACTGGTTTGTTGAAATTGTTCTGGAGAGATTCACGTGATATTCGTTAGATGTTAAAATGTTACAAGTATAGACGTCCTGTGGATGCTATTTTATGACAATTTTAGGACAGCAATAGAATAAAAAACTGTGGAAATTTAAAGGAGATGCAAAATGCGCATATGCGTCGTATAATAAAACCCGTGGTTTTTTCTAAAGAGAATGTAGTTGATAATTCGATCTCCATAACCTAGTAGAGTGGAATGTTTTAGGATATAACAAATACGCGATCTGCAGCCCCACTTCTCAGAACTTTCAGAGACCGATTGTAATTGTATGAGTCTTAGAGATCCTCAGAAGTAAAATCAATAACAGTCGCAGAATAACAATAATTTCGGAATTTTTTTTAAAGCAAATGATTCATATTTAACACCCATGATTTTTCGAAATATAAAGATTTCGAAATTCATGAGAGACTCCCTCCCCCCCCCCCAAACCCACCGGACAGTAGCCGTTGAATTCTGAAAAGTCTATTTTCTGACATTTTTGGCATTGATTGGATATTTTTGAAATGGTTTTAGAAGAATATTTAAATATTTCCGGAAACATAGTTTTACTCTTTGATTAAATAGATGTTTCGTAAATATTTCTGATTTCACAGGGGATTTTGTTTCAGAAATTATTTTGATGTTTCAGAATTGGACCGGTAGAATTCATTATTATTTTATAATTTTGTAAGTTTAAAGTAAAAAGAAATAAAATTACTGAATTAATTTAAGAAGGCATATTAATTTCTATCATTCCAATTGTGATTAAAACTCATTAAAAATTTCTATTTTTATGTACAAAATTCTTTTTTTTTATCAGTGTGCGAATCAGCTATGGCGTTAGAAATTTAAAACTTCATTCCACAATAAAATTTTTCATAAACATCTATTTCAGTATGTCCTAAAAAAAGATTTTCAATGACGATTTAAAAATAAGTAGATATAAAAAATATCAAAAAGAAAACTATTTGAGATGTTGCATCATGTTCAGTGAAAAAAATATTTATTTTATTATTTTTAATGTGAACCAATGACATTTATCTTGATTCTTTATATTAAAAGTAAATCAAGTGATGCATAACAAAATGTAAGATTAATGGGTTCATCTCAAAGTAAATAGCACATTTTTTTTTCAATTTATTGACTTAAGGTACAGGATAGATAGAAGTTCGATTACTTAGCGAAGTAGAAACATTTTTATCAAAAGGATAAGTTAAATCACCATTATTTACATCTCTCATATGCTATTAATAGGTAACAGATAAGTGTACTGAAATAAAATGTGCATTAAACTAAAATATCATTTAATAAAAATTAATTAGTGCAGACGTTTTTATACTAAATGCTATTAACTCTTTTTTTTAGCTATAATTTTTTCTTCAAAAGTGTTTTCAATGTTTTGTTTTAGAGGTTTTCTTTTAAATAGTCAAAAAACGATTTATCTTTATATCTAATTCAGAAAACGTTATACCATTCAGATTAAAAAAAATCTATGCAAAATATATTTTAAAAGCATCCTTTTTTTCTGTTTTAATCCATAGTACATTTCAATCGAAAAATGACCAGAATTACTGAAAAAATTCGTTTCCTTATTTAAAGAAAACAAACTGAAATATTTTTGTTTAATGACTCTATGACATTTAATAATTGTCTACATTTCGATAGTAAATTAAGTAAATCAAAAAAGCTGAGAAAATAAATGCCGTTACTTCAAAGTAAATGGCATATCTTCTAAGGATTTATCGACTTCAAAGAAAAGAAATTTAAATTTTCGATCTGCTGTCAAAGCGAAAATGTACTTATTCTCAGAAATAAATTAAATCTCCAATAATTTGAATTGTATATGCTCTCTTATGAAACTTGAAACATGAGCATAGTTAGAATCTCATTTTTGTAACTATAAGATGCAAATTTAGATCATTCTAAATAATCAGAATATTACAATAGAAATTCTGTTAATTATTTAAAAAAAATCTTTGTTTTATTTAACTAAAATATGTATTTATTAATTTACAGCGGAAATTTTTATTAAATTAATTCATACAAGAGATTAATTTTGAACGTTCCGTTTTCTTCGACTTAAGGACTTTCCAGCAAACACGCAGAAAACAAATCCCTCAATATTTTTATATGGGTGATTAATACATATTAATTTCTGTGAATTAACACTAAATTAGGCAGGTCTAGTTATTGTAGGAGCACGCGGGGCATCTACTCATAGACTGAAGTTACAACGGTCCCAAAAATGCATTTTGTGTAGCCTCTGAAAAATATACATTACAGAAAACTGCTGAGTAGAGTCACTGAAAAAAACATTAATACGAAAATAACTCTAAATATCCTTGTAATGAGTTCATGTAATGCTTGAATTTCCAAATAGAATCAACCAGAGTGTTTTCAATTTGTTGATTTGTTTTAATTATTATAACCTCTAAATGAATCCACGGATGAAATTTTAAGGTTCTTTATCGTTTTGTTGTTGATTGGTATATTACGACAATATACCTTGTGCATTAGGAAGATTTCCAACATAAAAAAAAACAAACAGATGTTTATAAATCTATAAATTTATAATATATCCACGAAGGAAAGTACACAATTACCGCTTCCTAGTTACCCACGATAGTGAAAAGCATTTTAACGTTTCAGAAACATCAGAAACCAATATATTTTCTAGATTTCAAAGAAGTATTTATATAAAGGAATATTTATTTTGCTGCCATCAATTTTTCAGAAACTATTCCGATTACATTTTACAGTGTGTTAATCAGTTTCTCAACCTGGAATATAGATGTCTTCAGTTGCCATTAACTCTCAAGTAAACGTTTTTATTTTCAACAAACATGTTTCACAGGCGTACATGGTAAATTAACAGCATTAACATTAACATTAACATTAATACTATTGTGTAACTCTTGCATGTATAAATTCAATTATGCTGCTGAAAATATATAATTCAGATTTGATAGCGTATTAAATGTCGATATTCTGGTTTGAGGTAACAGCTTAATACACTAAAACGAATATACACTAAAACCATTAAATTAAATAAAAACTGGAAACGTTTCCGAATGTCAGTGGCAACAAAGGAAACATTATTTTTTAAAAATTCTTTCTTTAAATCTGAAACATGTATCGGTTTCTGAATTTTCTAAAGATAAAGAACGGTTTGCGGAGTCATAGGAAGAATATATTGAATATTTGCGTTTGTAGCTATATTAAAATTTCATATATTAACAAACAATTTTCTTTCTTTACGGTGAACAGTTGATTGATAATTTCCCTACACAAGATTTCTAAAAGTATTTGACATATTTTATTGATGTCAAATCTATTTTCAAGCTTGATTAACTTTGTAAAAAAATCAGATTTATTTTCAGCGAATATCTGTGGAAAGAAAAAGATGAATTTTGCTGCAATAAAAACACATTTTTTTTTTTTTTTTTTTTACTTAGGAAAACATTAAATGACAGTGATGAATTATGCAAGACTGAGCATTTTTCACATTTCATAACAAGCAAAGTGTGCAGCTGTTCAAGTTTTCTTGAAGGAAATTTATGTCTAAAGTCCCTATCGTCTTCCCAATCCATCCTTATTTTATTTCAAAATATCAACGGCAAATGGCGCTACATTGCCTCAAACTGTTAGAATTCTCCAAAAATGTAAAAGGAAAAAAAGATTAACCCTTTATCTGCTGCCATTTTTCAAAATCTGTTCCCAGATTGTGATATTTGAAATTTGTATACTTCTTACACATTGAAAAAAACTTGAAAATTTGTATATTTTTTGCAAATAAAAAAACTCCATGATGCATATAAATATGTATATATGTGCTCTAATTAATTTTTTAATTGATACAACGATTCTTTAGACCTGCCACACAACAAATCTTACTGTACCCTTGTGCCAAATCCGAAGGTGTGTCGGACGAATTAAAAATACAATTCCGTTATATCACAAAAGATAGGCAATACTAAGTGCTACCCTAAAACAAAAACAACGTTGGCACATGGTGTTGAGAAGTGTTCCTGGGAATATAAAGAAGCGCTCCGAAGTTTGTTCGCGCCCGGCGCACAGGTACAGATCTTTAACTCCGAGCATTCTTCGGAACCGGATCCCAAAATGCTAAACTTTTCTTTACATCAATACTAGCAGACACATCTAAATATAATTAAGACTGATGCCGTGAATACATGTTGAGGTGCAGCTATTTCTGCGAAAACGCGTGATTGGCTACTGAGACATCACTATGCGCTACACGCTGGCGCGAGATTGGCTTAAACAGCCACGCTGACACCGCATCACGCGCTGGCGTGAGATCGGAAGCGAAACTGTTAAAATTAACACATTTTTGAAATAGCTTCCGTTGCAAAATGTCTTTCCGGCCTGCACTGGAAGGTAAGAGTAGCTACCATATTCTTTGATTTTAAAATTTGGTTAATTTTACTGGAAAACATGGAGCTAAAACGTGTGTAATTTGATTATAGGACATTCAATCCCCGCAGATGTCAATACTGAATTTCACAAAATTTGCAAGGTTTCATTTATGGTCACCTATTCTTGTCGCCAAATTTGGCGATACTTTGTCAAGTGTCGGGAAGCTTGGCGCGAATTTGACGTTGGCAGATATGAGCATGCAATCTTAAACATATGAGACTTGGAACAATGGTTAGAACAATGAAAGGACATTTTCCAGAAACCATGTTCACTAAATTAAACACGTTTACTGGGGAAACCTGCTGTCTTGTTTTAAAATGTCAGACGTCGTAAAATTCCAAAACTGTTACATCCCAGCCTCTTTTTAACATAGAAACAAAAAGACGCTCCAGAATCCTTGTATCAAGGCCGAACACTTAAAGGAAAAAACGTTCAGGATTTCCAGTTTTTTTTTCAAATTCTAATTTTGTACGTCTTTTTAAATTTGAAATCTTAAAGTGGCTGCCATTTTGGAACAAAATGACGGATGAATCTGATCAAAGAAATCGGTCGAGGCTGTGGTACCTCTTGTCCACATGCTCAGTTACATTGAAATAGGTTCACGAATATAAAAGGAATGCTATAGAATGCCAAAAAGGTAATACAGTGTGCACGCTAAAATCCGCTGTCACCCCATTAATTTCTGAACGGCAAGAGCTATAGTCATAAAAATGGGGTCCAGGTATAATAATGTAGCCACGTGGTACGGAATCAAACGGCCTACGGCGTCACCTTGTGGAAAACTACGTATTTAGCATTCCTAGCTCGAAAATGGAAAGAGATAGGGAAACAAAGCGGTTTACAAAGTTGTAGAGCATCACCGATTTTGTACGAAAAGACACCGTATGGGCATCAATGAGAAGAGTAGAACAGTTAAAACGCGCATTTGTTTTTTTATGATTTCCTACATTGTGACATCACGAAACTTGAACGGAAGGAGAAATGATTATCTTTCGGACAAAACACAACACCGCAATGTGGCGCATTGATATCGCTTGTGATTCTCAATCAAAATTTTTAAAACTAGTTTCTTCTTAGGGTTCAGTACTTAAAAAGTAAAAATGGAACCATTATAAGATCAATCCTGTGTCTGTCTGTGTGTCACAGACTTTTTACTCGTAAACTATGGAACGTCGAAAATTCCAATTGGAGGAAGTAATAAAGACTATTGACCCACATATTTTCAGATTATTAAACATTCATAAATATTAGTAAAAATGTAGAGGGGCTAATTATGCTACTTGAAAAAACACCATCTTCTTTGTATATCGTGTGAAAGATTTTGTAACGCTGAACTCAAAAATACATTCCTTTTAATTTTAGATATTATATTTTCAGAGATATTGTCGAAAATACAGAGCAAAAATATGTGCTCCCTCATCTAATTCCAAAACTACGGAAACGAAAAGTATAAAAAAATTAGAGGTAGTAGACGTCAATTTAAAACTTCAAGGAAAATTATAGTGATTAACCTAGATCACATAGTTTTTGAGAAAATCGCATTTTTCTGTTACACCCAAATATCGATTTACGGGTATTCAGTAAAAGTGTTGAGCGGTTCTGGAGGTACTTATCGTATCATATATGTATAAAATCATTGCTGATAAGGATTTTAGACAAAAATCGTCAGTATTTAGCCAAGATATTAACCCTTAAAGCTACGGACATTTTGGACATACATAATGACAGGGGCGGCGTACTTTATGCCTAGTTAACAACTTTCAATGATATATGTGTGTAATGTAATGTACAGTAACAGTATGAAAGCAATAAATATCTAATTGGTAAAAACGGACTAATGTAAGGGGTCTCAGGACTCTTAAAATTGGAAAAAAATGAAAAAAGAAAAAGAGACCATTTTCAACATTTAATGTCTTCAAATGTATGGGGCATGCTCACAATCTTTTGTCTTTTATGTCCCTGAATAAAAATTGTTATTTTAATACATTTTTTGTATTTTTTTAAATTTCATATACTGAGGAACATCTCATTGCATGATTTCATAACAATATTAACTAGATAAATAAGTTTTGGACGATGTTGGGGGTCCAAATACCAGGAAAACTCCTATACCGTCTCGTGTCCCTGAAGATGATTTTTAAGTTTGGAGCTGTCTGTATAAAATTGTTTCAATAAAAGTAATTCGATGTAATTTTTTTCCGAAACTGAGACAATTGTTTTATATAAATATGTAGCAAAACATTAACCTGCACACATTTTTACGGTTGATATTATTTTTTGAAATCTGTCACTGGGTTTTTCGTCCTTACCGCCCCTCTTGATAAACATACACATAAAATCACTTCAGATGCAGCGACAGAATTTTTTTCAAGTTTTTTCTCATGCAGAAGTATGCTAGAGAAAGAATGTCTAAAATTCTTTGACAGGAAATTTACTGCAGAATTTAAATCAGCATTTAAATATCAATTTCAAGATAGTGGCTGTATTAGTATCCAAGGTTTATTCCTACACATTTCGAGGTAAATTAAATATATATATATATATATTTAATCCAATGTTAACAACTGTTTCTAAAAATAAATGAACATTGTGGCTATCACTTAGTCTTAACATGATTTTCCTAAATATAGGTGGTAATTTTCCTTACCGTTCCATCCTTACCGTCCTTTTTTTTCCTATTTCGTCCCTTTTTTCCAAAACTGTCCCCTTTTTTTTATCTTACCGTCCCTTCTTTAACACCCCTTTAAGACAATGTTATACAAAAATTCTGGATTAAAAGATCTAAATTTTTATTATTTCTTGTTTGAATGTCCTGTGGGTACTATGCAAATTCATTATAAGTAAAAATTGAGAAGAAAATGAAAAGTTATAGTACTAAAATGGTAAGAAAAATTAAACTCGCAAGTTTAACTTAAACCTCAGTTAAATAAAAAAAAATTCGCTGCTGACTATTTTTTCTTTATTTTGAATCATTAGGGCAGGAGCCGTTCTCAGACGATTGTCTAAACTAATCGAGACGGATGACGCGGCTTAAAAGAGTTCACGCTTTAAGTCGTAAACGTTTTAAGGTGAAAAGTCAAGCGCGAGAACAGATGTTTCGTAGAGTGAAATTTGGAAAGAAAAAGAACATGAAACGAAAAAAAAAGAAGCGAAAACATTCGTAAGTCGCATTTTTCAGGGATTTTTTTTTTTTTTTTTTTTTTTTACCATTATTTTGAAAATAATATCTTCCTAGTAGCTTAGCATACCTGAAATAAAATGATCATTGAGATTACTGATTAAGGATTCTGATAGGAACAATAAAATGTTCCCTATATAATGCGACCCCTAACCATTCGAACATAAAAATTGACATCAATCAGAATAGCATAGATAGGATAGCTTATAAAGTTATTGAAGGTACCTAAAGCTTCAATTTAAGATTTTGGAAGAACTTATTATAAATATACACGCTTTACATTAATGTGAATTTAAGTAGGAATAAAGGATAGATATTAATAAAAAGCAGGGAAATAGTAAATAAGCCGAAAAAATAGAATAATTTATGGAATATCGTGAATAAAATGTTTTACATAACATGTATATGTATATAAATCAACATTTGAACGAGGAGTAGTCTTGGAATCTGGTGATCATGATAGGTGAACATATACAGAAATTTTCAGAATTGACTTTGGGTCGGCGCACAGTTCTGCCGCTCTGACCAATGACTACGTTCGAAGCCACCGCAATCGTCCGATGTATCAAGCGCCAAATTTGATTTTCAACATTGCATATCCAAGAGAACTTTGTTGCAACTCCACGTTGTTGCAACACGAAATACTTTGACCTTTTTTATAAGAAATCATTTATTATTAAATTTTAGATTTACTAGTCATAAATTTAAAATCCTATTATCGTAAAAGGATAAGTACAGACAAAAGTACAGACAAAGGATAGTACAGATATATTGCAGAATTACATTAACGATTGACTCCAAAAAACAACTAATAATTAGGCATGCGGTTATACCCTATTTCTTAAAACAAAACGTTTCGTAGCAAAAATTAAATGTCCAGAAATTTGAAGTGATATATTTTGCTGCATTTAGTTTATTTATTTATTTTCTTCTTGATTGCATGTTTAAAATGTCAAACCAGGGTGCTAAACGGTCTCAACAAACTGCATTAACATCTAAGTATTAAGTAATAGAAATTTATATTATTATTAAACACTAATAAAAACATAATAACATTAAAACACTAATAAATAATAAAAAATATGTAACATTAAATTTTAATGCATCGCAACTTTAAAAATAATAAGGATTTTAGTTTAAACATATGATAAACACTCATTTGTAAAGTAAAACTTTTTTTTTTCAGAAAAATTTTACTTTTTTTTTTTTTTTGTAATTTATCGTGAAGAAGTATGTTTCTGAAAGCCACACATACATAAAATGAAACATGTTTGGAGCAATATGTGCCGTACTATATTATTACAATCCTATCTTTAATTATGCAAATAAAATATTTTTTGCGTAAATTCACACAGAAATGCAAATTTATGATAGACACACATCCATAAGATAAACATTTTTGAAGGAAAATGTGACATAATACGTTATTCCACTCATATATTCAGATATGTGTAATAATTAGTTTTTTAGTAATTTTATATGAAGAAATAACTTTATTATCATTAAATGTTGGGCAAAATTTAACAAAGATAGACAAAGATTAACATACTTAAATACATACTTAATATTTTTATTATTTTATTATTCAATTTATCTAAATATTTATAAATTAAATTATTATAGTAATTAAATATTAATGTATCATAACTTCAAAAATAATTAATATTAGAATTAAGGATTTACCAATATGATAGACGCGGATCAGAAAACAAAATGTAGAAAAATATGACTTCATATGGTATTTCTTGCGACATAAAATTTTATTCCTCTCGTATCTTCAATTAAGGAAAAGAATTAGATATTTATGCTGTTTTACATGAAGATATAAGCTTATCATTAAAAATTAGGTAAAATGAAACAGAAATAGACTAAAATTAACTTAGTTAAATATTAATGTATCAAAATTATTTCTATTAATTTAATTTAATATTAAATTTATTAAATTTTGTATTATATAAATAACTTTGTTAATTTAATATTAATGCGTCATAAATTCAAAAATAATTAACACTCTAGCTTTACAATATGATAGACACTCATCAATAAAAAAAAGGTAATTTTTTTTTTCTGTAGAATAAAAGGACTTAATATCTTATTCCACCTTTAATTATGTAGAGGAATTAGTTTTTTGGGTGATTTTCATGAAAAAATACATTTATGATAGACCGTCATCCATAAAAAAAATATTGTTACGAGAAAAATCTAACAAAATATTTCATTTCACTCGTATCTTCAATTATGTGAAAAAATTAGATTTTATGTAATTTTACAAAAAGCAATTAGTATATTATTATTTAAAGTCATGTAAAATGAAAGAGATATAGACAAAGATGACTGTACTTCCGTTAATGTAACTGCCGTTAACGTTTGAATTAATTGACTTAAAATTAAATTAAACAAAACGTTTTATTTTCTGCTGGCCGTAAAAAAAAATATTTGACAAATAAATTGATTAATTTTGTTTTGAATGTCGTAAGACTTTTCGTATGTGAAACGAAATTTTTCCAAATTGAAGAAAAGCAACATAATAATATAAATATTTTTCTCAAAAAATAAAATATAACTTTATTTAACTATGAAAATATTTAATTCTTAGGATTTAGAAGAACAAAATATTAATATAAGAATCTAAAAAAAAACTATTACAGCACCGCAGAATTTACTTTGTGATAATAATTAACTTTTTCTGCAAGATAGGAGATGAAATATAAGAATATTTTCCTTTAATTATAAAACAAATTTATTCTTTCTTAATTTCTTTTATATGACATACTCTAATTATTTTTTTATTTACCTTTTATAGAATTTTTGAGATAATGTAATCAAAAGATCATAATGATTAATGGCGATTCATCAAATTATGTGACCCTTTCTACAGAACAAATCAGCTTAGGGCAAAGTAACGAAAAATGTTCATCTTTCTATTGAAAGGGAAACAGAATTTGATAGATGAAGATTAATTGATCATATTTTTTATTTAAAAAGAGTACATAATTATTCCACCTTAGCTTTGAATTTTTTTTATGAGTTAAGCGCCTTTTCCATAAAATATTGAAAACTGTTTTTTTCATTGTTTATATAAACGAAATTCGTTTATTACAAAAGATTAATAAGCCAGTAGTCATACTGTTTTTAATTAGGAATCAAAACAAAAATAAATATTTCGCAAAGAATTATAATTAGAGATATAGAATATTAGTGATAATAGTTTTTTTTTTTTTTTTTTTTTTAACTGTTAGTTTAATATATCGTTATTATTTCTTTAATATTTAGTTTCGATTAAATTTTTAAGAAGATCTTTCATTATGCTCAACTTTGGCTATTTACATCTTTGCTATACTTTCCACGTTTTTATTTTATTATACGCAGCGAATAAATCTACCAATTTAATTCTGATATATGTTCATATTAAATGCATGAAAAGTTATAAAACTTCAAAATGAAATTGGTACCTTGATTTGCTTATGCTCCGAAAAACTTTTTTGATTATAGAAAAAATTAAACTTATTAGATCATATTTTTATAAGCTTATTTTTTAAATTTACATATATTTATGTAAAGTTATTTCAATTATAATGTCATAACATAAAATGTATTTGTGTAAATTTAATAATTTAAATCACTTTTTAATAAAATCAATTTATGTTAAATCATTGTTATACTCATGATATATTATATAATTATGGTTTTTTATTGTGTATTGTTAATTAAAAATTGTTCTATGATATGCTTTAAAATTTACACAAATGCACCAGAAGCCCGTTTTAAAGCCTTAACGACCCTAATTCTTTTATTTTATAAAACACCGATAGTTAAATCATTAGATACTCTGTTTCTGCAGCAGTTGTTGATCAGGAGAAAACTCATGAATCTCAGATTTTTTTCGTTAACAAAAATGAAAGGAAAGTTCAATTTCATTATCAATCACGTTAAAGATTGCTTCACTCCTAATACAATTTGAGGATTGTATGAAACATCAGAACTAAGGATAAACTAGTCGGATGTAGCAATCCCAAAACTTTTCTCTATCTCATACATGTTAATACTTCCTGAAAACTGCTGCATATCAGCACCACCCGTTAGATGATTTACACCATAACAACAACTTTGACAACTTCTAACTGAATTAAAAATTTGGTTAAAATCCGTGCATCAGTTTTTGAGATAGAGCTTTTGAGGAAATTAAAACAAATTCTGCAAAGCAGCGCCACCTGATGGGCGATTTACACCAAGAACTAATTAGGACCAATTTATACCAAGAAGTAACTGAATCTGAAGCTTGAAGAAAATTCATGCATTAGCTCTATAGATACAGCTATTGCGAAAATTCTAAAAATTCTGCATAGCAGCGCCACCTGTTAGGAGATTTACACCAAAAATTAAACAGCACTAATTTATGTCAAGGACTATTGGAATCTCAAGTTTGATGAAAATTCGTGCATTTTTTTCTTCAGTTGGAGCTATTGCGAGAATCATGAATAATGCAGCATAGCAGCGCCACCTGTTGGACGATTTTCACCAAAAACTAGTAAGCAGCAAACTATATCCTGGACTAACGGAATCTGAAATTTTATGAAAATCAGTGCAGTAGTTCTTGAGATATAGCTATTGCAGAAATCGTGAAAAATGCCGCATAGTAGCGCCATCTGTTGGGCGATTTTCAACAAAAACTAATCAGGACCAGATTATATCAAGGTCTAACTGAATTTAAAGTTTTGTGAAATTCCGTGCATTAGTTCTTGAGATAGAGCGCCCACAAAATTTTTGTCACATACAGACTCACAGAGTGACAGGCAGACATTTTCTAAAAACTATCAAATCGTGTTCAGAACATTCTAAAACATATGAATCCGTCGAAAACCGGAAGTCGAAAATTTTCACGAATCCAATACTTTCTTCTTGTAAAGATAGAAGAAAGTAATAAAAAGAAAAGTGGCCAGTTAAACTGATGGCATTGAACTCACGCACTATTCACACTAATTGTATATTATACTCTTAATTCAAAGAATAATACCCCTCAAAAAATAAATTAAAGTGATGATTCCAACCCCCCTCCCGTTTCCCAACTTTATACTTTACCAATGAACCTTTAAATCTAATCAGTAAAAAGCCTTACCAAAATATACAGATATACCAAATTTGAAGCAAATGAGATAATTCTGCATGGAAAAACCCATTTATCTAAATTAAGAGGGTATTAGTCCCCCGTATATACTTAAGCAATGAACCCCGGAAACTGATCAGGGAAGCAACATATTAGAATAAATCTAGAACAAAAATGTAAAGCAAATCGGACATTTCTATCAAGAGTTATCGAGTTACGTACGTACTTACGGACACATTAGCTCTCAAGCTTTGATAGCCTGTGAGCTAAAAACTTGCATTAATCTAAATTCTGTGTATTTAAAAATAGCTTTATGTATAGCATTAATATCAGCTGCATTTGTGCTTTCTCTTTTAAAATATTTTACGGATGTTAAGCATTCTTTCGATTTAGATTAAATTTATCTGGTAGCATAATATATCTTAACAATCATAATGATAACATCTGGTTACTACTAAAATGATGGGCAAGATAATTTTTTTGCCTACCATTATTTCCGAACAATATAATTTGTAACAGATTTCTCTCGAGTCAACTGATGTTACGAAAAAACGGTAGTCTAAAATCTGTTTTTAAAAAATGACTTGGACACCAAAGTGCTTTGTTTTAAAATTCGTTTAAAATAAAAATTCTTAAAGTAAATACATTTTTCATAAATTTTAATCACAACTCTTAAATTGAAACTTTAGAAAATATTTTTCTAAGTTACATTACTTTTAGTTTTTTTTTTTTTTTTTTTTTTTTTTTTTTTTTTTTTTTTTTTTTGAAAAATGTAATAGAAATAAATATTTATATGACAATATCACAGCTAACGGTTTGAATTTAAATGCTACATTATTAATGAAATTTAACTAGTAAATTTTGTATGTTATTTGAAAGTAATTAGATATTTTTATTTCAGAAAACTTATTTATGTAGAACAATAGACATATGTTCACAGTGTTGGGTTTAATAATATCATCCTTCATTTTAATAATAATTAAAAAACACTTAATTTTTTCCAGTTAATTTTTTTTATTCTTTTTTTTTTAAATTAACACAATTCAAAAAAAAAAAAAAAAAAAAAAAAAAAAAAAAAAAAAAAAAAACGAAAAAGAAAAAAAGAAAAAGAAAAAGAGACAGAGAAATGCATTTACTGTAATGCAAATCATTATGTCCAACAGAAACATAATTAAATTTTTTCAGTATTTTTCTAGTGGATTATTAACAAAAACAGACTCAAATATATTTTTTTCAAGCAAACAAAAACATGCATTAAAGGGTTAAATCCAGCACATGTCACATGAGTACCACAAAGAAGCAAGACACATTTAATTGAAAAAGAAATCTGGTCCAACGTATGTTGTTTTGGTTTTAAAAACCGGAATGTTAAGAAGCTTGAAAAGCCATGATTTAACATAAATTTAGATTTCTTTCGTTTACACGATTAAAAAAATAAAGAAACAAATAATGTTTAAAGTTTATTTTATCATACTCAGTTTACATTAAATTTTGAAAAATATCAAACCGTAGCATTTTGTTTAAAATTAATATTGATAATAATATCAATGAGAATGCTATTATATTATCATATTTTTTTGTAAACCTTCTTTGTTGAACATGAAAATATTTAATTGAGAATATATAGCATCCTAAAAACCAATATTTAGGTTTGAGAAAACTGCTTAATACACCACAACAATTACTCAGAAACGTTTCCGAAAATTCAGTGGCAGCAAAAGAAACTTTATTTTTTACAATGCTTCTTTAACACGTTCACTGCCGCAAAAAGTAAGAATTTTCAAATTTCTTCTTGAAAGTCGTTTGCCACCACAAATTCTGAAAGGTAAATTTCGCTTTACTAATACAGAGAAATTTTTGCCAGTAAATTAGGCAATTTTTTTAAATTTTAAAATAATGGTGAGAAAGTAATAAATTAATGCCACGAATGTTAAAGCTACGAGTATACTCGTAGCGTGGCAGACAACGTGTTAAATCTCGAAAATAAATGATTTTCAAGGTGATCAATACATGACCAGGTTTACAAAGATAATGAATGCTTTTGAAATCGTTAGCAACTCTAAAGAGTTTATTGCATAATTTTACATTGTATTTTATTGAATTACGAAAGCCTTGTCTTTTGTAATGAATTTTTCTAATTTATGATAACCCTGACTCAATTTTACACATGATTATGCAATTATAAAGAATCGTTTTTTCGTAAATTCGAGCTAACCAAAACTCGCTGTTTCAAGAAATGCTTGGATAGAGTTTCAAAATAATTCGAAAATTAACTTTATTAAAATAAAACTTAACATTATCATCAAAATTAATATTATTGGATTATTCAGTGTTTAAAAAGGGATTAAATTAACCTTTCAATCTTCCCTATTTTTATGTTTTGTTTCTTCATTACAGCACTAATTATACTTTACACATAAATCGGTGGTTTTTATTTATGCATCATTATGCAAAGAAATGGGGTTGACTATCAAACTTTGATGTCCAATGAATTGCTTGTGTGATTTTCACAAATTAAAATCAATTTTTTTCGCTAAAAAAATAAAAAATATTAAATTTCAGGTTATGATTTCATTCAGTAAATTAATTTTAAAACTGCAATTTTACAACTTATATTTAATAGATTTTATTGTATTTAAAATGTAAAGCTTTAATCGTTAAATTTTCTATTACATATATATATATATTTAGGAGCTTGAGAAAATGATATAAGAACTTATGCTTTCAATCACTAGCCAATAATAAAAATGTTTCTTACACGAAAATAGTCGTTTCTAAATAATTTGGGTATGCGAATAACGAATATATCATTTAAAATGCTTAGCTAAGTGTTATGAAATCTGTTCAAATTTCAATGAAAAACTATGGATTATTACATATATTTAAAAGATAATATTATAATTATAACTTAATTATAATTAACCTGTACATTTAGTGGATTAAAAGTAATGTTAATTCTGACTGTATCTTATATTCATACCGTATAGGCTTTTACTACATAAGCTCATATACCAATAGTACTATATCTTACAAAATTAAAACTAATAACAAAATTATAAGGTCATATTCGATTTTATATATTTACAATATAAGTTCGTACAGCAGTAGTACTGTATCTTAAAAACCAGAGCTACTAAAACAAAATGACGTCATATTCGGTTTTCCTGACCCCGAATTAGTAAAAATTGACTATTCTAATTGAAGAAGCAAACAAAAAGTTTTTCTTGTTGGCTAGTGTTATTATATAAAATGTATTTTAGTGATTTTAAAGAATCTATTAAACTTTGAACGTTTCTTTTCCGTACTTTTCTAACTTTTCTTCTTAAATATTTATTAGTATTAATAAATTAAATTAACGGATGCAATTTTCGTAATAACAGGAAAAGCTTAACATATCAAAAATTTAAATGGGAAAAAAAGAACCTAGAAATTTTCAGGTTGTTACATAATTCTAATTTTATGAGGACAGAGCTTACAGGACCTTTTTTTTACTAGAAGTAAATTAAATTACTTTCCAAACTTTGTAAAGGGTAGAGTTTAAATGTATAAGTAAAAGAAAGCAACACTTGATAATTCTGTAAGAAAACTGTAATCAGTATAGAAAAGTTTTCGATATTTCTAAATTTATGACTAGAATTTTTCAGATTTTCGAATTTCTTCTAAAATGGTTTAAAAGAATTCTAAAAAACCTTTTTTTCAAACAAAGAAAGCTAAGGACTCTTAGAGATAACTTTTTTTATACATATTTACCTCTGAAATAACCGTAATAAAAATAAATTCTATGTAGCCATATACAACAGAAAAAAAAAATTATATTTCAATAAAGTGATATCGGAATGCGGATTAAAATGCATTAAAACTTCATTTTAAATAAATATTTTAAAGAAAAAAAATTATTTTATCTATTTGTTTCATTCGAGAAACAAAACAAAAGAAAAAAGAAAAAAAAGTATCATAACCCAATTTCAGGAGGAATTTCTTCAGACCATTTTATAAAAGGAAAATTCTGAATATTTAGTCATTTATTGTGAAAAGCATCTTTTCGTTCAATAAAAATGCCAATGTTTTAACTTTTCCTTTGATTATTTGATACTAAAACTTTGCATGCGCTTTGACACATATTCATAATTTTTCCCAATTTTCATTTCAACTAATTTAGAAGGACTTTGTAATTGGTACAAACAAGCTTATAAATAAGATTATTTTTCTGTTAAAAATATTCACATAAATCCACATAAAAAAATATATAGTTAAAAAAATTTACTTAGTACGCTTTATTTTTAACAAAGTAATTTTTTTTTCGAATATTATTCTAAATGAACGTATTATAATACACTTTTCACGACAGAAAATGTTTATTATACTTGCTGAGTTCTTAAGAGACGCAATACATGATTTATATATTTATGTCAATCTAACATATTTTGTTAGAAATCTTTATATTTTCTTTCAAAACTTAATTACATACAATAGTAAAAAACAATAAAATGTGAGTGATATTTATTTCAGCAAACGATCTTAGTAAAAGTCTTTTATATGGTGTGTTTACAAAGTTTCAAGACTGGACAGAGAACACAAAATTTATTAAACATTTTTGTACAGCGAACTGAAATTCTTTGAAATATGACTCTTGAAAATCAACACACCACTGCCAGCGTTTTTTCCATTATTCATAGGCTCCCTGGAAGTCTTCGCACGCAAAGCTGTTAAAGGACCTCGTCGAAGCTGGAATCGTGGATCGATGGAAAATTATCAATTTGCTTCCCTTTCAGGTTTTTTTTTTTTTATCTGGAGGAACAAAAAAAGTCGCTGAGAGCGAGGTCGGGGCTGTAGATGGCCTTGTGTTAGGATTACCACGTTAAACTTATCTATAACTTTGGCGGCTGCGAGCGACGTGTGAGAGGGAGCATTGTCGGGGTGAGCAATGCAATCGTCTCTGATATCTGGGCGGATGCGCCGGGACAGGTCAGTTTTACGCTGGAATGCTCCTTTCGAAAGATCGAGTCCGGCGCGTCCGCCCAGACATCAGAAATGATTGGATTGTTCACCATGGCAATGCACCCTCACAAACGCCGCTTCCCGCCGCCTAAGTTTTGGCTATGTTTAACGTGGCAATACGCCGCAAGTCCCACTACAGCCCAGACCTTGCCCCCAGAGACTTTGTTTGTTCCCCGGATCAAGAAAGTCCTGAATGAGGAACGATTCGACACGATTCCAGCGATCCAAGCAGCTTCGACGAGGTCCCTCAACAGGTTTGCGAGCGAAGATTTCCAGGGAGCCTATGAATAATGAAAAAAACGCTGGAAGCGGTGTGTTGATGCCCAAGGATCATATTTCGAAGAATTTTAATTCGCTGTAAAAAAAAGTTTTGTATTCTCAGACGAGTCTTGAAACTTTGTGAACACACCATGTTTGAAATTTGATGCAGGTTTCGTAACATTTTCTCCAATAAATCAAAATTATACAGAAAAATTCGATATTTAAACTAAAAGTGTGCTAAATTTTGTTGTTTTAAAATATTTTTTATTAGACAAATATAATTTCAGAAGCCGGGCTGCAATAATACAGAATTTTTATAAATTACGTATACGAGTAATTTTTAAGAAATAGGTTCTAAAAATGTGCTGTCCTCCAAAAGTTAAAGTAGAACCCAATGTTTTTGTCTATTTGAAAAAAAAAAAAATGAACACAAAACATGAAATTTAGAAAAACTGTGCTTTAGACAGTTTGTTTGTTTGAATTGTACATAATTTTAACAAATTATGATTTACAAATATTGAATTACATTCCCTGAAAATGTCCACATTTTGATTAAAAAAAACCCCTAAGTAATTGAGTTTTAATAACTAATGTGTCCAGAGCAACTAGTAATACATGGGAGGCAGCGACATTCCAATACTGTCAGTTAAGCTATTGGACACTAGAATGTGAATCTATACGTAGTGCAACACTTCTCCCAACACATTTGACAACAACATAGGAGTATTTAAAGCAACCATTTATCTGCTAATGTAGTCCCGAAAATTAGCTATAGGAATAATATCCGAAGATTGAAGTAGCATTTCCATTCTTACCAAACCTTGATCCATATTCATGAAAAAGCTTAGATCGAAGAGGTCGGGCATTATTATCCATTAGGAATTCTTTATCTATAGCACCATTACGTGGCTTGACATACGGAGCAAGGAACTCGTTTCGATATCTTCCAGCAATCAAAGTTCTTCCAAGCTCATACGCAAGTCATAGAATGCAGTCACGCAGACAGATTCTATCCCAAACCATGATTCCACCTTCTCTATATATGTGTCTTTCAATAAAATAACATTGGTAGTATCTGGTGATTCGTTCTCTCTATATCAGCATATGACACAGATATACCTCACCAAAGCATAGCGGTAATAGTCTCCAAAGAGAGCAGAAGAGCAGTCCTGTCTGGTCCAACTAACGTGCTCTCTTGCCAAAGTAAACGGGCACTTCTGTATCGTCGATTAAGAGGAACACACACAACGTGGAGTCTTTCATAGATTCCTTGACTGTGCAGACGTCTGCGCACCTTAGTAGCAGATATTTCACACCTGTTGAATTACCATTATCGTAAATGAATTGAGCCACAGTAAAGTACTTTTCATTCGGATCTAAAGAGCCAAAAATCAATCTTGCAGAAGGTTTAAAACCCGTGTGTGCCCTGGAACAGATGATCTTGATTCTGCATTATGGTACAGGAATTGATCCCAGAGTCTTTCGACCACGCTTCTAGATAGATTAAGACGTTCGGAAGCATCATCTTGTGATGCTGGTAGAATACGTAATGGTATTTGTATTTTCTAATAATAGTAATTTAATCTGTGTTGCATTTTGAAGGTATACGATTTGAATGATTGTTGTTAATTTAGAATATATCTCAATATTAAATATCAACTGATTAGTTATTGTGATATTCGAATATGTTTTAAAGCTACAGCAATTATTTAACAATTCTTTAACATGAATAACTTGCATCTTGGATTAAAATTATTTTTTCCCCACTCAAGTTGGAAAACGTTTATAAAGATGGAGGCTTTTTAATGAAAATATTTTATAAAAAAAAATATAATCGTCACTAAAGAAGCGCGTGACTTTGTAATACTATCTGTTTTACATTTTTATCTGTCTGTTTAATATTTAATTATCAAATTCTAAGTCACATATCATATCACGGTAAATTAGTTTTCAGCAAAATTTTTTGGTTCAAGAAATGATCTTTATTTATATAAGTTTTTCAAATATACTTTTAAATTTATCAAATAATTAACTGTGCATTAAACTTAATTTTTCTGTAATTTTTAACAATGTGGACTGTAGCGTAAAACTGAAATGTTAATTCCAGCTTACAATTTTTAGCATTTAATTAATTCAAAATTGTAATCAATCAAATAAACCTTATGTTAGTTTTTTAAAAGCATACATTTTAATTTGAGAAAGTATATTTTCATTCCCTGAAACAGCAAAGAATTGGGTAAATATTTAAAAATGACATTAATTTTGTTTTTCTTGTTTTGATTATTTGTAAATTCAATTTTATTTAAATAGAGAAATATTTATTGTTTAAAAAATAATGGCGCGAATGTTGTTAATAGCAAAGAAATAAATTAACATCAATAATATGAATTTGAAAAGTTATATTTTTGATTTTTTCGATAAAAAATAGCTTTTAAAGATTGCTTTAAAATCTATTCAGTAAAAATATATGAATCATTTTTTAAATGAGAAAATTTTCTCTTTCAATGCAGAGAGCTTTTCTTTTCACACGAAATAAATTAAATTTTCTAGCTTAAGCTTCGTTAAACACAAGAAAAAGAATAAAAACCCAGCTTAATACCAATAAATGTATCAGAAAAAAAAAAAAAAAACTTTTAATGCTGTTACATAATTCTAACTTAAAGGACTTTTCTTTTCACGAAAGAAATAAACTAAATTATTCGTTAAATTTTATGAAACATGAAAAAAGGATTAAAATAAATAAATCCTCGAAACATTAAATGAAAATAAATAAAGCAATTGGGCAGATACATGATTCCAATTCTGTGAGAAAAATCATGATATATATCGATATTTGAATTCCTCCGGTCGCTCCTCTCATCAAATCAAAATGAAATTTGAGATATATAGTTATTTGAAGATATATGCTGGAGCTTGTGGTGAACAAGAAAATGGAGCCAGCGCGGTTACGGTAATAGTGAAAAGATTGACAATTTTCGAATGGCAATAGCGACTTTTTTCCATCTGAAATGCTCCGCTCATTAAAAATATTAAGTGGCGTTAAAATGGTGCGTATCATGAAAAACGCGATTTAGAACACGTGTAAAGAACAGCATTGTAAATAACAAATAGAACCGAAACTACAGGAAAATTTTTAAGACAAAGTTAAGACAAAGTTTTATTAATATTACTGGTTTTCTACACTGCTTTTTAAGGGTTTCGACAAACAATGATTTAAGCATGGTGTTCTATAACGTCTTCTTCTGCGTCGGCTTTCTATTTTTATTGGTTGTTTACAATGCTTTAGCAGTAGCGTATGTCCTCATGTTAAATTTTCTTATTTTCTTTGTGTTTGTACTGGTTATTATATCTTTTCATGCTGTTTACTGTATTTTGATACTACATACCTTATGAAAGTTATTTTTCAAAAAAAAGAGGTTGCGCATAATACGGTGAGTATACCTTAAATTGAAAAATACAGTCTTGCATCGTAAGTGCGCGATATGCGCCGCAGCTTGTTATACGCCGCAATATACGGCATATATATATATATACAGGGTGTTTCATAAAAATGGGTAAAACTTTAAGAAGTGATAGTACACATCCAAACAAAAAACTTTCATCAAAGAATGCATGGTCGCAAAAGAAACGCAAAGGTGCTGGTGCTTGGAAACTTGGTCCATGCAAACGTTAAAGCTCCATTCTTGTTGCGAATTATCAGGTGAAGAACGACACTAATAGCGTGCAAATATGATATGGGGAATACATTATTTATTCTTTCCTCTTTTTCATATACAACAAGAAAAATAAATGTTGCCGCTATTAGAGAAATGGTATTAAAAATTAAAACAAATTTATATTTCAACAACCTTTTTATTAATTTTCTTAATTTAGAAATTATAAGAGTTATTAAGAGACTTTTGAAACCATACGAATAAGTCCCGATACAGACGTCACAGTAGACATAGAAGTACACGTAACGTCAGCTGGAGATCATGTTAAAAATAAATTTACACGTGACTATTAAAAAACAAAGTGTATTTTTTAAATAATAATTAAATGATCACGAGTTAAAAGCAGGAACTAGGAACAATTGTCATAAAAATTAAACTTACACTTGAATATTAAAACTAGTCGTTGGGGTCCACCGTAATACTTACACCCGCGTCATAGATATGCATAATATAAAATATGAAAATAAAACATGTGTAAACTATTTATAAAATGTATTTCAAATCTAAAATAAAATTTAAACGTATATTTAAATATTTTTAATACATCGTATTATTTATATTACATATACTATATTGTAATATATGTAATATATGTAATATATTACATCGTATCTATTACTGAATTGCGGTTACTACTTGAATATCCGTCAACCAATTTTGACAAATCCTATAAATCGCCAAACTACTCGCAAAATTGTACAAATTGGCACAATTTTTATTTTAAATAACGAAAGCACAAATAAATTAATAAAAGATTAATAAAAATTCAAGACGCAGAATTAAAAATCACTCGTTGACGTAACAAACACATGTAACGTGTTTAATGTCAAATGAATGTGACATTTACGATAATCCATTATTAAGCAGATACGATGAGCCATTAAGCATTTAATCTTATAGTTTGGCGACAGTTTTTCGATCGACGGGATAATCAAGTAGTACCGAATCCCGTAAAAGAAAAATCCTTATAACTCCAAAAAGGATAATCCTATTATCTAACAGTTAACTGCGTCGAATTAAGCGTCTCATTTCCAATTAAAATACATCTTTGAATTGAAATTTGAATGGCATACAGGGTCATGAAAAATCGAAGAGTGTGAAAAATAGGATTTCAAATATCTCGACAACTGATTATCCCACCGACTTCATTCTTTATGCAAAATTTATGTTTTCTTATTGTCTTTTAAAATCACTCCTTAAAATAAACAATTTCGAAAATCTTTATATACCCTTTATCAGAACGGGAGGTAGAGCCATTACAGACACACAGACACACATACTCCCAGACGCTAAAAATATATCTTTCGTAATCATTAGTGCCCGAAACGTGTAAATCCGCCATTTTTTTTTTCGATTTTTAAAACGATTAGAAAACTTACCCTATACTACGTATGATGGGTAAGTAAAAAGTAAGAAAACTTAAAATAATTAAATTATTATAAACGAAACGCATTTAATGGTGACAAATACGTCATATGTATAACGCCCCAAATATTTAATATCGTAATGGACCCTATTCTTCATGTCACCCGAGGCTATAAAAAATCAGCTGTTGTGGAAAACATTGAGAAATCGTTCCATTTTTAATACATTTCGGTCTTCAAGAATTCACATATATTTTATTTTCCTGTTGAAAGATGTGAAAAGGGTGTAATAGATCTGAATAATACAATAGACCGGGAGGCGACAGCACAAACGATCACATCATCGAGTTCATGACTGAAATTGCAGGATTAGTTAAAACTTGATTCGCATATTAAAACGTAATCGGTCTGCCAAGTCATATCTTGGTGGAAAACACATGGAAAACACATTTTTAGCGGTTGACTCGTAGGTTTACCATTGTGTTTTCCCGCTCCCACTCCAAAATATTTTCATACCTCTTGTGAAAGAAAACACAATGGTAAACCTACGATACAACCGCTACAACCGAGTTTTCAGGTGTTTTCCTCCAAGATAGGACTTGGGAGACCGTTTGCGTTTTAATATGCGAATCGAGTTTTTGGCCGTGAATTCGATGAGGTGATTGCATGTGCTGGTGCCTCCCGATCTATAAGAAATATTCATTTAATTTCAGATTAATTTTGTGCCAGTTATCGAATTTATTAGAAATATAACTTTAAAATAAATTATGTTACAGCCAATGTTTGTATAAATGAGTAAAATTTCATGTGTTTAAATTGAGGTTTAATTATAAATTACGTAAATTAAACTTATTTTATTTTGCTTAAATACGTTTTTAATTTACTATTTTAGTGTTAATTTTTATTGTTTGGAAACTTTATCATTGAAATTTTCCAAATTATGATTTTAACAATTTTTTCATTATTTAATAATTAAATAATTATGTAATATGCTTATATTTTCATTAATTTGGATTCTGAGCTCACAAATGTGTCAATAAAATAAAGTTGAAAAGAGAAATAACAAAATAAAAATCCTTGATGAATGCAAAACATAAACAACCGATCACGCTGCCACTTTAACTTCTGTGACATCACAGGAATACTATCTGTTAAATTATGACGATTGAAAAAATTTTAATAACGAAAATTAGGTTATATTTAAAAATCTCAAATAGTAATAGTCCCAAACACTTTTAAAATGAATAATATATTTACATGTGGATCGTAAAAGAGAAAAAAGAAATGTTTAAAGTAATTAAATAACACGCGAAGAGCATTTAAGGAGAAAATTACGTCATATATTTAAATTACTCATTTAAAACGATTTTCTTATGGTGTATAAGTGATGTCGCACTGGAAATTGCATGGTATAAAAGAAACTCAGCTGGCAAATGTGTTTATGTATTGCACTTTACGTAACTAGGCATCAATTAACGCAATATAAATGCAGGTAAATGCTAGCATAAAATCCTTTTGATTAATTTTATACGAATTCGATATATACATATTAGAAAATTCTTATATATATGTTAATAAAAATAAAAATTTACTTTTTAAAAATAACATGAAAAGATGCATCAGGATGTATTAAAATAGATAAAAGAATTCATGCATTAGGTATGCCTTTTCTTGAAACTATCAAAAATTGGTTCAAAATATAAAATGTAAACTTAAAATTTCAAAATACAGTGCTTTTTAATACCGCGGTTCTGACAGTTAACCCCAAACAGACGGAATTTTTTAACCTCGAACTGAACAGAAGAATATTGCTGATGGTTTCGCTATAAAAATCCCAGGGCAAGCGACATTTTTAACATAAACATTTTATACAAGCTGATTTTTAAATGTGTAATTGGTCTTACTTATAATTCCCCAAAACAGCTGTCAGCTATCTCGACAGAGGTAGATGAGGCATGGTAACCGAAAAATGCCCCATTTAAGGGGGTCCGGGACACATTTTCAAAAAACTTTTATTTATTGAGTTAAAATTTTGAAATTTTTTGTGATGGTTAACCATATCATTTGTAAACAAAATCGCATGATAAAACTTCTCCTTTATAAAAAAATATAAAAAAATAAAATAAAAAAAAGGTTAAAAAAGTGGGGTAGATTAAAATCGCTATAACTCGAAATATTATTTATAGAATTTCCTTTTTTTATTTAAATAAACAGAAATATATAAGTTTTAATTTAGATTCAGCATTTTAAAATATATTAGTTTAAAAAATTTATAAAATATTTAAATTAAAAATTAGAAAAAAAATGATGTAACTTAAAAAAAATATATATATATTTTCAACAGAAATTTTTTTTTCTTAATTTGCTGAATCTAACTTAAAGTAAAGCTACTGAAAAAAACATGTTCCAAGTTTGAACCATTTATCTGTAACGGTTCTTGATTTATAACAATTTAAATATGAGTAATAGTGAAAAAACCCATCATGAAGAAAAACGCAATTTCACAAGAATTCGTTTCCTTGACAACTATAACTTGAAAGGTAGATTTTGAAAACAAACCAAAACGAAAAAATTAATATTACCTGTTCTAATTAAGATAGAAACGTGATTTAAACGTCCATTTAGGCAGAAAACGGCAGAGAAAGTTTTAATTCAACATTTTTTTTTTTTTTTTTTTTTTTTTTTTTTTGAAAATTTGAAGATTTTTGTGTCCCGGAAATGCATTTCAAATCGATTACAGCAGATAGTCGGCGTCGTTCGTGATAACATAACTGAATTTTCCATAACTGGGTAATCTTTTTAAAACAGGATACATTATCACGTTTTTAGAGTTTGCGAAGACTGAGAGGGGTTGGCGAGTGTGGCTCGCATGGGGCAGAGCGCCCTAGTATTGATATAGTTCATTAAAAGAAAATTCTAATTAAAAGAGGATTATAATAAAATTCTAATTAAGGTGCACAGGACAATTAAACTTTCAAAAAATCAGTTTTCGGTTGCTGTTATATTCTGAATTTTTTTAACATTTGAGAATAATAGGCAAAAAAAAAAAAAAAAAAACTATTCAAAAATCGGAAATATTTCTTGAGTTATAGACAGAGAATCCTTTATAGACAGGGATTATAACTGAAGATCCGATTAGAAAGCATTTTCTCAGATTAGTAAATTTGGAGTTTGCGCGCACAGCTACTTTCAAACTATGTAAGCGACAGCTTTAAAAAATGAACCAAATATGCATTTCTTTATAGTCTAAATGCTAAAACCAAAAATAGTCTCTTAGTTTGGTAATTTATTTCTTTGATTTGAAAAACTAGAATTTTTCTTTGTATTTTGTGCTAAAAATAAATTTTAAACAAACCTTTGTGCGTATATTTTGGTTTTAATTTTGAAGTAAGTGTGTTATGATTCTAGTTTGTTCAAATATTGTTTTCTATATGCATAATTTACAGTTTTATCATGAGCGCAGCACTTAATGATTATAATTTAAGGGTTAATGAGATGAAATTTTAAATTTAAAATTTAAATATTAAGTTTGTACAAACAACATTTATTTTTCTTAATAATACAGCTAAAAATATACACTTTACACAGAAACGAAAAAAGAGGATCTTAATTTCATAAAATTTGTGTTTTGGTATTTTTGAAAAAGTCTATGTTTTTGATCGTTTCGAAAATCTCAAAGGTCCTGTTCCCCTTAAGGTGTCTCGGGACTCTTAAAAGTGGGGAAAAAAAAGACCAATTTCAACATTTAATATCTTAAAATGTATATTATTTAAAAACACAATTTTTATTGGGTTGAAAGATATAAGTATGTTCTTTCGTTTCATTTCTTAAAAAAAATTTCAAGATGCAGAATTAGAATTTATAGTGCTCACCAAACCGTCAGACATTTGTCGAGTAGAAAATTGGTATAACAGCTTACGCGCAGGATTACGAAGTTAATTTTGCAGCTATAATGAAATTTTTCGCGCCTAATTATACTTCAGACTATCGTAAACACCCTGAACCTAAATAAATTTCTATTTAAAATCTATATATATAAAATAAAGTCTGAATTTCGTATTAATCAACGCGCAGCCAAAACTACTGAACCTAAAATTTTGAAAATTGGGGTAAAAATAGTTCTTATGACATAGAGTGCCGCTAAGAAAGGATTTTCTAAAATTCCACCCCCAAGGGGGTTAAAAAAAAGAACGAACTTTTAAAAAATTCCTTAAAAATCTGATTTTATCGTTATTTTTCAACTAATAACATATTTTGGTGTATTTTTGTATGCTAAATCGAATGGTACTAACTAAATTCTTTTAAGTCCAATAGTTCGAGAGATATTTCATATTTTTCTAATTTGGCGCTATCTTTGGCGCCAAAAGCTCAAATTTTCAAGCAATAATTTCTAAAAACTCATTCTCTTCATTCTGTTACTGTCAAGGGAAGAAATTCAAATTGAATAATTTTTTAATCAATTCTTTTGGTTAGATAATTAAAACAACTATGTCAGTTAATAAAAATATTACAAACGCCTCAAAAACTAAAACTAAATTAAAAAAAAAAAAAAAAATCTGTGGTACTTTTTACTTTTACCAACACCATGCCAAACTGTGTGATATCGCGCCATTTATTTCAACACTAATCGTGCAAACGATTTTTATTGCAAACCATGCCAAGCATTAACCTTTGCTTGAGCGTGTATATTTTTTATGAGAATTATTCCATCGTAATCTGGCAAAAATTTTAAATTTGTTATTTTTTCTTGATTATAACTTACATTTATTACTAATAGTGACATAGATTTTACCATTTGGTAGTTATCTGATGATGAGAAAGCTACAATAAAATTATTTCAAAAGTAGGAATTATACATATAAAAATGTTTTGTTCGAACAACCATAAATGTCTTCATTCAAAGAATGAAATATTTACTGCAATGTGAGACATAAGTATTACTATTACGTACGCCACGCTGCAGAAGTACTAAAAGACATTTACAATTTCAAGACTGCAGTTTAAATTGACTATATTTCATTACTTGCAAAATATTAATTTGTTCTTTTATTTTAAGTACTTATTTTTATTGATTTAAAAAACTGGTGGGTTAAGTCTAATTTTCAAAAGTTATATTTTTAAAATGCTCATATTTTTATGACCATTTTTTTTTTCAAATGCTTTATTTCATTTTATAGCCAATAGCAGTTTTTATATTGCGCGTGTGTAAAATTACAAAACACTCTTTGATGTTGAAATAAAATTTTTTGGTTTAAGGTGTTTTTTCTTCTTATTATTTTTTCTTTTCACCATTTAAAATGAAATTATTTAAAGACATATTTTAAATGTGTGTATTTAGGCATGTATTATAGGTATGCAACGGAAGAAATTAATGATGTCGATAAAACAATAAGGATTTTCTTTCATGGTTTTAATACAGCATGACGAAATGTGCACCTGCAAGCTGTTTTTTCCGCACGGACTGTCCATAGCTATAGTAACGTACATATTTTAAGGAATTAACAATTATAATCGTAGAAATTCAGGTATCTAATTTAAAAATGTGCAATACCTCAAGAAATATAAAAATCAGAAGAATTTACTTGGTTTTGTAAATATAAATAATCGAAATATTATCGGCCACAGAAATAGTATTATGCATCTGTCAACAGGATAAGTTGTTGTAAAAAAAGAGTTTTATTTGTGTTCGCTGACAAAATATCAATGAACGTTTTGTGATATTAAGTTATTAAATGTTATTTAAATTATAGTAATAGTAATAGTTTAAATGTGATACAGTTTCTTTGCTACGAAGAATTATCACATCACATGAGCAGTTTCTGAAGTATCGCACGTTATATAAGTAATTTCATTTTTTTTTTTACTTTTGTTTAAGTGTATATAAAAGTGCTAATATGTTATTCTTGCAATATTTAATTCCATTGATTTGAAAGAAACTATCATAATTAATGAAGAAGTTGTTGTAATTAATGGAATCCCTTGCCGGATTGTAAACATCCTTGGTGATGGAAATTGTCTGTTCTCCTCCGTGTCTTATCTGGTGCACGGTAACGTCTCAATGGCTAATAAAATTCGGGCAGACATTGTGCGTCACGTTTCCAATAATTGGCGGAGATTCAAACCGTACACTCAACAACGCTGTGGGGCTCCTTATAGTACTAAACTGGGGTACCTCAACGAAATGTCTAAACCTTATACATACGGAACTATTTGCGAAATCAATGCTGCAGGGGAGATGTATCCTTATGAGTTTCAGGTATTTCAAGGTGGCACCCTTCTTGCTATCTTTGGAGAGGCAGTGCATGGAATCAAAAGAATTCTATTCATAGGGGATTTTAATGAAGGTCACTTTGATGTTCTTATTCCATTGGGTGAAACAACAAGCACTGATAATATTAAACTATCAACTAACCTTGATAATATCCAAAAATTGCCGACCACCAGTGAGCCAATGGTTTGCGGCCAGAATTTCTCTTGCATATTGTCACAATCCCAACTTGCTGCTCACACTGGCCTGTGCATTTCGGACAAAACCTATCCTACCATTGCAATGCCAATTAAATTTAAAAGAAGTATAAAACGTAGAAAAAGATTTACAGATAAAATCAGGAAAAAACAAGTAAGAGATGCTGTTTTAAAACATGCAAAAAGCAACCATGAGTTAAAGAAATTAACTAAAAAAGAATATAGAGAGAGTCATTCCGAAGTCAATAGAAAAGCAGTAAAAAAAGATTCCTCTAATTTACGCGTTCGGGTCAGGTAGCTACTGAAAAATATGAAAACAAATCGCATGTCAGATTATTGCCTTGAGCTATTATGTATTTCTCTGGTTTTAAATATGATCCTTTGATTGATTATTCCAGGGATAAAGCTGTTGATCTTGGGCCTCGGTTACCCTGTACCTCGTGCCGTGCCTTGAAGTGGCAATATGAAACTCCAGGGATGTGTTGCAGTGGCGGTAAAGTCCAGCTCTCTGCTCTGGAGCCTTATCCTGAACCCTTACATAGCCTCTTGACCCATCAGCACCCACAATCCGAACACTTTCTTTCTGCTGTCCTAAAGTACAACGGTTGCTTCCATTTGACGTCTTTTGGAGCAAGAGAAGTAAAGGAGGGCAATTTCATGCCTACATTTAAAGTGCAAGGGCAAGTCTACCACAGGATAGGAACTCTCATTGCGGGGCCCCAGCAGAAGCCTTCATTTCTCCAGATATACTTTGTTGGTGACGATGATAATGAGAGGGATATTCGATGTGGAATCTACTCTGGCATTGAACCCGAACTGGTTAAACAACTGCAACACTTGCTGCATGAACACAACAAATATATACTAGATTTTAAAGCTGCTATTGATTCTATTCCTAAAGGACAGCAGGACTACCAAGTGGTGATTAACGCCAATCGGAAACCTTCAGGAGAGCACCAAGGTCGTTTCAACGCTCCGACAACTAGAGAAGTAGCTGTTCTCATCGTCGGTCAGGAATTTGAGAAAAGAGATATTGTTTTAAAGAGTAGAGACAAGAGATTGTTACGAATTAGTGAAACCCACCATGCCTATGACACTCTCCAATATCCTCTAATATTTTGTCATGGAGAAGATGGTTACGGTATAAGTATACCACAACGCGACGTGAAGACCAAAACTCCTCTTAATAAGATGGTGTCCACTGCTGATTTTTACAGCTACAGGATAATGGAGCGTGATGGCGAAGAATGCTATCTATTGCTGTTCCGCAGCCTTCTCAATCAATTTCTGGTTGATATGTTTGCGAAAATTGAAACAGAGAGACTCAATTATATTCGTCATAACCAGAAAAAGCTGAGATGTGAGGAATATGTACACCTGAAGGACGCCATGACAAGAACTGACACCATGTTATCAGACCTCGGAAATATGGTTGTTTTGCCGTCCTCTTTTACTGGAGGACACCGCTATATGCATGAACGAACTAAAGACGCAATGACGTATGTACGCCATTTCGGACGACCAGATTTGTTTATTACATTTACATGTAATCCTAAATGGCCAGAAATCTTAGTGCTTTTGAAACAAGGTCAAAAATCTCAAGATAGACATGATATAGTAGCGAGGATTTTCAATCTTAAATTGAAACATATGATGAAAATTCTAACTAAAGATAACATTTTTGGTCGAACCAGGTGTCACATGTATTCCATCGAGTGGCAGAAACGAGGACTTCCGCATGTTCATATTCTCTTGTGGTTAGAAGATAAAATAAAATCAGAGTCAATCGATAAAGCCATAAGTGCTGAGGTGCCTGATCCCGACCAAGACCGAATCCTCCATGATATCATCAAGACAACAATGATTCATGGTCCCTGTGGACCTCTAAACAGGAAATCGCCCTGCATGGTGGATGATGTGTGCACAAAGAAATATCCCAGATCCTTTTTGAAAGAAACTCAAACCGGAGAAAATGGCTATCCTCAATATCGCAGGCGGTCTCCGGTGGATGGTGGGTTCACTGCGAATATCGGCGGAGTAGATATTGATAATCGGTGGGTGGTTCCATACAACCCCGTCCTGTCACGCACCTTCTCGGCGCATATAAATGTGGAATATTGCGATTCAGTAAAATCTATAAAATATATCTGCAAGTACGTTAACAAGGGATCCGATCAGGCAGCGTTCACCGTTCAAAATCTGGACGAAGTGACGAGGTACGAGACAGGACGATACATCAGCATCTCTGAGGCAGCCTGGCGCATTTTTTGTTTTCCTATTCACGAAAGGTTTCCTTCTGTTATGCACCTTGCCGTACATCTTGAAAACGGCCAAAGAGTTTACTGAAGCCAATGTCGTTGATAGGATCAATAACCCTTCGAAAACAACCCTTCTGGCCTATTTTGAGCTTTGCAAAAACGATGCTTTTGCAAGGACACTATTATATTGCGAAGTTCCAACTTACTATGTATGGAAAAACAAGAAGTTCTGCAGGAGAAAACAAGGGACAACTGTGCTAGGTTATCCGGGGATAAAGAAAGATCAGGTTTTGGGCAGAGTGTACACTGTCCACCCTAGCAATGCTGAGTGCTACTACCTATGCCTCCTCTTGCACGAGATCCGTGGGCCATATCATTTACTGCAGTAAAAACTGTAGGAGGGGTAATCTACACAACATTTCAGGCCGCATGCAGATAACTAGGCTTACTAGAAGACGATGCTCACTGGGAACGTACTCTGGAAGAAGCCTCAATTTCTGACTCTCCTAAAAAAATCCGTGAGCTGTTTGCTATCATGTCGGTTTTCTGCCAAGTTGGTGACCCTCCAAAATTATGGGAGAAATACCGTGACAGTCTTGCAGAAGATATCAAATGGAAAATGCAGAGAGAGTACGGACATGTCGAATTAGTCATCGACATCGTTTACAACAGATGCCTTATCCTTCTTGAGGATATTGTGATATCTATGTCTAATAAACCACTCCTACATTTCGGACTTCCATCACCTTCACGAAAGCAAGGAGGCATTGTCGACAACCATCAATACTTGAGGGAACTCTCTTACGAACCGTTAAGCTGGCCGAAGCAGTTGCTGTAAAGGTTCCAAAATTAAATCAAGAACAGAGGAAAGCTTACGATGAAATAATGCACAGTATTGTTTCTGAATCTGGGCAGTTGTTCTTTCTTGATGCCCCTGCTGGCACTGGGAAAACATTCTTGATTAACCTGTTGCTGGCCACGATTATGAGTGGAAGGAAGATTGCCGTCTCTGTTGCTTCCTCGGGTATTGCAGCTACCTTGATCGATGGAGGCAAGACTGCACACTCAACCTTCAAGTTACCTCTCAATCTTAATCATTCTGAGTCTGCACTTTGTAACATCTCTAAGCAGAGTGATATGGCTCAGGTTTTTCGAGAAACAAAACTTATCGTATGGGATGAGTGCACCATAGCTCATAAGAAAGGTATTGAAGCTTTAAATAGGACTCTCCAGGACATTAGGGGCTGCAACCGTCTCATGGGTGGAATTACAGTACTTTTGGCTGGTGATTTTAGACAGACTTTACCTGTTGTGCAAAGAGGGACACGTGCAGATGAAATCAAGGCTTGCTTCAAATCATCCATCATATGGCGTAATGTCAAAGTTCTGTCCTTGAGAATTAACATGCGTATCCATCTTCAACGTGACTTGAGGTCAGAAGAGTTTTCAAATTTATTACTCGATATTGGAGATGGTAAACATTTGGAAGAGAATGAAAGAATAAAAATTCCGAACAACCTTTGTGAAGTTGTGAGAGATTTTATCAGCCTAACTGACAGAATATACCTCAACATTCATCAGGCTTCAGTGGACAGTACTTTGTGGCTAAAGGAAAGAGCTATTCTCACTCCTACGAATGACTCCGTCAATCGCATCAATACTTTTCTGCTTAACAAGCTGCCGACGGAGCAGATGAAGTACGAATCTTTGGATTCTGTATTGGAAGCTGATGATGCTGTTCATTACCCTGTTGAGTTTTTTACATACTCTTGAACCGCCAGGATTACCTCCTCACGTCCTCTGCCTCAAGGTTGGCGCTCCAATCATGCTTTTGCGCAATCTAAACCCTCCCAAACTATGCAATGGCACCAGGCTACATGTGAAGAGTCTGCACAAACATGTAATCGAAGCCATGATTTTCACAGGCGTCAGTCAGGGGGAAACCGTATTTATTCCGAGAATTCCTCTCATCCCATCAGATTACCATTTCGAATTCAAACGTCTCCAATTTCCTGTTAAGTTGTGCTACGCCATGGCAATCAATAAAGCACAGGGACAGAGTTTTAAGGTAGCTGGTGTGGATCTGAGAAGTGACTGTTTCTCTCATGGTCAGCTGTATGTGGCGTGTTTCAGAGTCAGTTCATCAGACAATCTCGTCATCCTCCAGCCAGAGGGAAAAACCAAGAATGTCGTTTACAGGGAGGTTCTAAATATTTAGTCTGAGGAATGAATCAGGGAAGAGAATGTATTTATACGAATAATTTATGTCAGAGAAATAGAAAGTCATATCCGTAATAAAGCACGGGTAGCAGTTATATATATATATAACTTCACTATTGTTTAAATAAATATGTTGACAAATAGTTGTTGAATAATATTTTGAATATTGCATGAAACATTCAGTATTAGCCTTTATCTCCTCCAGCTTCCCATATCTTCCCTTTCTTCCTTCATACCTTAAAATATTAAATATCTGGAAAAGTATTTCTGAGAAATAATCAAAATTGTTCTTTCTGGGTTCAGGGATCCCAAAACATCAAGAGAAGTACAATGTCCATATTGTATTTTTTCCCCATTGCAATAATTTCCTTATCAAGGATTGATGGATAAGAAAAATAAAAAGAGAAAATGATTAAGATACAAAAAGAGGTAAACATAAAAGTCAAAATAATAAGAAAACAATGGTTGTTTTAAAACTGATTTATAACCATTCAATGTTTTTATTTAAATCACACCTATTTTTTGGTTGGTTGATTTTTCACAGCCGATTACCAACACGAGGGATATAGGCCCAAGGCAGAATGCCCTCCGTCGGTGTCTTTCTAAGGGAACCTAACCCGTATTTACGCATGGAAATCCAAGGTTTCGAAGAAAACCACGAAAACTGCGAAACGGTTAGGCCGACCGGCGCGATCCTAATTTTTGGACCGAAATTCATTTTTTTTAATTCCGTTGCGGTACATTAATCTGGCGTGGGCAGAAAACTCGATTATGGTTAATTCACTGCTTTTTCTGATGTTTGGTGAAAAACGCAAGCAAATTAATTTATTAAATGATATATATTTTTACTCTGTTTCTTTTTAATGTTAGAACAACAGGAAAGAAATAATGAAACATTATTTAATCTTTTTTAGGATTTATAAATGGATTATTCAGCATATAATCCTAAATTAATTAATAATTGATAAATAATATATATATTTTTTTTAAATATTACATTCTTCATTTTTTATTTTCTATTTATTTTCAGCATTTTTGATTTTAAAATATTTCATTCTTGCAGTTTTAGTTATTTGGCATATTTTGACGAGTGTTCATTGGCGCATAATTAAATCAACTGTTGTTTCAACTCGTATAAAATTTTACGAGGTAGAGATAATATTTGGTGAGTTATCACCTGAGGCAGGCTAGCAGTAAAATGACTTAAAATTAATGTATTCATTGATAATTATTTTTTTATAATATTAAACTGTCGCATTGTCATAATTGGACCTATAAACACACATGTAAACATAACGTTTATAATTCTAACATACCAGGAAGTGAGTTAAAAATCAATTAATGATTGCAAAATTCCATCATTACATATAAAAACTAGGTTGACTTAAGTAAAAAGGATGCAAAATTAGAACTACTGATTAAAAAAGAGAAAAAAAGACAGGCAATCGACAAAAATGCGAAGTTATGAAAGAGAGAATTTACCGTAGCGAAGCGCGGGTACTCAGCTAGTGTTTTATATTTTTAATACAAAGTTCTATTTAGCTAATACAAAATTTTGAAACTTTCAACAGTATAATCACCTAAAAAAATATTTTTTGGACAATAAAAATGAAATTTTAGGTTCAGTTTATACAGGCTAACATGAAATATATATTTAGAAAATTTAATGAAAAAATATTCAGCAGTTTTTGAGATATCCAGCGCGTTATGCCCGAAAACGTCATTTAGAGAAAAATGACTTTAAAATTTCAGAAACGCCGTTACAGCTGTTGAATAAATATAATTCTAAAAGCCATAACTTCTATTCTAATGAGAATTTAAAGTAAACAATTATATAAATAAAAAAGAAAAGTGCCCAGCTAAACTGATGGCATTGAGCTCACAGACTATTCATACTAATTGTATATTATACTCTTATTTTAAAGAATAATGCCACTCAAAAAAATAAGTGAAGGGGAATTAGCCCCCGTTTCCCCCTTTATACTTAACCAGTGAACCTCCAAATCTAATCAGGGAAGCTCCTTATCATAATAAACCGGTATACCAAATTTGGAGCAAATCGAATAATCTTGCAAAAAAAAAAAAAACATTTATCTAAATTAAGGGGGTGGATAACCCCCCCCCCTTTATCCTTAACCAATTAATCGCCAAAACGAATCATGGAAGCTCCTTAACATAATAAACCGGTATACCAACTTCGGAGCAAATCGAATCATTCTGCATGAAAAACCCATTCATCTAAATTAAGAGGGGCGGGCTAACCTCCCTTTTCCCCCTCTACCCTTAACCAATGAAGCCCAAAACTAATCAGGGAAGTTCCTTAACATAATAAACCGGTATACCAAATTCGGAGCAAATCGAATCATTCTGCATGAAAAACACATTTATCTGAATTAAGGGGGGTGGACTAACCCTGTTTCCCCCCCTTTATCCTTAACCAATGAACCCCCAAAACTAATCAGGGAAGTTCCTTAACATAATAAACCGGTATACCAAATTCGGAGCAAATCGAATCATTCTGCATGAAACACCCATTTATCTGAATTAAGGGAGGTGGACTAACCCCGTTTTTCCCCCCTTTATCCTTAACCAGTGAACTCCCAAAACTAATCAGGGAAGTTCCTTAACATAATAAACCGGTATATCAAATTCTGGGCAAATCGAATCATTCTGCATGAAAAACCCATTTATCTGAATTAAGGGAGGTGGACTAACCCCGTTTTTCCTCCTTTATCCTTAACGAATGAACCCCCAAAACTAATCAGGGAAGTTCCTTAACATAATAAACCGGTATACCAAATTCGGAGCAAATCGAATCATTCTGCATGAAAAAAACATTTATCTGAATTAAGGGGGGTGGACTAACCCCGTTTTTTTCTTTTTTATCCTTAACCAATGAACTCCCAAAACTAATCAGGGAAGTTCCTTAACATAATAAACCGGTATACCAAATTCGGAGCAAATCGAATGATTCTGCATGAAAAACCCATTTATCTGAATTAAGGGGGGTAACCCCCCTTTTCCCCCTTTATCCTTAACCAATGAACCCCCAAAACTAATCAGGAAAGTTCCTGAACATAATAAACCGGTATACCAAATTCGGAGCAAATTGAATGATTCTGCATGAAAAACCCATTTATCTGAATTAAGGGGGTGGACTAACCCCGTTTTTCCCCCTTTACCCTTAACCAATGAACCCCCAAAACTAATCAGGGAAGTTCCTTAACATCATAAACCGGTATATCAAATTCTGAGCAAATCGAATCATTCTGCATGAAAAACCCATTTATCTGAATTAAGGGAGGTGGGTGTGGACTAACCCCGTTTTCCCCCGTTTATCCTTAACCAATGAACTCCAAAAACTAATCAGGGAAGCGCCTTATCACAGTGAACCTAGGAAAAAATTTTGAAGCAAATCGGATGTTTCTATCAAGAGTTATCGCGTTACGTACATACGTACGTACGTACATACATACATACATACATTCATACATCCATACATACATAAAGAACGGGCGGGCACATTAGCTCTCAGGCTTTGATAGCCTGTGAGCTAAAAAAGGTTCAGCAATGATGGGAGTTCAACATCTAAAAAAATTAAAATTTCGAAAATTTCGTAGATTTAAGAATCCTGAGACCCCTTAAAGGAAAATTGTTGCTTTCTAAATCTACATAATAATAAAGAGCTTTTTGTTTAAAAATATCCATTTCGTTTTACAGCAAATAATTTATCTAACGCAAACGTCCGAAATTTCCTAATTACAAAGAAAATCATCACGAATAAACTACGTAAAGAGAAAGAAAGGTGAACATCAAATTTAATGTTGCTGCATAACTCTAATTTTATGAAGATAAAATCATCGAAAACTTTTTTTTAGAAATAAAAAATTAAATTACATTGTTAGCTCGTAAAACACAAACAAGTTTTTAAGCAGACAAATATCAGAAATAAAGTCAATAAATCATTTTTGCTAATACATAAATATATTTTTTAAGAATAATAAAAAAAATGGATCAATGAAACTATTTCTTCGACAATTCCTGAATGAAATCCATGAAAGGAATTTATAAGAAATTTCAAAATTCTTGGAAATAATTGTTTTATATGAGTATAAAAATTTAACTTTCATCTTTCCTAGAGAACATTCAGAAAATATATAGTTAAATCTATTTATGAATAAAGCAGTAAAAATCAGCAAAAAAAAAAAAAAAAAAAAATCTGAGATGACTTAATCATTTGAATAATAAAGAAAAAAACATTTCTTCGATATTTCTAAAATTTAATTAATCAAACGAATTAAAGGGAAATTAGAAATATTTTTAAATTTGTAGTTGTGAATCCTAAAGCTTCCATTTTATCTTTTTTTAGAATATATTAGAAAATATGTAACTAAATCCATTTATGAATTCTTCTTATTCAGTGATTGCAAATAAAAATCGGATGTAGGGAGGGTAGTACATAGTAAGACGAAAATTATTATTACTTTAAAAATGACGACGATTTTTATTGTTTTGAAATTTTTTTGCTACATCTTTAAGGTACTCGAATGCGTTACATATTAATGTATAAATGGTTTTTAAAAAGTTATTTATAAAAGCACAGAAGCAGCATAGCGGAGTATCGAAAATTGTCTCACTGTGTACCATAAGTAGTACACAGTGAGTATGTATGTATATATTTTCATAATTCATACATTTTTACACTCTATCAATAATTTGCTGCAGTTTATGATTTCTAATTAATATTTCTAGATTTTCAAAATATTAAAAATATGAGCCTCGGGTGGACAATAGCAGACCTTGGGCTACCCTCATGCAAAATTTCAGCCTATTTCGTTTAGTAAATTTCCCTAGCCACCTCACGCCCACACACACAGAGAGAAAGAGCGAGAGAGAGAAACCTTCATTTATTAATAAATAACTTTTTAAACATCAGAACCACATAGTAGGTACACAATAAGACACGTCTCACTGTGTACTACAACTGTGTGTCTCACTGTGTACTTTCGTTACGTTGTAACAAAATGGATGCCACAACTGTTACACCAATTTCATCGCTTTAAAAATTTTATGTCGTTTGGCCGAAATAGTCTATTATTACATATAGCTAGGTTTGGCTAAGTAAATATATGTCATATTGAAGGAAATAAACTCTAAAATAGACGTTTATGTAACTTTAACAAATATAATATAAGGAATTACTTACTATTTTGTCGGATGAGTCACTGAAGTGCCGAAACTACATCCACGTGTTGCATAAGATGAGGTCGTTATGTGTACGTGCCAGCTTAAAAAAAAAGTTACATATATATGTCAAAGTGGCTGCTGTCTCACTGTCAACTCTCCTACCCTACTATAAATATCTGTATAATAAGGAAAAGTATTTTAATACAGAGATGGGGAAGTCACAACAAAATGTGTTAATATTATGTAGTTACACCAATACCGATTTCCATCAGGCAATACGTTACCATAAATTTGGTGCATATGCATGTCTGTGTTTGCAATACTTGTTTAAAAATCGTAATATAGTTACCTAGAAACACTTTAATTCTATTCTTTAAAATAAATTTATTGTTGCTGCTGGGCAGATCTGGGCTCCTATAACGAACCATTGAACAACTACCCAGACATATAGGGTTGTGATAATTAAAGGGGGGAAAGGTGAGCAGCTAATTAAAACATAAATAAGAAGGAACTCGCGTAAGGAGAGGGGGAGACTCAACATCCCCAATTACCCCAATTATTCCCCGAGTGAATTAGGTAAGCAACTCTTAATCACTCAACCTAGAATATTCATAGTGTTAATATACAACTTATAATTAATAACATAATATAATGTGATCGTGAAATTGGTCCTGGATAACTTCTGAGATAAGGAATTCCCACTTATCCCGAAAAAGGTAGGAGGCATCTGCCTCAACACTACCCCAATGCGCTGTGAATATTTTTGATAGAGAAGTTAACTTTTAGACCACGCAAATAAACTAAATTAAAATATAAAAATTAAGCAATGATAAATCTTAAGAACTTTGTACATGACCTGAAATAAAATACCTAATAATAAAATAATTAATAAAGACTCATGGTTGAAAATAACGAATTCAAATTTAACATCTAAGAAATTTTATTTACAATTTATATTTACAATTGTAAAAGATGTGTCATGCGACACGCTTGCTCTACGCAAACAAATAACACTAGTCATTTTCATTATAACAATATTTCTAAATTGCTTATTTATCAATTTAACTTGACACATGGTAACCAAATTGAGAATACAATGCCCTACTTAAAAAATGCATAAACACGCTTAAAAACAGGGAACAAAATATATATAATTCACAATACCTTGTAACATCAATTGGTTAGTTGAAAACAACTCCCGGTGAATTTTGGCAAAGGTAAATATTTCCAGAAACAGTCTCTCGTTGTAACGATCGTACACACAATATAAATCTTTAGTTGAGGCCATAAAAACACTCCAGCTCTCAACCGAGCTACGACGCGGTCCCGCTAATTTAAATAGCGGACCTGTGACATCTAAACAGGAATACAACTCCTGACATCTACTAAAAGCTAGAAGCTTCTCCATACGGGGAACTACTGCGACTTCTCCTCTTTTGAGAGTCAAGTACGGCTTATTAACCTCTTGGCATCCTGGGACTGCTTCATCTCTTGGAATACAACTAAGACTTCTATATTGAGAATACTGCTTATACTCATGTAATACACTGTTACATGCAATAGGGTACGGGCTTCAGAGCCCTCCGCTCAATCAGACCTCTGAATAATCGACCCCTCTTAACACGGCATCCTTTCAACGATTGTCATTCGTTAACGTGCTGAGGACGTGCGCGGTTCCACAGGGCGCATCCCTTTTGGGGGGGGTCCCTAGGAAATGTAAGCACGTGACTACTAAATGTGATGTCCAATTTTATGGCCTGTAATAAATAAACCAATAAATCTACTCTTGGCATTACTGTCTAGTTATTGTTACCTTGCCGTCTCGCTGGCGCCATTCAAGTAGCATCCCAAAGATTCCTTATATCGATAACAGTCACCTGTTTTTATCTTAACTCGTAAACAACCTGTATTTCCAATACATATTTACATAACCATACGTAAATTAACAATAATACATTTAATACACAATTTTAATACATAAAAAGAACAATAATAATAATTCTGATTTTCAATATTTATACATTCAGGTACATTTTTATAAGAAATGACTTTAAACTGCTGAATACGCTAAGTGTCCCCAGCATTTGCTTTATGGAAAAACATATAAATTCCTTTCAACAAGTATTTTCGTGTTGTCCAATAAAAATTAATATAACTTCTCATACATGCATCTGTGCTAAAAATAATCATATGTTTACCGTTTTGAATTCTTTCAAATTCATCTAAAAATTGTCTGTTTCCCTAATGACTTTTTAAAAATTCATAAAAATTATACTCTGCCTTGGCCAGCATATCAGACAGCAACCGTTGCTGGAAAAACGTTTTCACCACTTCTGATCCATCATAAATTTCGAATGATTTAACTTTTTTTCTTTTTCGCCGAGATTTTAAGACTATCCATTTTTTTTCTTTTTTCCATATTCGTTCTTTAAAAATCTGGCATCTTGTCGACTGTCGTATGGATCATATCATTGCGTAATGCTCTTTCCGTTTTCTCCTTTAATATAGAAATTTCAATGGCTTCCCTAATTAACGCATTGTGCAAGTTGTAATAGTTAGCATTTTTTTTAGATTTATATTCTAATAATGGAATAATACAAATAATAATAACTGGTATGAGCTATGACTGTGAAAGTCGCCTATATTCCGTGGTCGAAGGACTCTTTAGAAAACTCGGAATGGCAACACCCAGTGCGAAAGAGACGATGAAATCTTGGATGTGTTCCAAAAGGCGCTGGTGAAATATGTAATCCTGTAGCGTATTATTAACTTATATTATGTGGGTTTGATGTTGTCAATATGTTCCTCTAATGTACATAAATTAAACTTACTTAACCGGATCACTGCATCTCTTCAATTTTCGTCATCAACATCCCGGAATCCCGAACCGGTCATGATAATGGCGCAGCCGGTGGGATGATGGTCTTCAGTTTTTTAAAATCATCTTCAGTGTTACTACGGCCATGATAAAGGCGCAGTCGACAGGATGAATTGTTGGAAACTTGCACAATGCTTTAATTATGGAAGCCATTGAAATTACTATATTAAATGACGAAATTGAAAGAGGATTAAACAATGATATGACCCATGCGATAATCGACAATAGATGGAGCCAAATTTTAGAAGAACGGGTAGAGAAGGAGGGAAAAAAAAGAAAAAGCTTAAATATCTCGAACAGAAAGAAAAGAGAAAAATCATTCGGAACTGATTCTGCCTTAGATGAGGTGAAACGTTTTTTTCAGAAATGGTGAGTGGAGTGCTGTCTGATATGTTAACGGCCATGGTAGAATATATTTTTTATGAATTTTTAAAAAAGGTCTTAAAGCACACAGACAATTTTTGAAATGTACTTTCAGAAAACCTAAAGGGTAATGATATGAATTTTTTAGCACGTATGCGTATATAAGAAATTGTGTTTTAATGGTATATTAAATTTTATTAGACAAAAGAAAGTACAGGTGTGAATGAAAATGAAATTACATGAATGACATATAAATAAAATGAAATAAATAAAATGAAAATTACATGTTTTTCCATAAAGCAATAATAAAAGTATTTTTATGAATAGAATGAAATCGTTTAAAGAAAATTATATTATGTTTTTTAAGAAGTACAGCAAACACAGACATGTATGTACCCCATTCCCCCCACTACCTCATTCTTTGGTACAGTAATCCCTGATCAAAGTCGGTATAGGTATAAATGTATAATATAATACAGGCGTTAACAAAACAAGTTTTAGGAATTTCATTCGAAAAAAAAAATTCCATGTTAATTGGAAAGTTTATGTGATTCTTAAAAAAAAAAAAAAAAAAAAAAAAAAAAAAAAAAAAAAAAAAAAAAAAAACTGTAATATTTTTATACATATGCAGAGTTTTTAAAACTCTCTTTATAGATAAAAAGAGGCAGATAAAATCGATTTATACCACATTTCTATTGCAAAGAAAATCCAAAAACGACGATGTGGCGCCATACACCATTATTCATATTCGGAGCGGTGGACTCATGGCATAGTTTTCACGTTCACTTGATTTATCTGACATCAATGTCTTTCAGTGCTGACCCTTTCAGACAAAGGTCCTCTCTCTTCCATGATTTCCTTGATAGGTTTCTGTTAGGTTTCAGTGAAACTAGATATACTCTGCCAGGCAAGGTTTGTTGAGCTTAAGCTATTTGATATTCCTCTCTGACTATCAGGGTCACCTTAACCTGAACGTGAATCTATGGTGGTCCTTTAAGATAGTGGACGAAAAACTCCAGTTTTATGTTAATTACTGTGGCAAATATAGCTTTCTACATTTCTTCTAGAGTAAAGTGCCCATATATTGTCTTCTTAAGCAAATTTCGCAAAGAAACTGACCGCTGAGAAAGCTGTAACGAAAGTAGGCCTAAACATCATATTTTGAAGAAGGATTTTGTAGTTCCACTTTCCTTCGTAAATTTACAATTCCTACATTATATGAATTAGGAACATTTTTAAAATGGGTAGGCAACTTCCTCATAAAATTTATTTTCTTCGAAATTTAGTCTTCTCCAAGCGCTTGAAACTGCTTTTTTTTTTTTTTTTTTTTTTTTTTTTTTTTTTTTTTTTTTTTTTTTTTAATTTTAAGACATTTAATATCTCCTCGTGATTCTTGTATCCTATTGATCCTGATAATAAAATAAAATAAAGTAATATAAAGTAATGGTCATTCATAGCAAGCGAAGGTGGTTGTATTTCTAAAAAACTTCTGCGATTTTCTTTGGGCAATTACTTTAGGTTAAGCATTTGACTGTGGAAATTTATAATCATGAGCATGGACAATATCAGGAATAACAAGTAAAAATTAAATTTAAAAAGTAAAAAAAAAACGACTAATAAAGTAATAAAAAAGTAAAAAAGCGAACTAATTAATTATTTCTCATCAATGTGAAACTATTTTTTATATTACTTACCTATTTTTTTATTTAGTTGTATGGATGACTTTTAAGTTGTGTTTAATTGTTAGTTCCTATCTATAAACACTGTTTTGATGAGGCCTAGAGATGTCTATGAAGGTTAGAGTTGCAGTAAAGCTAGAGATCCTACCTACCAAATTTCAGGTTGTGTAATATTTAAACGGAGCTTCTGACTGTAAAATAGACAATGAAACATCGTCTTCATTTTGAAGGACCTATCCAATGATATACCACTCAATAGGGTGCGTAATTTTTTTTCCGTCTCTGTCGCCATTTTGAATTTATAAAAACAAAACGTGGCTTATAACAATTGGACCGTTAAGACGAATCGATAGAGACCTTATTCATTAAAATCCATTCAGCCGTGGGTATATTTCGAGGGTATAAAAAAATCCACATACCCGGATACGCGTGAAACACATAACTCTTCATGGCAGTCGGGTAAAAATATTAAAAGTACTTTGGACGCTTTTGGGTGAAAATGAAACTCATAGGACACGGACAGTTTGAACCAGGAAAAAATGTTTCAATCTGCAAATGGTCACTGAATGCCGTAAAATGTAACTTGAGGCATCAAAATATTGTTCTGAATTTAAATACGAATTATAATTAGATTCTCCTAAAATTATTTTCGAGAAATACAACTTGCATACTATCTGATTGTCAACTATCGATTGTATTTGTAATGTTTTATAAGCATAAAAATTGGCGGTGGCATTAATATCCGCGAAAGTTACAGGGAATACGAATTTCGGGAAAAAGACAGATTTTGAACCTTAACCTCTTCGGTCCCTGGGTCCCCAAATGGGGACCTCTGTTCTTTTCATTATAAAAACTAAAATGTCCGATTTTTTTACATTATCACATCACTTTCTTAATAGCTGAATGTTTTTTGCGTTCAAAGCAAACGAATAAATGGCAGCATCTAAGCTAATTCCCACATAAAATAAATGTTATTTTCATCTGAGTTTGCAAAATGCCTAAAAATGCCCAAAAGACAGTATGACAATGGAAGTGAGAAATTTTCTGAAGTGTTTAACTTAAATCTTTTTCAATAAAAAATTTTGAGGATCTGTAGATTATTTACTTGTGTAAAGTTCTTAAATTTGTGATTGCGTTAATTTAGGTTAATGGCTATTAAATTTATTTTTTTAAAGGGGTTTGTAGTTTTCGATCCATATTTTTGAACCGAAATTACTAAGTGCCAAAAGGATCAAATTTCACAAAAGATATTTCTTCTGTCACTTACGATGTCATTTTGTTTGAAAAAAAACCTTTGAAAACGCATTTGTATTATTGTTTTAGCTTCGGAACTGAAGAGGATAGGGTACCTCTATATGAGAAGGGATACAAACACAAAGGGAGCAGGCTCAGATTGCGCTCAGACAGAAGGTTTTGTCCAAACTAAGAAAATCATACATTTAAGAACTTGTCGATACTCGTCTGGAAGCATACGAATACAGAAGTCGCTAATAAGGATGGTCATAAACTTAAACACCTATTATTATTAACCTAGCAGTTGTTATGTTAGTAAATGTTGCTTAATACAGTGCCTTAGACTCCTTTCTGCATTGCATTAATTGTTTTTGTGTTTATCTTATCTCCTGTAACTGGTAATTCCAATTTCTGCTTTTTATGTTGTAACCTTATTAACGGCATCCTTCCCTGTCTTCAAAATTAGTACCTATACGTTGCAACCTTCCTCTAGAACAGTGGTTCCCAACGTGGGGCGTACGCCCCACCTGGGGCAATTTGACTTTTTTGGGGTGCAATTCGAAATTTGTTACTCACCATTACCTATTAGTTTCTTTCGTTTTTTTTTTTTTTTTTTTTTTTTTTTTTTTTTGTTAAGTGATGATTTAGGTTAAAAATAAATGGAATGCAAACAAAATTTAAAAAATCAGTTTTTTTATTGAATTTTTAAAATGTTCCCAAACAAACATTTAAAATAGATTAGGCACCAGAATGATTATACGAGTAATCTTTGAATTATTTTGACATCCTTTTTATATAATTAAAAATCTCTATAATTTTTCCAGTTATTACTGTATTTTATAATTTTCCGGAACGTTTTCAATTATTTATTGAATAAGCGTTCTACTTTTATTCGCTCTGCTATATGCTATATAAAGAATCTTTTACACATGGAACAACTTAAAAGTATATATAAATCTGACTGTCTTAAACTTTTTTAACCTAAAAAATATATGAAAAATGTGAATGATGTAAGTTCAGAGTCAGAATCTTCAAGAGGTAAGTTCATAGTCAACTTTATAAAATGTACTAGGGGGCTCTGCCCCCTGCAAGCTACGCTCGCCAACCCCCCGTTCAGACACCGCAGAATTTAAAAACACGCTAATCTGATCGGTTTTTAAAATATTAGAGAAGATTGAATTATACTGAAAAAAGCTGTGCAGCTCCCTGTAAACGGTTTTCCATTCAATTCCCTTTGATTTCAAAATTTTAAGGCCGAATCAGTTGCTGTTAAGACATCCAATGGTTGTTTCTGTGTTTGATTAAAGAGGATCAGTTAAACATTTGAAAAGAAGTTAATATAAAATGATTTAAGTGTACAGAGTCTTTGTCTCCCGGTTTTTTAAAACAATTTCTATAACAATAGCCTAAGTCATATGACTATCATCAACAGTTCTTGGCGGACCACTTCGCTTTTTATATTCCAGGTGCCATTTTGTACTTTAATGTTAGCCAAGCGCAGGTGATAGGTACGCCAAATATTATTCTACGCCATCATTTCATCTATATTATAATAGTCCAAATCATGTAACTACCATAAATAAATACGCTCTGATCCCTTCGCTTTTCATATGAAAGTTTGGCCCAGATATCATATACGGCCCCATATTGGCGCGATTTTTTTCCGACGCTAATTTGGTGAAAACATCAACAGCATAAACATCCAGCTTACCAAATTAATCAAAATAACGATACTATGGCACCAGTTAAGTACCCATTGCGTATATTATGATATTGGCGTCAGAAAAAAATCGCGCCAATATGGGTCCGTATATGACATTTGTGCCGAAAGTTTTCCATTTTAATTTAAAAATCAAATTTGTTTTTCGAATAAAACTGCATAAAAGTTGCCATGGCCACAAAGAATTCTTGGTACTGTTACGCTAGCCGAGTGCAAATCTCGCCAATAGCTTTTTTTCAACACGCCAGTTAGCATTTTTTCTATTTTTTGAGTGGTAAATTAAAACATTGCTTTGAATTTGAAATTAAATGCCATGGTTTGTTACATCATTTAATATTCGGCCAGATGTCATATACCGGGTTTGGCGTGATTTTTCTTTTTACGAAAATTTGGCGAAAACCTCGCTTTCGAATACCAGTTACATATGTACTTTTGGTACTACTTAGTTATCCCGTCAACCAAAAATCTATCACCAAACTATAAGATTAAATGCCAATTATGGTGGATCGTAAATGTCACATTCACTTGACTTTAAGCAAGTTGCACGTCCTTACGTCAGCAAGTGATTTTTATTTCGAAGTTTTATTTGTATATTTATTAATGTTATACTATTTTATTTGTGTTTTCGTAATTTAAAATAAAATGTATGTCAATTTGTATAATTTGGCGATTTATATAATTTGGCGAAATGGGTCGATGGAATCACTAAGTAGTACCGTATTTTTTAATTATTTTCTATTATTTTTAAAAGAAAATAACCAAAAAAATAATTAACTATAGAACAAAACAATTTATGTAATTTAAAAAAAGAAAATAAAGTAAATAAACATTTATTATTAAATAAACAACAATAGCCGGGTTACCATGTCAACCAAAATAATGCCATTTTGGCGCCAATTAGGTACCCCGGTGCGTATATGACATCTGTGCCTAATATTTTTCTTTTCGTCTCGTTTAGAAAAAAAGAAAGAAGTGAAAGCCATTTATTTTAAATGTTTCAGTTTGTATTAAATAAAATGATAATGAAATACAAATTGAATTAAAATAAAAGTAACATGATACATTTCTTAGCATACATTTAAGGGAGGCCAAACTGGTCCCCAAATTAGTATAAAATAGTAACCTTTTCTAAAATATGAAAAAAATATCTGTTATGATTAAAATTTGAGTTACCATCATTAGAGAAAAGTATATAAAATTAGAAAAAAATTAATATTTCGAAAACTAATTAGAATTTAAAAATTCTAATACCAGTTTTGAGATCTGCAGATCAATACGGATTTTTGGTGCTAATTTCATCACAAAGTATTCCGTATTTTAGGAGAAATCGCCGTGAAACATAATCAGTTGTTTAATCAGTCGTTTCATAGAATCGTTACATAAATTCGTTTCATAATATCCGTTTCATTAGGATTTTATCTATATAGGGTAGATAAATCTTAAGCAGCATTATTAAATGAAATGGAAATTTAGAAAATATCTACTGTTCTAAATGGCAAACGTCCTACATAGTAAATAAATTTACATGATGACATATGCATTTTAAATTTGAAAATCAGATGATATGTGCAGGGGCGCCATTTGAGGGGGGCTGGGGGGGGCAATAGCCCCCCTAAGGAATTTGATTTTTCAGAAAATTTACCAACCATCAATTGTCAGATTCAAACAAAAATTAAAAAATTACTCAAACGCTAAAATAATTTATCAGATTTGATTGCAATAAAAACTTACGCATTAAATAAATGCTTTATGCATAGAAATTGATAGTTATAAAAAAAATTTCCTATTCGAACTTTCTTAAGTTTGAGTCATATATCGTTCTTTGGCTAATTTTTAAAATACATGAGAGACATTTTCTTATGTCAATGTCTTCTCAGCTGTGTACCACTTGATCATAGGAAAACTAGCCCCCTCATAACTAGAAGTTCAGGGGTAGAGTTTTTTTTTTTTTTTTTTTTTTTTTGGGGGGGGGTGTCTTGAAGGGACGAGTATAATTCAAGTTCTTAATTATCCGATTTGTTTTTACTTTTTTGGATTATTAGCGTCACATTATATTTACTGCAATCATTGCAATGTTATCAAATTATTCAATTATTTGCTTTATTAAATCACATTATGTATGGTACACTCTCAAAATTCTTCAACGCCTAGGAATGGAGTCTGCGCGCACCCGACAAAACAATATCTTTAACCCAAAAACCGACAGACTTCCACCAAATCAAAATGTAAAAGAAAAATAATCCATATTTTAACACGTTTATTATACAGGGTGTTTAAAAAGTCCCGGACCCATTTTGATGTTTAATAACTCATAAAATAATAAAGATATAAACAAACTTATTTCATTTATTGATGGAATAACTCATATATTTTCCTTTTCAGGTTTGAATATCTTTACTTTTGTAAATATCGTCTGCGCGTGTGGTTAATTTCAGATAATTTCATTTCAGTCTAAATATCTGTACTTTTCTAAATATCGTCTGCTTATCAATTGCATTTTTCTCTCTTTTGCTTTTGGCAACTATTGCAATGTTATGTTTACTTTTGATGTGTTTGTTCTATGTTACTTTTGTATGTGATGTTTTATTCGAGCGGATATTAAGGAGAATGCATACACCACAAGAGAAAACACAGATTTTATGGTGGTTCATAGAAACAAAATCGATAGTGCAAGCACAGAGAAATTGCAGAAGAATTTACCAAAAAGATCCTCCATCCAAAAGCAGCATCTTGCGGTGGAAAAAGAATTTTCTAGAAACTGGAAGTATCGCAGATAAGAAACGTTCCGGACGTTCCTGCACAAGTGATTCTGATGTTGAGCGTGTCAGAGAGACATTTTTACACAATCCTAGAAGATCTGTGAGATCAGTGGCAAGAGAATTGGATATGCCAATTTCGACGGTGTACAAGGTTATTAAGAAAAAATTAAGACTGCGTTCATACAAAGTGTAAATTGTTCAAGTTTTGGAACCGGACGATAGGCCTAGGAGGATGGCCTTTGCAACAGATATGCTAAGGAGAATAGAAGATGATGCTGATTTTCTGAAGCGCATAATGTTCTCCGACGAAGCATCCTTTCATGTTTCTGGCATTGTTAATCGCCATAATGTGCGCATATGGGGATCTGAAAACCCCCATGAATACCGTGAGGCAGTAAGGGATTCCCCAAAGATTAATGTGTGGTGTGGACTAATGCACGACCGAGTCATTGGGCCTTTCATTTTTACAGAAGAGATGGTCTCATCAGTCGTATACTTAGACATGTTGGAAAATTTCGTATTTCCGCAACTAGAAGAGCTTCAGCCACATGTCATTTTGCAACAAGATGGTGCACCACCTCATTGAGGTACCATCGTTTGTACTTCTTTGAATGACCATTTTCCAGGAAGATGGATTGGGCGAGGAGGTCCAATTCCTTGGCCACCCAGATCACCTGATATAAAGCCGCTGGAATTTTTCCTTTGGGGATTTGTAACGGACAATGTTTACAGGAGTAGAGTGTCGAACATTGATGATTTAAAAGCCAGAATTACAACCGCAATAGCCTCTGTGGATGCCGACATGCTTGCCGCTACCTGGCGTGAAATTGACTATCGACTTTATATTCTCCGTGCGACGAAGGGGGCACACGTGGAAGTTCATTGACAAGGGTCATGAAACTTTTTGAGTCTATCTAACCATTTATGTTATTAATTTTAATCTATCTTTATTATTTCATGAGTTATTAAACATCAAAATGGGTCCGGGACTTTATAAACACCCTGTAAAGTAGCCTATAATTTTATCCCTTATGTACAGAAATGAAGACATCAGTTATTACTATTGGCCACCATTAAATCTCAAATCTATAGTTTCATTTGAAAAACATTCAGGACTTCCTTGTTAAAAAACAGCTCATCCAGACTCCGACCGAAACAGATAAAGCACAATCCAAAAAACTTAAATTGTACCTCAGTCGCAATGAAGAAAATACGCCAGCCTATCCTGATGCAAGACTGTAATTCCATGTAAATACGAAAACCGCTAAAAAGATTTCCATTGAAAGGCAACCCGACCGAAAATAAAAGAAAATTAATTCATATTTTAACCCGGGAGAACTCGCTGCATGAGATTTTCTCTCACAGTCGTACTTTTTTAGGACTCTTATTCAAATCATTTTTCATTTTAATTAAAATTTCAAAATGTTTTTCAATTACTTTACCTATTTTGTGAATAAAAGTACTAAGCCAACCAAAAAAAGTTGATATTATATGAATGTAAAGTAAAAGAGAAGCAACTGGGCATACTCACTAGCGAGTTCTCCCAGGTTAATACAATTATTGTAAAAGAAGTTTACAATTATATCTTTAATATAAACTTTACCTTTTATGTAGAAAAATGAAGATATATATATAGTATTCATTAATGTTTAAATATGTAGCTTTTTCATCTGAAAAATATTCAGGATTTCTTTGAAAAATAGTATTAACAAGAACCAACCTCAAAATAGTGAAAACGCAATTCGAAACAATTAACAATTTACATTACCTTTACTTTCAGAAAATCACTAATCAAAATTTTCTTACCGCTATAGATCACAAAAGTTGCAAATTTCGTGACCTATTCATGACCTTCGTGGGCTGATTATCTCATGACTGATTGAAATTTGGGATTCTTTTTTCGGGATCATCTGACGAAATTTGCGATTTTTTCCACTACCACTTTACGGAATTAACGATTTTTTTCTGCAACCTTTATTGAAATTGATTTTTTTTCTCGCGACCAACTGACGAAATTCCGTATTTGTTTTTTACGATCTTTTGACAAAATGCGCGATTCTTTTTCACGATCATTTGTTGAAATTCGTGATTATTTTTTTCTACCACCATCTAATAATATTTGTAATTTTTTGCGCGATAGTTACACGAAATTTTCTATCTTATTTCACGATCGTTTAACGAAATTCCCCTCGATTGTTTGATTAAATTTTCGTGATTTTTTGTGCAGTCTTTTGACGAAATTCGCGATTTTTTGCAATCCTTTTGCAAAATTTGAGATTTTAGTTTGTACAATCATTTTATGAAATCTGCATTTCTTTTCGCGATCTCTGATGAAATTAGCAATATTTTACACGGTCGTTTAGAAAAATTAGCGATTTCTTCCACGATAATTTGGGGATTTCTTTTTCAAAATTCGCAAAATTCGCGATTTTTTCTGTGAGTCATTAACGAATTGATTTTTCGGAATTCGAAAGAAGAAATAATCGTGGACTTTAACGAAAATTAAAAAAAAATTGCACAATAATCACATGTCCGTGAAAGAAGTTAAGTAGACAAAATAACGCAGAGCTTTTTTCCCATTTTCTGTGAGATTTGTGCAGTTTATGAGTTGTGTCATTCTGCACGTCCCCTAGTCCTCAAAAAAAAATTTCCTTATCCTTCACTAGGAATCTCTTGGAATGTAGCCCCTGTAGTAAAACCTGAATAAAAGAAGTCGAAAGGGACTAGAAAAAAGTTACATGTTAGACAGCTCTCTATCTTAGCAAGCATAATTGCATGATGTTTTTACATCGAAATTTGATTTTTTCCCCTTTTGAGAAAGAATTATGCTATAGACAGGCTTCGTTTTCACAAGTTTTACTGTAATACATCTCTTTTCAGAGCTATATTACAGAGTGGATGGTTTAACAGTCTTTGAGGATACCTATAAAAATCGAACCTATAACATAATCCTGTCTGAAAAGAAAATTTTTCATATTCAGTACTTCGAAATTTTACCTGTTAAGACGTACACCTGTTTAAAACGAAATATTTCATTGGTTCTTGAGTTTCCGTATTCAGAGTTTTTACTGTTTTTGTTTGCATGATTCAGTTTGCGTTTCTCGCTCAGGGGCGGGGGGGGGGGGTGTTAAACGACCCTTAGCTATATAACTTCTCTGAAAAAATCTTTGCCCCCCCCCCCCCCCCAAGAAATTTCTGAAATGGCGCCCCTGTATATGTGGAAGACAATTAACGATATTTGGAAAGAGAAAACAGAGAAAAGATGTTGTGATGGGCAATAATGGCTATTTAAAATTGATAAGGTGAGAGAGAACCTTGAAATGTTTCTTGTGTATTGTGTTATCCATAGAAAGAAAATTTCGTGTCCAAAGCTTTTCCACCAAATCTTAATAAGTTAAAAAAGGAATTATAAAATCTGTGAATATTAGCAATTTTAAGGCTAAATGTAATTAAGATATTGTGAGCAGATAAAAATGCAGACCATATAACACTTTTTTTAATATCGAGGTAGGGTGGAAATATACAACAAAACTCTTTTTGCCACAAAGGCGACGATGCATAGCCTCATTACATTTGTAGTATTATGTTGAAAACGCATTTGTGACAGAAGATTAACAAAATTAAGTTACGAAATGCAAAATAAGGAGTTGTTAAAGCTCTATTATTCATTGACCGTGTGAACAGAGTTAACTTTTTAAGTAATAAGAAACATAATTTACAGAGTAAGATGGGGGGAGGGGGGGCATAGAGATTTTACAGATGTTTTGGTGGCACATAGCGGATAAAAGGTTGGGAACCACTGCTCTAGAAACACAAAAATCCACAGACAAAAATAGATTTACATTTATTACATTATAAGATAAAAATATATGAATAATTAATTTAAAATTATCGAAATTGCTATTAAGAAAAATATTAATTGTTATTTTCTGCTGTTTTAAGCAAATTTATTCTAAAATTGTCATAAATCTTGCAAAAATAAACTAATTTTCTATTCATTTTATTTCAATTAATTTAAAATGCAGTTCAAAGACAGATTAAACAGAACAAATTTATACTTATAATATTATTTTAGAAAAAGAAGAACCATTAATATTGTTACGTGGAATTTTTAGACTTTTTTTTAAAGCGGAAACATGAATTAGGCAAGAAAACTTTACGTGTTTTATATTATGTCTTTTTAAGAGAAATTGCATATGAATTGAGCTTTTTTTATTAACTTAGTAATTTTTAAGAAGAGCGAGTGTTTTTAAATAAATTTTCGGACCCATTTCTTACAATAATGCATATTTTATTTTTTTAAATGTCATTCTACATGTTGAGATATCATGTGACGCAACACGAGATTGATCAATTTTTACCTGTCAAATTATTTTTTAGCATTTTTCAGCAAAGTTGAAAATCATTTATGAATTTGTTTTGTCTGTCTGCCTGTGGTTTTTCTTTTTTGTCTGTCTGTTCGGCCTCTAACTCTTGTAAAAATACTCGGATTGCCATGAGACTGATATATGTTCTTATGGCTTACTAAGATATGTTCGGTAAGGAAAAAGAAGCGTAGGCTTTATAGTTTGTTTACAGGGTCATAAAAATAAGTTCTTTACATTACTGTCTATGGGTGGAAATAGTTTGCAGAGACTAAAGTAGATATCAGAAAATAGTTTGCTGAGAGTGAAGACGTTACATTTTGTCAAACATATTGAAACTGATATATAACAATGGGTGCACAGCAAGATTCTTACTATAGAATATCGTCGGAATAGCATTCATCATTCATTTCAAAGGACACAAACAAATCGATTACAGTACTGTACCCGATTAACAATCGCTGGAATTGAATTTTTTATTTTAACTAATTTTCCGCTGATTGCTTGCAGCGTATGAATTGTATAAAATATATACAGTACTATACAAATGATCTCGAGTGCATTTACGTTTATTTTTGGAAATTGACGAAGTAGAACTTTCAACTATGTTATGCGTTTCATAATTTAAGTAAAATTGAGCAATATAGATACAAATCTATAGATTATTTACAGGGCTGAGCAAAAAAATTCGGATATTTTTTTCCATTATTAATAGTAATTGCTGAAATCGGGTTTTCAAATGTATTATGCGTTTTCCGAATTGTTCACTTAGACAAAAGCTGAATTTCCGAAGCGGTCATCGGTTGTCATTCCCTTGTTTACTTATACTTCATATTTCACCTAATTAAATGCCGAAGTTATGTTCCAGTATTCATACATAGGACATGCTTTAACCTGTTGCACTCTGCGACGCTTGCGTACGTCATGCTATTTTCGTCATTTCCGACAATGAAGTATGCAGCGTGCGTCATGATATATCGCTGATTTTTTAATTAGACATTTCGAATTAGCACCAAAATGTTTTAACTCTCATTTTTGCTTTGCAAGATGATTATTTTCCATTAATTAAGTAAAATAAAATTACCAATTTCTGTAGTGTGAATTCAGATTTTCAAAAAAAAAAAAAAAAAAAAAAAAAAAAAAAAAAAAAAATCTGCCATATGTGGCACTCTGGTGGCTAGTGACATACATCCGCTAACAGCACCAGAGCTCAAGGGGTCAATTACTTTGATGAAACTTTCTACACATTTTACTTTTTTTGTTGAATTAAGTATTAATTGATAAAATAATGAACAGCAAATGAAATACATTGACGAAAAAGCATGGAGGAATGCTTAATTTATTATTAATAAGTTATTTTTTAATATCTCACATACATCTGTAACATAAACAAGAAGTCATTACATGAGTAAACTAAACTCTGCAGCTCTACAAAGCGTTAAGTATCCTGGTTGGTAATTCCCCTCTGCTTTTTTGACCACGGTTTATGAGGGGCTGTAAGACATATGACCAAGTTAAGTTGCCAGTCTTTCACGGAACCTCAGTATTTGGATCCGAAGCGCACGCTTGGTACTGATTTTATCGATTAAGAAGGGTTGAATGGTTGATTGAACAAGCCCGTAGTCGAACTTTGGATCTGTACGGTGGCGGTGTGAGATTCAGCCCAATGAGCTACCGTGTTTTGCTTTAGAATAAAGAGATACTAAAACAGGATTTTTCAGGAATTTTATTTCTAGGGAAGTACAAGAAACGTGATCTATAGATTTTCCTTTAGAAATGATGTAATTAGAAAAGTTGCCAGGAAGGGAATAAAAATTTCAATAGAACTACTCATTAGAAATATACCGATTAGCGCCTACACTATTAGTACTGTGACCTGAATCTATCCAAGATATAAAATAATTTGAAACAAATTCAAGCATTAAGAGCCTACACTAGTCACTCAAAAAGATCCGGATGATAATGTTAATGCTATGGGGAAGATATTTTCAAATATCTCGCTTGAATATTCATATTTTCGAATGATTTTTTTTTTTTGCATAGACTAGCTGAGGACGATCTACAACCACGCTAGTTTTTACTTTTTCGATATTGGTATAGTTTTTTTTATATTAGGATAGTTTCAATTTCAGAACCGGATCGGAAAGTAAAAGTATTTTTTAAAAAAATATATGAAACCAAAATCAAAAAAGTAAAAACTAGCCCAGTTGTTGATCGTCTTCAGCTATCCTATGCAAAAAAAAAATCATTTGAAAATATCAAAATTCAAGCGAGATATTTGAAAATAACTTCCCCATAGGATTAGCATTATCACACGGCTCTTTTTTATTGACTAGCGTAGGCTCTTAACTACTCACAATGCGGTTGCGTGACCAGGAAATAAGTCACCCTGACGTTACTGCGCGCCACTGTGATGTCGAGTTACCCCATTTTGTGACAAAGTTCATCGTATTTTTGACCTTACAGTGGCATCACAAAGTGACGCTAATTTAAGGGTGTTACAGTGAGGAATTTAAGCTATTAAGCTTTTGTCACTACTATGATTGTGATACTTCTGACATGATACAGTTTCGACGTCACATCGACTGGGAGGTATTATATGGAAGCTGCAAATTTCGGATTTAGGAAACATCTGTGTTTTTATAAATTTATAAAATAAAATTACACGATTATAATCATAAAATATAATTATAATCGTGTAAACAAATAAATAATCGTAATAATTATAAAATATAATTATTGCTATTATAATTATAATTATAAAATTACACGAGAGAGTGGGTTTTCAGGAAGGTTACATCTATTTTCTGATGTAAATCTTTACGACACAAAAAACATCGCCCATAGCTCAAACACTGCACATACATTAATAGGTAATAAGATTAAAGATTAAAGTCAAATCAGTAATAAGATTAAAGATTAAATTAAGTTCTTAAGTTAAAAATTTAAATGACTGGAAATTAAACACTTCTTATACAATTCGCAAGATATCCGTTGAATAATTTCAAAAAACGTTCTATGTAATGCAATGCAAGCGTTTTCAGAGCATCTAAAGAAGAATGACTTACTACCCCTGCCTGTAGTTTGTGTTTTCCTGCTTAACGTCAAAAAAGCAAGGTAGGTATGCTAAAATCTTTTAATGGAAAAAAAACATTGCAATAAAAACTAAATACACAATACACGCTACCATTTCTGATATTTGAACAAAACATTACGCTATTGTTTAAAGAGTAATGGAGTTAGCTGACGCAACTGTAAATGCGGAAGTATTTGATACATTCAAGACTCTTATTGCTACCTTCTCTACAGAAAACTTTTTTTTTCGTGCTATAAAGCGCCATTTTCATCACAGTGATTTCAGATGCGCGAAATCACTGGCGACTAATATGTTGTCCGTTCAATTTCCCTCTAATGCACAGAAGAATTTCAAAAATCTGATTGGAACAGGCTTAATGACGAGATTGTCCGAAGGGTCCGTTTACAAATGTACAGGAATTAAAAACGGTGGCTTGGCAAACAAGCATATTTGTTTTTAAACGTTTGTTATTTAAATGCAAATCGGTAAAAATTTAGATATTTCTTGAAACCTAAATCTAGACCTAACTTCTAAATGGTATATTTCTCACATATACTTTCATAATAACATTTATTTCCCTTCTGAACATTTTTCAAACAACTGCTTTTTCCAAAATCGGCGACTGTTCTGGCACTTCTTTAAATAGAGTGAAATATGTTTAACAAGTAATAAAAAATCATAATAATAACAATGACTTAAAGATTATTATTTTTATTTTATAGCACGAAAATGGGAGTCATTTAATGATTATTATTTGCTACAACAGAATATTTTTGTGTCTACTGTCTTTGTTATGCGCAAACACGATCTATAAATTTTGCGAAGATTGGCACATTTTACGAAAACTAGAGCTTGTAAATTATAAAATTCAAGAAAACTGACAGAGAGAGAAGTATAATAATTTTAGATACTAATAAATTTAAAATCGGGCCACTGTCGAAATGAGCTCTTTAAAAAATAAAACAATCATGAAAATTAATGCGCCTTTTCAAAGTCTAAGTGTGGACATAGATAAGAATTTCAATGAATTGGCATTTTTCCGATTTAATTTAAAGAGATTTAAGGGGGTCCAGGACACAATTTAAAATAATTTTATTTATTGAGTTAAAATTTAAATTTTTGTTTGGGATGGTTAACTACATTATTTGTAAACAAAATAACATGATAAAACTTCTGATATATATATATATATATATATATATTAATTTAAATTTAAAATTCAGTTAAAAATGTGGGGTAATTTAAAATCGCTATAACTCAAAATATTATTTGTGGAATGTAATTTTTTTTTCATTTAAGTAAACAAAAATATATAAGTTTTAATTTAGTTTCAGCATTTTTTAAAATATTAATTTTAAAAAAATTAAAAATATTTAAAGTAAAAATTAAAAAAAAAAGTTGTAACTTTAAAATGAAAGTATATTTTCAAAAGTAAATATTTTTTATAATTTGCTGAATCTAAATTAAAGTAAAATAATTGAGAAATACATGTTCCAAGTTTCAACCATTCAACTTTAACGGTTCTTGACTTACAACGATTTCAATATGAGAAATGGTGAAAAGAGCCATCATGAAGAAAAACGCATTTTCACAAGAAATCGTTTTCATGACAACCATTGCTTAAAAGCTAGATTTTGAAAACAAACCAAAACGAAAAATTTAATATGTCCTGTTCTAATTAAGATAAAAACATGATTTAAACGTCATTTTAAGGAGAAAAACACAGAAAAATATTTAGTGCAATAAAAGTTTTTTTTAGAAAATTTGTAGATTTTTGTGTCCCGGACCCCCTTAATTTTTTTAATTAAGCATCTGCCAATGTTAAATATAATTTTCTAGAAGGGTTGCTTCCAAGACGATGTTTTGAATGAAAAGTATCGACAACTATCTTTTTTATCCAAAGAAAACCCCAAAACCAAAACACAGTCACTCCGCCTAGAACACGCTGGTTTCGAATTTCGACACTAGCTACTTATTTAGAGGCTTACATCCTGATCACTGGACAGAGTGAACCCCATTTACGGAAATGAATTTATTTTTCATTGAAGCACAAATTTTATAAATTTATAATATGCACACTGTAAAAAACGGATTAAAATACCGAAATACTACTGGCAATCGAGACACCAGTACTATTTCCGTATTTTAACGGAAGTTTTCTCCGGTAAATGCTAAAAAAAAAAAAAAAAAATGGAAATGTTTCTATAATTTAGCGGGAAAAAGTTCCGTTAAATTACGGAAATAGTACTGGCGTATCGATTGTCAGTAGTAATTGCGTATTTTAATCCATTTTTATTACAGTTCACACTCTTTATTTTAGAAATGCCCATGCTCTTACCAAGCTAAAGCTAAGCCCAAATCTTTTTTATATTATAAAAAAAAATTCTATGGCTTATTATCTTTGTAAACGAATTTCTCTTGAAAATATCAAAAATAATAAGAGGATAGCAGTACATATAACTGAAAAAGTGAAAAATGTGAAATATATCAACAGAAAATTAATCAGAAAAGTATAACTTTGCATTATGTCAAAGTTATTTCAAAACACCAATTTCTTTTAAAATATGCGTCTGTTGTATATTTGCACGAACAATTACCTACTAAACCACAAACACTGTCTTCACAAATCAATGTAAGTATTCTTAGATAGTTTTCTTTCCAAAAGCAGCTCTTTTGAAAAATGTAAAGAAAGATGTATTGCGTGTCTGAAAATAAATGAGATGAGGTCATTTATCAAATGTCCCACGTTACTTTGTTGAGAGTAATTAGTATCGAACATCAAATAAATAAAGCTCATGTATCATATAATTATCCAAACATTATTGAATGAAATCCCCATTTCTGAATGAAAATGATGTATCTTATAAAAAAGTGTGTGTTTGTTGATGTTCAACAAATAAAGCTTAAAATAGGGCCTAAAACATACTAGATTTGTCAATGGATGGCATGCAGGAAGAGGAGTTTAAATATAGATCTTTTACTAGTGTGAAAACACAGTCGTCTTTCTATTTAACACTTTCCAACAAAGTTGAAAAATGTTTATGACTTCGGTTTGTCTGGCCGTCTGTCCGCGCTCTAACTCCCTTAAATATACTGGGATTGTTCTGAAATTTTTGTATGTTAGTGACCTCTACCATAGCACGTGCCCTATTTCAAACGAAATTTGTAGTGTGCTTAGTTCATTTACAGGGACAGTCAAAAATTTTCCGTTACATTACGGCCTATGGGAAAAAATCGTTTAAAAGGATTTTTAATGATGTTACATGCTTTCAAACATAATAAAATTGATATTCATTTATCAAGTGCACTAAAATATGCATCCTATAGAATATGTGGTGCAAAGAATAGTTATTATTCATTTACAGGGCCACACAAGAGAATTCCGTTACATAATGATATAGGGTGGAGGGAATTTTTTCCGGCGTATTTTAATTATGTTAAAATATTTCATGCATAATCAAATTGATATGCGTCTATGAGGTTTACTATAACTTATTTCATGTATAATACGATATGCATAGCATTTACAGGGACGCACAAAAGATTTTAGATACTATATTGTATCCGAAGTACTGTACAGTAGCGATGATTGCTGGAAATGCATTTTTACTTTCTTCTATCTTTACAAGAAGAAAGTATTGGATTCCTGAAAATTTTTGAATTCCAGTTTTCGACGGATTTACACATTTTAGGGGCCAGAGATTCCAAAAAACATGTTTTTATAAAATGTCTGTCTGTGAGTCTGTCTGTCTGTCTGCGTGTTTGTATGTGACACAAATTTTGTGGGCGCTCTAACTCTAGAACTAATGCACGGAATTTAATAAAAATTTATATTTAGTTATTCCCTAATACAAATTGATGCTGATTAGTTTTTGGTGAAAATCGCTCAACAGGTGGCGCTGCTATGCTGCATTTTTCACGATTTCCGCTATAGTTTTATCTCAAAAACTAATGTACAGATTTTCAACAAACTTCAGATTTAGTTAGTCCTTGATATGGGTTGATTCTGATTACGTTTTGGTGTAAATCTCCCAAGAGGTGGCGCTGTTATGCTGAATTTTGCAGGATTTACAGGATTTCCGCAATAGCTCTACCTCAAGAAATAATGCACGGATTTTCATAACATTTCAGATTCAGTTAGTCCATGATATAACTTGGTGTTCATTACGTGTTTATGTAAATCGACCCGCAGGTGGCGCTTCTGTGCTGCCTTTTTCATGATTCCCGCAATAGCTCTATCTATATAACTAATGGACGAATTTTCATCTGACTTCAGATTTAGTTAGACGTTGACACTAGATATTGCTAAGCAGGTTTTTGTGTTAACCGCCCAATAGTGCTGGAATTTTCACGATTTTCGCAATAGTTCTATCTCAAAAACTAATGCACGGATTTTCTCCAAACTTCAGATTCAGTCAGACGTTGACATAAGTTGTTGCTGATTAGGATTTGGTATAAATCACCCAATAGGTGGCGCTACTAGGCTGCGTTTTACTGGATTTAGACGATTTCAGCGATAGTCATTTCTCAAGAACTAAACAACGGATGTTCTCATCTTTAGAATCTTCATGAGATGCATAGACTGCCATTTAATTTTGGCAATGTGATAGTGAATTTTGAAGTATTAAAATGTATGAGATAGAAGAAAGTTTTGGGATTGGTACATCGGACTAGTTAATTATGGTACGTGCTTTTATGTTTCAACATATATGTACATTGTATATGGTGTGTATAAATGCTGTAACTCATATACAGGGCTACACAAAAGAATTCGAAATGGTTATTGGGTATGATTGCAAATTGCTTAAAGATGATTTTTAAATGAGTTATGCATTTTTACGCTGAACTGCTTTTACTTTACTAAGAAATGTTTGTAGAACATAGATAAAACGATATACATGGTCACGAAAAGAATTGGATACATGGCCGTCTATAAATGATAATTTCTGGAAATGTGATTCCAGTAGTTTTAAGAGTGTTTTACTTTGAATTAAACTTTAGCTAAATAGTGGAGTGTAATAAAGGTACTAGGTAAACTACAGGGTTGTACAAAAGTATACTAGTATGTTTCCATCTATTAGTATGAACTGCTGAAAGAGAAATTTCAACCTGTTATGTGTTTTCTTGATAAACTAAATTTGCCCATTATATAGTATATATATCAACCTACAGATCCAACACAGGGCTGTTCAAAAGAATTGGAATACATATTTGCTATGGACGGTAACTGTTGAAATCAGTTTTTCAAATGTATTATGCGTTTTCTAAAATGCTTACTTAGTTCTGTTACATAACTTATTTCCTTAAATAACGAAGTTTTGTTAAAGCATTCAGGAAAGTGTTGGGAATTGTTTCATAATCTATGCTTAACGCATGATTTCTCTTACTTGTTTGCCTCTGAAATTTGTTTACACGTTTTTTCCTGAAAATGGTTAGTTTATTAAAACTAATTACTTTTATTTGCGATGTGATCTCACGAAATAAGGTATTTTTCTACTAAGGACAGGGTAAAATAGATAGAACAGGGTAGAATAGTCTAGAAAGGTCTTGAAAAAGATTAAACGCACTTTTATTTTTTTATCTCTTCAAAATGAACAAGCAATGTAAAAAGTGTTCAAAATGAGGTTATGTTAATGGAACCGCCTTCTCATAGGATTTTTTTAAATATTTTCTTTTTTTTTTAATTTTATACGGTCCTCCTACCCAAAGTTGGCCAATTAGTATATTTTTCATTAGCTGAAACAAGATCATGTCTTTATGTTGCAATTTAAGGTTTTCGTATTATTTTCTTTATAATTTAGAGAGAAATCGTTTGTACTACTGAAAGGCAATGAAATAAGTAGGTACAAAACAAAATTTTAAAATTTTTAATTTATGTACTTTTTAAGTTCTTATGATTTATGTCTTTAAAATTTAAGGTTTTATGTGATTTATTATAAATAGATTAAAATTACTAAAATTACAATATTTAAAAGGCACATGTCTTTAAAAAGCTTGCATGCAATACCTTTCTTAATTTGGAAAATATTTGTCTTTTAAATATCGAGATTTTTTTATGAATGTTTAAAAAAATAGTGAAACAGATACCACATTTAAACAAAATGTTCTTTTTAGCACATTGTAGGAAAAGCAAATGTTATTTATTCTACAAAATATAATAAAATACGATCAAAAATATATACAATATAACCTCTGAATAACGGTACCAGTCGGACCGATGAAAAGTGACCGCTATTCAAAGGTGGGTGTTATTCAGTTTTCCTTTAAAAAAATTATAATTACATAAATATAAAAAGAAATACGCAGTCATTTTAAATAATCCTCATTTTTTTAATGCATAAAAAAATGAGTGAATTGCGGTTGCTTTTTTTCTGCAAATATCTTTCTCCAAAGAAATAATAGTATGAGCTGTTTTGCTCTACAACTCATCATCAATATGATTTAATGCAAAATCTTTAATGTCACGAAAGTTCTTAAAAATTTGTTAATGCGTTAATTTCGGAAATTTTAGGTGATTCTATAATCTTTTTTATATCCCATTCCGCATCACTTTTCTCTTCCTCTCTCCTATCTTCCACCATTTGCTGCATAAACAAGATGTAGCAGAAACTGCCAAATCTTTGTCCAGACACGGACTTACTGGCGTTCGTGTTAGTTATGCTTTCTGTTCTAAGAATATTATCTAAATTTTCCCAATCATTATTGCCTTCATTTTCTATGTCTAGTTTTGGAAAAGGATTGAGTGAACAAGAGATTAAGTAACATTTTGTTGACATATGAAGTAAACTTTGTTTGATCTGCTTCAGATTATGGTTTGCAAATAAATATGAAATGGTACCAGAAACTGTTCAAAAAACTTTTCTTCTAACTTTTGAGCGACTGTTGTCCAGAATTCCTTATTTAGAGGTTCGTACTAATGTTAATGCTATGGAATGTGTTTGGTTCCATCAATATGTGGCCGGTATTCGGAGGTTGTCGTTGTTTAGAGGTGACCGTTCAAGGAGGTTTCACTATATAATAATTCGTGATTCAGAAAAGAGTTTTTTATCCAATTATTTCCAAAATTTAAAAAAAACACATTTGAAAAACCAAATTTCTGTCTCTTATTTTCTAAAACGTTATCTACTACTTTTTATAGTGCATTAATCAATTTTCTGAAATCGGAATATCGATACTTAGCATACTCTCACACCTCAATTAAACACTTTCAGCTGTGTAATCTAAATTAAATATGCAAGAATAACAAAATAATATTAATTTTTTTGTTAATTTTAATGTCATTAATTTTACATGTTTGTCTGTAAAACATGTTAGTTTAAAATGAAAATGTTTAGTTGAAAATGAAGGGTGACCGAAAAACTTTTATTCCTGGCTGAGAAAAGTTGTTTTTGCATTATAAAAAATTCTTGAAAAAGTTTCCGACAAGTTGTGGCAGTAAAAGAAGTTTCTTTTAATAAATGTTTCTTTAAATGTCGAATGTATATTGGTTTCTGGGATCTCTAATGATAAATAACGCTTTTATCAATTGTGAGGTAACTCAAAAGAGGTTATTGTATATTTTTTGTGCTGTTAAATTATATTGTTCCCCGACTGCCAAGAAGGGTTATGTTTTTTACGCGTGTCTGGGTATGTGGATTTCTTTATACCCTCTAAACTTTCCAACGGCTGGATGGATTTTAATTATTGAGGTCTCTATTGATTCGTCTTAACCGACCGATGGTTATAGGCTAGTTTTGTTTTTAAACATTTAAAATGGCGACCGTAAAATACAAAATGGCGGTAGAAACAAAACAATTCACGCACTCTATTGATTGCATATCATTAGATAGGTCTTTCAAAATGAAGACGATGTTTCATTGACTATTTTACAGTCAGAAGCTCCATTTAAATATAACACAACCTGGAAGTTGTGTAGGTAGGATCTCTAGCTTTACTGCAACTCTAACTTTCATAGACATCTATAGGCCTCATAAAAACAGTGTTTATAAATAGGAACTTACAATTAAACACAACTTAAAAGTCATTAATACAAGTAAATTAAAAAAAAAATAGGTAAGTAATATAAAAAATCGTTTCACATTGATGAGAAATGATTAATTAGTTCGCTTTTTTCGCAGTCGGGTTTTTTGATTTTTTAAATTTAATTATAGATTGATTAATATTTACAATTTTTATACTGCTTAGATAGAATTGGTTATAAATTCCTTTTCTTTCCGAAAAACAAATCAGTTTATATATTTTTTCCTTCCAATATAGTGATAGTTTCAAATCATAAAGTGTAATCGAAAAAAGACACACATTTTAATTTAACTTTTGTTAATTTAACCTTTTTCTTAACTCTTTTTCGATCAGTGTATCTACTAGTGGAAACACATTCCGTAAAGTTTTTTCATCTGGCGGCAAAAAGGCTAAAAAGAAATGTAGAAATAGTGTACGACTTAGTTATGGTATTTTCATTTGCTTGAATAGTTAAACATATAAATATGCGGATTGTTTTAAAATTTTTGTTTTTCTTTTAAACGTAATTAAAAGCAGCCGAAATTCTAAAATTTAACATGCAATTTCAAATTCTCTGTCAATTAAAGACATGCCGCGGGCTATGCTTCGTTATTTTGAAACTCATGAATAGCGTTTCAACGCACAGTTCTAAAACTAAATTATAAAATGCACTATTATTTCTTCGTGGAATGTTAAAGTTAATAACATGAAAAGCAAGTTTATTTTTAGAAATAAATATGGAAAAGATATTTTGATTATTAAATTTTGACAATATTCTAGCTTTCGGACAAAAATTAGGTAAGAACAATGATAATCTTTTAAAACATGCCATGCATTATTCATATAATGTAAAACAAAATAACGTTTAAATAATAAGATTTTAATTTAAAACGTGTACAGAACATCACTTTAAGTAAGACACTCTAGTGGACGCATGCTCAGTAGAGTTATTCCATCTGGGAGCGCAGGCGTTTAAAAGTAAATTTACATATGTTGTATAATGAAATTTAGCTCAGCTATTTTCATTTGCTTCAACAAATAAAACTACAAAATTTGCGAATTGTCCTAAAAATTAACTTTGTTGTTTTCTTTTTCAACTTAATTAAAAGTAAACGAAATCATGAAATTTTACATGCAACATAAAATTCTCTATGAATTAAAGATAAACATTGAGCTATGTTTCGTTATTTTGAAACTGGTGAATAGTGTTTAAACAGTACAGTTCTAAAATATAATTCTTAAATAAACCTACTATTTATTCGTTAAATGTCAAAGTTAAAAGCATGAAATCGAACTTTATTTTTAGCAAAATATATGGAAAACATGTTTTGGTTTTTATTAAACTTTGACTCAATTATTGTTTTCGGAAAAAAATAGGAAAGAACAATGATTAAACCATTTACTTTAATCTTTTAAATTATAACATGAAATATCTTTATAATTTAAAATCCGATAAAGTTGGAAAAGATGACGTAAATTTTGAATTCAGTTTATTTTTAACAATAAATATACAAGATATATATACATTTTTAATTTAACAGAATGACTGCCATCGAATAAAATTTAAGGATGAACAATGAATAAACCATGCATTTTAATCTTAAAAACATCAAGTGCAATAATCATATAATATAAAACGAAATAATGTTTCGTATGCTGTTGTAAATTTTCAATTAATGTCAATGTGTTTTCTTAAAATGTGGATAAGTTATGAAATTCTGAATATGGATAATAAATAAATATTTATCAAAGTATGCATCTAAAATTTTCAGGTTTGAGGAAATAGATTTATAACACGTTTTAAATGGTTTTTATGATTTCCAATATAATAATTTTAAAATTATGAGATTATTTTTTCCATTTACAACTTTGTTAATTTAAATCAATTATAAATTTATTTTTAAAATATTGAAAATTTTTTATAGGTGTGTTCTCTCTTTTCCTTTCTCTCTCTATTTTTGTCACTTACCAATAAACGTGAAATGCTTCCATGCATTCGGTATGTCTGTCCGTCGGTATATCCGTCTGTCACTCTCGCAAATATACTCGGATTCCATTTGATTTATATATGTTATTGAAGTTTACCATATTATGTTCAGCATTGAACATCAAAAGTGTAGTACAGTATAACTTTAAAAATCCGGCATCATCGGGACAGAAACTATACCGGATTTTTGAAAATTCCGGATTTTTGAAGGAATGTCAGAAATAGTACTATATTCTTAATAGTGCCTTTAGGAATAATTTAATTCCCTATGAAGTGATAATTATGCAAGGAAAAACGAAAATGAAATATAAAAATAAATTTACATTAATTGATATTTTCTATGTTACAGAAAAAATTTAATAAAGAGTGAAATTATTTCTTCTCGTGTTCATTTCGGAAACATTGATGTCAATTTTGTTTGCTTCAATTTTTTGTCCGTTCTTTACAAGTTGTTCTTGTACTTTATACAAATGAAGAATCTCCATTTCGGAAATGCAGTTTTGTTCTCTAAAGCAGATATTATTTCTCCAGTCAAATTTATGATTTTTCTAGCGACACCTTTTCATATGCCGCCTGTTCATCCTCGTCTTCGGAGCTGTTACTAGCGATATGGGCGGTTGTATTTAGCACAGCGTCAGAAGAGAGACTACAAACATCTTATGTACTAGTCTCCACGCCGTTGCTGTGCTACAGTGCAGCTCCCAGAAAAAATTTCAGAAAATAATCGCCTCTGACAAATGAAAAAAAATGCCAAATATTATTTTTTTGTATTTTTATTTTCGATCTTAAAGTATTTAATTCATAAACAATGGCTATTTTTCTTCTACTATAACTGGAAAGTGTTAAAGAAAAAGGAGGGGAAAAGATGGTTTTGATGCTGGATTTTTGAAGTTGCCGGATTTCTGAATGCCGTATTTTTGAAGCAAGACTGTATTAATATTTCATTTATATCGGCGCTCAAAATAATTAATCCTCTTACATCATTATGGTCAATAGTAAAAAATCGTTTGCAGTGTATTTTAATGATGTTACACTATTCCAAACATATTGAAACTGATGGAAATTGTTGAAGATTAATCTTCACATGGATTATATGTTTCCAAACTGAACAAAATTTGTGCATACGATGTAGTATATATACAAAAATATACATCATATACAGGGTTGCATAAAAGAATTCGGCTAATTTTCCAACTGTAGCTGAGGATTTGTTCACATCGTGTTTTAATTATGTTATACATTTTCTAATCTGTTTAATTAGACATCATATTTTGCAATATGAAAAGATGAAATTTTGTTACATTATTTTGAATATGTGTTGGAAAGTGTTTCATTATACATTCTTGATGCGCGATTTTTCTTTCGTGTTTTGTTTTATTTATTTTACCAGATGTTCAACCCGTTCATCAGTACATCATACTTTCTTAGAAGATATTTTTTACTTTTTTTGTTACTATTCCTTGTTATAAAACTACGATTTAAATGAACCTGATCAATCTTACCCCCTAGCTGTTCTGCATCTGCACACCTAAAACTCGCCCACTGTTGCGTTAGAGCCTTTGTCAAGCTCCGGCAGTCCTAGCTCCCCTTGTCGCGAAGCGGTCGCAGACGATTAGCCGAAAACCAAATAGCCGACAAGACATTTAGCAGACAGCACTTAGACGACAGGACGTTTAGCCGACAAGTACATTTAGTCGACACGTATATTTAGCAGACAGGACATGTAGCCGACAAGGACATTTCGTAGACAGGACAATAAGCCGACAGGACAATAAGTCGACAAGACAATTAGCCGACAAGTCAATTAGCCGACAGGACATTTCGTAGACAGGACAATAAGCCGACAGGACAATAAGTCGACAAGACAATTAGCCGACAAGTCAATTAGCCGACAGGACATTTAGCCGACAAGAGAGTTAGCCGACAAGACAATTAGCCGACAGGACATTTAGCCGACAAGACAATTAGCCGACAGGACGATTGGCCGAAAGGAGATTTAGCCGACAGGACGATTAGCCGACAGGACGATTAGCCGACAAGAAAAATTAGACGACAGGATATTTAGTTGAGAGGACGATTAGCCTAGTTAGGTTATGGTTAGGATACTTTTAGGTTACGGATAGATTATAATTATTTTACGGTTACGTTAAACTTAGGTTACAGTTACGTTACGGTTGGGTTACAGTTAGATTACGGTTACGTCACAGTTATGTTAATTTTAGGTAACAATTAGGTTACGATTAAGTTACAGATAGGTTAAGGTTATGTTACGGATAGGTTACAGTTAGATTACGGTTAAGTTACGGATAGGTTACAGTTAGATTACAGTTAAGTTACGGAGATGTTACAGTTAGATTACGTTTCTGCTACGATTAGGTTACGGATAGGTTACAGTTACGTTACAGTTTGGTTACAAATAGGATTACGGATAGGTTACAGTTAGATTACGGTTAGGTTCCGGATAGGTTACAGTACGTTACGGATAGATTACAATTAGGTTACGGTTAGGTTACAGTTAGGTTATAGTTACATCACAGTCAGGATACGGTTAGGTTATAATTAGGTTACGGTTAGCGTACCGTGATGTTACGTTTATTTTACAGATAGATTACTGTTAGGTTGCAGTTATTTTACAGTTAGGTTATGGTTAGGTTATAAGTAGGTTACGTTACGGTTCGGTTACAGTTAGATTACGGTTAAGTTACGGATAGATTACAGTTAGATTACGTTTCTGCTACGATTAGGTTACGGATAGGATACAGTTACGTTACAGTTTGGTTACAAATAGGATTACGGATAGGTTACAGTTAGATTACGGTTAGGTTCCGGATAGATTACAGTAGGTTACGGATAGATTACAATTAGATCACGGTTAGGTTACCGCGAGGATACAGTTAGGTTACGGTTAGGTTACAGTTAGGTTATAGTTACATCACAGTTAGGATACGGTTAGTTAATAATTAGGTTACGGTTAGCGTACCGTCATGCTACGTTTATTTTACAGATAGATTACTGTTAGGTTACAGTTATGTTACAGTTAGGTTATGGTTAGGTTATAAGTAGGTTACGGTTACGTTACGGTTAGGTTACAATTAGGTTATGGTTAGGTTACGGTTATGTTCCATTTCGGTTAGATTATGGATAAGTTACAGTTAGGTTACGGGGGATCTATGTCATTTAGCCGAAAACCAAATAGTCGACAAGACATTTAGCAGACACCAATTAGCCGACAGGGCGTTTAGCCGACAAGTACATTTAGCCGAAACGTACATTTACCCGACAGGACATTTAGCCGACAGGACGTTTAGCCGACAAGACATTTAGCCGACAGGACAGTTAGCCGACATTATATTTAGCCGACAAGACATTTAGTCGACATGACAATTAGCCGACAAGTCAAATAGCCGACATGACAATTAACCGACAGTTCAAATAGTCGACAAGTCAAATAACCGACAGGACATTTAGCCGACAGTCAAATAGCCGACCTGACAATTAGCAGACGGGTCAAATAGCCGACAGGACAACTAGCAGACATGACAATTAGCCGACAGGACAACTAGCAGACAGGTCAAATAGCCGACATGATATTTATCAAAAACATACATTTTGCCGAAAGAATTTAGAAGACACATTGATATGGGTCGGTGATATACCAACAATGCCAACCTCAATAACTCGTCACCATCATAATTCAACTTTTTAGCTCAGAGGCTATCAAAGTCAGAGAGCTGATGTGCCCGCCGTTCTGTATATATGTAAGTATGTACGTACGTATTCACGTAACGAGGTAACTCTTGATAGAAACATCCGATTTGCTTCAACTTTTTTTTTCTACGTTCATTCTTGAAAGGTGCTTCCCTAATTAGTTTTGGTGTTTCATTGGTTAAAGATAAAGGGAGAAAAGGGGGCTAGTCTCTCCCCTTAATTTAGATAAATGGGTTTTTCATGCAGAATTATTCGATTTGCTCTAAATCTGATATACCGGTTTATTATGTTAAGGAGCTTCCCTGATTAGATTTGGAAGTTCATTAGTTAAGTATGAAGGGAAAGAGGGCTTACCCCCCTTAATTTAGATACATGTTTTATTCATTCAAAATTATTTGATTTGCTCCAAATTCGGTATACGGGTTTATTGTGTTAAGGAGCTTCCCTGATTAGATTTGTAGGTTCATTAGATAAGAATAAAGGGGGGATAGGGGAGCTACACCCCCCCCTTAATTTAGATAAATGGGTTTTTCATGCAGACTTATTCGATTTGCTCCAAATTTGTTATACCGGTTTATCATGTTAAGGAGCTGCCTTGATTAGATTTGGAGGTTCATTAGTTAAGAATAAAGGGGGGAAAGGGGGCTACCCCCTATTAATTTAGATAAATGGGTTTTTCATGCAGAATTATTCGATTTGCTCCAAATTTGATATACCGGTTTACTATGTTAAGGAGCTGCCTTCATTAGATTTGGAGGTTCATTAGTTAAGAATAAAGGGGATAGGGGAGCTAGTCCCCCCACCCCTTAATTTAGTTAAATGGGTTTTTCATGCAGAGTTATTCGATTTGCTCCAAATTTGTTATATCGGTTTATCATGTTAAGGAGCTGCCTTGATTAGATTTGGAGGTTCATTAGTTAAGAATAAAGGGGGATAGGGGAGCTAGCCACCCACCCCCTTAATTCAGATAAATTGTTTTTTGATGCAGAGTTATTCGATTTGTTCCAAATTTGCTATATCAGTTTATCATGTTAAGGAGCTGCATTGATTAGATTTGGTGGTTCATTAGTTAAGAATAAAGGGGGGAAAGAGGGCTATCCCCCCTTAATTTAGGTAAATGGGTTTTTCATGCAGAATTATTCGATTTGCTCCAAATTTGGTATACCGGTTTAATATGTTAAGTAGCTGCCTTGATTAGATTTGGAGGCTTATTGGTTAAGCATAAAGGGGAGACGGAGGTTAGTCTCCCCCATTAAATTAGATAAATAGGTTTTTCATGCAGAATTATTCGATTTGCTTCAAATTTGATATACCGGCTTATTCGGGTCTATGTCATTTAGCAGACAACCAAATAGCCGACAAGACATTTAGCAGACAGCAATTAGCCGACAGGACGTTTAGCCGACAAGTACATTTAGCTGACAAGACAATTAGCCAACAGCGACAGTTAGCCGACAGAGACAATTAGCCGACAGGACAATTAACCGACAGTACGTTTAGCCGATAGGACATTTAGCCGACACTTAGGTTAAGTTAGGTCACAGATTACGTTTAGGTAACAATTAGGTTACTTTTAGGTTACAATTACGTTACAATTAAGTTATGGTTATGTTACGGTTACATTACGGATAGGTTACAATTACGTTATAGTTAGGTTAGGGTAGGTTATAATTAGGTTACTATTATGGTTAGGCTATAATTATTTATAACAAACAAATTTTTAAAAAAGTAACGTTTTCTACAATAAGTATTGTTTGAAATGGGGTTTTTTGACGGACAACTCCGAAAAATATTATTTTTTAAATATAAGAATTTAAAAGAGGGGATGCATGAATTAAGAGTGTATTCAGGTGGCGAAAGAGTGGACCCACAGGGGGCAATTTTCAAACTTTTTTCGGACCAGTTATGTGATATATCACCGGAAAGACCACTTTTCCATGTTATAATTATTTCTTCTCCCCTCCCCTCAATTTAGCTCCCCAGGGGGCACTTTTCGAACTTTTTGAAATCGTACCGCTTTCATCATTTTAGATTAGATTTTTTTACGGAGCCCTCCTATAAATATTATTTATAATATATAAAATTCCAAAGAGTGGGGGGTTATTGCAGAGGGGCGTGAGAGTTGGTGCACCGGTGGCGCTTTTCCAACTTTTGCAGACACCCCTCATGTGATATATCATTGAAAAACACTATAGCCACTATTTCATATTATACACCTCCCAAGTTCCACACCCCCACACACACACTGCTTTGCTACCCCAAGGGGGAGGGATTTTTGAAATTTTTTGAAATCGTAGCGTTTTCATCATTTTAGATCGGAATTTTTTTACGTAACCCTGTGATAGATAATGTTTATAATATATAAAAAATTCAAAGAAAAGGAGGGTCTATTCTGAGGGGCGCGACTCCCTGGAGGGGCGCTTTTCTAACTTTTGCCGACACCCCACATGTGATATATCAATGTGATAAAGCGCTGTGGTCACTTTTTCATATTATACACTTCCCATGTCCTTTAACCATCCATAAACTTTATTGATAATAAATATTAAGAAGTTCTTAAAAAAAAACGCTCAACTTTCCAAAACTTTCTAAAATATTCATGGAGACATTTTTATGCATAAAAACATCAAAATAAAATCCTTTATATCTAACTTCCTTTTATCAGTAATTTATTTATTTTGTTATTTATTTTTGACTAGATAATCGTAAATTTAAGAGCTGTTTATTTTTATTCCACCCTAACATTATTTATTCCAGACAGTGTTGCGCCAACATATGCGTATTTGGCGGAAGCATGATGCAACAGTTGAAAGGAGAAATCAATCATCATGTTTGGTCATTTCTTTATTCATTTCATTTTCTTCGGTTACTAACGGAAAAGAGCTATTATTTGATACCAATTTAGACGTGCTAATAAGTCTATTTTATACAAATAAAGCATATTATGGCATTAAACTGGATTATTCCTAATTTTCTCTTATTGATCAAGTTGAATTTAGACCCTTTACTCCGTGAAGGATTGGATTTCTGTAGCTCCGGGGTGGGGGTGGGTGTGGAATTTGCACTTTTTGACCATTGAAAACACAAAATCTCAAATCATCCATGAGGACATTTATTCTCTGGGGAGAATGTCTCCCCCGGGTCACTCCATGAATTCAACACTGTTAATGATTTTTAAAAAAAATTAGGACTCTTTCTCTTTTTGATTTAATTAAGAAATTTAAACATTTAAACACGGAATGTAAAAAATTATTTTGGAGAAACTATTATTTGTATAATGAATGCCATTGCTGGATCATATACACCTACGTTTACAAATGAACTGAAAATTTAATAGAATAATATTAAACTAGAGAACAGGAAAACTGCTTTTTGAGAATTTAGTGTCGCCCCCGGCATTTCCATTACTTCATTTTCTTCTGATGGACTGATGGCTTCTATTATTATGAAACAGCCATTATAAATGAATTGTTAGGTGACGATGAAAGAGCAGCCGTAAAAAGTTTGAGCTCTGATTTTCTGTCGGAATGGGGGAAAAAATGGCTATAATTTTTTTTTTTTGAGGACTGCTTTTTCATCTTCCCCTAACACCTCATTTATAATGGCTGTTTCATAATAATAGAAGCCACCAATCCATCAGAAGAAAATAACTCGGTTAAGCGGGACTCTACTGCAGTACAAAACATATTTCAATTTTAAGACTTAAAGCACACGTTTTATTTTATGTAAAATGACGTCATTCGCATCCGCTTAAGAATTCCACATTTACGATCTACTCTTAAACATCTACAGTAAAGCATGCATAGCACATCACTATCGCGAAATAATGCACAAATGCAAAAAAATATTCCGTCATTAAGAAAAAAAAAAAAAAAAAACGGCGATCTAATGATTCATAAATACTTACAATTAAATATAGTATATAATAGCTCCATTGTTTTAACAAAATCATTCGTTTATATATATTTTTTTTTTTTCAAAATAGCACTTATTTTAATTACATTTTCTTTCGGTTGTTACGAAAAAATGGCAACAAAAATATATAATTGCTATTTTAAAACTATTCTTCCTTTACTTTCTACAGAAATCGAGTTCTTCCGTTGCCAATATTAAGCAAATGGTGAATTAAAAACTCCAAAAAAATTAATATTTCAAAAATAAATGGAGATACAGTTTTCAAACAAAACGTATTTAAAAGAACTTTTTTTCTCCAATACGACGGTATAAAAATTGAAAATGTGCGATGCTTAGAAGTTTAAAAAATTGATAAACAGTATTTAATCGTAATGCTTTCTTTTACGGCTAGCCTCTGTAAGGTAACGTTATTTTTTGGACACAAAATAAGCTGGGAGAAAGAAATAGCATACCGTACCGCGGGCTTATAACATTTTGTTTTAAACGTGATATATAATTTTAATTGTTTCACCAATTTTCAAGTTTATTGAGAACTTTTTACGTTTCATCCTTATTCCTCTATTTGTATTAACTTAATTTTTCAATAACGGTTTCTTTGTAATCAATAATACTCTAAAGTTAAAAAATATATGTTGAGAAAATTAAAAATATTTTTTTCAAATAATTCTAATTTAATTTGATATTCAAAATTTAAGAAAAGCATTTATCGAATTAGATATATATGGTAAGCATATAGAATTTTTCTTTAAATTTGAAGCTAGGTTCTTCTTTATATTAATAAAATTGGTTCTTATTTAATATTATTTTTTTCATTCTTGTTAATAAAGTTTGCATTTTTAGTCGTAGAATGTATCCAGCCTCAGCTAGGGATCTAACGAATTTCGTAAAGTATTAAGCAGAATATTGTAGATATTTAGAGGAATAAAATCAGGGTAATACATTTTTAGGTAGATTTCGTAATAAGAAATGCTACATATTACATTTTACCAACATTTTTGCAGATCTATGCCGATCATGAAACCATAGAACACCAAACCACCCCCAGTTCAAAACTTTATCTAACTATCTACCCATATATATCACTTTTTTATGAGCACGATACCTTCCATAACTCTGCACAAACCTCTTCCAAACTGATCAAGGCCATACCATACAATCAAGGGGCAGAAAATCTCAGTAAAGTTCGTTAATGGGCAAAATCGACCCAAGGGTATGGAAATAGGGAAGGATTTTGTGAAAACAGAAAAAAAACAATAACTTCTTATTTATAATGCATATCAAATCAGTTTAAAGTTATTATTACTTCTAGGAAAAGGTCCAAAAAATTATGCATAACAGATTTTTGATATCATTAAAAATGGGCTCAAGGGGCAATGAAAATAGAGTTTTAAGAAGAAAAAAATTCATAACTTCGTCAATTCACAAGATATAAAAACCACTTAAATTTATTATAAATCTTCTTAATCTGACCTACAACTTTTATATTGACAAGTTTTTGATAGTACTAACTCTTACAGAGAAATGGGAGATGTTTAAAAAGAAAAAAAATCATAACCTCGTCAATTCACAAGATATCAAATCCGCTTAAATTTATTATAAATCTTCTTAATATTATCTACAACTTTTATATTGGCAAGATTTTGATAAAACCAACTCTTACACAAAAAAAGGAGGTTCAAGAAAAAAATATCGTATTAAGGCTGTTCTCAAATCCATAGGGGCAACTTTATGACATAAGTTTTAATTCCCTTTTCTTCGGAAACGCATGAAATTGGAAGGTGTTGTTATAAGGAAACTATGTAATTGAAAGACATTTTCCGTTTTTTTTGTAAACACAATAGATGTTTCAGAAAATACTGTCACAGTTTGAACCAAATTTCCCAACAAAAGGAAAAAAAAACCACTGAACGAAGGGAGAAAAATCCCTTGTAGTAGGTCTGCCAATTTTATACAATTACGTTAAAAAATATGTACTTCATTGTGTCAGAAAATATCAACCTTGTTGAGCAGTGTAGTTGAGAACACAGCTTTAACATGATTCTGATAAAACTAGTTTAGAAAAATTAAATTAAAAACTCGTCAAAAGCGACCAGAAAAAATTGTCAAACTGTGTTTATCTCTATTCTTGATTTAGCCTTTTTGGTGAAATTAGTACTTAACTTCGAAATCTACCTGTGCCTGCAGGCCGAGCCGGGAGTGATTTTTTTTTCTTTCTTTTCTTTCTTTTTTTTTAAATGATTTTCTCAAATCCAAATTGGCTATTTTCTAACGCATTCATATAAAACCATTTTTATTTCTTACAAGCACAAAATGTACAGCTATTTTCATTCAGATACTAAACAATCAAATTTAATTTTTTAGTGTGAGACTATTTTAAGAATCCATAATCTTATTATTTGTCATACATTTTTATAATGAGGCTCCTAAAACTTCGCTTATCGGTGAGAATTTTAACTTTTTTTTTTTTTCATTTTGCACAAAAATATCATTATTTGATAAATTTTATAGCACAAATAATGTTCCGATACAACAGTTTGTTGAATTTTCATGATTTTGTTTGAAAAATAAACGGATATTTGCAATTGGCATTAAAAAAAAAAAAAAAATATTTTATGAACTGAGATAAGGATTACTACTGCAATTTGTTTATGTAGAAAAAGGTAAGTCATATAAATAAGGTTTTTTTAACAAATAATAATCTCTTTGTGATGTTTCAACATATTATATTAAACGTATAAAACAGTTAGACATATGAATAACGAAATCTATATCGAATTAAAAATAAAAAACAAACTGTGCGGTATGAATTTTTTGCTTGCTTTTTTTTTAGTTCCCTACGTTACAACCAAATTTTATACAATGCAATTTTATATCATACTAGCTGACCCACCCGGCGTTTGCCTGGCCCATCATAATAACCTTAAATAAAACTCAAGTTTGTATGATTTTATATCCTTTGAAAATCTTTTAAATGGACCTAGTTTCGGTTGTTCCACTGCATTCCACAGCGTCTCGTATGTTTCCAACAAACGTCTTTCCGAACGAACCTGTAATCTGGGTCCTCGCTACCTAACACAGCATGTGCCGGAAGTGCTCCGCACGTATCGTAGACAATTAAAAAAAGTCTAATAGTGAGCCAAACTTCGTAGTAATCAAGCCCATAGAACCGGAAAAACGAATGCATCATTAATGTTCGTAAATGTCGTTAACTGAAGTCTAAGATAAACTTTCATAATCACAGAAAGTAGTATTTTCACAGAAAGTAGCTGAATTGTAATCTAAGTTAAATAAACCAATTCCCGTTGAAATTGGGCCCTTATAACCCGAGGAAACAATTTATCCTTACGCGGTGGAAAGTTGCCTCCCTCCTCCTCTGTAAATTTCACGGTCTACTTTTAAAATTAACACGATATTATTTAATAAACGGATGAAATCCCTTTTCTAAAATTACCTTTAACCCTTTAGTGCGCAGGGACAAAGAACAGTTTTTTTATGCAAAGAACAGTTTTTTTAAATTTAATAGATTTTTTTTATTCGTATATACCTAATTCTCACCAGGAGATAAAAATAGCAATATTTGTTTTAATTAATAACAGACATTCCGTATTTTAAAAAAGCGAAATTAACCATTGAAACTTTCTTGTGTAAAGTCAGATTCTCTGGAGTACGTAATTTCTAGAACGCATTCTATCATGGGAATTAAAGGGTTAAAGGTTAAGTTTTATAAAATAAATAATTATATAAAATAAGGTATTTGGAGACATAGGTATTAAAATATTTACTGATTTGCAATATTTTAGCGTAAACAGCCACGCAACAGTAGTTATTATTTGTATTGCAGATGCGCAACAGAAGAAAAGAGTTCCGTATTATATGAAAAATGTATCTCTGATTTTTTTTTCATTATTTTTCCTGAGTAATAAACCTTTCAGAGAATCATATATAATTTTTTCGAAGCAAAATAAAAAATCGCGCATTTAAGGGTTAACGTAACGCGATTTTTATTTTTAATTTACGAATGTAGTGAGTAAACGTAAGCTGTTGCCGAAAAAGGAGATTAATATTCGAAAAAGGTGGTAGCTTGGGTATAAAGAAGGACCGGGCCCAGGGGGCAGGGTATTAACTGGAATGTAGTTGGGTAAAGGAAAAATTTTTAATAGTTTTAAAGTAGCTATAGGACGCAAGAACTATGAAGTAGAAAATTGTAATAGAGTAAGATCGTTTTTAAAGAAGCTCCAAGAAGGAGATTAATATTCAAAATTGGTTAACATATATAAGATACACAAAATGTAAATATATTGCTTACAGGTGTCAAGTATGATAAAATCCTTTAAAAAACATTAAAGTCATTTAAAATTCATAACGTTTTCGACCGACACTTACTCGGTCATCCTCAGTTAAAAACTAGCAGTTGTTCTGTCTCCGCGTCTACAGCCTTGTCCGGAACAGACCATTGGTGGTAACTGAAGTGAGAAATTTTTTTGTCGTTCATGGAGTTGCTAGAAGACTTAAGAAGTTGTTAGAAAAAAAAGCTAATGAATCGGGTCATTTTTAAGGGAGCTACAATAAAGGGCCCAGAAGAGGCCAACTGGTAGTTAAGAGCAGGGCCCTAACATGAAAATATGTTAAAAGGTCTCAGATCTTCAATTATTCAAAATTAGCCATAGAGTTATGAATTATTCCTTAGAATAATAATTTAAAGAAATGCGCCAAAAATTGGGTAAATGCTTAAATGATTGTCCTAGGGCCCAAATAAAATATGAGAGTGTTGGTCCTGGGAGAAGTGTCCAATACTCAGTTTTAAAATTATGCACTGAGAAGGTGAGAAAATTAGAGGGTGAAAAATGCATGGCGCACAAAAAATTCAAAGGACCTACGGGACCCTAGGGGGGAGAATGGAGCAAGGGTCTTAACTAGGGTGTAGAAATGGGAGAATAACTAAATGAAAAAAGGATACCAAAAATGAAGATCGGATTAAAAGGAAGCAATTTATTAACAATTTAGGACGCAAAAACTTTAAGGGGTGCTGTACCGGGTCCCAGGCTGCCAGGGTCTTAACTGGAATGTAGAAATGAGGGAATAACTAAATAGGGAATTGGCCCCAAGAACGAAGAAGATCGGATATAAAGGGAGTAAGTTATTAACAATTTAGAGCATAAAAACTTAGAGGCACAGGGGCCCCGACCTTAAAGAAAGAAAAATCTGATTGTCAGGTGCATCAGGACATGTCTTGGACTGTTCTCACCTAAATGTTCAGACTTCTACGTGCGGTAGATTTTGCTAGTCATCAAACGCAGACACACAGACACTCACACACTCACATACACACAGACAGAGCGAAACTTTCTTTTATTGGTATACGTTTTATTCAATTTTCCCCACTAAAAATTGTGTTGTCGTTAAATCCGATCTCGCTGAAAACTTATTCTACAGTTAAATACAAACACACTCTTTGTAGCTGACGAGTTATTGAGGTTTTAATGCATATGTATAAAATATTAATGATGATTGAGTAAAAGCACTGATTTATGAAATTGATGAGCTATCGATATTATAGTGCCCCCATATCAGTAACAAATAAATATTACTTCTTTCAACAAAAACAAAGGTTTATAAGGCTGGCGAATCACTGATCTTTTAATATATAAATTAAATAAATTCGATGCGCAAAAAGACAAATTTCTGAGAATGTCGTTATCAAGATTGGATATATATAATTCATTAATGACATTCGACTTAATAAAATCACAGATGATTATGGATGACGACTTTTCGAGGTTTTTTGGAAATCATATAGAATTTATATCAAACTGATTGAAATATAAATTTAAAGAGATGGCGAAGTAACTAGGTTTTTCGTTTAGCGAGATCGTTTGGGTTAACTTGTTATTTTGATTTTATTGCGGATGTTAAGAAAATTAATTAGATTCTATTGCATAGAAGCACTGCTTTATGAGGATATAGAGTTATCAAGGTTTTAACCACAATGACCAACGATAATTGTTTAAATAAAAACATAGATTTATAAGCTTGAGGATTCATCAAGGTTTAACCGTATAACTTGTATTCGATATATAATAAAACAGATTAATGAATCTTCAAGTTATCCAGTTTTTAGAGCAAATGTATAAATAGTAATATTAACTAAATACACTTATTTATGAGGATGTCGAGTTATCGAGGCTTTAACATATAAGCGTGATAATAATAACATTTTATTAAACTAGCTGGCTTCGCCCTCTAGCGTGCTCATAATTACATCAGGGCCTCTAATTTATCCTAACATCGAATAAAACGAATGTCGAATTCATATGAAAATTTTCGTTAGGTGCAGTAGCGTAGCTAAGTTGTTTGCGGCCCGGGATTTCATCCGTTTATTAAATAATATTGCGTTAATTTTAAAAGTAGTCCGTGAAATTTACAGAGTGGGGGGGTGGGGGTGCAACCTTCCACCGCTTAGGGGTGTATTCTTTCCTCGGGTTCTAGGGGCCCGATTTCAACGGGAATAGGTTCATTTAAGTTAGATTACAATTCAGCTACTTTCTGTATTATGAAACTTTATCTTAGACTTCAGTTACCAACATTTTCGAACATTAATGATGCATTCATTTTTCGGGTTCTATGGGCTTGATTACAACGAAGTTTGGCTCACTCGACTTGGTTTTCGATTATCTGCGGTACGTGCGGAGCACTTCCGGTACATACCGCTTTAGGTAGCGGAGACCCAGATCACAGGTTCGTTCGGAAAGAGATATGTTGGGAACACACGAGAGGCTGTGGAAGGTAATGGGACTTCCGAAACTAGGTACATTTAAAATATTTTCAAAGGATATAAAATCATACAAACTTGAGTTTTATTTAAGGTTATTATGATGGGCCTGGACAACGCTGGGTGGGTCAGCTAGTGTGATATAAAATTACACTGTATAAAATTCGGTTGTAACCAGGGCTTAATTTGCGACGGAGCCCACCAGAGCCCGGCTCCGGTACTTCTCTGTTTTTAGTAAATATTTAAATATTGTTCGGAATTCACCGGAGCTCATAAATACAGGGCTCCGGAGCCCAGTGCAATAGCGCTTCCGAAAAACCGAAGCTTAAATTACATTTTCCTTTCTTTCCCATCTCCAAGCTTTTGCATTCTTTTTATACCAAAACACTTATATGTGACGAATGTGTCACACGCGTAGGGGATGGAGATGAAGCGTACTCAATTTTTATATCAGTTTTTAGGCTTAGACTGACTCGAGCTCAATCTGTATTACACTTAAAATTTTATTTATTCATGTATTGAAAAAAAAATCTTCTTTTAAAATTACGTATTATATTCCACTTCAAATCATTTTAATGCTGTTTTGATCAGAATGAAGGGAAACAGAAATCGTGTTTTTCTATTTCAAATTTATATCGGCGACGTGTTGATACGGCGCCACTCAAGAGAGTGAACAATAAATTTGCTTTCAGTTCGATTTTCTTTTGTGACAGTAGGATAATTTTTTATTGGCTGGGTTTTCTTTTTTTATTTCAATATCTAACCTGAAAAGAATATTTTCTGTTTTATCCAACAAGCATCAGCTTGACGTTTTGTCTGTTCGAGGTTTTTTGTCTTCTATTGCGTACGAGTATAAAAATCACGTTAGTGATTCTTCTATTTATTTTGTATCATGAACGGTACCCGCGCTAAGGCTCTGTGCACCTATACGAAGTCACTTTCCTTTGTAAGTAGAATAATTACCATGTATTGTTATTCTGATAGAAAGCAATCGAGCAGTCTTTCCCCCTTTTCTATAAAAGCATAGATTCTTTCCGATAACGTTGTCAAATTTTTAATTTTATCTGATTTTCAGGGACTCACCGCAAAAGATTGTTATGCGGAAGGAAATGATTATAGCTTAAGATATGCACCTTTTACAGGAAATTGTAAAACATTGTTCCATTCTTCAGCATATGAATATTCATTTCTGTAAATTTCATTCATTTTTCCTTAAAAATGCATAGCTGCGAACTATCTCTTTTTTGTGTTAACACCATTTTCTAATCATAATCGTTACCCTATTTAATCGCAGAATTCTGCAATTAATTAACATAAAAAATAGGCACTGATTATTACTATTCAGAAGAAGTGATAGCTAAAATGTAGAATAGTTGGCAGCTAAGTATATGCTGATAGATATATTTAATTTTTTTTTATTTTGCTAAAGAAAAAAATGTTTTAAATTTTGCAATTAATGTACGAAATATAAATATGCAGATTACAGGGGCAGGGGGGAGGGGGTGGAACGGTACAGTTGTTGTACCGGTAGCGCAGAATATTAGGGCTCCGGAACTTTTTTTATTAGAATTTAAGCCCTGGGCGCAGTAATCTAATTGTAACGTAACCTTAATCTAACTCTACCATAAACATTACCTAACTGTACCCTAGCTGTAATATGTTACATAACCGTAACCTAACGGTAACCTAACAGTAACATATCTTCAACCTAACTATAAACAAATTATCACCTAACCGTAACCCAACTGTAACCTAATTGCAACCTAACCTTAATCTAATTATAACATAACCATAACCTAACTGTAACGTAGCTATAAACTATCGGTAACTTAACCGTAACGTAAACAAATTTTAAGCTAAATGTAACGTAACTGTAACCTACCTGTAACCTATCCATAATCCAACCGTAAACTATCTGTAACGGAAATGGAACATAACCGTAACCTAACCGTAACCTATCTGTAACGGAAATGGAGCATAACCGTAACCTAATTATAACCTAACCGTAACGTAACCGTAACCTACTTATAACCTAACCCTAACCTAACTGTAACATAACTGTAACCTAACCGTAATCTATCTGTAAAATAAATGTATCATGACGGTACGCTAACCGTAAATTAATTATAACCTAACCGTATCCTAACTGTGATGTAACTATAACCTAACTGTAACCTAACCGTAAGCTAACTGTAGCCTGGCGGTAACCTAACCGTAACCTAATTGTAATCTATCCGTAACCTACTGTAACCTACCCGGAACTTAACCGTAATCTAACTGTAACCTATCCGTAATCCTATTTGTAACCAAACTGTAACGTAACTGTAACCTATCCGTATCCTAATCTTAGCATAAACGTAATCTAACGTAACATATCCGTAACCTAACTGTAACCTATCCGTAACTTAACCCTAATCTAACTGTAACCTATCCGTAACCTAATCTTAACCTATTTGTAACTTAAACGTTACCTAATTGTTACCTAAATTTAGTCTAATTGTGACGTAACCGTAATCTAACTGTAACCTAACCGTAACCTAACTGTAGCCTGGCGGTAACCTAACCGTAACCTAATTGGAACCTATCCGTAACTTACTGTAACCTATCCGTAACCTAACCGTAATCTAACTGTAACCTATCCGTAATCTTAATTGTAACCAAACTGTAACGTATCTGTATCCTATCTGTGACCTAATCGTAGCATAAACGTAATCTATTGTAACCCATCCGTAACCTAACTGTAACCTATCCGTAACTTAACCCTAATCTAACTGTAACCTATCCGTAACTAACCATAACCTATTTGTAACTTAAATGTAACCTAATTGTTACCTAAATTTAATCTAACTGTGACGTAACCGTAATCTAACTGTAACCTAACCGTAACCTAACTGTAGCCTGGCGATAACCTAACCGTAACCTAATTGGAACCTATCCGTAACGTACTGTAACCTATCCGTAACCTAACCGTAATCTATCTGTAACCTATCCGTAATCTTAATTGTAACCAAACTGTAACGTAACTGTATCCTATCTGTGACCTAATCGTAGCATAAACGTAATCTAACGTAACGCATCCGTAACCTAACTGTAACCTATCCGTAACTTAACCCTAATCTAACTGTAACCTATCCGTGACTAACCTTAACCTATTTGTAAATTAAATGTAACCTAATTGTTACCTAAATTTAATCTAGCTGTGACGTAACCGTAATCTAACTGTAACCTAACCGTAACCTAACTGTAACCTAAGTTTAACTTAACCGTAAACTAATTATAACCTAACTGTATTCTAACTGTAACCTATTCGAAACCTAACAGTATCCAAACCAAAACCTAACTGGGCTAATCGTCCTGTCGGCTAATTGTCCTGTCGGCTAATTGTCCTGTCGGCTAAATGTCTTGTCGGCTAAATGTCCTGTAGGCTAATTGTCTTGTCGGCTAAATGTCCTGTCGGCTAAATGTCTTGTCGGCTAATTGTCCTGTCGGCTAATTGTCTTGTCGGCTAATCATCCTGTCTGCTAAACGTCTTGTCGGCTAATTGTCCATGTCGACTAACTGTCCTATCGGCTAATTGTCCTGTCGGCTAATTGTCTCTGTCGGCTATCTGTCTTGTCGGCTAACTGTCGCTGTCGGCTAATTGTCCTGTCGACTAAATGTACGTGTCGACTAAATGTACTTGTCGGCTAAACGTCCTGTCGTCTAATTGCTGTCTGCTAAATGTCTTGTCGGCTATTTGGTTGTCTGCTAAATGACATAGACCCGTCGCGAAGCAGCAGGCCTCCGCGTACCATTGTGGCGATGTGGTGCTGAATCATGATCCTCAAGTTTTTTTTTTTCTTCTTTTATCAATGGACTTCTCCAACATCAAAGCACCCCTGTCTTTCGCGAAGGAGTTTGCGCGCTAGCGGCTTGTTTATTATGTGTTTTATGTGTTAATGTATACATATATATTTTATGTGCCTTTTCTATCTGAGGACTGGAAGTTTTTATAATGAATCCCCGCATTCCGGGGAACTTACCGGGTAGAGCAAATGGGACACACCGGATCCTATCGATCCGGTGATCTTCTTCACTTAGGCATAAACATAAACATAATCTAATATTTGTGAAAATGTATCAATTGACTTGGTGTTTGTGGAGGAAATCGGCGTTCATGTAAACTATGTTAACGTTTAAAATAGTCGTTTCTAGAACAGCCATTTCTATTGGGTCGTTTCAGTTTTGATAAATTAATTCGCACAAGAAAATTCTGTCATGTAATTATTAGACATAGATTCCGATATCTAATTTCTAATAAATAACGGGCAGAATTTTCCGGTACGGATTGATTTTCCCAAACGCAAACGACATTCTAAACGAACTAATACAACATCTGACTCACTCAAACGTTATAAGTGAGGTGCTTACAACAATAATAGACCAAGCCCATTTTGAAAAAAAAAATGATGTTGTCCAATTAGAATGTGCAAAAAATCTATTTTCTCTACTCCTACACTAAACAAAGTCTGTAAATAGATGACATATACAAGAAAGTATGTGAAAACAGATTTAAATCACTGTGGGAGTCAATAAAACAGATTTTATGAAAATTCTAAATAGACTATCTCATTTTTTTTTTCAAAATGGACTGTATTATCTATGTACATATACCGGGTGTCCCAAAAAGGACTGATGGACTTTAAAATTCAATATCATGCAAACGGTGACAGATTTAAAAAAATCTTGCAGAAATGTTATGTAAGATGTCAGAAGTTTTTATGCTGCGATTCTGAGTTTTAATTAAAAAGAGCATCGATAGATGGCGCTGCATGCAATTACCGCTAAATCCGGGCTTGCTTTTCCGGTCTCTCTATTTTTCCATGCAAAACAATGACATTAAAATGCATTGAATGGATGCCGAAGTACCAAAAATCCTGTCTGGACTGAGCACCTATTGTTCTCAGTGCCATCTATTGTTTGAAATTCGAACTAAAATCAAGAATCACAGTAAAGAATCTCCTCACATCATACATAACCCTCCTGCAAGAATTTTTTTTACTATCTGTCACCGTTTGAAAGTTATTGCATTTTACAATCCATCAGTCATTTTTGGGACACCTAGTTTATGCACAGAATGTCCCAAAATTTTCTTTACAACTTTCACTCTCTATAAAATATAAATGAAATAAGATAGCGGAGTTCGGTTTTGTGTGCCTCTAACAGCGAATCAAAACGTTTTATCTGCATCGAAAAGGTTGCTTGTTACTTTCAAGTGTGACCCAATAAGATCCAGAGCTGGTGATGTCTACTCCACAGAAAAAGACTCATTGGGTAAATCACAAGACACATGTGACTCACCAACCAGATCCTCAATACGCGAGTGGTACAAGTAGTTTATGGCTACTGGTGAGAATTCCATAAGGAAGGATTTGGCCGGTCATCAGTATACAAAACGAGTTCGAATAAGGTTGCAATGCAACCCTGCGTAGACCAATTGTACGGTCTCATGACAGTTAGGGTGTAAGGAACCAATAACTTTGTTACAGATGCTCTCTACTGGTTTGAAGGTGAACATGGTGTAAGAGGTAACTCTAGTATAGAGGCACTCTAATTGTCTGCGGTGCATTTTTAATTAGGAGTTCACTGTTTCACGAGTTAGCAGTAACCGTATGCAAATTTATTTGCTCAGTCTGCCAGAGTATAAATAGGGGAGCGAAAATATGTTAGTTGGTTAGTTGGTTAGTCAGTGCAGTTAGACGTTGGAGAGAGTGTGAGTTGGCGTAAGTAGTTTTGGTGTGGAGAAACGGCCTGTATGGCTGGAACTTAGCCTGGGAACAAGAACAGATTTAGAGTGATATGAAATCTAGATGTGGATTTGAAATGAAACCCGCTGTCGCAGCTTAAGCACGCTCCGGAGAAATGAAGTTACGTGAGTTAACTTTGGAATTTATATTTACTTAAGATTGTTTTACTGCTATCACGGAGTGAGGGCGAAATTTATGAGATCTTGCCTGCCAACCCTTTGCCCGTTGTTGAATAAAAGCTCTATATTTAAAGCCTATAAGACTCCTCATGAACTCCCGCCAATATAAATACGCCACAAGAGTTACCACAGACAACTATACACAGTGTGTTGCACTATCCCTGCATTTACTGTTTTTTCAAGGGTCAGAGTTGTGAAGATGAATTTGAAACACCCTTTATAATTTATGACTATTGCTGGATTTAAATGATTTAAATAGAATTATAATACGTATCTAGCTATATATATAATATTAATTTATGATTAATATTCAAAGTGATTAAACTTAATAAATCAGTTGTCACAAACTGGTTAATTAAACAGTTTTACATTTTACGCGATTTTTTTTTAAAACTGATTAATGAAACATTTTACTTTAAAAAGTTTATTGTATTGCGAGAGTCCATTTTCATGAAACAAATCTAAAGTGGAGTTTGTTACCTACGTCATTTTCTGAATTTGTTTTTCAGAAAACTTGCATATAACATTTGTTGTTAAATGTGTAAAACAATGTCTGCGCAATTTTATATTTTAAATAAAAAAAAATAATATGTCAAGGAACAATAAAAAATTTGATTGAATTTTTGCTGGACAAATGCAACAAAGAAAAGTTCATGAAATTAAGAAAAGAAAAAAGAATTTTTTATTTTTTATACAGATAGATAGTATGAAAATAATTTGTATTCTGTCTTTAAAGTGTAATATAAAATATCTTCAAAATAATTCTGTATTTAACCTCTCATGCAAGAGAGCCTCATATGATGTTCTGTTAAAAACATCTCCCAGCGAACTCTACATATTTTGTTTCTAATCCTCCTTGCAAATAAACCTCGTAGGAGTTTCATTAATGTTTATGAGGTACTGTAAAAAACAACGCTGTACAAACACTGCAAAAAAAGCTGTTTCTTAAGAGGGCAGTGGACATTAAAATTTATATCATTTAATTTTCAATGGGTTCATTCGAAAATTAGAAGATTTGCTAATGGTAAGCTCAAACAGTTATATTCAACATCTGGTGTTAAAATAATGAAATGTTTTTAATTATTCACTATTTAAATTTTAAAGAAACAAATAATTGTCAAATTTTAAAATGTCGTATGTGCATATCTTTTGAATAAAATACGACAATATTTATTTATGAGATTCATATAGTATATTAAAATAGAAGATGCCATGAATTGTAAAAGTTCGCTGAAACTATAACTAGAGAAAGTAATATATAGGGTAATTACAGAAGTGATGGACCATGTTTTTTCTTCGAGCTCTAAAAGCCATATATTTACATATATTTTACTACTTACACTATATATGTATAGTGCATGATTTGTCTTTAAAAAAAGTCCTAATGCAGGAGTTCATGTCTTTACAGGAATTTCTATTATATATATTTTAAATTTTTACTATGTAGTCCATCTCACGCGCACTACTCCGGGTGAAATGGACCACAATAAAATATTGAAATAATCGCACATATATTAAATTTATAAAAGTTTATTTCCATTACATGAAAATTAAATGAACTTACTTACAATTACATTCTGACAGTAAGTTTACATGAATTATTGTTTGACCTTTTTAATATATACCTATGAAAATTAAATTTGTTTCTTGAAATCTTATTATCTAAACAGATTTAAACATTATTTACTAAAATACCTTATATATCATATGTCAAGATTGTTCTAGAGTAACTTCTTTCTGGTTATTTAATTTCTACCCACAGTTACCGCATGTTACTTAAAACCGTGAACATCCTTCATGAAGCCAACGCAAACAAGAAATACGCTGTATCCAATCTACTTTTTCGTTTCGTCTCATTGCGATTTTTGTCGTATCCCACACATTCGTTTTCGTTCCAATCTTCTAAATAATCATCCTCGTCATCACATATTTCTTGAATGGTTATATCCATGTCAGAGACGAACCATTTCTAATAAAGTTAGTCGTCATTTTCCGAAAATACAAATATAGAATCCCGTAGTATTTTAAATTCAGCTCTTATAAAGATAAATTTGAAATTCAAGATTGTACCATCAGTCACTCCCGACACAAGTAAAAAATTAAATTAAAAAAGTCCTTCCGGCCAGTGCCGGCCCAGCAAACACATACCTTTCGGCACACGATCGGACCGCATCCGGCAGTGTCGGTTAAGTGTCGGTATGGGCATAGTGGTTTCGGTGAAGTGTCGGCAACACGTCGGCAACTGAAACTCAAGAGTCTGCTTTTTCGACTGCCGGTTACCGTAATCGGTCCCCTTATGGTTATATATCGGTAAGCGACTTACACCGGCAAGTGACTCAGGACCGATATGTAATTTCTGATAGTGGCCCGATTAGATTTGCCAACATCGGTCCGAATTCGGAATTTTTATTCGTAGCCAACATTTTTTTTTCTTTTTCTTAATTTTGTTTGAGTTTGAGTTTTGATAAGATTTGTATATTTCATGTATTTCATATAAAATTCTAACAGTGATAAACAAAAAAAAAAAGTCAAAAATAGCCTAAATTTATTTATTTTTAAAAAGTTGTTATTGAATTCATTTTAAAAAGGACTTGCAGTTATTTGAATCACCAAATGAGTTTTTTATATCGCTCCTTAAAATTATTATTCATTTTAAACTTAATCGTAGAAAAAAAAAAGCTATGTTTCTTTTTTTTATTTAAAAATCAAATTATTAAAAAGTGTTTAAAATTTTTTTACAAGCTATAAAAATAAAACTACCCAAATTTTTAGCATTAAAATTTAAAAGAAATGATTCAGAAAATTCTCACTTCTAAAAAATTATTTACCAAAAAAAAAGATAAATTAACATTTTATGTTATTTGATGATTAAAAAATGTTGATAAGTAAAAGAATCATTATTGCTACAAAATCACTAAAAATATATTCTACATAAAATCATTCAATGACAAAAAATGAACTCTTATTCTAATTAAAAGTGATTAATTACCAATCTTTTTTTTATTAAAATTAGTTTTTCTATGTTACAAATATATACTTTTATAACAGAAAAATCTCTGAAATTCACTTATTTTATTTAATAAGCATTTTTAAATTTATAAGAAAGATTCAGAAGTATCCCCCATTTAAAAATTATCTTCCAAAAGAAAACAAAAATATGTAAATTATTATTTATTTTATTTTTAAATTAAAAATAGTGATAAGTAACAAATTAATATTACAACATACTTATTAAATATATGTTCTACTTTAAATCATCAAAAAAGACTGAATTCATATTCTAATTTAAAATTATTAATTACCAACTTTTTATTTATTAAAATAAATTTTTCCATGTTAAAAATATACATTTTATAAATTAACGGAACGCAACGCATGTAATTACATTATAATTCCTAATAAGAAAATTTGATTAACTGAACAAAACCTCTAAAAATATTTTTTTATACTTAATTATTCTTAAATTTATAAGAAAAACCAATTAATTTGCTTTAACGAATTCGATAAGATATTTATTTCATTCATTTAAATATTAAATTAACTTTTAAATACGCGCGCGTAAGACAATTACAAATAAATAAATAAAATAAAATGAAATAAAAACACTTAAAAATTCTAATTTTCACATCTACCAATTGCCTTCAACGACAAAACGATTACTTATTGATATGCCTTCCCCTTATTACCTCGTATAATCCTCCCCTGCTCAAGTCTCTGTGGGCAAGTGGTTAAGGCATCTGCTTCCTGTCCTCGGGTTCGTTGGATCAAATCCCGCCCCTTTCACAGCTGAAACACGTTCCTTTCAAATATACATTCTACGATGGTTCATAGATGGCGCCATCAAAACAGATTTTTTTTTCAATTTATGCTGGTGTCGGGCTGCGGCCGGCATTCGTATGGATAGCTATTGGCGTGCTGTCGGCATAGTGATCTGCCGATACCGGACCAGCTGCGTGTCTCATGAATCGGGCCGCATTCGCGGGGCGTATCAAAAAAGATACGGAACCGGTAGCGGCAACCGGTATCGTGCCAATACCGCCGGTAGTGGCAAGCGGCTGTCGCCCGATTGCTTACCGACAGCTCTGTGTTTGCTGGGGGGAGGAGGAGGTAGCTTTCATATTCCTTATTTTTAAAAAGCAAGCTTATATTATTCAAACACATGAAGCTCAATTTAGTGGAAACCGATTATAGGAGATTCAATACTAATTTTTAACAATACTAAATCATTATGAATGAGAATTTCGCGAAATTAGTCAGCTTTATCCAAGCTGCTTTTATTTAAAGTAACTTATATTTGGTTGAGAAATTCGGCGATATCTTGAAGTTCCTGCCATTTTAAGACAACACGGTGAATGAGGCTAACGAGTGAACTTGTCTAGACCTTCTTGTGTACATGCTCACTCACATCGGAATCGGTTGATATATACAACTGCTGTCGCAGGCAAAAAGTCAGATTTTTCAAAATGTCACCCACATTAGAAATTGAAAGTGCTATATCTAAACCATATTTTAAGATAAAGACAAAACAAAGAAATGCTCCGGAATCTTTATATCATGGTCAAATACTTAAGAAAGAAACCTTTTTCAATTTCTAATTTTTTTGCACCTCACATTAAATATAATTTTTTATTTAATTTAATGCCCTCCATTTTCAAACAAGATGGCTGATGAAGCTGGCCAGCGAACTTGGTCAAGACATTACGATATACTATCCACATGCCTTCTTACATCGAAATAGGTTAATAAATACGCGTGTTATCACGTGACAAATATCAAATCGTTTCGAAATGTCAGCCATGCTAGAAATACAAAGTGCTATAATTCAACCATTTTTTACGATATATACGAAACAAACACTGCTCCGGAATCTTTGTATCAAGGTCAAACACATAAAAAAAATCTTTTTCATTTTCAATTTTTTTGATAACTTATTTAAAATTTAAAATTTAATTTTTTTTTAAATGGCAGCAGTTTTGAAAGAATGTGGCGAATGAAGCTGGCCAACGAACTCGGCCGAGACATTGGTATGTACTATGTGCACACCAAGTTACATCCAAATCGGTTCATAAATACACCTGTTATCGCGTGACAAAAATCAGGTCGTTTCAAAATGTCAGCCACAATAGAAATTTGAAATGCTATAACTGAGCCATTTTTTTAGATATAGACGAAACAAAAACTGTTCCGGAATCTTTGTATTAAGGTCAAACCCATACAATAAAGATCTTTTTCATTTTCCAATTTTTTGGTACCTCATTTTAAATTTTAAATTAAAAAAAATTTAAATGGCCACCATTTTGAAACAAGATGAAGCTGGCGAACGAACTCGGTCGAGATATTGGTACGTATTATGTATACACCAAGGTACATCCAAATCGATTCATAAATACGCCTGTTAAAGCGTGACAAAAATTAGGTCGTTTCAAAATGTCAGCCAAGCTAGAAATTCAAAGTGCTAAAACTCAGCCATTTTTTAAGATATAGACGAAACAAAAAATGCTCCGGAATCTTTGTATCAAGGTCAAACACATAAGAAAAAAATATTTTTCCATTTTCAATTTTTTTGGTACCACATTTTAAATTTTAAATAAAAAAAATTAAATGACCGCCATTTTGAAACAAGATGTCGGATGAAGCTGGCTAACGAACCCGGTCCAGGCATTGGAATGCACTATGTATACACGAAGTTACATCCAAATCGGTTCATAATTACGAGAGTTACAGTGTGACAAAAATCAGATATATATATATATATATATATAAACGTTTGAACGGAGGGTAGTTTCAGGGCCTGGGGGTCATAATCGATGAAAATATACCAAAAATTTTTGAAATCGCTTTCCTCCGAACGGCTGCATTAGGTAGCATTTTGTAATGAAAGCTACCTAAAAATCAGAAAACCTGACTACGTAAAAAACGAACTAATTAATCATTTCTCATCAATGAGAAACTATTTTTTATATTACTTTTCTATTTCTTTTATTTACTTGTATTGATGACTTTTATGTCGTGTTTAATTGTTAGTTCCTATCTATAAACACTGTTTTGATTAGGCCTATAGATATCTACGAAGATTAGAGTTGCAGTAAAGCTACAGATCCTACCTACACAACTTCCAGCTTGTGTAATGTTTAAACGCAGCTTCTGACTGTAAAATAGTCAATGGAAGACCTATCCAATGATATGCCACTCAATAGAGTGCTTAAAAATTTTTTTCGTCTCTACCGCCATTTTGTATTTTAAGGCTGCCAGTTTGAATGTATAAGAATAAAAGCTAGTCTACAACCATCGAACGGTTCAGACGAATTGATAGAGGCCTCATTCATTAAAATCCATCCAGCCGTTGGGATGTTTCGAGGATTTAAAGAAATCCACATACCCAGATACCCCTGAAACACATAACCCTTCTTTCAGTCGGGTAATAAAACCTGGTCCATCTCTCCCGACTACACATGGTTTATCCCCCCGTTCGCCTAGGTGAGAAGTGTAACCCTCCCTCTCTCTACGCTGTAGATATTGGGTCGCCATTTTCGGTTATTTAGAAGCCTAAATGTTCCCCGACATTGCATCATAAAAACTAGATAGATCACATATAAACAATAATCTTTAATTGTATAACTGTAACCACAGGAAAAAAATTATTTGACTTACCTAAAGCAACAATGGTTTCTACCTGAAAAAACATTGTTTTTTAAGAAACTAAAACTGCACCCCATACAAAATATCTTCAAGTGTCTGATTACGATAGTTGCACCACCTATGTGGCCTCGTATTTATGAAATATTTGACTTGTCTATTTCACACTGTGGCCCGCTTCCCCCTTAATTACCCTATTTATTATTATGCTTGATTTTTCATAAAAAGTGGCTATATATTTTCATAGGCATGTAAATTTTAACACTAATATACCGCTGAAATGCAACTTTTTATGCTAACATTTATTTAGTATTGTACAGAGGATATAATGCATAAATTTACAAATAATCTCATAATTAGGAATGCGCATGGAACATTTCAAAATTTAGAAATGCGCGAAATTTTCTTGCATTGATTTATCTTATCTCTTTAAACCAACGAAACGTGGCTTCGTTTACATCGTCGAGACACGTTTTTCTGTGTTTTCTTTGGAGTCCCCCGTTTTCGGACGAATATCTTTCCAGATATTCTTCCTTGCTTTTTAAAATGTTGCTCACAGTTGGCTTGCTCACATCAAATTTTTCCGCTGTCTTTCTTTGGCTGCTGCTTTCCAAAAAATTAAGAAGATCCACTTTCTCCTTTAATTTCTTTTAGAGCTTATTTTTGCGCCATTTTTAATGAAAATTCGCTAAAAAACGACCGGTCCCGTCACGACGCGACATCAAGAAAAAAAGAGGGAATGTATTTCACATGTGATCGATACACGTTGTTTTCCAATTTTGTGTATAGCTACAGCATTTCGCACATCCCCACTCTCCTGATATTTCTCGACAGATTCCAGGAATTCTGGCATTTCATTCCCATTCTATCATATTGGAAGTGAACAATGAATAGAGCACTACAAGGTGGGCGAGTGTTGCTCAGATAATCCGGATGACTGATAAAGAAATTCCTAGAAACCGGATGGAGAACAAACGGAGAAAAAAGCAAATTCAATAAAACCTCAGTGGAGAGTAAAACCTATTAAATACTGGTCAATATACAACTTACGGAGGTGGTCAACATAGAGAGGTAAATCTCCATTGAAATGTTTTGTGACCATTCAAACTAATAAATTTCGTTCAACATAGAGAGGCGGTCAACTTTGGAGGTTTTACTATATAATGTGTATAAATATATAAAATTTCTACAAATATAAAAGCTCGGAAGATGCATCAGAATTAAAAAAAATCGTATGCATCAGATAAATCTGACATTTAGTTTCATAATTCTCCAAATAAAAAAAATAAAAATTCGATTTTTTTGAAGAATTTCGTAATTTTGAGAGTCCACTCTCCCAATCTACGAAAATATAATATAATAACCACAAAGTAAAATACACAATAACCTCTTCCGAGTTAGCCATGATTCTTAAAAAGCGGTTTTTATGTTTAGAAACTAATGGATTATAGAGATTTAAAGAAGCATTTGTAAAAACAGCTTTTTTTTCACTGTCACTGATTTTCGCAAAAGTTTTCGAGTAGTTTTTACAGCGTTTTAATCCGTTTTATACCGTATTCAGCCCAGTATATAAGGTTTTTGGGATACAGTTCTCAATTAAACATTTTCAGCTTCGAAGCTGAATATATAAATGCAAGAGTATCAAAATAATATTAATTTTAATCTTAAAGCACCACATCACTGAAACTCCCCGATAGCGAAATCCATTGTTAACATATGGGAAGACTTAAGCTCTTTGGTCCCTGGGTTCCCATACGGGGACCTCTCTTCTTTTCCTTAAATAAACTAAAATGTCCGACTTTTTTTACATTTTCATAAAATGTCTCAATAGCTGAATATTTTTTGCGTTCAAAGCAAACGAATAAATGACAACATCTAAGCTGATTCCCATATAAAATAAATGTTATTTTTATCTGAGTTTGCAAAATGACTAAAAATACACAAAAGACGGTATGACCAAGAAAGTGAGAAATTTTCATAAGAATTTAACTTAAATCTTTTTCAATAAAAAATTTTGTGGATTTGTAGATTATTTACTTGTTGAAAGCCTCTTGAATTTATGATTGCGTTTATTTAGCTTAATGGTTATTAAATTGATGTTTTTAAGGGGTTTTGTAGTTTTAGATCCATATTTTTGAACCTAAATTACTAAGTACCTAAAGGATCCATTTCAGAAAAGATATTTTTTTCTGTCATTTCCCATATCATTTTATTAAAAAAAACCCCAGTGAATGAGCATTTGTATTATTATTTTTGCCTCGGAACTGAAGATGTTAAAAGCGCGAATACTGATTACCTAATATAGTTATTAAAAAACGGTTTTCAACGTCAGAATGTAGAAGTAACATGACGACGATGTCATTTTTTATAAATTGTCCCCTTAATTTTTAAATAATAAAAAAATTCCAATCAGCATTGAATTTACACTTAATGAAAATTTGTAATCCTTTAAAAAATACTTTAAATTTTCGGAGACAATTTTTAAAAGCACACATTGGCGGCATCTGACTTCTACTTTCTGAATGTGAAAATAGCATTTTAGTCATTATATTAGGTAATGCGTATTCACGCTTTTAAATTGCCGCATGGATTAACATGAGATTTCACTATCAGGGATTTTCAGTGATACTTAATGTTAATACTGTTAATTTAAAACGTTTTCCTGTAAAACAGGTTTGTTGGACTTTAAATTTTTTATACTGGACAGTATATAATTAGTTTCTAGCAAGGAGTAACTGAGCAAGCTTTTGCATTTTTTAATATTAGCAATTTTTAATGTTAATGCTGTTAATTTATCCTGTTTTTCTTTGAAACACGTTTTTTGGACATTAAAATGTTTACACTGGACTGTATATAACAAATTTTAAGCAGGGAGCAACTGAGAAAGTCTTTTGCATTTTTTAATGTCAGCATTTTTAATGTTAATGTTTGTTAATTTATTATGTTTTCCTGTAAAACAGGTTTTTTGAACATTAAAATGTTTACATTGGACAATATATAACGAATTTCTAGCTGAGAACCACAAAGCAAGCCGTTTGCTCGACGCATGGTGCTCGTCTGCTGTTTAAGGGGTTCCTAGTTCAGTACTTGAACTCTAGCATATGTCAACATCAGAAAACACATGCAGCGCATGAAACCTATGACGACTTTCTCATAGCACAAAGAATATTGCCCGGTACATAGCCGATACGCACGACAACACGACAGCATCACCCATCACTCATCCGACATACACCACGAGTCCACCAGTGGCCGAGAGGTTCTGCTCTCGAAGCTGGTAGACGGAGGTGCTGGGTTCGAACCCAATCGCGCCCGTCGGCCTAATCGCTCGGAGTTTTCATGGTTTTCTTCGAGCCTTGTATTTCCACGCGTAAATACGGATCAGGTCCCCTTATAAAGACCCCCACGGAGGGCACTCTCCCCTAAGGTCAATATCCCTCGAGTGGATAATCGGCTGTCAAAAATAAACCCAACCCGACGTACACCACATATTTTCCATTTTAAGGGATGGAGCACTGCGGTGTGAACGCCATATCGTACGGATTATATCTAACGACCATTTTTGTGTTACTGTTGACAATATGATATTTTAATATTTTTAGA